>CM062809.1:521766542-522416075 GCA_031772625.1 Pinus tabuliformis
AGGTCGGTGGTCTATGTGGATGACCGTTTCCTTCCCCAAAATGTAATGCTTCCATTGTCGGCAGGCCTGTACAATGGAATACATCTCTTTATCATAAGTGGGGTACTTCCGGACTGTGTCTGAAAGTGTTTCACTGTGATATGCCACTGGATGTCCATGTTGAGTAAGGACTGCCCCAATAGCATAGTCAGAGGCATCTGTCTCGACCTCAAATGGTTGTTGTAAATCTGGTAACGCGAGCACTGGTGCCGTGCAGAGGCGATCCTTCAACTCCCTGAATGCCTTCTGTTGAGATTCAGACCAAAAGAATTTTGCTTTCGCCCCGCCCTTGGTGACTTGACTCAAGGGCCAAGAAATATGAGAAAATCCCAACACAAACCTGCGGTAGAAGTTGGCAAGACCTAGAAAGCTGCGGAGCTCTGTTAGAGTGGTTGGAGAGGGCCAATCCCGAATGACTTGGACCTTGGCTGGATCGACATGCACCCCCTGTTCATCAATGATGTATCCCAGATACTGGACCTCGGTCATGCCAAAAGTGCATTTCTCCAAATTGGCACATAGCTTGTGTTGCCGCAGTGTTTGGAGAACCTGTCGGATGTGGTGGAGGTGCTCTTCCCAACTCTGGCTGAAGATCAGAATGTCATCCAAGTATACTACTACAAAGGAGTTGGTGAATGGCCGCAAGATGTCATCCATTAGCCTCATAAAGGTTGCAGGAGCATTCGTCAATCCGAAAGGCATGACCAACCATTCGAAGAGGCCCTCCTTGGATTTGAAGGCAGTCTTCCACACATCTGAGGGTTCAATTGGTACCTGGTGATATCCTGACTTCAGATCGATCTTGCTGAAATATTTCGCCCCCTTTAGTTGGTCTAGGAGGTCATCAATCCGCGGGATCGGGTACCTATTACGGACAGTGATCTTGTTCAACGCCCGATAGTCAATACAGAGTCTCCACGTCCCATCCTTCTTCTGTACCAACACTATCGGGCTCCCACAGGGCGAAGAACTCGGACGGATGTGACCTTTCTGTAGGAGCTCCTGAATCTGCCTCTTGATTTCATTGTTCTCCAGAACGGAGCGCCGATAAATTGGTCCATTGGGTAGCGGCGCACCTGGGGTCAGATCAATGGAGTGCTTGACTTGACAGTGCAGAGGAACCCCTGCCGGGGAGGTGAAGATGTCTTTGTACTCCTCCACAATCTTGTCCATTTGTAGCTGCCGTGCAGAGGGACCTCGTTTGGAGGCCGTGGCCACTGTCTTCTTCTTCCCTTGAGGGCGTATCATCAGGAAAACAAATTTCCTGGTTTTGGAAATGATCTTACTGCATTGTTTTGCAGTAATCAAAGAGATGGCGGCAGGTGGTGGTACCTCTGGTATCCTGAACAACTTATTTCCCAATGTAATAATAACAGCACGGGGCCTTGATTCATACACAGCATGTCGCTTCCACAAGTATGGTTGTCCTAGTAATACATCACAAACTTCAAGGGGAGCAATGTCACACAATACCTCATCCGTGAAGGGCTTGATGTTGTATGGAAGGCGACACTGCTGGCTCACGCGAAGATCTCGCCCTTGGTAAAGCCACCCAATGGTGTATGGTTGTGGATGTGCTGTGGTTGGTAAGCCCAACCGCTTCACGACCTCTACCGAAATGAGGTTCTTTTGACTCCCGCTATCAACAATGAACTGTATCGGGGAGCCCTTGACCCACATCTGGGAGTGGAAGAGACGCTCCTCCTCCTCTGGATCTTCGGGTTCATTTTTCTGGATCTTTGCGGTAGCAACAGTGGCGCTGGGATCCGCATCAATGATCTGCTTCCCTTTTTCATACCCCTTATCGGGTTCTGACTCAGAGTCGGAACATGCATCTGATTCTGAAACCTTTAGCTCAGCCACCAGTGACTGTTTGGCCCGACACTCACTTGTGTTGTGAGTGGAGCTCTTATGGAACTCGCACCATTTTCCAGTGTCCTTTCTCGGCTTCGCGGCGTTGCTCTTTGCTTGCAGCTTCAGCTGGTTGTATTGGGCTGTCCCGCCTTGGCTTTGTCCTTTGTTCTGTGGTTTAGGGGCACCTTTCCCCTGCTTTGGATTCGCAGATCCAAAGTCTCGCTTCTTTTGTTTAAACTTCTGCTCGACTTTGACGGCATACCGGTATGCTGCGCTGAGCGAGGGGATGTTTAGGAACTGTATTTCTTCCTGGATGTACTTGTGCAGGCAGCCACGGTATTTGAGTATCAAATGTTGCTCCGAATCCTTGATACCCAACTTTGTGCGAAGGGTATGGAAAAGATTGGTGAACTCCGGCACATCTTGGTCCCTTCCCTGCCGCAGCGTGGTCCACTTTATGTATTCATCCTCATAGCTTCCGACAGGGTAGTACTGCTCCTTGATGGCATCCCGGAATGAATCCCAGGTGGGTGCAGCTGAAAATAGTGAGCTAGTACTTTCATCCTTCTGCTCGCAGTAGGTTTCCCACCAGTCCTTGACGTGGGGGGCTGCTTTGAGAAGAGCAAAAACAATCTTTTCCCGACTCGAAAATTCATGAACAGAAAAATAACCCTCTAGCAGATTTAACCATTTATCTACGGCATCGGCGTCTATCTGACCCTCGAATATGGGGATTTCAAAATTAACTTGTACCTTAAAGGGTGTGGCGTTTCCAGAGGAGCTGCTGGAAGCCGATGCGCCGCTTCTGGGTAGCCGCTGAAGGATCTGCGCAAAGCTGTCCATCATCGCGTTCCGTTGTCGCTCGAGCGCTTCTTCGAGCAAGATTTTGATGGGATCTCCTGCCCCCTCGTCTTTCTTCTCGTCCGCCATGGGAGGCCGTCGGGATTTGCGAGGCTGGTCTTGCAAAGGTTCAACCAGTTCAAGCCCTAACTCCTTATATCCCGACCTTGTTGGGGACATGCAAAGAAAAACAGAGAAAAAGCAGACCTCTCTGATACCACTGATCCAGATTTAAACAGGAACACAACAAATTACAGAGATAACCATATACACAAAGATGCAGCGGAAATAATACTTCATTTCATTAATAGAAAATACTGACATATGCTTACAAACAGAAATGGCAATAAACTAGCTAGGGCGATGGTAGCTTATCTCTGAGAAGAGATGTGATGGCTACATGCCTCTGAACTGTTCTGAACTGTATTACAATGAGGCTCAAAGGCCTATTTATTGTTGAGAAACAATGGAAAACCCTTCACATACCGAAACCTAACCCTAGAAGATGAAACGCCAAATTGTGGGCCCCGTTTGGGTAAATTGGTACATCAATTTCCCGGGGTCGTAACTTTGGCATACGATCTCCGTTTGACGCGTACGATAGCTCGTTAGAAAGATCTATCCGAGTACTACCACTTTGGGAGGCAACATAGGGCTCGGTCGCCCCAGAATTCCAAAAAAACGTCGTTTAGGGCCTCAAAACGGCTCCGGAAGTTCAGGACCCGAAAAACTGCTAAAAATAGTAACTGTGCTACAATTAAGGAAACTGAAAATGCTGAGAAAGACAATGGTGGGGGTCCAGGTGGACCTGGCAGGTGGCCACCAATATCCACCTGGATCATCCAATGAGTCCAAAATGTCCAAAAATGGCTACCTAGATTCTTTTTGCACCCAATTTGGTCCAACTTCAAAGAGCATGAACAGTACCTCAATCCACTTGAAGTACATAAACAAGTCTCTCCTCCAACACACATAGATAAAAGAGGATTAAAAGCTACAACACTGATGTAATAGCTATTGCAGAAAACACATGGAGGCTAGAAAACCCCTGCAAGGTCATCTCCATCTTTAAACTCCTCCATAAACTGATTCAACACTTTGGCTAACCATGGCACCTATAGACTTCAACCTGAAAAAATCCTATCTAGAAGTGCTCCTTTGATTCTAAAACCTGCTCCAATGAGTCCAAAATGTCCAAAAATGGCTACCTAGCCTCTTTTTGCACCCAATTTGGTCGAAAACTGGAGAAGTTATGACCTCTCCTAGTTTCTCCACTATTCGCTCTACAAATTGCACAAAATTTGTAATCATCCTATAGATTTGCCGCATTTTCTGCTAACGGGCCACCAAATCTGCTGAAATACGGGAATATTTGTCGGACGGTTAATTTTTCCGTCGAGGCCTAAAAACCAAAATAATGGTCATATGGGGGGCATGCGCCCAAGGGCTAACCCCCAGTGTTGGCCCCCTCCCTCCGACGGTCACATTAAATGTTGGTGGTTAGACGTGGTTGTGTTCACATGGGTGGTCTATAAACCGCATGGGCTGGCCCCACTTCCCAAACTGTGTGGGCATGTCTATTTAAATATAAACAAAAACATATATGGTTAAGAAACATCGGTATGGTGTAATGGTGAAGCCTTTGTGTTAGTGTTTGGGAGGTCACAGGTTCGACCCCTACTGCCTCCACCCGGTCCACCATAACAAATTTTAACCTGCCACAAGGAGGACATGTGGCGGGCTCAGGCTTAGCCATGTGTCACCTCCTCATTGGCCCCAAACAAAACACATGGACCAATAGAGTGATGCCACCGAGCCTAAAGAATATTCCAAAAGAATATGTTGAAGGAATATACCAAGAATATTCCTTTTGCTGATTGGGTTGTACGGATGCCTAGTCAGCATCCCTGTCAGCACTCACAAAATTTTTCCATGTTTGAACAAACGATCAACATGTGATATCTTGAGCATATGATATCGGTTTTCTGTGAAATGAGTTGCGCCAGAATCAGGACTACGAGATCTATGTGGTTGTTCAGGTTCCACACCATTCTGACAACTTTGAATTTTTGGCAAATTTTGAGCTCTTGATCACTCTTCCCCACTGACAACTTTTGGTCCCTAAAAGTTCACTTTCAATTGTTCAACATTTTAAGGTAAAGTTCCTTCACTTTTCCAAACTCGATTCAATCAATGATTGTAGTGCCTTGACTTGTACTTGTCTTGGCTCTTTCTCAGGCTAAACTTGAAATATAACTCAGCCAAATAATTCAAGTTCAATATTCTTCTTGGCTTGTCCATGTCGCTATGACCATCCACAACAACATCCTTCCCAAGAAGATTTCCCATGGAAATCTTCTGAAAAATCCTTATCAAGGATAAGATCCCAAAAATACTTTGAAAAATGAACTAAACAAGTTTCACATAATGAATACTTGTATAACTGAGTGCTTAACACATTTGTAATATACTGAATGTGTTGCAACTACTCATACAACAATTTTAAAATTCTTTCTTAAACTAAAAATAGAAATGCATTTTACAAGATTGAATAAACTTGACTCCCAAATTTTCCATTCAAATTGACTATCAACAAGTCAAACTAACATAACAATGTTAAAGAAAACATTGTTTCATATAAGTGATTTGTTTATGAACATCACTTTTACAAATTTCCCAATTGTGGGGATATGCAACTAGTGAAAAACAAAGATTTACAAACTTCAGCTGGACAAATAGTCGCCCATTTCTTACCCAACCAGGTAAAGGAACCCTCTATTTGAAATTTTTCTCCTTCTGAAACTGCTTCAGGGATGGTCGCATCTTGCACCATTTTTTCCTTTGTTGCTTCCTCTTTTGGTGCTTGCATAATTTTCTTGCCCTTGCAAGGATGAAGTTGTGGAAATGATTTCCAACACTTAGACATATACATCTTCTTGATGATTGATTTCAGTTTATAGCATTTATCTACACAATGGTTAGATGAAAGGCAAAAGGTGCATGGAAACACATTCCTCAACATGTTATTCCAATCAGCATGTTGTTTTCCATTATGAAAATCATTTGAATTAACAGGACGATTATACCTCTTTTTGTTGTCCTTTGGCTTATGCTTCTTACGTGAGGAACTTGCATGGAAAGAAGAACTTAACTTTGTTTCTTCTTCAACTTGTTCATCTCTCTTTGGAGATGTTTTTCACTTCAAGTCCTCCTTATACTTGAGGAACCAAGCAGGTACCAATTCTGGATGAAAATCCCAACATCTTGCCTCCTCATGTCCTCTTTTATGGAAAAAGGAACACGATACCCATGAGTTGTTGCTAGAAGACCATTCTTCTTTTGCAACATAGCCTAAGCCTTCATATTTAGGCCTCTCCTTTGCCTCAATTGGATTTTTAATGCCTTGATGGTTCACTCCAAGGCCTCCTCCCTTGTAACCCATCTTGGTCAAGAGCTTGGATCCAATGCCTTTACTATGTTTTTCAAAGGCTGCAAATGAATTTACATCAACACTTTCATGTAAAGAAGAAGCATGTAAATTCTTACCATTTGCCTCATCTTTTGATTGAGATACAAAGATGTTTTCAAACTCTCTTTTGATTCTGGATGTGTCCTCTTGGACTCTTTGGCTCTCTTCTTTCAGCTCCTTGAATTTGGGTGCTGATAGAACCTCATCCTCCACATCATGTGGACAAAAGGTACAAACTTGTCCATCTTCCTTCTCTGAGGAACTTTCTACACTAGCATCTTGCATAAGAGTTGTATAAAAACATGAATATTGTGGAGAAGATGGTGGTTTATCACCATTCTTGTTACCTTCTTCCCTTAGAGAACATTCTCCTCTTGGAGGTCTAGAGCTTTCACCTTGCAATTTGGTATTCCTCTCTTCATAAAGGACTTTCACCATTTCTGCCATGTCTAAGAAATCCTTTCTAAAAGCCTTCACATCCTCTGACATTCTTGCAGGCTCTCCTCCTTGGGACATGCTTTGCTTGAAGCTTCTACTACAACTTGAGGTAGAACTGGTGGTAGAGATTGTAACAATCTTGCTCTCCTTTCCAAAACCTTCTCCTCACTTGAGCTTCAAAACACATTCACTTGCAAACAACAGTCAATTCCTCCTTGCACAAAGAAAACCAGTGCTCTGATACCAACTTGATCTGAATGTGGAATATTAGTTTTCTATGCTAAGATCCTCATCAGAATACAAAAATGTGCTTGAGGTTTGTACTCCAAAATAGCAAGTAAAAACATGAGTTTTTATGTGTGTTTTCTTATGTTAATTTCATGAAAAACTTTAAACATGAAATCAAAACACTGAATGGAAGCATGCATCAATCAGTAATACACTAGCCATTGTTAAAGGAGTTCACCCCTCCTAGGCTACATCTCCTTGGATCAGCTCTAATGGCATGACCCCTTCTCATTATGCTCAATGTTTAGAAAAAGAAGAGTACATAAAGTGTTGAGAAATGGAATGGTTAGTTTCTCCTTCAAAGAAACAAACTTCTGCAAGAGTTATCACTCCAAATACATGTTAACCTACAATCAAACATGTAAACTTTCAGCAAACAAAGGAATCTTGTACCAAGACGCCATACTCCAACTTCAAAGAGCATCAACAATACCAAAATCCACTTGAAGTACATAAACAAGTCTCTCCTCCAACACACATAGAGAAAAGAGGATTAAAAGCTACAACATTGATGTAATAGTTGTTGTAGAAAGCACATGGAGGCTAGAAAACCCCTGCAAGGTCATCTCCATCTTCAAACTCCTCCATAAACTGATTCAACACTTTGGTTGACCATGCCACTCATAGACTTCAACATGCAAAAATTTTATCTAGGAGTTCTCCTTTGATTCTGAAACATGTTCCAATGAGTCTAGAATGTCCAAAAATGGCCACCTAACCTCTTTTTGCACCCAATTTAGTTGAAAACTGGAGAAATTATGACCCCTCCTAGTTTCTCCACTATTCGCTCTACAAATTGCACAAAATTCGACATCATCCTACAAATTCAACCCATTTTCCGCTAACGGGCCACCAAATCCGCCAAAATCTAGGTGGATTTGTCGGACAGTTAATTTTTTCACCGAGGCCTAAAAACCAAAATAATGGTCATATGGGGGGGCTATGCGCCCAAGGCCTAGACCCCAGCGCTGGCCCCCTCCCTCCGGCGGTCACATTAAATGTTGGTGGTTAGACATGGCCACATTCACATGAGTGGTTTATAAACCGCGTGGGCTGGCCCCACTTCCCAAACTGCATGCGCATGTCTATTTAAATAAAAATAAAACCATATATGGTTAAGAAACACCCATATGGTGTAATGGTGAAGCCTTTATGTTAGTGTTTGGGAGGTCATGGGTTCAACCCCCATTGCCTTCACCCGATCCGTCATAACAAATTTTACCATGCCACGAGGAGGACACGTGGCAGCCTCAGGCTTAGCCACGTGTCACCTCCTCATTGGCCCCAAACAAAACATGTGGACCAATATAGTGATGCCACCGAGCCTAAAGAATATTTCAAAAGAATATTCCAGAGGAATATACCACGAGAATATAGCAAGAATATTCCTTTTGTTGACTAGGTTGTACGGATGCCCAGTTAACATCCCTGTCAACACCTGCAAAAAAATTTCATGTTTGAGCAAACAATTAGCACGTGATATCTTGAGCATATGATATCGGTTTTCTGCGAAATGAGTTGCGCTAGAATCAGGACGACGAGATCTACAGGGTTCAAGTTCCACGCCATTCTGATAACTTTGAATTTTTGGCAAATTTTGAGCTCCTGGTTAGTTATGTGCCAAGGAGGGTATTAGAATGGAGTTTACTGCACCTCACAACCCACAACAAAATGGGGTGGAAGAGAGGAAAAATAGAAGCATTGTAGGGGTTGTAAGAGAAAATGTTGCATGAACAAGGACTGCTACTATACTCGTGGGCAGAAGTATGCAATATAGTTGTTTATTTGCAAAACAGGAGCCCTCACAAGATTCTTGGAATGATCACATATGAAGAGTCTTTCTTTAGGAGGAAGCCAAATGTATCCCACTTTCACATTTTTGGATCCATGATCTATTGCCATGTCTCCAAAGATAACAAGAAAAAGTTGGAGTTTACTACAAAGGGGGGTATTTATAGGATACACAGAGACAAATCAGATTTACCAAGTGTACATTCCTTCACTCACAATGATTGTCATGAGGAGATATGTCAAATTTGATGAGGAGAAGGCCATGAGAAGCACTCTAGAGTGAGAGCTGACCATTCCACCAGAGAAGGAGCTTCTGGCTCCAAAGGAGGAGCCCTAATCAGATCCACAAGATTTTGTGGAGTAGCCACATGTGGAAGAGTAGAGAGGAGGTAGAGTGGAGGCACCCACTCACACAGAGTCTTCTAGAGAAGGGAGGAAGAGAAACAAAGAGCTAGACATATTGGTGCAATATGCGCAGGAGCATGTTGCAGCTCCTAGATCCTTGTACAGATAAAGGAAATCCCCAAACATATATACCGGATATATGGAACTCATTACATAATTGATTGATTATGAGCCATATTTATTTGATGAAGTAATTTCCCATTAGGTATGGGTAGATGCCATGGTTGAGGAGTATGACTCTATAATGAAGAAGGATGCTTGGGAGGTTGTGCCTAGACCTGAGGGAAAATCTATTATTGGCTCCAAGTGGATGTATAAGGTGAAACATGCAGCAGGTGGCAGTGTTGTGAAGTACAAGGCCATATTTGTGGCCAAATTATTCTCACAAGTAGAGAGAGTTGATTATGAGGAGACATTTTACCCTATGGAAGATATTCTTCTATGAGGACCATACTAGCATTGGTAGCACAAATGGGGTGAAATATCCACCAAATGGATGTTAAGATTGCCTTCCTCAATGGAGTGGTTGAGGAAGAGATCTATATTGAGCAGGCGGAGGGATTTGATACATATGACAGGGAGACACATGTGTATAGACTCAGGAGATCCCTTTATGGTCTCAAGTAGGCACCTTGTGCTTGGTACACTCACATAGATTCCTATCTCAGTGGATTTGGATTCACTAAGAGTGAAGAAGATGCCAATATCTACTACATTTTGGTAGATGGAAGTCTGCTCATCTTAGTCTTGCTTTTAGATGATTTGATAATGACAGGAGATGAGAGGTTGATTGATTCTTGCAAGAGAGTTTGGTGTGCTGGGTGCAGGCGATATGGATAAACGTTCAAACCCTGAAACAATTTCTTCTAATTCTGGTTGAATCTCTTCTTCAATCCCAACCAGAGTATCAGTCATTTATTTCTAGACTGACTGTTAATTAAACTTTCCCTTTTTGCCACTATCACCACTCTTTTCTCCTTAATCGCCCCAACCCTTGTTATCGGGAACAATTTTCACAACAGAGCCTCTTTTCGATTATCGAAACTGTAATTCCATAGGAATTACGAATTACACTATCGGCGGGGCTTTTGAATGGAATTAACGTAACAGTGCATGAAATACACTATCAACAGCTTCACATGGCCATAATGTGATTATTCATGGAAATACACTATCCGCAGGGTTTTTATCCCATAAAATGGAATAACACTATCGGCGGTCGCTATCGGAAATTCCATATGGAACAAGATAATAACATAACGGCCCTTCCTGATGCGATAACATGTGGAGTTATCGGCAATCGCAATCGGCGATTCCAATACTCCCTCTCTAAGCTCTTCCCGCTTAAGACTTGCGATGCGATAAGCCCGCGGACCCGATAGGTTATAATTTCCCCTTTATAGTGTTTTGGATCCGGAAGTCGCAACTTCAGACTTCAACACTTCAAAGGGTCATTTCCTCTCTGCTCAAACACTACGATGCGATAATACTTATGAACTCGATATGGGTATTAGCCACGTTTAATAAGACTTCAAGTCTAGAACTCAATTCCGACTAAGTTTTTCACGGTTTCTCAGTGTAAACCAGTAATTTTCCTGCGGGACCAAACAACGCATATAAAGGTAACAGGGGACGTTGATACACAAGAAAATCACTCCAATAGACTTTAATCAAAGTATTATTTGGAAACAAAGTCGAACCAATGTTAGAAAAGCTTAACAGATAACGCTGCGTGAAGCCAAAATTACGCATAAACACCAGTTTAACAGACAAATACAATTCAAATGCACAGAAAGGTTTTCGGAGGTCACCACGCCTCTGGGATCGACCAATACACAGAGCAATACCCTCTTCCTTTGAGAAATATGTGATAAAAGCATGTGGTCCAAATCCTTTTACAATAACATCAAACTTACATATATACTGGTTCGTGCTAACAACCAGATCCTAAAACAGAGGCTTAATTTATTGCAACTATTAGTTCTGCAAGACATCCTCCTCGAGAACGTCCACTATGCTTAACTAATCCTATCTATTCATCCAGGTATTCTCCTCGAGAACCTCCTCTATAGCTTAAGTATTTAACATTTATTACATCATGATTTATTTCTAGATTCTATCTCCATGCTTAACTAGAAAAACATGGAAATAGATGGCTAAAGAATCCCACTCCTTTGCTTGTAGATTTTTTTGTATTTTTGGAATAAGTTTGAAGTTTTTTTCCCTCCAAGTCTCATGCTCCTGCATCAGACTCCTGAGGAAAAAATTCTTCATGGGCTCTTGTCCATGAGCTCTTCTACAGAACTGCCCAGCTTCTATAGCATGCTTTCTGTTACCCAAGTAGCTTCAGCAGTTCACTGATCCTTCCATTTTACCAAATACTGAAAGTACTCCTGTCCTCTAGTTTTCTTGAACATTTTCTTGTCCAAAATCCTTTCTGGCTATAACTCTTTTGCTATAGGTAACTGCTTTACCCAGTCAATTTCCTGTGTCTCCTGATCCTTTTCTGTATCATATGCAGTTTCACCTTCATACTTGTATAGGTCAACAACATTGAAAATTGGAGATATTCCAACATCAGGGGGTAATTCAATTTCATATGCATTTGCAGAAAACTTCCTTAATACTCTGCATGGTCCAATTTTCTTGAACTTTAATTTGTTATACTCCCTCTTTGGAAATCTTTCCTTTCTTAGGTGTGCTAAAACCAAATCTCCAACTTCAAAGTTCACCTCTCTTCTTTTCATGTCTGCTCTAGTTTTGTACTTGATGTTTCTATCCTGTAGCTGTTGTTTCACTTGCTCATGTATTGCTTGCATTTCTGAAGCAAAATCTTCTCCCTCTGCACTTCTCATCTCATCTTTTCCCAAGTTTCGTAACTCAGATACTCCTTTTATATGCATTCCATAAACAATATGGAATGGAATTTGTCCTGTACTCCTGTTAGGTGATTCATTATATGCATATTCAGCTTGTGCCAACACTTGATCCCATTGCTTTGTCTTTTCTGCAGTAAGACTCCTTAAAAGATTACCCAAACTCCTGTTCACAACTTCAGTCTGTCCATCAGTCTGTGGATGATAGGCAGAACTGAAATTTAGTTTAGTTCCCGACTTCTTCCATAGTGTCCTCTAGAAATGTCCAACAAATTTGGAATCCTTGTCTGAGACAATACTCTTAGGCAACCCATGCAATCTTACAATCTCCTTGAAAAACAAATTAGCAATGTGAGTAGCATCACTAGTTTTATAACATGGAAAAAATGTGCCATTTTTGAAAATCTGTCCACTACAACAAATATTGAATCATTTCCTCTTTGAGTCTTTGGTAAGCCCAAAACAAAATCCATACTTACCATATCCCAAGACCTATCTGGAATTGGTAATGGAACATACAAACCTGTGTTTTGGCTTCTTCCCTTTGCATAATGATAGATTTTACAAGTTTTCACATACTTTTCCACTTCAAATCTCATTTTTGACCAAAAATAAAATCTGTTCAACTGTTCATAAGTCTTCTCTATACCAAAATGTCCTGCAAGTCCACCACTATGTTTCTCTTTGATTAAGTTCTCCCTCATAGAACAATTTGGTATGCACAACTGATTTCTCTTAAACAACAATCCATCTTGTAAGAAATAATCCAACCATTTACTCCTATCCATCAAAATAGGATTCTTACAAGCTTCAAATGCCTCTTTAAAATCTGAATCGGTTTCATATAACCCAACACTTGAATTTGACTTTCTTGAAGTAATACATTTCTCCTACTTAAGGCATCTGCAACTTTGTTTGATTGGCCATTTATGTGCTTCAAGACAAAATGGAAACCTTGAAGATACTCTACCCATTTAGCATGTTTCTAGCTAAGCTTTGGCTACTGCATAATATACTGTAGTGCATGGTTATCTGAATAAAGTATGAACTCATTTGACATTAGATAATGTCTCCACTTCTTTAATGATTGCACAACTGCATAGAACTCTTTATCATAAGAAGAATACTTCTTCTTTGAATCATTCAGTTTTTCACTAAAATAAGCTATAGGTCTGTCTTCCTGACTTAAAACACCTCCAATAGCTTCTCCGTTGGCATCACACTTCACTTGGAAAGGTTTACTAAAATCAGGTAGAACCAAAATAGGTTTTTCAGTGATTTTCTTCTTCAACAGCTGAAAATTATTTTCTGCTTCAGCAGTCCATCTAAATGGTTGTTTATCCTTCTTTATGGTCTCAATAATGGGAGCATTGATCTTACTAAAATTCTTTATGAACTTCCTATAAAAACTAGCAAGACCATGGAAACTTCTTACCTCAAAAACACTTTTAGGTGAAGGCCACTCCATGATTGCCTTGATCTTCTCTGGATCCATCTTCAGCCCTTCAGCAAAAATAACAAAACCCAAATACACTAACTCCTCTTTCATGAATGAACACTTCTTCAAATTCAGCAATAACTTCTCTTGTTGTAGCCTTTGTAAGACATAATTCAGATGTCTTATGTGCTCCTCCTTGGACCTGCTGTAAACTAATATATCGTCCAAATATACTATTACAAATTTACCAATAAATTCTTTAAGAAATTTATTCATGAGTGTCATAAATATACTTGGTGCATTTGACAACCCAAAAGGCATTACTCTCCACTCATACAATCCCTCATTTGTCTTAAAGGAAATTTTCCACTCATCCCCTTCTCTTATCCTTATTTGATGATACCCACTCTTAAGATCTAGTTTTGTAAAATACTTTGCTCCACTCAAGCAATCCATTAAATCTTCAATTCTAGGTAAAGGAAATTTGTACCTGATTGTGATTTTATTGATGGCTCTTGAATCAGTACACATTCTCCAGCCTCCATCTTTCTTTGGACTCAACACTATTGGTACTGCACAAGGACTCAAACTTTCTCTGATCAATCCTTTGTCAAGCAATTCCTAAACCTGCTTTCTAACCTCTTCATTTTTTGTAGGAGTCATTCTGTAAGCTGCTTTGTTAGGTAGATTTGCTCCAGGAATCAAATATATATGATGGCTAATTCTTCTAATGGGTGGTAACTAATTAGGCAAATCATCAACAATGATATCACAATAATTGTCCAACATTTCTTGAATATCAATGGCTAAATCAGAAACTTTAGTAGAAGTCATTATTACCTTGGGCTTGCAAATTACAGCAAAATTTACCTCATTCTCTTCAATCTACTACAAGTATTCCTTTCCTGATGCATCAGTGTTCTTTCCTGATGCATCTTCTTCTCCCATAGGCAGCAATGTATGATTGATACCATATTTACCAAACTTGTAGGTGTTTCTTTTCCCATCATGCATAGCTCCTCTGTCATATTGCCAAGGTCTTCCAAGCAATATGTGACACACATCCATTGGCATCACATCACATACAATTTTGTCCTTATATTTTCCCAACTGCAACTCCACTTCACATTGTTCATTCACTAATAGCTGATGTCCCTTTTGTAACCATGACACCTTGTAAGGTGTTGGATGTTTCATTGTCTTCAGCTTCAATTTCTCCACCACTTCTGTAGAGACCAAATTATCAGTGTTGCCACTGTCAATGATCATCTAACAGCATTTCCCTTGAACCTTACACACGGTTCTGAACAAAGTCTTTCTTTGTGATGGTTCAACTGTATCCTTTGTTGGCTTGAGCAAAACTTTATTGACTACCAAACATTCTCCTCCCTTTGGTATATTTTCTTCTTCTGTCACTGCTGTTGTTGTTGCTTCTCCCTCAACTTGAGCAACAATTGCATTCCTCTAACTTGTTCTTGTAATCTCTGGGCACTCAAAAGCTCTGTGTCCCAGTTTGTTACACCTGTAACATCTTACTTCTCTTCCTCTACCTCTGCCTCCTCTTCCTCTAGAAAAACTCCCTCTACCACTTGCATCACCTCCTGTAATTGCATGCTAGTTTAAGCTGTTGCTAGCTCCATCTTTAGGTGTTGTAGATCTTCCTCTACCACCTTAACTTCCCCATCCTCAGAAAGTACCTCTCCCTCTGGCAGACTGCTTCCTCGTGAGTTTTTCTTCAGCTTTCAATACCATTTGATAAGCTACCTCCATTGTTTTAGGAGACAGTATACTTATCTCATCTTGAATGTCCATCCTAAGACCATTCACATATCTAGCCACCTTCTCATATGTATCCTGAGTTTGTCCAGCTCTTATGCTTACCTTATAGAATTCTTATGTATATTCTCTCACTGTCATAGACCTCTGTCTAAGATTCTGCATCTGTCTGAACAAGGTTTGCTGATAATTACTTGGTAGAAACTTACCTCTTAGCTTCGCTACCATCCTGTTCCAATTTCTGATTGGTTACTTGCCAAGGCTCCTTTTTTTCTGCCTGCACTCCATCCCACCAAAGTGTTGCATGTCATTTTAGCTTGGTGACAGCAAACTTTACTTTCTTCTCATCTTCTATTTCTTCATAGTCAAAGAATTTCTCCATGCCATTAATCCAGTCTATCAATTCTTCTAGATTCAATCCTCCTTCATATATTGAAACCTCAGTCTTTGGCCTAGCTGTGGATCTCAACACTGATTGGAAAAATATTATCTCAGGAGTAACTGCTACAGTTTCTTCCTCAACTTCAGCTTCAACCTGACGCTCACTAACATCTCCATCATCTATATTTCTCCTTGCTATTAATGCTTCCATTCTAGCTTGCATCTGTTGTACAGCTTCCATCACTTCAGCATTTGCAACTGGCCGACCTCTTCCACCACATCCTCATCCTCTTTCAACTCTGAAAGCCATATTAGGTCTCCTCTTTCTTCTGAGATTCAATTCAGTGTCAAAATGTTTCTCTGATACCACTAAGGGTGGCCTGGGTGCAGGCGATATGGACAAACGTTCAAACCCTGAAACAATTTCTTCTAATTCTGGTTGAATCTCTTCTTCAATCCCAACCGGAGTATCAGTCATCTATTTCTAGATTGACTATTAATTAAACTTTCCCTTTTTGCCACTATCACCACTCTTTTCTCATTAATCGCCCCAACCCTTGTTATCGGGAACAATTTACACAACAGAGCCTCTTTTCCACTATCGGAACTGTAATTCCATAGGAATTACGAATTACACTATCGGCAGGGCTTTTGAATGGAATTAACGTAACAGTGCATGAAATACACTATCGGCGGCTTCAAATGGCCATAATGTGATTATTCATGGAAATACACTATCGGCGGGGTTTAATTGCCATAGTGCTATTACGCATGAAAATACACTATCGGCGGGCTTTTTCCAAAGGGATGCGTTAACACGTAATTGCACTATCGGCGGGGTTTTTATCCCATAAAATGGAATAACACTATATGCGGTCGCTATCGGCAGTTCCACATGGAATGAGACAAAGATATAATGGCCCTTCCCGATGCGATAACATGTGGAGTTATCGGCAATCGCAATCGGCGGTTCCAATACTCCCTCGCTAAGCTCTTCCCGCTCAAGACTTGTGATGCGATAAGCCCGCAGACCGGATAGGTTATAATTTCCCCTTTATAGTGTTTCGGATCCAGAAGTCGCAACTTCAGACTTCGGCACTTCAAAGGGTCAGTCCCTCTCCGCTCAAACACTACGATGCGATAATACTTGCGGACCCGATATGGGTATTAGCCACGTTTAATAAGACTTCAAGTCTGGAACTCAATTTTGGCTAAGTTTTTCACGGTTTCTCAGTGTAAACCAGTAATTTTCCTGCGGGACCAAACAACGCATATAAAGGTAATAGGGGACGCCGATACATAGGAAAATCACTCCAAAAGACTTTAATCAAAGTATTAGTTGGAAACAAAGCCAAACCATTGTTAGAAAATCTTAACAGATAACACTACGTGAAGCCAAAATTACGCATAAACACCAGTTTAACAGACAAATATAGTTCAGATGCACAGAAAGGTTTTCAGAGGTCACCACGCCTCCGAGATCAACCAATACACAGAGAAATACCCTCTTCCTTTGAGAAATATGCGATAAAAGCATGCGGTCCAAATCCTTTTACAATAACATCAAACTTACATATATACTAGTTCGTGCTAACAACCAGATCCTAAAACAGAGGCTTAATTTATTGCAACTATCAGTTCTACGAGACATCCTCCTCAAGAACCTCCACTATGCTTAACTAATCCTATCTGTTCAGCGAGGTATTCTCCTTGAGAACCTCCACTACAGCTTAACTATTTAACATTTATTACATCATGATTTATTCCTAAATTCTATCTCTATGCTTAACTAGAAAAACATGGAAATTGATGGCTAAAGGATCCCACTCCTTTGCTTGTATCTTTTTTTGTATTTTTGGAATAAGTTTGAAGTTTTTTTCCCTCCAAGTCTCATGCTCCTGCATCAGAGTTCAAGATGAAGGATATGGGTTTGATGGACTACTTCCTTGGTTTGGAGGTGTGCAAGGAGATGGAGAGCTATTTGTTGGACAGGAAAAGTACACCTCTGAGATCTTTTAGATATTCCATATGTAGGATTGTAAGCCCATGGACACTCCTCTAGTTATAAACTAGAGGAAAGAAGATGTTTCTACAAGAGAGGCAGTAGATGGAACTATCTACAGACAATTGGTGGGGTCCTTGATGTACTTGGTGAATGCAAGGCCTGATATTTATTTTGCAGTTAATCAGCTTAGTTAGTTTATGGTGGAGCCTACCAAGCTTCACTGGAAAGCAAAAAAACATGTTCTCAAATACCTCAGAGACACATTAGATTTTGGTTTATGGTACAGGAAAATAGATGGAGTGAAGCTCCAAGGATTCATAGATGCAGATTGGGCAGGGAGTCCATCATACATAAAGAGCACATCGGGGGCTATCTTCAGTGTTGGGTCAACACCAATTTCTTGGTACAACAAGAAACAAATATGTGTAGCACTCAACTTAGTAGAGGTCGAGTATATGGCTACTAGTTAAGAAACATGTGAGGCTATTTAGATGAGGAAGATCCTAGCTGGTATCTTCAGTCAAGGGATGGAGCCTACATTGATCCACTGTGACAATAAGATTTGTATCAAACTTTTTGGAAATCTAATTTTTCATGATAGGTCCAAGCATATAGACATCAGGTACCATCACCTGAGAGATTATGTGCACAGGAGGATCGTCATGTTACAAGACATTCCTACATTGGAGCAGGATGCAGACATTTTGACAAAGGCTTTGTCAAGAGGCAAGTTCGAGTTCCACAGGAGTAGCATTGGGGTGGTAAAGAACCCTTTTCTTGCTAAGAGGGGGTGTTAAATCATTAGGGTAATTTTGAGATCTAAAATGGGTCTCCTAAGGAAATTATAAAATAGTAGTGGAAATAATAAAATAAGATTAGATTACATCATCAAATTTTAGAGGAAAAAAAGAAAAAACTACTTTTTCAACTTATCTCCATATGGGTTTACTCAAATTTTGAGCAGGAACACTCTTTGGATGCATAATTTGATTCCTCATCCAAGGAGTATCCATGTTGCATACTTTCGATGGACTGTGCTACACGAAAAATTGAGAAATACATGAAAAACGTGATTACAATCACATTTTTCATGTAGCAGGGTACATCGAAAGTATGGAACATGGGTACTCCTTGGATGAGAAATTGAATTTTTCATCCAATGAGTACTCCCAATTGAAATTTGAGTAAAACCTTAGGGAGATAAGTTGAAAATACAAGTTGAAAAAGTAGTTTTATTAAATTATTATTTTTTAATCTTTTTACTTTTTTACCCCAAAAATGGTGAATCATTCCCCATGGTTGACATCATCATTTTGAATCCTATTGGTTCTTATAAATTTTATTTTAGTTGTACATTTTTCTTAGGAGGCCCATTTTAGACCTCAAAAGTTCTCTAATGTTGTAGCAAGAAAATGTTTCATTTGACTTATGCCTTAGTAAAATGGAGAAATTTGAAATTACACATCAACAAGGTGACTTGAGTTGCAGTTGGCAGGAGTGACATGGCGTCACTTAGTTAAATCAGCAAATTTGAGTTTGTGGGCTAGAAATAGAGTTGTGCATGAGTTGATTGTTAAGATATGGCAATCTAGTGGAGTTATTGTTAGTTAAACTCAATTATATGAGCTCTAGTCATTAATAGAGTCAGTAGGAGTTCAATTGAGTAGTAGTAATTGTTCTTAACTCACTGATCTCTCAGTTAACTGATCAATTTACTAAAAATAGCATTAGTCATGCCTGAATCGTGCATGGAATTTGAATTTCCTAGTTGAGGTGGAGGAAAATTCACATTGTAATTGTCAATTGTATACTAGTTGAGTGTGGAGGTTTTGTGTTAGAGCATGTGATCAATTCCTTTAGGATTTGCTCAAGGAAATAGGGAATTCTCCTATCTTTTAGGAGTTAATTTCCTCAAGGATTGTGCAAGGAAATAAGAGGAAGGTCGAGGCCTATTTTGGTTAAGTGTTGGTTAGAGCATATCAGAGAGAAGGAGATTAATGTTGCAGTGCAATTGTAGCTTCAAGGATTGAAGCAATCATTGTAATAGATCCATATTCTCATCTGATTTAATACAAAACAAAGGAGAGGTTTTTCCGTATTGAGTTCCCCAGTAAAAATATTGTGTTCATTGTGATTGAATGATTGCATGTGTTTCTATTGTATGTTTTCTTTCTCGTAGATTAAGTACAATAATTTTTTTGTCTATTGTTTTCAGTATGAATTCATCAACAGCTGTAAATTTTGAGTTATTTCTACAGACTAATTGATGGTAGTTAAGTTAGAAATACGAAAAATACATTAAAATAATAATAATAATAATAATTAGAAAAATGAGCCAAAATTAAAAAACAATAAAATCCAAAAAGAAAATCCAACTAAAAACATATGGTTAAGAAAAAATAAAAATAATATAGTAAATAATTAAATGTTGATATATATATATGATAAAAAAAATTTAAAAAAAAAATTGGGTAAAATTTGAGTTGGAGAAAATTGAAATTGTAAGAAATGGTATTTGACATTGAGTTAAAAAAAGGAAAATTGAAAAACAAACCAATTATAAATCAAAATAAATAAATTTTAATATTGTAAAAAATTTAAATATTTTATCAAAGATAAACTAAATCAAAATAATCTATATTTCATTTATAGGGGATATAATACTAGTGCAACCATATAAATTAATTATATATTTTAACTAATAGATGAAATATAAATAGTTTTTTGGTCGGAATCTAGCAAGACAATTTCTAGCCAAATTGTGATTTTTTGTTGTTTAAAATAGATTTTTGAATGCATAAATGGACTCAACAACTTCAAAAACCACTGAGGCACACAACCTTTGCAAATAAAACAACTTAAACTTATGATTTTTTAAAATATGTATTGGAGTTTTAATGAAATTGACCAGAAAACATGTTCGGACATTTCATCTCATAAATTAAATCGTTGGTATGTTGATAGCATCAATCCATAATAAACATCAAAACACTTCAAAAAAAAAAATCATAATAATTAATTAAATTATAACTTTATTTAAAATAATAATAATTGCTTCTAATGATAAAATAATTAATATAAATGTTAAATGTTGATAGCCTCAATCCATAATAAACATTAAAACACTTTAAAAAAATGATAAGAGTACAGTTTTATTTAAAATAATTATTATTATTACTAATGATAAAAAGAATTAATATATAGGTATATACATTTAAAAAAAAAACATTACAAGATTTCTAACTCTGGAAATTCACCTCCACTTTATCATTGAGATTATTAATTTACAAATAGGTTTTTTACAATTCTATGGACAAGTATCATGGCTTGTCAAAACCACACGTCGAAAAAACCATAAGTCATGTCACATAATTAAATTAAAATTTTACAAGTTTAATTCCAAAATAATTATATTTATGGAGATAAAAAATAAATCTCTACCATCCATCTAATAATTATTTATATCTAAATTAAAAATATAATTATAATAATAAAAATTTATTTTTATTTTTTTATATAAAAATATGTATTTCACAAAAATTAAAATGAATATATATTAATTTATATTCAATTTCCAAAAGGTGATGCCTTTATAAAAGCAGGTGAACCGACCTGGCCGTTGGTTGTTGGGATCACGGGGTGGCCTCGAGCCAACGGAGGCTTAGCTAAGTATGGCGGGACGTTTAGCAGAATATGCGAGGTTAGATTCCATTCCCGCCGTTAAGATGCTTGCTTGCACCGCCCATGATTATAACGAAAATAGAAAATTGAACGGGAAGTTGTTATGTTATGGGCTTTGCATTACAATAACGTGAAGGTGACTCAACTTTAGGAAGAGATTTCCATATCATTCTAAGTAAGACCAAGGCTTAAGTGATGGCCACTTGGCTCTACTGCTAACCGCTGGCCTTAAGAAATGTTAGCTGGACATGGACCGAATCCTCTTCATTAAAAAAAATCCACTCTGAATGTTAAAAAGTTGTCCACGTCATCCTCCACATCATTGAATGTTGGTGATGCCACCATATGCCCATCTCATCAATCTCATCCGCCCCTCATTAGAGAGTTAAAATGCCACATAGACCAGGTCATGTTTTACACGTGGTGTCCAACAAAATTAAAATTATTAGGCCCAAACTCCATATGCCATAGATGACAAGGCGTTCCCCGGTGGTATTGAACGTGGAAAGATATGGTGAGCATATATATATGAAGGCCAGAGATATTTCACTTGCACACATCACCATATAATTGTTTCACTTTTGAAATTATCTTTACCAAAAAACAAATTTAAGTAGATTCATGCTAAATTTATTTACTTCTGTAATTATTTGAAATTTAAAAATAAATGCCATAGTTGGTTCATGTATCTTTAAAAACGCCTTCTTTCTTTGAGAGAAATTTAGCATGCCTTATGCCTAGGCTTAACACAAGATTACGATTCAAGATAACAATTCTTGGATGGGGTTGTCTTGAAGCTTGAACCATACTCCAGGGAACATTCGAGATATGGGAAGAGAAGGCAGTGGGCGAGGGGGGCGAGTTGGTCTCCTTAAATGCCCCATGTGCTGATATGTCAAAAGGATTAGGTAAAGATAGCTTATAGTCATTGATTAACATTGTTGGTTCAAGTGATACCCATCTTGATCAATTGCTCACAACCTCACATTAAATTTGCCATGAGTCAACCTCTCAGTTTGGAGGTTGCCATTGAAGGAGTCACACTCTTCAAGGTTGGCTCTGCTTGTTATAGAGATCAAATAATAATGTTTCTCCCTTTAGTGCATTTTTGCGTCGTTTGTCGGGAAACAGGGAAAAGTTTGGTAACTTTCAGGATTTTCAAGGTTTTACCTACCCTCTCAAGGAAAGAAATCAAAAGGACCATGCCCTCCTAGCATGGTTTCTTCCTTTTTCTCTCTAGAAACTCATCAAGTAGCCTCTCTTCTCTTGCATGGTTTCACGCTACAAGGAGTTTATCTTAGTGGAATCTTGGTGCTAGACACATTGGATGCTTCCATGGTTCTTCCTCGCTCTACTCCTGCAAGCACTCATGTTGCAAGGTGCCTTAGTTGATTTCGCACTCCAAACAATTAGGTCGTATTCGTTGCTTTCCTTCCTCATAGCTCGTCACTCTTAAGTCTCAAGTATCTTTGATCTCCTCTTGCCAATTTGTTCCTTTCTTTGGCCAAAAATTGTTTAAGATTGTCACGTCTTAGATTTTCCCCTGCCCTGCCTATGCTCCTCTGGTTTTTTAGCTCTTTTCTATGGTATGCATCAAGATTCTCTTGCATCCTTTCTTCTTCCCTACCATTTCTCCCTTCCTCACTCTCCCATCCAACTTATCCCTCTCTATTTTTTACCTAATAGTTATCCCTATTTAATTCTCATTCCCCACCAAAGAGCTCCCTCGAGGAGGGGCATGAGGGGGCGAGATAGCCTCAACAATGTTGAAGCTCAAGCTACAACTCATGCTTTAGGTGATAGTACCAAGCACACACTCTTCTAGTGGTGCAAAATGAAATTGAGGATAATGAACAAGAAGTTGTTGAGGAACAAGATGTCTTAGATGAAGAAGTTAGGGCATTAAACTCCAATTAGGTTCTCGACCTTGGCACAGATAGAGGTTGTCGCAATCAATATCACTATCATGCCCCTAGAGTGGTCCTCGAGTTAAGGTGCATTGAGGCCCTCTGAGCGTGCAACATCGATGAGGTTCCTCACAATGGTTGTGACCAACTTATGAGTACTTGACTCTCGAACTAGACCTCTAGCACTTATACTTATTATTCACATGTAAGATATATTATGTGTTCAGAACCCAATATTCAATCTTCACACAAGTATAATTCTCAACTACAATTTTATGTCCACCATATAGTCCACAATCATAACATCATCACATATGTAACATGCTACAATATTTCATCACATAGAGACACTATTTCATCACATAAGTACAACATAGAAATTCTTCAAAATAGAACACCAAATTTATGCAATGGGACACTCAATCCTCTCTTCAATTTACATATGTAAATATCTTCATATTACAATGTCACAACTTATATAATTCATGGCCCTCGCCCCTTCTCAAATTACAATGGAGATAACCCTTGGTTTCTCAAACCAAGTCCAAAACAACCATACAAAAACACTCCTACACATCTCAAGGCTCTCTCTCATAATCTAGGCATGTTTGATTGTCCTCAATTTAGTTTTTTCTCTAACTCGTACTATTTTTCAGCTAGAACGACTCCACTCTACTGCAGGGGTAGAGCGAATCGTCATGCGACCTTGCCTTCGTTTGGTTGTACTCCAAATACTATGTTCCTGCACCAAACTTGTTCAATGATGTTTGTGTGAACTTGTACAAAGTCCTACACTTCTTGTTGATTCGACCTCTGTCTTGCCTTCATACCACTTGTTCCGTTTATAACTTATAAAGTTCCATTGTGCACTTGGGTGGGCATTCAAGTAGTTGGGCTGACACTCATTCTGTCCTTATTCATACAAGAAACCTCAAATTTGGTTGGGGCTACTCTGTGTTATGTCTCACATGCGAGGCTTGTGTGATCTCAAGCCGACTCATTTCATGTTCAGTCACGTTTGTTCCAGGTAAGAATGTTCCACCTCATGTGCATTTGGGAATGCATGTTCATTCTGAGCACACTCATTCCACCTCGAGCACATTTGGGCGAGCGTGCTTTTTCTATCCTAAGCACCTTGGGACCACTTCGGGCACATATGTTCCAACTCAGGGGCCATTATGCAAGTCAGGTGCACATCACCTCTACCCCCAAAAACATACCCTTCTGCTTTGAGGCTTTCTGGCTTGAGCACCCAAAATTCCTTGGAAACATGAAGAATTGGTGGGAAGGCTCTCCACCTCAATCTAGCACCAGAATGTACCAATTCCAGCAAAAACTAAGGCACATAAAAAAATAAAATAAAAAACTGGAACAATGAAGTCTTTGGAAATATTTTCAAAGATAAGAAGGTGTTGGAACAAAGCATGGAAGAACTTCAACAACGCATCATCCATTATGGCCTTACAAATCAAATGAAAGAAGAGGAAAGAAGCCTCCACAAGAAATGGGAAGGCAGAGCTCAGCAAGAGGAGAAACTCTGGCAGCAAAAGTCTCGAATATGTTGGCTCAGGTGTGGAGAACGTAACTCCTCATTTTTCCATCGCTCTATGATTCAACACAGGAAAAACAACAGAATCCTCAATCTTAAATCTAGAGATGGGGGTATTGTTCACACCCATGAGGACATCTCGACTGAGATAAATGATTTCTATAGTAATCTCTTGGAGGAGCCTCAGGTGGACAGATATCGAGCCATCAGGGAAATCACCAATAACATCCCCTCCATCCTTAACCAGGACCATAACAAAATTCTCCTTTGGGAGGTCTCCATGCAGGAAGTGGAGGAGGCAGTAATGTCCATGCCCAATGGGAAAGCTCCTAGGCCTGATGGTTTCACCATTGATTTTTTCAAAATATGTTGGCCTTTCATAAAAGATGAAGTGCATGCCCTGGTGGAGGATTCAAGGATCAACAAAATTGTTTTGAAGGCACTCAATGCCACCTTCCTCACTCTCATTCCAAAGGAGGAAGGAGATGACTCTCTGGATCACTTCCGATCGATCGCCCTTTGTAATGTTATATACAAAATCATCTCCAAGGTTTTGGCCAACAGAATCAAGACTGTTCTCCCCCTCCTCATCTCTTCCAATCAAGCAGGGTATGTCGAGGGCCGACAAATTCTGGACAACATCATCTTATCGCATGAAATGATTCACTCTCTTAAAACCCAAAAGAAGCCTGGCATGATGATGCAATTGGATATGTCGAAATCCTTCGACAAACTCAGTTGGAACTACATGCGGGAAGTCTTAACTGCTTTTGGTTTCCATCAGGATTACATAAACTGGATCATGGCTTTGGTCTCAAGAGCCTTCTTTTCTATCTTGGTTAATGGCTCTCCCTCCAAGCCTTTCTGCCCCTCTAGAGGCATCAGACAGGGAGACCCTTTGTCCCCCTTCCTCTTTGTCATTATGGCCAAAGGACTGAGCAAAACCTTGAAGGCTACCAACCTCAACAACAAGCTCACTTTCCTCAAACTCCATAACTCTACCCCCTCATCAACCCATCAATGATTCGAGGATGACATTTGATGAGCCTCCCCACGGTTACTAAAGTTGTTTCCTTCAAAAATATTCTCAACTATTTTTTAGATGCCTCTAGTACCTCCATCAACCTTGAGAAATCCAAAATCTTCTTCTTCAATACCCCTTTGGGCATCTAGAGAAACATCACCAAAATTCTTGGCATTCAAAGATGCTCTCTCCCCTCTAAATACCTGGGAGTTCTTCTCAATGATAAAGCCTACAGAAAATCCAATTGGGAGGACCTCCTCAACAAACTTCATAAAAGACTCTCTAATTGGACCTTTCCCTCCCTTAATCTAGCAGGCAAACTGGTCCTTGTAAAACAAGTTCTACAAGCCATGCCCTTGTATCTTTTCTCAGCTCTGGCCACCCCTAAGTCGGTGACCAATGCCATCAGAAGTATTCAATGAAACTTCTTATGGAGAGGCTTAGACATCAAGAAAAAATGGGCCCTTGTAGCCTGGGATCAGGTTTGCAAGCCCAAAAACACTGGTGGGCTAGGTCTACGTGTTTGGGAAGTTTTAGTGTCTACGGATAAATGCTTAAACCCCTAGACTAGTAGCTAAGTCTAGAATAATAGTGCAAAGCATTCTCTACTTTTTCTATGACCAATAGATTAAATAAGAGGTAAAGAAGCCTACCTGTAGCTTTTGCTTACTCCTTATCTCCCTTGACCAAATCTATCGCTCCTCTCCGTAATTAATCCGCTTGAAGAGTACCTGCACACAAACAGAAGACAAAAACCGATCAAAGCATATGATAATGATCTATTGATTAAACATAGCATGGAATCAAGTACATGATACACATATGAAAGCATAAATGAATAACACAAGCATATGGAAAAAGCTTTGAACACTTTATTAGTAAAAGGAAGAGTTACAACCCAATTTTCTCGATTCAGCATCACTCCTCCAGTTCAATCCCATCCTCTCCTCATTACAAGCAAGACATTTTGACATCATTACAATACTTGAAATCAACTCATGTCTCATACTAACATGATCTCCCTATAATTCAATAATTTCCAACCCCTGATCACTTAGATGAGTGGTCTTTTTATAGGTGAATGAAACAAGTTATGCCATAAATGGTGATAATGAATGCCCTCCCAAACTAAGGATTTAGTTCCATGGAGGAAGGGATAAAGAGATTGATGTTCCTTAACTCCCTACCTCATCCAAATATGAGCTCAAAGGAGTCAATAAACTTGGGAAACTTCAAGATACATCTAATGGATAAGAATATTCCCAAACCCCAATGCAATTTCGCTCAAATTTTCCCAGGGCAAGCCAAAGAGGGCTCAAGTGTGCTGCATAGCACCCTATCAGTGTATGGATTGCATTGCAGTGCACTCTAATGAAGGCATGCCTGCGCTGATCTTCTTAGAGGTAGTTTTTGGATGATTTCAGTCATGAAACTTCTTGGGAAGCTAGGCATTCTGATGGTTGACTTCTTTAGGGCATGTAACAACTGAATTAGGGCTTGATGGGCCCTGATAGTACTGATATGTGAGTTGGGTTTGATGTTCCCAAATTGATCTGTAACACTAAGAGACCCAGAAATTTTAGGAAAAGCCTTGGGGGATAAAACCTGGTGGAGGTGGATGGACAACCCACTCACACCTTGGGGTCTTATTTAGAAGGAAAAATATGCGCCTAACTATGCAAATGGAGATCTTATTAGGCTTACAGGAAACATCAAGGGCTCTGCTATTTGGAATCAAGCATGGAAGAATAAAGAAATCATCCAAAAGCACAACTTCTGGGAGATCTACAATGGGGAGAAAGCCCTTTTTTGGGAAGATGCCTGGCAAAAATTACCAGTCTTGGAAAGAGAGTAGTTCGCCTCACTTCAGATGGCTATGCAAGCGAGAGGTAAAACTCAGGTGGCTCATTACTAGAAACCTAGCACTGAGAATGAAAGATGGAGAGATTGGATGGAAGCTAAATATTGGGAACCCCTTCTCGACTATCTCGAATGGCACACCTTTGCCAAAACCATTCAGGAAAGGCAGATTTAGATTGATAAGAGTTGGATAAGCTCTAAATTTCAAAGAGGCCTATAACTACATAACCAATCATGCTCAACTTCAGGAACAACAAAAATGGAAAATATTATGGGAGAGACAACTATGGCCAAAAATCACTCTATTTCTTTGGTTGACTATGTAGGGGAAAATTATCGCATGGGATAATTTGTGGAGAAGAGGATTCACGGGTCCCTCGAGATGTCCTCTCTGTGAGTCAAACAAGGAAACCATTAACCACCTTTTGAACACTTGTAACTACACCAACAGGTTATGGGAGTGGGCAGCTGAAGTTTTCAGAACCTTAGATAGGGACAGGGCCTCCATTATTAGCACTCTGGAGAATTGGCGAACAATAATTCCCCCCCATCCTGTGGTTGATAGAGCTTGGAACATTATACCAGGTACCATTTTTTGGACTGTCTGGAAAGAGCGTAATGCCAGAACTTTTAAGAATGAAAAAAAGTCGGAGGAAAGCCTCTTTACCTCAATTAAGTAGGTTGTCCGTGAAACTGTCACCATCTCCAAAATTCCAAGCTTTAATGGTCCCCCTCGACCCATTGATCAACGAATTCTTCTCCTCCTTGACTTACACCATCCTCCTCCTAACAAAGATAACCTGACGAATGTGAACCCTGAAGCTCCTAGTCACTAGTTCCCCCCTAAAAATGATTTGGTGAAGATGAATTATGATGGGGCTGCAAAAGGTAATCTCGAGACTGCTGGATTCGGTGGGGCTTTTAGAAATTTGGTTGGGGATATCTTATGGGTCTACGCGGGTAGCCTTGGCACTACCACTAACAACGCAACTGAGCTTCAGGTGTTAGAGCATGGCCTCGCCATTGCCAAAGCTCAAGGCTTCTGGCCACTCATCATAGAAGGTGACTCGACTTTGGCTACCTTGGCAGGTTGTAAGCTCCAACAAGGCACTGTCGTCACCAAGGTCACAGACAACTGGTGATTGATCAAAACTCTCCATCGAATCAACCAACACGTCAACAAGCTTAGTGGGCTCCACTTCCAAGTCGTGAGATGGAAGGCTAACAACCTAGCTGATAGGTTATCTAACGAAGGGACATGTGGCAGCATCAGGCTTTGCTCCCTTGCATGGAAGGACCTGGAGGAAGGTCCTCTCTGCCAGGAGTGTGAGGTTATAAATGGAAAGGACAACAGGGTATGGGAAAATCCTAGTTCTGAGGGGCTCGTCAGATTCTCAGACCTCATCGGTATGATCCCCCAACCTTGATATTATGAATTCCAATGCGAGCATCAATTCCAATCATCCACATGAGGGAATGAAAATCCTGATTGTATTGTTGCTATCAGATTGTCGCCTCCTTGACCCGTCACCCAATTATATCCCTCGGCCCCTCATGAATGCTTTGTACATTGTTCTGGTCGTAATCTATGGCACATTTATTGTCGCCTCTCTCCCATCACTCTTGCTCGCCCACCCCTCCTATGAATACCTCAACCCGCTCACCCCTCTTCATGATTCTTGTTGCTCGAGCGCCCCTGTTACCCTCCTTTTCCGCTCTGAAGTTTTCCTCAAACTCCCACCCCCTCGTCATGGCTCCTTGTCACAGCTCGACCCTTTCTCCTTGTCGTGGCAAAGGCTGCACCAATGAAAGATGGAATGACCCCATAATGCAGCCTCACATTCGATCAGAAGCGTCGTCTAGGAGAGTCGCACTCAACTTCAATGTTTTAGTGGCACCAGAAACCCAACTGCATATCCATAATTTGGAGCTCCAGGCCCGAAATATCAGACGATGCGTTACCACAGAAGAGGTTGATGCTCAATTTGAATGGATCCCAAACCTTAGAGGGCTAGGGATAACCTGTATAGCCGGACCATTGAGCTCTCCTAGCATCTCAAAACAATGCTCGACCTTGCTCTGTAGGAGCAAAGTGAAAATACCAAGACCCTGGAGGCCAAGATTGACATGTTGAATGACAAATTCATAGTGTATGTGGAATTTGTTCATCATCGACACTTTGTAACGAAGGATTCACCTCACTATGCATTGTTGAAGCGTCGCATCGCCACCATGCAGACCAACGGAGGAGGTTCGCCGAGCATTAAACGAGAAACATGTGGGGCTTCCACCAGCCACTAGGTCGTCAAGGACACCCCTGCCGACAACACCCATGAAAAGCCGCTCAGGGTGGAAGAGGACCCCTCGAACAACTAAGTATGATGAATTATGCTTACTTCTTGTTTTGGGCACTTTCGGTGTTTTGTTTGTTTCAGTCATTAGTCCTCTTTGGGACTCGCTCTCTAAGAATTTCATATGTAAAATTCGATACTATAGTTAGGTCACAAGTTGATGGCGAGGTTGAGAATTCTGCAAGCAGTCAAGCCAAAAATCCTTTAAAGGAAATCAACCTCTATCAAACCACTCGACCCAACTGGAAAGACAATTTTTATATATTTTGTAAAAACAAAAGGAAAAAATATTTACAATTTTTGTACGAACCATAAGCTCATGAAACACACTTCCATTGTAGTTACCACATTTTAATATAATAAAACTTCTCATACAAAAAGATTCAACTTTTGAAATTTTATTTAGAAAATGAAATGCAAATAAAGAAATTGTATAAATTTTCTAGAACTTTGGATGAAAATAATAAAAAATCATTAACTTTTATACAAAATTAATAGAAAAAGGACAGATCTATAACTCAAAGCAAAAGAAGTATAAATTTTAAATTAAAATCAACTACTTATTTTAATGGAAGAGATATTTGCTGTAATGTAACCTTGTTTATAATAACTCACTTGGAGTTTTTTTTTATATTTATATTACTATTATTATTAATTTTATATTTTAATTTATCTAAAAACCATAATTTAATTATAAATTATTATTATTATTTTTATTTTTATTAAGTGTTTTTTTCCTTTTATAGTAATGGATCGCCATGGTTAAACTTCAAATTATTTTGTTTGCTAATTATTAAATTTGAAAAGTGATATCAAAGCTTATTAACATAACTTGTAATTTTGTTGAAAAGAAAGAAAGTAGAGCTTTCCAATTTGGAATTGATGATCATCATAACGCAGAGCCCTGGAGATGTGTCAAGTGGCATAAAGGTTGTCTATACTATAAATAATGTGGCAACAAATGATTCCTTTCTCTTCTGGGTAGGTTGATGGCTTTGCTTAATACACCTCACCTTAAATCACACACATTAAAAAGGGTTGTGGTGTTTGGTATCAATAAATGATTCCTTTCTCTTCTGGGTAGGTTGATGGCTTTGCTTAATACACCTCACTTTAAATCACACACATTAAAAAGGGTTGTGGTGTTTGGTATCAATAACATGCTGTCAAAATTTAAATCATTAAAAAGATGATAATATTATATCACGCCAACGCCAATTACATGTATGTGCATTATTTTTACTTTAAGTTAATTATATTTAATATTTAATATTTTTAAAATTATGTATTTATATTTAATTTTATAATAATTTATAAAATCAAATTAAAATAAAATAGTTTAATAATCTAATTAATATATATATATATATATATATATATATATATATATATATATTAAAAAATAATATATTTTACGATTTTATTTTATTATTTAAAAAAATTATAATAAATAAATTTATTAATACATGATCAAATAATACAATATATTATTTTTTGATTCCATTATCCAAAGAATCAAATAAAAAAACTATGTAATATTTCTAAAATAAAACCTACACCTACTTTCTTGTGGGTTTATGTAAACTTTGTTCTCTAAATTTGTTTTCATTAATCTTTAATATGCAATTTAAAAATAATATATTTTACGACTTTATTTTATTATTTAAAAAAAAATTGTAAATAAATAAATTTATTAATACATGATCAAATAATACAATACATTATTTTTTGATTCCATTATCCAAAGAATCAAATAAAAAAACTATGTAATATTTCTAAAATAAAACCTACACCCACTTTCTTGTGGGTTTATATAAACTTTGTTTTCTAAATTTGTTTTCATTAATCTTTAATATGCAATTTAAAAATAATATATTTTACGACTTTATTTTATTATTTAAAAAAAATTGTAAATAAATAAATTTATTAATACATGATCAAATAATACAATACATTATTTTTTGATTCCATTATCCAAAGAATCAAATAAAAAAACTATGTAATATTTCTAAAATAAAACCTACACCCACTTTCTTGTGGGTTTATGTAAACTTTGTTCTCTAAATTTGTTTTCATTAATCTTTAATATGCAATTTAAAAATAATATATTTTACGACTTTATTTTATTATTTTAAAAAAATTGTAAATAAATAAATTTATTAATACATGATCAAATAATACAATACATTATTTTTTGATTCCATTATCCAAAGAATCAAATAAAAAAACTATCCAAAGAATCAAATAAAAAAACTATATAATATTTCTAAAATAAAACCTACACCCACTTTCTTGTGGGTTTATGTAAACTTTGTTCTCTAAATTTGTTTTCATTAATCTTTAATATGCAATTTAAAAATAATATATTTTACGACTTTATTTTATTATTTAAAAAAAATGTAAATAAATAAATTTATTAATACATGATCAAATAATACAATACATTATTTTTTGATTCCATTATCCAAAGAATCAAATAAAAAAAACGATGTAATATTTCTAAAATAAAACCTACACCCACTTTCTTGTGGGTTTATGTAAACTTTGTTGGTTTACGTAAACTTTGTTCTCTAAATTTGTTTTCATTAATCTTTTCATTAATCTTTAATATGCAATAATATAATGATTCCACTATCCAAAGAATCAAATAAAAAGACTATGTGATATTCTTAAAATAAAACCTACACCCTCCATATAAACTCTGTTATCTAAAATTTGTATTCATTAATCTTTAATTTGCAATAACATCTTCCCCATCTTCTTAAATTTTCATAGTATACAATATTCCGCCATCTTCTCTTTAAATGCCAAGCCGAATTGAAATCCATGGCTCCAGTTCCATTTAACAACGAAAAGTTAGATATAAAATACTTCAAAAAAATCCTTCAAATTTATATCAAATATTTGTCATTAGATAATTTTAAAATGCTTTAAATTAAAATAATAATAATAATAATAATTTAAAACTAGAATAATAATAATAATAAATTCTAAAACATAAAAATTCTACTTGTAGTTATTAAAATTTCACTTATAAAAAATATATTAGAAAAAAGATCCTAAGGCATAAGAATTTCATCTCCAAATTCCTTTGGTATCACACAATTTGTTTTGACCTTCGAAATAGTGATGCGTTGAGCAAATATTTATATATGTAATTATGCTTCAACTCACAAACCATCTCATTGCCCCCAACAAGCAAGAATATTATAGATACAATAATGTCAAGACCTTTGGTATCACACACAAATTATCTCGCACAATTCTTTTTAAAGGATTTCAGAATAAGGGAAATCCTAACCACAAAGATTTCACCTACAAATCCTCTTGGAATCTTACACAATTTGATTTGTTTTTACTTCATTAAAACAAAAGTAGATACCTTTGAAAACTATGAATAGAAAAATACCAAAGTACAAATATTTCACCGAAATGTTCCCTTAAGATAAGGCACAATTGGGTTGTTTTTCCAAAATGATTCCTTCGATACATTAAAACAATTCTCCTCCAACTATATTCCTCTTTTTTAAGGATAATGATGACAATTTTTTTATTCCCAATAAATACTTCAAATAATTATTTTAGTGTGTCTTTGGCTTCACTATCATATACTTCTACTACCTCATTTATTTATATTTAGGTTTTGCTTCACTATTATTAGTTTTATTATCTTGTATTATATTTAGGTTTTGCTTCACTATTATTAGTTTTATTATCTTGTATTAGTAACCACCACTTTTCTATTTCTTACTTGAACGGTTTGTTAGTTCTTACTTCACTTTTGTTTTTTAATTATTTCTTTTCTTTAATGCCCCGTTGATTAGAATATATCAATTTTATCATTTTATGATTTTAAAATTAAATATAATTTATTTTAATAAATTTTAAATTCATTATTATTTATTTAAAAATTATTTAAATAACGGTAATCATTATCAATGTAACATTAATTATTAATGTAATATTGTTGGTTCAGGTGATAGTCACTTTGATCAATGACCCTCTTGCATTAAATTTGCCATGAGTCCACCTCTCAATTTGGAGGTTGCCATTGAAGGAGTCACATACTTCAAGGTTAGCTAGCTCCGCTTGTTATAGATATCAAATAAGAATGTTTCTCCCATTAGTGTATTTTTGCATCATTTGTGAGGAGAAGAAGTTTGGTAACTTTCAAGATTTTCAATGTTTTCCCTACCCTCTTAAGCAAAGCAATCAAAAGGACCATGTGCTCCTAGCATGGTTTCTTCCTTCTTCTCTCCATAAAATCATCGAATAGCCTCTCTTATCTTCCATGCGCTCACACTACAAGGAGTTTATCGTAGTGGAATATTGGTGCGAGACACATTGGATGCTTCCATGGTTCTTCCTCACTCTGCTCCTGCAACACTCATGTTGCAAGATCCCCTAGTTGATTTCTCACTCTGAATAGTTAGGTCATATTCGTTGCTTTCCTTCCTCATAGCTCGTCACTTGAGTCTCAAGTATCTTTTATCTCCTCTTGCCAATTTGTTCCTTTCTTTGGCCAAAAATTGTTTAAGCTTGTCATGTCCTACATTTTCCTCCACCCTCCCTATGCTCCTCTGTTTTTTAACTCTTTTATGTGGTATGCATCAAGATTCTCTTGCCTCCTTTCTGCTTCCCTACAGTTTCTCCCTTCCCTACTCTCCCATCCAATTTATCCCTCTTTATTTTTTACCTAATAGCTATTTCTATTTAATTCTCATGCCCCACCAAATATTTCACTCAAGGAGGGGCACGAGGGGGCGAGATAACCTCAACAATGCTCAAGCTCAAGCTACAACACATGCTTTAGGTGACAGATACCAAGCACACACTCTTTCGGTGGTACAAAATGAAATTGAGGATAATGAACAAGAAGATGTCTTAAATGAAGAAGTTAGGGCATTAAACTCCAATTAGGTTCTCGACCTGGGCACAGATAGAGGCTGTCGCACTCAATATCACTATCATGCCCCTAGAGTGCTCCTCGAGTCAAGGCGCATTAAGGCCCTCTGAGCGTGCAACACCGACAAGGTTCATCACAATTCTTGACAATGGTTGTGACCAACTTATGAGTACTTGACTCTCGAACTACACCTCTAGCACTTATACTTCTGGTTCACGTGTAAGATATATTGTGTGCAGAACCCAGTATTCAATCTTAACATGAGTATAATTCTCAACTACAATTTTATGTCCACCATATAGTCCACAATCATAACATCATCACATATATAACATGCTACAATATTTCATCACATAGAGACACTATTTCATTACATAAATACAACATAGAAATTCTTCAAAATAGAACACCAAATTTTTTCAACGGGACCCTCAATCCTCTCTTCAAATTATATATGTAAATATCTTCATATTACAATGTCACAACTTATATAATTCATGACCCTCATCCCTTCTCAAATTAGAATGGAGATAACCCTTGGCTTCTCAAACCAAGTCCAAAACAACCCTACAAAAACATTTTTGCACATCTCAAGACTCTCTCGCACAATCTAGGCATGTTCGACTATCCACAATCTATTTAGTTCTCTAACTCGTATTATTTTTCAGCTAGAATGAATCCACTCTACTACATGGGTAGAGCGAATCATCATGCGACCTTGCCTTCATTTGATTCTGCAGGAAAAAATTTAGGGGCTAATATTCGGAGGTGGGCTATTTTTCCATGTTTTTTCCAAAAATTAAATTCACCAAATTTGCATTTTTTCTGAAAAATATTTGCCCAATTTTTATGTTACAAAATTGTTTTACCTTAAAAATCGCTAATATTTTATATAGGCTAATATAAAATAATTATAAATATAAACATTTCTACAAAAATATCACCAAACATTTTACAATTTGCATATTAGGGACTAGTAAGATTCGCCAAGATTTGTAAAGTTTAAGATAAGCTTCGATTCTTAAAACCTTCCTCGCGATTCTGCTCCAAATGCTATGTTCCTACACCAAACTCATTCAGTCCTGCTTGTGTGAACTCATACGAATCCTCCACTTCTTGTTCATTTGACCTCTGTCTTTCCTTCGTACCACTTGTTCTGTTTGTAACTTATACAGTACCATTGTGCACTTGGGTGGGCATTCAAGTAGTTAGTCTGACACTCATTCTATCCTTCTTCATACAAGAAACCTAAAATTTGGGTGGGCCTACTCATTCTGTCTCATGTGCGAGGCTTGTGTTATCTCAAGCTTAATAATTCCATGTTTGGGCACGTTTGTTCCATGGAAGCATGTTCCACCTCGAGTGCATTTGGGAATGCATGTCCATTCCGAGTGCACTCATTCCACATTGAGCACATTTGGGCGAGTGTGTCTGTTCCGTCCTAAGCGCCTAGGGACCACTTTGGGTGCATATGTTCCAACTCGAGGGCCACCATGCAAGTTCCTTCTAGGTCAACTCAAGCTCCTTTCATTCCACTTCAAGAATTTTGGGTTGTTTCAAGCGGGCTCGTACTAACCCTCGAGCGCTTTGTCTCAAGCGCAATCGTGCCGACTGAAGAACCTCATGCAGGTGTTCTTGTGCTAACTCGAACACCTTGGGCACTCTCGATTTGTTGTGCCACAACACCCAAAACATCACATAAATGTTAAAAAATGTGTGATGGTTGTCTCGCTTTATGACTCATCTCATCCAACTCATGTCACTCATGGGCACTCAAGCTAATAGAGGCCTAACAACCTCCTCAAATCTAAAGATGTTGTTGTACTCAACAACGAACCTCCCTTGGTAATCCATCCATCACTAAAAGTACTGCATCCTCAAGAAGACTGCTCACCAAACTAACATCTCATCCCATCAAACAACCTCCCAACTGCATGAATCATATGAAGAATGTATATCTCCTAACATTGGTCAACCTTGTGACCTTGCAAATGCTCTTGTAAGAATGTCATGTGTTGGATCCCCTCATGTCATTTGCTAATTAGGTAGTTAATTTGATAGCTCTAACTCCACAATAACTCTTGTCCCTCAAATAAATGTAAACACCATCACATCTTCTTATCATCTGAACATTTCCACACATACACATCATCTCAAATCTTCTCATCAGGATGTACCTCGGTTAGGCACTCCACATCTCCTTGCAAACGTGTCATCCTAAGAAACTGAAGAAAAAAACCCATCTCTGAGAGCTCATGGAGAAGATGAAGTAGGGTAGCCTCAGGTATTACCTCTCCACACTCCAATTCTAACTCTTGAAGATGTACCCTACTCTCTTGAATATGCTCTATCTAATCCTATGGTCCTCTTGCTCCTAGAATGAAACCTCCATACCTATCTACAATATATCTCAACAAAGGGGGATAACAACCTATCTTACCCTCACTCTCCTCAATCAATTTCTCCAACTTAGGATCCTCAAGCCAACCCTCTATGCCAGTTGTCTCACTAGACTCATTAAGCTCTCCGCTCGATTATCTATACTAAGGATCATCATCCTTAAACTCATCTCGAACTGCAAAGGAAATCCTTTTGGCTCCATCATCGTCAACAAGGTGATCCTCAATCAACTCACCCTGCTCATCATATATTTCAACAAATTCAATATACTCAGATACCAAAGTCTCAACATCCCATATCAGGTCTCCTTGCAAGATTCAAAATCTTGTTTTCCAAATTAGTCATCATCTTTGTCTATTGTAGAAGAGTAGCATCCACATTAATCAACCTCTAACAATATCATCAACTATTTGTCTCTCCACACGAATAATTATCATTTTAGCACTTCTATCCAAAATGGCCTACACGATTAGAACAATCATAGGCTTCACTACTTAAAGAATGAACAATCACTCCAAATGTGGTACAAACACAACTCTCTAATCAATTAGAAACTCCTATCTCAATACAACCTCATAGTAATCCAACTGAATGATGGTGAAGTCAATCTCACCACTCTAACATTTGATCATCACTGGAACATCTTGTATCATTCCATGAATCTCCCGCCCTCAAAATTCATTGCTTTGAAGGACATATGGACTGAAATAATATGGAAACCCAATCTCCTCGCTACATCCTCCCTTAAGAAGTTATGAGTAACATCATTATCTATCAAATCAACATGTTGACTCCCACCTACACATATACTCACATAGTTTAGTCAATTCCTACTCTAATCATGCTTTGGAGTAGCCTCTTTTGAATAAGTTGCACCCAAAACCTACATCACCCCTACATATGGATTCTCTTCTTGCTACATCGCATACACCTTATGCTTCAATAGACAATTCTTCGCCATATGATATTATTCACAAATACGACATGAAAGAGACTTCTTCTCTTTCCCTAAACCTCTTTGCTTTAGTTCATCTTCCTTTGAAGACTTCCTTTTTCCTTTATCTACATTCTTCTTTCCCTTTTCACCATCCTAATGTTTCCCTTTTACCTTCACATTTGCATGGAAATTCAAGAGCTTATATGCTATAGCGATAACTTCTGCAAGTGTTTGAACATTCTCCCTTCTCACTTCCATTATATGCCCATGGTTGTAATCCCACCATGAAGTTGAACAACCTATCTCCATCAGGCATATCCTTGATCTCCAACATGAGACCTGAATACTCACATATGTAATCTTTTATGGTACCAGTTTGTCTCAAACCCCTTAGCTTAGTCAAGCTTCTATTCCAAGTTTGATCTCTCGGTCCAAACTGCATGTACAAAGATTTTTTCATTTTTTTCCATGTAGTGATGTCATCTTGATGCCAACCGACAACAATCTCCTCTTCCCTAGTCCTCCACCACAACTTCATGTTCCTTTTTAAATATGTAGCAACAATAACATGGTCCACAAGTTAAAGCGCATCGAGGTCGTCTAAGTGTGCAACACCAGTGAGGTTCCTTAGAAGGGTTATGACTAACTTATGAGTACTTAACTCTCAAACTATGCTTATAGCACTTGTACTTCTTATTCACGTGTAAGACATCTAATGTGTGCAAAAACTAAAATTTAATCTTAACACAAGTATAATGTTCAACTACAATTTTATGTCCACCATATAGTCCACAATCATAACATCATGACATATGTAACATGCTACAATATTTTATTTCATTATATAGAAACACTATTTCATCGTATAAATGCAACATAGAACTTATTCAAAACTGAAAATCAAACGTATGCAATGGGGTCCCCTAAGTTGTCTCTTCAAATTATATATGTAAAAATCTTCATATTACCATTTCACGGCTTACAAAATTCAAGGCCCTTGGCCCTTCTCAAATTAAAATGGAGACACCCCTTGGTTTCTTAAACCAAGTCCAAAATAAGCATACAAAAACACTTCTACTCATCTCAAGAATATCTCGCACGATCTGGGCATGTTTGGCTATCCCTGGTTCGGTTCGTTCTCAAGCTCGTATAGTTGTTCAGTTGGAACTACTCCACTCTACCACATGGGTAGAGTAAATCGTCGTGTGAACTTGCATTCGTTCAGTTTTGCTCCAAAGACTTTGTTCTTACACCAAGCCCATTTGGTCCTATTCGTGCGAACTCGTACGAAATCCTCTCCATCTTGTTCATTCGCCCTCGATCCTACCTATGTTCCACTCATTTCGTCTTTAACGTATACAATTTTGTCGTGCACCTAGGCAGTCAAGTCGATGCTCATTCCATCCTTCTTTGGTTCGGAAACCTCAAATTCGAGTCGGCCGACTCTTTTCATCTCATGCGTAGGGCTTGTGATATTTTTATAATTGCTTCCACTTTTTAATTAAAAAATTTAATAAAAAATTATAATTTTATCCACTTTTTAATATTAAAAATTAATTCTTTTACTAAATATATGGAGTACACATATAGACACATATATTTCAAAAGGAAAAAAAATGTTGGTTTTTATTATATACACCAGTACATCAAGTCTTAAAATTTCCAAAATTACCAGGAACGTGGTACAGAAAGAAGGCGATACAATGCCATATACAACAGACCTGTGTATGTTGTGTCTCAAAACCCAAATGCAAAATCATAGAAACCACCATCATATACAAACAATAACCAAAGCATATGTCCAAAGTTCAGCAACAGGAAAAAATGTAAAACTGTGGAGTGCAAAACATAAAGAGGAAGTCGAGCTCGCTTGAAGCAATGAGCACCATGAACCATGGTCTATCCAGAGACAATCAAAGCATAAGAAAAATCAACCTGGGAGGGAGTGAGTATCCACAACCATGATGATGTTGTCTACCAGCATAATGAAATGTAAGCAACCCACCACAGCCAAAATACCCTTCTTTGACATGGCATCTACAATGCAATTATGTTCCCGATGGATGTGTTGGAAGTAAATATGATGGAAAGAGCTCTTAAGATATTCGTTATCGCGGAACCAACCCTGTAGATGAGGATGAGAGATAGAAGAGATACCCAATATGTGGTTGATTAGAGCTTGTGAGTCCCCAACAATCTGGATGCTTTGAATGTATAAAAACCTGGCAAACCATAATAAACCCCATAGAGTGATGGATTAAGCTCGCATGTTTATTGCATTTTCCCCATACTAGAATATTTTATATTGTTGTTTTGGATTTATGCAAAGCCACGCGCCACATCCACATGATCCACCTTGTGCAGCTCCATCAAAATAACCAACAGGGTAGGAGATGTGTGGAGTAGATTTCCAGGAGCCAATTTCTTTAACCACTGTCTGTTTCTGCATCAAAGGCTTCATCCAGAATATAATATTGTTGACAAAATGTTCTATATTAAGAGGCAGGTCATCAAATATGATGGAATTTCTGGCCTTCCAGATTTTCCAAAAAACTACAAGGGGAATGGCCAATTGTTCTTTGGTTCTCCCGATTCACCACATCAAACAAGAATCAATTGAGTCATGAACCATGTGAGTGAAAGTAAATAAGTTTGAGATCTTGAAAAATACCTGCACAACAATCAGACAATCCAACATGAGATGATAATTGTTTTCTGTTGCCATCCTGCACAATGCACATTGACCAGGTCCATACATACCCCTTTTCATTAAGTTTTCCCAAGTCAGTGTTTTGTTCTTCCAAGCAAGCCATGCATATAATATAATCTTGTACGGGACCTGTGTTTTCCAAAATCTACTGAACCAACTTATATTTTATAGATTGTATGAGGTACCACAAATGAACAAGTATGTATCAACAACAGATATGGATCCCCGATGAAATAGGTCGTCCCACGCGATCTGGTTTCCATCATCATTTTTGCAGATGCCAGATCTGCGTAATGCATAATTAAATCTATCCCATTTCCCAGCAGCTTCACATGTCAAACCAATTTCCTCCACTCTCTTCCAGATTGGGATAATTCTGTTCCATGTATTGATCTCTTGTGCGAGGCAAATAATTCCCCTAGAATTTAATATGGCAATTAAATCATTCAAACATAAAGGATCCAGATCCATACCGGATATGATCTTTGCCTATAATAATGTTATTCCCCGAGCCAAAAGACCAGCAAGAGTGCCTTAGTAGCCATATCTTGATTTTGTTAAAGCTTATCCAAATGGTGGATCCAGTCGATTTGCCGATCAGGCCATCCCTCATCCATATTTCTACCTTAATGTCAGCTAGGTATTTTGTTCGAATGATGTCTCCCCACATACATTTTCCAAATAAACCATGCCATAATGATTTAGTTAATAGATCCCATCTAAAGAATTTCAAGTTCAGGATCCCCCAACCTCCAAATTGCTTTGGAATGGTGAGTTTTTCCAATTTGGTTAGATGGTATTTGAAGTATTTTCCTGATCCAACCCAGAGGAAGTTTGCCATAATTCGACAATTTTTTTGGATGTTAGTGGCTAGGAGAGAGTATAGGTGTGCCCAGTACGCCGCGAGTTGTTGCAAAACACATTGCGTGAGCATGACTCTGCCCCCCAGAGTCAAACAACGATGCTCCCATCTAGAGATTTTCCTGTGGAATTTATCAGCAATCCATAACCAATCATTTACTCTATAATTATTAGGTTTAATATTGAAACCAAGATATTTTAATCTTGAAACAATTAGTTGTGTGGCCACGCCAAATAGATTGGCAATGAGATCTATCTCATCCTGTTGACCTTCAGCATATAGTAACATTGCTTTTCCTTTATTAATTATAAGCCCAGATACATTACCGAACCTGCAAAAGATGTTGTGAAGTGTGGACCATTGCAACTTAGAAAGCATTCCAAATATCAAAATGTCACCAACAAAGAAGCTATGTGTAACCTTTATGCCACGACGAAAAGTGAGTCCAAGGAAATATTGCTCCATGCTGACTGCTTTGATTTTATGGTTGAGTCCATCCATGATAAGTATATATAGTAGTGGTGCTAATGAGTAGCCTTGATGTAGTCCTGTTCCAACACCAAATAATTTAGTGGGATATCCATTTATAATAACAACATATTGTACAAATGAAATGCAGACCATAATCCATTCAATATTTTTCATATCCAATCCAATCCTATGGAGAATGATGCGGAGGAAAGCCCAATCTACATAGTCATACATTTTTTATAAGTCCACCTTCATGACAACTGCTTCCATTTTCTTTGTGTGGATGGAATGTAGACATTCCCGAGTTGTGGCTACATCAACATGAATGAATATGTCCTGTAACAACCCATATTGTTCCTGTGAGATGTATGAAGAGAGGGTCGTCTTTATTCGAATTGCAATGATCTTGGAAATAAGCTTGTATAACATATTACATAGGGATATGGGTCTGTAGTCCTTAAAGCTTTCCATCTTCTTTTGTTTTGGAATGAGAGAAATGAATGTGGAGTTTATGGCTCTTGTGATATGTCCCCCAATCTTGGACTCTTCCACCATTTACACTAAATCCGGCCCAAACAGATCAAAAAAATGAATGAAGAACTCGATCGTCTAGCCATTTAGTCCAAGACATTTATCTTTTGTGAAAGATTTTAATACCTTATGTATTTCCTCCCAATCAATAAGCTTGTATAATTCCAGAATTTTTAGTCAAATCGAACATGGTGAGATAAGAGTTTGAACTACATGATGAAATAGGAGTTTGAACTTTAATCTCTTAAAATTTGATAAATATGAAATTAATGTAAATTTATGCTAATTATTAAACTTCTAAATTAACATTATATGTTATCATTTATATAATTTATTATATTGAATCCATATAAATTAAGAAAATTAATATTTAATAATACTTTTAATATATAGGATGAAATAGAGATATAGAAATAGTTTTTATTAAAATTTAATATTTTACTTAAAATTTAATAAAATATTTAGAAGTATACTTAACAATGGCATAACCTTATTCTGGTTCGCCAATATCACCTCTTATATGACAACTTTGACACTATTTCCCTTTGCGTATAAACATGACAAATTAGATACCTTGAACAAGATACATCGTAGCTTATATGCCTTCCTACTAGCTAAATATAGCACTATGGAATTTTCAACATGTTATCTCTTTGTTATACCTTTATAACATTGCATGTCTCAGATAGTGGTGAATATCTTCATGGTAGAAAAGAGTTGGATTCACTAGATAGTTATTTAAGCTTCATGCTATGATAAGTAACTACTATATTCCTTATATATGGATCATGATATGGTTTCAGTTTTTTTGAGCTTTTTTTGGGTTCAACATTCGCCCAATTGTGTCAGAGTGAGTTAGTGGTGCCTAAGTTGTGACTTAATTCACAACTTAATTGTTGTGAAGCGTATATGTTAATTTTGTCCTACTCAAGAATAAGAGTATATTTAGTTCCATTCATATTAGTATCAAAATTCGATTCAACACCAAAGCAAAGCATAAAGCATATAAAAGAGTTAAGGACATCATTGGTATGAAATGAACTATTAAATTTTATGTTATTTTTTAATGGGCAGGTGATTCATAAATTATTGTGAATATTTTATTGCATAGTTTATTATAATTTAAAATCTTAAATATATATTATAAGGGTTAATTTGTTTTAGATTTTTTGGATTTATTAAATTATTGTTCTCATCCTGTGTAACACATAAAATGTAAAAAATAGAGAACATATAAAACAATTACTCACAAAACGACAACAATATCAAGATATGATTTGGGAAATTTTTTTTGGGAAAAATCTAGTTGGAAGGTGATGCGTTCCTACTCTCTCTTTTTTTGAATGGAAATGGTGCAAATATAAAGGAGTGAGACATGTGTCTCGTTGGCTACTACAAACACAAACCCTCTTTTTTCTATCCTCTCTCTATCCACTCTCAACTATTGTACTCTACTATGGAACAAAATACACTAGAATAGAATTAAATGTCTTTTTCTCTTAGTGGCTCGGTTATAACACGACGTGATAACCAAATAGGGGTTAAATTTGACCCATGCAACCCTCAATATTATTTACAACTTGACCCTTCTAGAGTATTCTTCATAGTTCCTACATGGCTAGCCACTTTTCCATTATAGTGGGGATTGATGTGGCATCCTTTCAAAATATGGTGGTCAATCACGATAGGTCAACTTCTGAGAGGAATAAATTTTGCGTTCGAACTTCGCTTGACAGTGTTCTTACACTATTGGGAAGGTCTTCTATTGTAGAATGGTGCTATGGAGTGCAACACTTGAGAAAAAAAGTCGCCCATCCCCCCCGCGGAAAATTTCATTTAAGGCCTCAAACTAGCCCTAGAAGGTTTCTAATCACAATTCTCTAGACCGGGTCCCACCATTACAACTGCTCTTGTAAATTAATTTCTTTGATCTTTTGACCCTAAAAGTATTGAGATGGAGGACAAACAAGAATAATGATCCAATTCAAATCATGAGGTTCCCAAACTTCTTTAACAAGATCTTGTGGTTCGTAATTTTTGTTTTAGATATTCATTGTTATGAGAATCTTTAAAATCTAATTGTTTACAATACAATATATTGTCATCAACTAAAACACTTGACTTATAGTTCATGTGAATGTTGTATAAAACAATTAACCTATAACTCATGTGAGTGTTTTTAAGAAGGGACAAAATGTGCCATTATGACCAAAACACTTAAATTGTAGCTCCTAATTTGCAAGGGACTTTTAATTTAATTCACATAAACTTCATCTTTGCCCCTAAATAATTTTTGTTAACAATTAAGTGAAAATCCATAAATCACTCGATACTAATCACTTAGAATTTTATTTCAAGACCCTAAATCTTAGCAATTATATGCAAAGTAAGTCAGCTGGTAAATTATTGTTGGATCTATGTGAACATAAATTATAAGAGGAGATTAGATTATGTAGATCATGACCCAATTTTCAAGTTAGAAGAAATCATCTATTTTTTATATATTGGGAATTTGTAGGTTGTATCATACATCTAGAATTTTGTCATAGAAGATCTAAGTCTCCATTAGCATTTATTACTGGTTATCATGATCTATTAACGAGCAAGGTTCAAATCAATTGTTAGATATTTAAGTAGAGTATTTATTTCTAGAATTGGAATTTTGGATGCACTTAGAATTTTTGCATCTTAAAATGCTCATAATTGTGCAACACACACACATAGGTGTTGCTAGTGTGGGATTCATTATCTATATCATTGTCAATATGACTTTTTATGCTCAAGTGCTACTTTTCTCGATATTTCAATCTATTATTGGATATGGTTCTAGATCTCTTCATGTGGGTCTTGATGCTAGTGCTATTGAAATGATTCATCTGGATTGAGAATTTCTCCTACATATTTCAATGTCCTTACCTTTGCTTTTGTTGTCGTGGTGGCTCTTAGCATAGCCATTATTGAGTCAAATAAATCTACTAGATTTGGATCAATAAATGCTTAAATGACTAAAGCCACTAATTTAGGCAAAAAAATCATGCATACTTACCTTTACATTAATTGATAAAAAATAATTAAGCACTTGGGAGGTTATTTCATAGCATATATATTGTTTATTGCAGACTCTAGATTTTGTTATCAACAAAGCTAGGAAGGATAAAATTCACATTATTTTATGTTTTAAACATTATGAAGCATATGGAGGAAAGTCAAAATACGTCAAATAAGGTCTAGATGCAAGCCTTACCACTACCTTGGGACTAAACCAATGCCTATAAATGTTCCAACTTTCCATTGGTTTGGAGCTACATTAATTCAAGTTGAGGGGTGCGTAGACCACTTGTGGAAAGCATTTCACAGAAGGTAGACTGGAGCAAGCAACTAGATATCATGTCCTTGGAAATGAATGTAGGTAAGGTTTTGCATGCCCCTTAAAAAAATTAAATTTTCGTTTGCATGGCATTGTAGGTGGTAACTAAAGAGCAAGTGGGTGTGATCTATGCATCCATAAACATTTAATGTCAGAATAATGATAAACTTGTCTATAGCATTATTTGGGTGAAAGAAATAATGCTAAGCTTGTTTCTAACATTATTTGGGGGAAATTAGTAAGCAAGTGTGTGCTTTAAACTAAGATATTGGTGGAAAATGTAAAGTTTACTTTCGGAAAAGGCTAAATAATACTTTAAACTTAGACCTTTTTAAACAATCAATTGTATATAAAGAAATTATATGAATTTTCTAAAAATTTTAATCAAAATAATTTCGTACAAAATTAATAGAAAAAATACAAATTTAAAAGGCCAAATAAAATTTCAATTTTGAAACTTTTAAAATTTTATTTAAAAAATCAAATGCAAATAAAGAAATTATATGAATTTTCTCAAACAGGAAAATAATAAAAAATCATTAATTTCCATACAAAATTAATAAAAAAAAGACAAATCAATTATTATAGTCGTTATAACTCAAAGCAAAAGAAGTATAAATTTTAAATTAAAATCAACTAGTTATTTTAATGGGGGAGATATTTGTTGCAATGTAACTTGTTTATATTAACTGGCTTAGAATTTCTTTTATTTTTTATTATTAATTTTATATTTTGATTTTTCTCTTAATTAATCTATAATTTTTTTATTATATTATTATTATTTTTAATAATATATATAATTTTTATTTTTTATTTTTTTTATTATATTAATGATTAATTGTTAAATTTGAAAATTTTCCTTATGCTAATTGTTAAATTTGAAAAGTGATATAAAAGCTTATTAACATAAGTTGTAATTTTGTTAAAAAGGAAGAAAGTAGAGTGGTCCAATTTGGAATTGAAGATCATCATCACGCAGAGCCCTCGAGATGTTTCAACTGGAATAAAGGTTGTCTATATTATGCATAAAAGTTGTCTATATTATAAATAATGTGACAATAATCTATATTATGCATAAAAGTTGTCTATATTATAAATAATGTGACAATAAATGATTTCTTTTTCTTCTTTTTCTTCTCAGTGGGTTGATGGCTTTGCTTAATACACCTTAGCTTAAATCTTACGCATTAGTACACTTCACCTTAAATTTATAATGTGACAATAAATGATTCCTTTCTCTTCTCAGTAGGTTGATGGCTTTGCTTAATACACCTTAGCTTAAATCTCACACATTAATACACTTCACCTTAAATTTATAATGTGACAATAAATTATTCCTTTCTCTTCTTTCTCTTCTCAGTAGGTAATGGCTTTGCTTAATACACCTTAGCTTAAATCTCACACATTAATACACTTCACCTTAAATCACACACATTAAAAAGGTTGTGGTGTTTGGTGTCAATAACATGCTATCAAAATTTAAGCAATTAAGAAGATAATAAGATTATATCGTGTCAATTACATGTATGTGCATTATTTTTATTTTATTTAATTATATTTAATATTTTTAAAATTATATAATACATCTCATGTAATTTTATTGGTTATTTATATTTAATTTTATAATAATTTATAAAAACAAATTACATAAAACAATTATATATATATATATATATATATATATTACTTTACAATTTTATTTTATTATTAAAAAAAATTAAATTAATATTTTTAAATAAAAAATTTATTAATATATAATCAAATAATACACTACATTATTCATAAAAATATTTCATTATCCAAAGGATCATATAAAAAAACTATATAATATTTCTAAAATAAAACCTACACCCACTTCCTTGTGGGTTTATGTAAACTTTCTTCAATACATTTTTTTTTAAAATTAATTTTTAATTTACAATATATAATGATTGCATTATCCAAAAAAATAATAAAAATGAGACGTGATATTCCAAAAATAAAACCTACACTTTCTTGTGAGTCCATGTAAACTCTATGCTCTAAAATTTATGAACCTTAATCTTTAATGTGCAATAACATTCCACATTTTCTCAAATTTTCATAATATACAATATTCCGCTATCTTCTCTTTAATTTCCAAGCCGAATGGAAATCCATGGCTCCAATTACATTTAACAATGAAAGGTTGGATATAAAATACTTCAAAAAAATCCAATAAATTTATATCAAAATATTCGTGATTAGATAATTTAAAAATACTTTTAAATTTATTAATATATTTAAAATTATTTTAAAATAATAATAATAATAATAAATTCTAAAACATAAAAATTTTACATCAATTTTAAAATATATATTTTTAAAACTTAAAAATTTCACTTCTAAAAACATATTAGAAAACAATCCTTAAGCATAAAAATTTCATCTCCAAATCCCTTTGAATCATACAATTTGTTTTGACCTTCGAAATAGTGACGCGTAAAGCAAATATTTGTATATGTAATTATGCTTCAACTCACAAACCATCTCATTGCCCCGAACGAGCAAGAATATTATACATACAATAATGTCAAGACCTTTGGTATCGCACACATCTCTTTTTAAAGGATTTCGGAATAAGGGAAATCCTAACTACAAAGATTTCACCTACAAATTCCCTTGAAATCTTACACAATTTGATTATTTTTTACTTCATTAAAACAAAAGTAGATACCTTTGAAAACTATGAATAGAAAAATACCAAAGTAAAAATATTTCACGGAAATGTTCCCCTGAGATAAGGCATAATTTGGTTGTTTTTCCAAAAAATTTCTCCGATTCATTAAAACATTTTTTTTTTTTATTATATTTTTTCGAATAATAATGACAATATTTTTTGTTAAGTTTAGTAAAACTCTCTTATTTTCGATTTTATATGTTTATTATTCACCCTGCAACAAAAAAGATAATATAAAATTAGAACCCAAAATCTCCCATTCCATAAAACTATTACTACTTAAACTATCCAAAAAAAACACTAACAACAATTATTTTATTCTCAATAAATACTTCAAATAATTATTTTACTCTCTATCGGCTTCACTATCATATACTTCTTCTATCTCATTTATCTAAATCTAAGTTTGGTTTCACTATTATTAGTTTTATTATCTTGTATGAGTAACCACCACTTTTCTACTTCTTACTTCACTTTTGCTTTTTAGTTATTTATTTTCTTTAATGCCCGGTTGATTAAAATATACCAATTTTATCATTTTATGGTTTTAAAATTAAATATAATTTATTTTAATAATTTTTAAATTTATTATTATTGATTTAAAATTACGATAATAAATATAAATAATGTGTAATCACTACAACATTAATACTACAACATTAATTATATATAAATAAAATTATAATAACATATAAGGTTTTTAGTAAGACCATCACTATAATATTAATAATATATATATATATATATATAAAGTTTTTAGTGAAACTATCACTCTTATATTAATCATATACATAAAAGAGACCATCAATTGTATAATGATATATAAGGTTTTTAGTAAGACCAACTTCATAAATAAGATAGAAACTCATTACAAAAATAAATCTCTTAGGATAATGTTTTACTAATTTTCAGTTTGATATCATTTTTTATAATTTACATTGAAAGTTAATATACAAATATAGAGATAATATAGTAATGGATATATTTTCTTTATGCATGATTTCTCTTTATATGTGGAAAATAAGGTGCTAAAATCAATTTTGATTATTAGACAAAGAATTAGTTTAATTTATATTAAGTTTGTAATCACTATTCATTAATATAACCTTAGTTTAGTTATTGATAAACAAAAAGGAAAACAAAATGTAACACATAGTGTTTCTAGTGAGACCAACTTCACAAATGAAACATATACATTGTAAAAGCAAATCTCTTATTTTATTTATGAAAATACCTTGGTATAATGTCTTGGTAATCCATTCCTTTTGAACTCAAGGTTTTTCTTGAACTCAAGCTTTTTCTTTATATATGAAAGATATATTGATAAAATCAATCTTGATTTTTAAGTGAGGGATTGGTTTATTGTTATACTTGTAATCATTATTTACTAGTATAATATTAATTGTATATAAACAAAAGGAGAAACCAATTGTATAATAAAATACAAAATTTCTAATAAACCCAATTTCATAAACTACACACAAACCCATTGAAAAGGAAAATCTCTTATTTTGTTTCATGAAAAAGCCTTCGTATAATGTTTTGGTAATCCACTCTCTTTGAGCTTCGTACCATCTTATCTGTTATAGTTTACAGAAAGAGATAATATGAAAAAATAAATATGATAGAGCAATGCATATGTTTTCTTAATATAGGTTTTCTTTTTATATGTGGAGATGAGGTTGATCAAATAGAAAGATAACATGTAAATATCAAGATAATAAAGCAATGAATATATTTTTTTAATATAGGTTTTCTCTTTATATGTGAATAAGTTGTTATGATAATAATAAAGTTTTTAATTTGGGCCTGACTTTCAAACTTGTTAGATCATTTAGGACATGATTCAGTGTTTACAAGCATCTCATCATGTGTCGCTTCCTAGCCACAAATCTTACACAGACCAAAGTGGAGTTTATATTTATGGTAGGATCTACGTAGAACTTGACATTAGTAAAGGCTTGCCTAACAAAATCAACCTGAAAATAGGGGATTTCAACAAGATCCAACTCCTGGACTATGAGAACACGAGTTTTCATTGTAGCCTCTGCCATCAAACAAGACACCTAAAAAACTCCTGCACTCAAAAGCCAGTAAAACATACGATTGAATCTAAGGCTTGGAAGCCATGCAACCCACCCCCTATGGAGGAAGAGGACTCCTCATCTTCAAATTAGCAGGACAATGAATCAAATGATGTAATGCTCTCTTTGGATGAGGACCACGAGGAGAGTAAGGAGAATAAATTTTAGCACTTTGCAAAAAAATATACAATACTACTATTTCGTTGGGAGCTGTAAAGTGAGCACGCGAATCAGTTTCCTTAAAATCTCATAAAGATTTAATAATAACTTGTAAAGCAATTCTTCATCAAGCCATGGTTACTCCTTCATCGAATGAGATGGTAAAAATAACACCGAATCCATGGTTACTCCTTTGCCAAATGAAATAACGAAAATAACCCCCACACACCAAAAAAAAATAAAAAAATATGAAAACCAACGCTAAACGGTGATACTTTTATTTCTGTTACTTTATTTACCTGAATGTCTCATTACAATTTGATTTTGGTCTCTTTATGAAAACCCCACATTCACGTGAGTATTATAAACTCCTTTTAATTAATAAATTTCGATTATGAAAAAAATAAAAATTATTAATATCAAATGAATTGATTTTATACTCCATTGAATCTAAAATATTTATTTGCCATCTTATACTTACTTTAATATTGGATTTTAACATGTAGAATTATTTTATTTCTATATACTAATCTTGTGTACACTTTTTTATAAGGCTTATGTTTCTATAATACTTCAATAATTTCTTTATATTTAATTTTAAATATCAAATTATCATCCTTTTTTCTGAGGAAAAAATACCGCGCTTTTCTATTAATCGAGAAATAAAAAAGCTACAAAAAATGAATGTGAAAACATTCAGCTGAGTTTTCTTGTGCCATAGAGATGTTTAAATCTCCTCAGTGATATCGTTTTTACCATAACTTTTAAACAAGAGACTTTGGGAGCTCTCCTGTTCACGGCCTGTATCAGCCCTATCAAAAATTTGAAGTTTCAAAACCTGTCACCATAGTATCTGGGCCTCCTTTTTTACAGGAAAACAGCCCAATACATATATCAATAGAAAAAACAAAAATACAAGCTGTCTCTCCTGCACCAGGAGTATTTCAAACAAGTTCATACAGATGAAGAAAAAAGAAAGACAGAGACTAAGAGTATGGGGGAAGATCCGACACACGGATCTGTTCCTGAACTTGCTCCGTTATCCTCCAAGATCCCAGAGTCTGCTGTAGACCTGCTTTAGAATACCGGTCGGCTTCTTCATTTTTATCCCTGTAAATATGAGCAATGGAGAAAATATTAAAATGTGACTTTAGTCTTTGGACTTCTTCTAACAGAGGCAACAGCATATAATTTCTGCAAATAAATTTCTCATTGACCCAGTTAACCACATTTGCCGAGTCTCCAAAAATCTGAACTGTGAGGATATTCCTGTGGATGAGCCAGCAGAGGAGCAATTTTAAAGCTGATAATTCAGCGAAATTGTTTGAACCCGACCCAAGACCTACTGATGCTTTTAAGGAATGCGAGGGACTTAGATGGATTATAATTCCGGCACCAGTGATATTGTTTTGAGCTGCCCCGTCAAAGAAAGCCCAGGGGATGCCCTCTCTGATAACGACATCCGCTCGCTGATTTGTAGAATGGGAGCCCTCCGGTTCAGGTAAGCTAGCTAATAAGGCTGAGGCTTGTAAAGCAATGACATTCACTGGGGTGACCTTTTCATTAAAGATGCAACCATTGCGGGCTATCCAAATACCCCAACAGACAATAGGAGGGAGATTTCTCATGTTTTTCTCAGGATAGTGAGTCCACCAATATTCCCATGCAGCTGATAAATTCACCCCATCCCAATTCCCGGAAAAATTCAGAAGCTTATTTGTTTCCTCCCAAACTGATTTAGTGAAAGGACAGCTCACAAAAAGGTGCGAGACAGATTCAGAGTCAGTTTTGCAAAGAGGGCATCTACTCGGCCCCAGCTGGAAGCGAGCTTGAAGAATATCCCACGTGGGAATTTTGTTTTTTAAAGCGCACCAAAGAAAGATTCTGGCTTTTTTGGGGCATTTTAACTTGAAGAGTGGCTTCGCCCACCAAACCGGGGGCTCCCACCCCTTTCTTTTCATCAGAAAATCATAGCCAGCCTTTGGGGAATATCGACCTGTTTCTGCATGTGCCCAAACCAGAGAGTCTGGAGAATCCTTTATCCTGACATTTGTGCGATTAAGTTCCTGTATGAAGCCTTGCCATTCATCTCTCCAAAGGAGATCCAAGTCCAATTCTTCTGCTGATTTCCAGCCCTGCCCCCAAATGGACGACAAGCCCATGTTTGCTATCTGATGTAGATGTTTAATTCCTTTTGTATCAAGATGCTCAATCAGACCAGGAGATAAAGCAAACCGCTCATTACATCCTACCCAAGGGTCCTTACCAATCCGCAAACATTCACCGTTCCCCACTTGCCATGCTAGTCCTTGTTCTATGATTTTAAAAGCTTCAGTGGTTGCCTTCCAGATGACCGAGCAATTTCTCCCTTTTTTGTTTGGACTTCTGATCCATTCTTCAAGGGGAATTGGATCAATATATTTCCTTTTGACAACCCTGGTCCAAAGGTTCTCTGCTACTACAATTCGCCAGCCTGATTTTGCCGCCAAGGATTGGCAAAAGTCCACGAGTTGTTTCACTCCCCAGCCTCCCCATTCTTTTGGTCTAGCAATCTTGTCCCAAGCAACCCAGGGAAGCACTGAATTTTCCTTTGAGCCTGACCACAAGAATCTGCTACAAATCTGCTTAATTTTATGAATAATCCCTTTGGGGATCCAAGTCAGCGCTGCCCAAAAGACAGGAATGGCTTGAAGGACTGAATTGACCAGTGTCAATCTACCAGCTCTTGATAACCACTTGAAACTCCAGTGCGATATCCTCTGTTCAATTTTTGCCACTAACCAGTGCCAATCTTGTTTTCGGTATGAGGACGGCTTTAACCAAAACCCCAGGTACTTGAAAGGCAGGTCCATCTGACAGGTTTCAAAAGGCAAGATGGATGTAATTGCAGTTTCCTCTTGCTTGGTGAAACCCTCCATAATAAAATGAGACTTTCTGGGATTAATTTGAAGGCCTGTAGCTTTCAGAAACAGGTCAATGATATCTTTAAGAACTTTGACTTCGTTTAAGTTCCCATTTAAAAATAACAAAATATCATCAACAAAAAGAAGATGAGAAATGAACAGGTTTACAGCAACCTCCAAACCTGTGAACAAGCCTGAATGCTTTGCTTTTAGGATCAGTCTACTGAGCCCCTCAGCTGCCAGGAGGAAGAGCAGAGGAGAAAGGGGACATCCTTGTCTCAGGCCTCGCTGGCCTTTGAAGAATTGAGAGGCAGCCCCATTTATCAGCACCACAAAACTAACATTAGATATGCACCCCATTATCCAGTTTATAAACTCCAATTTAAACCCAAGATGAGTCATTAATAATCTAAGGTACGACCAGCTAATCCTATCATAGGCTTTGGATAGATCAATTTTTAAGACAGCCCCTTTCTTCTTTGCTTGCCTGATGTTGTGGATGGTTTCCTGGGCTACACCTATTGCTTCGTGAATTTGCCGGCCATCCAGAAACCCAAACTGCTCGTTTGAGATACACTCAGATAGAATAGGCTTCAATCGCACCGCAATGATCTTTGCTATTATCTTATAGATTGTATTGCACAGGGAGATAGGCCTGAAATCTTCAAAAGAGACAGGATTCTCAGTTTTTGGAATGAGTGCTATAAAAGTAGAGTTGAAAGAACTAAATATTTCACCTTTCTTTCTGGATTCCTCCACCACCTCAGTAAGCTCATCACCAATAAGATCAAAAAAATGGGAGAAGAGCTCTATAGTCCAGCCATCCGGCCCCGGGCTTTTGTCTTTTGGCATTGCCTTTATAATACGCTCTACTTCCTCCTTATCCACTTCCCTATATAGCAATTCTGCATCCTCCTCTTCCACAAATCTAGGAAAAGCTTGAGCTGTTCTGATAATTTCGGCTAAAGAGATCCCCCCAGGGTCAGTAAAGAGAGATTGGAAATGATTCTTCCCCAAAGAAGAGATCGCTTCAAAAGAGGACACCTCCCTTCCTTCGGGGTCTTTCATCTTCCAAATGGTGTTTGCATTTTTCCGACCTTTTGCGTAGTTATGAAAAATTTTTGTATTTTCATCCCCAGCTTTCAGCCAAATGGCCCTACTTTTCAGCCTCCACTCCTCTTCTTTATCCAACAATATCTTTGCTCTACTCTTTTCTAAAGCCAAAATTTTCTCTTTCGATTCCTGAGAGACATAGGCATCCGCTTCAGGATCTTCCAGCAGGCTGAGAGCCTCCTCGATTTTTACCAACTCCTCGTTTTGTTTTCTTCTCCTCTCAGAAGCCCATTCAATGGTTGCTCTCTTAAGCCTTTTCAGATTTTCCATAAAATGACCTCCTTTGTTGACCAGAGAATTTGGACCCAGATGTCTCCAAGTACTCCTGAAAAGTTGTTGATAAGACTCCTCCTGAAGCCAAGAAGCATTGAATTTGAAAGGAGTGGCCGGTTTTGCAGGGGGCTTTGAGAATTCAAGGAAAATTGGAAAATGATCCGAGTTTCCCCCGTCCCCCACCCATTGCCTGAACAAAGGGATATATGCAGCCATTGTTTCATTGATGAGAAAGCGATCCAATCTCTTTGCAATTCTCCCCTCTCCCGTTCTTCTGTTCCTCCAGGTCGGCTTTGCCTTTATAATGTTGACATCAATCAATTTTGCATTCTGGAGAGCCTTTGAGAAATAATCTGTCAAAGGATCTTCCCTCGCAGAGGGTCCCCAAGCTTCAGCCATCCCCAGAGAGAAGTTTAAATCACCCCCAATAATGAGATTTTTATTAAGCAAAAGCTCTTTAGACAAGAAATCATTCCAAAAAGGGACCCTGCCCTGACAAGGTCCATATACATTTATAAACAACAGAGGTTGGTCGAAATCAACCGAGAGAACCTCCATTCCAAGAGCTTGAGGCGAACCCCAGCAGTTTTGCACCTTAAATCTCCCATCCTTGAAACCAATGGCGAGACCTCCAGAATGACCAGCAGCATCAAGTGCAAAGAAAACCCAACCCGGGAAAAGGGATCGCAGGGTGGATTCAATTTCAGTACTTTTGCCCAAGGTTTCCTGTAGAAAAACTACATCCGGGTGATGGCGGGAAATGAGATCTTTTAGAGCTAGTTTTTTGGGTTTACTAGCTAAACCCCTGCAGTTCCAGGACAGACAAATCATTTGATAACCGTCTCAGGGGCTTTCGCTGCTCTAAGCGCCCCAGGAATCGACATTTGTTTTCCGTCAGCCACATCAAATTTTGCCTTAACTTGAGCCTTCGAAAAAAGAGATTTCCTACCTCTACCTTTCTTAGAGGTGCCCTTAGAAATCTCAGGGCCGAGACCACCCACCGATTCCTGAAGATCATTTGTGTGGGCAGGACGCTTATGGTGGGATCTTAGGTTATAATGACGGGCGACAGATGGGCTACCCGATCCCTGACCTTTCTTAGGGGACTCCTCACAGTTCAGATTCAAGGACGGAATGGCTTCTGATAAAGATTCTATGTTTTGAAGGGGATCATCTAAATTTGACATCATAGAAACATCTGCCACAAAAGCATCACTAAGCGATACAGGATTTACAGGGAACATTAATGGAGAGGACTGCATACCGGAAGAGGGATCCTCCGATGGGCCGACTAAGTCTGCTACAGGAGCTTCCCGGCATGGCTGGGCATCTGCTTCTTGTTCCGGGATCTCCTCCTTCCGCTGCACGCCTACTTCCGACTGGGGGATAGAGGCCTCATTCTGATGATCAACCTTCGTGCCTTCATCCTTCTTCTGAGCTTCGTGGAATCCCGACAGGTCCTCCCAATCCTCCGCCTTATGCTGTGCCCTCCTTCTTCTTTTCCCCAACGGGCAATCCCTCGCTAAGTGCCCGTATTCATGGCAGCAGTGACATCTGAAGGGAAAGAGTTCATAGTCTAACAGCTGCTCATATACATAGTCCCTGTACTGCAACGTAAACGATTCAGCAAGCCCTTCCGTCGGATTAAGCCTTACTAGAATCCTTGCGACCGCTCTTTCATAGGTATGCAAATAAGATCTATCCACGTCCAGAAATGTGCCCAAATGGTTTCCAATTGATTTGAAAACAGAGTCCACCCATAGGAACGGCGGAAGATTTGGTGCCCTAACCCAGACGGGGATTTCGTCAACTTTCTCCTTCGAAGCATCGAACAGGGGTGTCCATCGTTTGAAGAAAACAGGTCTGCTCCCGAACGCCCAATTCCTCCCCTCAACCCATTCCATTGCTTCCTTTGAGTCAAATTTTACCATAAACCATCCTTTTACCAGCGTAGCAGTCCTGAAGGACTTTGCCGGGGTCTCCAACCACTGACTCTCAGCCCACTGCCTTAAAAATTTGCCAGAAACATATCTCCCTCTTGCTCTGCCAACAAGCGTGCACTCTGCAACATCCAAAGCGTCTTCGACTTGAACGTCCATGCCTAGAACCAGATTTGTGACCCGCTTCTTTTTCCACGACTTCGCCTTCTTTCTTTTGTCCCCTACTTTCTCTGTTGCCGTCTCCGGTTCTCAACCACCAGAGGAAGGGATCGAAACGCCTTCATCCCTCTCTTGGGTATTCCCATCGTCCACGATGTTTTGAAACTCTTTGTCTGGTGGGGTTTCAATCAAACCCTCCACAGGACTGCCCGCCTCTCCAATTGCAGAAGGGCCTCCTTCCACCGGATTCCCAAGACACGGGGTGTTTGTAGAAACCCCCGAGGACGATAATTTGCAGAAACCCGCAAAACCCTCTTCCCCTTTAGAGAGACTCTGCAAAGATTCATTTGAAAAAAGCTTCCTATTTATTTCCGGCTGAGGGCTTCGCTCTTCCGAGCCTTTCCCAACGCCCTGGACACCGCCCACCGACCTCCATACTCCGTGGATTTGGGGAGAATTGATAATGTCCTCAAGACCGCCCGAAGAAACGAAATTTTTTACAGGAGAAAGCGACTTACCAACAGTTGAAGGACCCAACTTGTCATACAGCGTGCTTGGGATTGAATGGGAGCTTATTACCTCCGGAGCCCTTCCTCCTCCTCCGAAACCGCTCGCAAGCTCCAGACTCTCTTCCAAAAGCCCCTTTGCCGGATTTTGACGCCACGAGACTCCACCCGGGAAAAACGCAGACGATAAACTGTTTGAATGCCCGATGATCTCACTGATGTTCTTCTCCGTGACTTCCTTTCCCCAGACAGTAAGGATATCTTCAGGGGCGGGGTCCAGGTCAACCGATTCATTTTGTTTTACCATAGTTAAAAACGCCCCGTAAAAACTGCGACCGCCTTACTCCCGGAGCCCGAAGAGGAAACTGCAGAAACCGCCTCAGAAGTCCGTTTCAAGAAAAAACCACAGATGAGTTACCGTCAATGATATTTCACCTTCACCGAAACGCCGCGAAAGGGAATACCGTAAAACTCCCGAAAACTAGAGAACCCCGTTTGTCGCTGTCGAAAACCGCTTCCAAGCCTGTTCCCCAGCTGTCACCTACTCCAAAAGTCTGCCCGATCCGTCCTCGATGGAAATGCCAGCTAACCCTAAACCTGTACTCCCGCTGACCTCTCTGCGCCACCTGCATCACCTAGGCCATAGGCCTAGGGTTCCCGGATCAAACCCTAGCGGAGCCATCTCGTCCTGGGTCGACACCATCAAATTATCATCTTATCATAATCTTATATTTATTTTAATATTAAACTTTCAATTTTTATTTTATTTTTAATTTTTATATACTAATCTTATATATTCTTTATTCCTAAATATTTGATTCTCATCGTATTATAATTTTATGCTTACTTTAATATTAAATTTTAATTTCTTTATACTAGTCCATCTAAATTTATAGGTATTTTAATAATTTTTCTTTTCTAACTTAGGTTGAAATTTTTCAACTTCTATGATAATTGCTTTAACTATTATTACTTTTGTGATAATGATTTCCAATAAAATTATGCTATTGCATTTCATTTTTACTTTTTCCCATTATTATTTTATTCCATTAACATTGATTTGATGTTCAAGGGAGCACAAGTCAATTACAACCTCCTCGTTAATTTACTAAATACATATTCTTTATCACAAAATTTTTACTTTAATCAAAGATCTTTACAATCAAACTTAACCTAGTCTTAAGATATAATAAAGTGTTCCCTGACTTACTAACATCTACCGTCTACTTGACCAATAAACCAATAAATGCGCTTAATAATTCTGCAATTACGTTTAAGTTGATTCGCCACCTTAGACAAAGATAGACATCACGAAACCGCTAGGGACACTTGTCGGTGATTAAGGCCAGTGGGAATTTGGCTGAGTGGGCCACGTTCGATTCCCAGCGGTAGCGTTAAGGTGCTGGCACCGCCTGGACGCAGATTACGATGAAGGAAATGCAACGGAAGCTCTTCTTTCATGGCGCACATGTTCACACTTGGTTGCTTCGTTCCAATTTTCACGCGGAGCGTCACGGAAAATGACAGAAAAATAATGGAGGACGGCGTCAAAATTTTCAACTTCCAGCTAATTCATGCGAAATCTCGAGGAAAATGACGGACAAATAATGGCGGACGGCCTCAAAAAGCTTCACTTTCACTTTCACCCAACCTGTCATTATGGCAGGGCATTGGCGACGGTACCGATGAGATGCGTCTGGGGAACTGTATCGGTACGTTTGCCACGTGGCAGGTTATCTTTACTGAACTGAAGTGGGCCTTGCATGCCGTGCCGTGTACAAGTTGAAGACTTTGCGAGATCAAACGGAAGATTTGTCATTTTAAGCTCACTTTTAGTTTAACTAAATATCTGGGAAGTCGACAGTGGGGACCAGTCAGATTTTCTTTCTCCCATTTAGTTGGTGGGTATTTTTTTCCCAATTTTTTTGGTATGTTTTATATTATTTTTTTTTATAAGGTTTAGGTTGAGGGGAATTGGTAAGTGGGTTGGTGTAAATAAATTTGTTTGGGTAGATGTGGGTTAAATTCGGGGATTTGAATTTGAAATCTTTGGTTATTTAATATTTTATTTTTATATAATAATAAATTAAATTGTGAAGACTAGTTTTGTTTGGAGTTGTTTATAATGTGAGTTTTTGGAGTTTCTAGAGTCTTGTGGAAAATATTTAAGTGAAATATTGATTTGTGTTATTTAAACTAGTTTTTGTTTGTTTGTTTGTTTTGTTTTGTATATATGGATTCAACACCATGAAAAACCTCTAGGGCACTTTTATTGTGCAGGGTTTACCCATCAATATTGTGATTTCAATGAATTCATACCGGATTTTAGAGAAATTAGATCAGAAAAATCCATATGAAAAGCTTCCAAAAAATTGCATTAAAGACAACTCCGTTTTGTTTTCTATATCATTTCAAATGATATGAAACGTGAAATAATATTATCATCATTTAATGAAATTATTTACATATAGTTGATTTTTAGTCATTAAAAAATTTGTGGTTAATTTTTTATTTGTGTTGTCTAAATTGGTTTTTTGATTGCATATATGGATTTAACATCCTCAAAACCCATATATAATTTTGATTGTGAAAAATTCATCTATCAAACTTATGATTTTAATGAATCTCGTTCGAATTTAATTTTGATTGTGAAAAATTCATCTATCAAACTTATTATTTTAATGAATCTCGTTGGAATTCTAAACAAATTAAATAGAAAATAAACTAGAAAACTTTAAAAAAAATCACACTTAAAAATTATTCTATTAAAATATGTATAAATTGAGATTAATCCATATTAAATAAAAAAATAATCAACCCATAATATTTTTTTGGTTTATTATTATTTTAAATATTTCAAAAACTTTATGAAAAAAAAACTGACCATTCATTTTTATTTTTTAATTTTATTTATTAAAGAAGTACTGAGAAAAAAATGACCATTGATTTTTTAAAAATAAAAAATATATATAACGGAGCTTCATCTAATGTAAACGAACTTTGTTGAATAACGAAGGAATTCTAAAATTTTAAAATTAAATAATTTTTTTTAGTGAGAATAATGGATTTTATATTGTATGTTATAATATAATTTTGTTAGGCTTTGTTTTAAAGAAATTTGTTATTTTTTGTTGTTAGAAATTGTTTTTATTTATTTATGATTATAAGAGATTAAGGGGTTGTCATATTATCATTGTTATTTTCTAAAGGATTTCGGACTATAATGTTAATTTTAAACAATGCCTTAAATATATTGATGAATTTTATGTTAATTAAATTTAAGTTATGAAGAATTCTTGTTGTTGGAGATTTTTCTTTGTGAAGAATATTTTTTTGTTGAATTGTATGTTAATTAAATTTAACTTATGAAGAATATTTTGTTGTTGGAGATTTTTCCTTATGAAGATATCTTGTTGTTGGAGACTTTTTTCCTTCACAATTTGGGCAATGAATGTTTTAGTGAGCCAATACAATTTTGTTAATCTAAACATTTTTGTGTCCTTGGTTATGGAGAAACTTGTAGCAAACATTCAACTCTTAAATTCAATGTCAATTTGCTACTTGGTTGGTTCTCTTTTGCATAATTGTTTACTCTATTTGGGCCCTCTCTTCCTTGACCTCTTACAAGATTCAAAGGATGCCTTCATGGTATCCTTCTCTATTGTAGTTATATATGGGGTTGATTTCTTAGGAATATGGCTTTTGTTCTCTAGTCTAAGCCTCTTACTGGACTCTCTCTTGTTGGATATTTGGGGATGGTGCTATGTTTAACCTCACCATGATCACAAAATAGAGGAGAATAAGTGTTTTGGGTTGTAGGTGAAGTAGATAATAGAGAAGGTGACTCACAAATGTCGTGGGACTAAGATATGGAAAGGAATTAGGAATAAGATGTGGAAATGAATTACCACATGCACGAACTAGAGTGGGAATTTGGGATATCACCCAACAATTCATGATAATTTGTTATATCTTAACTTAATTCATAGTTTGCAAGCTAGGAGCTAGAGTAGTGGAATTAAATCCTCTTAGCAAGAAAGCATGGGAACCAAAGATGAGATAACTCACAAATAGAATCATAGATGAGTTGGGGAAACTAGTGTAGGAAGGGATCTTTTTCCATTGTTCACTACCATAAGAACTAAGATAAGACAACTGACAAATAGAATCATAGTTAAACGACAAATAGAATCATAGTTGAGTTGGTAAAACCAACGTAGAAAGGGATCTTTCACCCTTGTTCATTGGGAGAGCTACACTAGCCCTCGTAAACTATGGGCCTTCCCAATTCTTCAAAACTAAATAACTAGAAATCTATTAATACCATTATGCCCCACAACTTCAACGTCCATAAATAACTTGCAAACTAACAATAAAAATATGATGATTTGAAATTAAATTTCCTTAACTTTCTCCTTCCCCTTACTTATGTCTAAGAGTAACTCATCCTTAACTCTAAGTCCATCTAGCTAGTGTGACAAGTTGTGGTGACTACATTGAGCACCCCATCTATCTGAATAATATTTTTTATAATTAATATAATAATTTAAATTCGAATTGATATTATATTTTTATAATTAATATAATAGTTTAAATTCAAATATGATATTATTATTTGAAATATATATTGATATATAATTTTTAACATTTTTACCGATAATAATTAATTTAAATTAAAAAAATTAAAATCTAAACAACACGGAAAAAATACTACCGTTTGGGTCTTAATTTGTAAAAAATGATAGAGACCGCTAAAGATGGTTGCTTTCGCTTAATAAAGAATTCAACCCTGTCGCTATCGTCATCAATCTGTTCCGTCTAAGTTAAACTTGCAACCACTTCCACCCATAAAAACGGAACGGAAACTGACAAACACTCAACAGATTCCGTCCGGTAGACTGACAAAATATTTTGTTAATAATGACATGCATCCACGTGGCATTAGATTACTGCACACCGCCATTAACCTAACCATTATGGCATGCGCTATTTAATTTGTTTATATATATATATATTTATATTTTTAATAACTTAATTTAGTTAATAATTTAAATATTTTTATTTTTTTATTAATATATTACGAAGTCAATTAACCTAACCATTATGGTATGCATTATTTAATTTGTTTATATATATATTTATATTTTTAATAACTTAATTTAGTTAATAATTTAAATATTATTATTTTTTTATTAATGTATTACGAAGTCAATTATCATTAACTAATATCATCTAATATAATTAACTCTTTATTATTTAATTGAATTTAAAAAAAATCAAAATCATCATTTAGTTATTTATCACCTAATTAAATTTTAAATAATTTATCGTCATTTAATTATTTTTGAAAATTTAAAAAAATTGATATCACGTTCACTTTCTGTCAATCCGTCCGGTCCATCTGTAGAACTCACGAGAAACAACTCCTCGTTTCTCGTGAGATTAACCTAATGCCAGAGACATTTTCCTCGATGCCTTCATCAATGGCTTATAGCGAGGCATTGGCCCATATAAAGCCTCTGGTGCTCTCAAATGTTTTTCCTATTCCTTGTAATGTTGCATTCGTGTATCTGTGAGTTGTATCAATGGCTACACGCAGGCTGCTGAGTAAGCCCTTTCAAGAGCAACAATGGCTCCACATTGTTCGGAATGCGCTTTACGGCAGCTGCCCGGCTCAATGTGCAGAGCCCGTTAAGGTCCAGAGGTTCGATCCGTGGTCTCTTCCGAGGCGGGGAGTGGTTGTGCCCGCACAGTCTCATGCCTCTACCCCGGTAATCCATGGCGATCGGTGGAGGCAGGATTTGCAGAATTTGAATAAAGCTGCCAGAGAGCGCCCGCTTCTGGAGGTCACGCGACCCTCGGAAAGCTCGATATCGCCAGAGGAAAGGAGAAGGCTGCTGAGGTTCCTGCAGATCGATTCACTCAGAAAATCACTACGGCAGATCCCCCATGCCTGCATTTCCCGCAAAGAGTTATTACAGATTTGTGTGGACTCCGCGGGACAGGAGGGTGCCAAAGAAATTGCCAAATCGCTTGATGAATCGGGGGAGATTCTTATAATCGGCGATCGCGTCTACCTTCGGCCCGAGCAGGTATGGGATTTGATCTTTGAACCTCTGAAGTTTCTGGTTTTTCAAGATTTTTTGATTTTGTTAGGGTTTCTAAGTGTTTTTCTTTTGTTCTTGTTCTTGTTCTAAGATTTGCTTTCTTTTCCTTTTGTAGGTAGCAAGGGCTGTTGAGGCCGTCGTGCCTCTGATAGACGATCGTCGCAGGGAAGAGCTACAAGAGATGGAAAAGCAAAAGGCCGAAATAGACCTGAAGGCCAAGAAATTAGTTCACAGAGAGCTGCAGTGCGGGTTTGGGTTTCTGAGCCTCCAGACTGCCGCTTTAATGCGGTTCACCTTCTGGGATCTGTCGTGGGATGTGATGGAACCCATATGCTTCTACCTGACCTCGATCTATTTCTTAGCAGGCTATGCGTTTTTCCTCAGGACTTCGACCGATCCCACCTTCGAGGGCTTCTTCCAAGCTCGCTTCAAGACCAAGCAGAAGCGACTGATGAAGCAGAGGAATTTCGACATGGAACGATATAGAGAGCTTCGCACGATAGCCGGGCCCCGTTTGAGGCAGTCCGCATGTGGCGGCCTCTTAGATGCTATTTAGGCCGATGCCATTCAATTCTTAGCTGTCATTATTACAGAGTCCAAATTTTCATGCCTGTGTGCAAGTAGCGGGCATTGAACCGATAACATACTGCATGTTTTTCCTGGCCCCATTTCCCTTTTTTTTTTTTTTTTGATTTTTGGTTTATGGGGTTTATTATGGTCTTAAGGTTCTTGACATTCACTAACCCGTCTAAGATTCTCGACATTTACTAACCGAATGCTGCTATAGTTTTCCTGGGGAAGCCGTTAAGAAGTTCTCTGTCAGCGACAGGGTAAGCGACCCAAGAAATGACTCACTAACATACTTGTGCCATATCCTGTGATCCTACAACAACTAATCTGAAAATCTGCTGTTCTATATCTACTGAATTGACTGCTCTGCACCAGTCTTCATTTAGAATTGATACTATATCCCCAGTCTTCTAATTTGACGAGTTACATTGCCAGATCTCCTAACGTTCTAATTTGATCAGTCATAGTCTGATTATTGAGATGCTACAATTATATGGGAATTACTCTGTTGCAATGCAAAGTAGCACTTCTAACATTTTACTTGAACCAACATACATAATATATTGCCGCACCATGCAGGACTGACCACCTAACCCAACTATACGCTCTTAATATGAGTCAAGGCTGTGTCTCAATTTGGAAGATGCAATATATTTATTCTGAAGGTCTAGGGCTGTGAAGGCATCCAGTTTTTTGATAAATTCAGGCTTAATAATACTTTGTTTTCCTAGTTGGTCATTCTTAGCCATCTTTTAACACCCAAGCCACGGATTTGGAAACTAATGCTTTTCAAAACATTCTAGTCACTTTGGGTAACCATTTTTTCTACCTTCTCCACTCTATCCCATTAAATATTCTTTGAAAATCGTGAATACATTTCTGGCTAATGCTCTTCTTTAAAGTATTCTAGCAAATTTGCTTTACCATTTTTTTCCATCTTCACTCTTTTTCCAATTATCCCAATGAACATTCTATGAAACTCCTCTTCATTAGCTCTAATGTATACCAAGTTGTCAACAAAGATCATGTTTGGGTGATTTTTTGGTTCTTTTCGAGGTAGATTTTTTGGCCGATCTCACCCAGAATCACATTGTTGGATTTTTGATGAAGAGACCAACAAATTTCCTTGTTAAACTAGGAAATGCTTCAAAAACTTTATACCATATGCATATGGTGCCATATGAAATGAGTGAGGTTTATGTGTAGTTATGTCTACAACCTTCATGTTCGTAAGGAGATCCAAAGGGATAGAAACCATCCCATTACACTTCTTTGGGCCCTCCTATTATTGCCGCCTTGATGTACATATTGGTAATTAAAACACAAAACTTTGCTCCTAAAATTTTATACCATCATGATGCCATATGGGATGAGGAGTGAAGTGTATGCTTAGCCACGTCTCCAACCCTCCTATTCCTAAGATCGAAGCGATAGATCCACCTTATTAGACTTCTTGGAACCCACCTCTTATTGCCACTTCGATGAGATGTATGAGATGTTGGTAATCAAATGCAAATCTTTGCTCCCAAAACTTTCACCATCTACAAATGACATCCATATGGGATGAGGAATAAGGTGTATGCAAAGCAAAACATGTTGGTGGTCAAAATGCAAAACTTTGCTCCCAAAACTTTGCACCATTTGGAGATGATGCCATATGGGATGAGAATCAAGGTGTATGTTGAGCCACATCTCTAACCTTCATGTTCCTAAGGAGATTGAAGGGATGAAAGAACCCCCCTTTTATTGCCACTTACAATATACACATTGGCAATCAAAATGTAGAACTTTGCTCCCAAAACTTTGCACTATCTACATATGATGCCATAGGGAGTGAGGTGCATCTCCAACCTTTATGTTCCTAAGGAGATTGAAGGGATAGAAGAACCCTCTTATTGCCACCTTGATGTACATCTTGGCAATCAAAATGCAAGACTTTGCTCTCAAGACAACATTATCTATACATGACACCATACAAAGTGAGGTGTCTTCAACCTTCATGTTCCTAAGATGACACCATATGGAGGGGGTGCCTCTCCAACCTTCATGTTCTTAAAGGGATCAGAGAGATCGAAACCATCCCATCACACTTTGTGGAATCCCCTTTTTTCTTTCTCTAATTATGTCAAGCTTAGGTTGGGGCCAACGAATATTAGATGAAAGAACATATTGCTCACTTGTGGGATGTTGTCACCAATATTTTGTGAAGCTAGGTGTGACCTCCATGCTCTATGATAATTTTTTTATATTTTTATTGTTGTTGATTTTCCACGATCTTAAGTCTAGGTTAGAATCTTAAGATTTCTTATGCTACCAAACCAAGAATCTCAACAAGAACTATTTTGCATAGCGGACAATATAAAACAGTGAATTACATATGCACAAGTATACATAATTTTTAGCAAATATTGTACAATGATGTACAACCCAATCTTTATTATATTAAACCAATCTGAATAATACAACAACCTATGGTATACACGATACAACGACAAACATGTTGAGCAGACTATGTCGTATCTTGTCCTACTGGTTTTTTACTTTTGTACTGCTCATTAGCTTCCCCTTAGTCTTTCAAAGGATAACACATCGAGACTCCAGGAGGGTTGCCACTTAACATTATTACAAGTCACTTTCGCTGCATGTACACAGGGTAATCCAATCTGCTCTTTGGGTAGGCCTAATTCTCGAGCTCCAAACAACCAAACTAGCAGTCACCTTAGTCCATAAAGGTACTGCACTTTGGCATCAATATTCACCCAACCTTTAGGTCATTTTCGTCACTTCAAGATAGCTCGTCTAGGGCTACTTTGGGCTATCAACACGTTGCCCTCCACCAGACCAATGATGCCCAATGCTTCACTGTAGGTTTTGCTCCTAGTATGGACTTTTCACCTCTACGGAAAGTCCTCCAAATGGCACCCACACACTGCAAGGTAAACTGATCCAATACTGGTCAATATCTTTGACCCAACACAAGGTGAACACAACTCTATCTCTGTTGTTCCACCACTACCCTAGACTGTTCCTGGTTAGGGCACTAGTACGGTCACCAACCCTCATTTGACACCAAAACAGTTCTTAATTTTTGCAGTCTAGCTCATTCCAGTGCCAAAATAGCCTTGCGTTAGCACTGTTCAGAGGTGGTATGACCTGTGGGCTACCACAATCATCCTCCCATGCTCACGGGCCACCCAAACAGAGATCCCTCTACCGTAAACCTTCCAACAGGCCTGCGGTTCACCCTCATCACACTCGGCCCCGCTGTAGTAGCCTGATCCTCCACGCAGTGACCAAATTGACCTCCAATCTCTTCGTTGGTCTGCCTTTGTACCTGTGGCTAAACATATGCCTTCTGCCCTCCTACATTGCCTTTTCATGTGTGAGCATCGAATTGGATGAGGAATACTCCTCCCACAACACCTCTTATTTATACACCAACAAGAGGGCTCCTTCTAACGTCTTCCATGGGCTTGACAACTATTAAGAGGCTTATTTGCACCAAGCCGACCCTAACTCATTTGTGCAAAACCTAACATTGGATTTCAAAAATTCATAACTCCATTTCTACAACTCGAAATTAGATGATTTTCCTTGCGTTAGATTCGTCTCACCGCGAGCTATCATCTTCATCCATCACATGTCGAAATGTGCTCATGGTTTTGACCCAAATCTCGATGGGTGCGAAACCCCAAGCTTGGGTTTCAAGTCCACAAGTGACCCTTGTGGCGCTTTGTCCTCTAAACTCTGAACCCTAGGGCTTGGAGTACCTCCAAAGCTACAAAAATCAACTCTCTCTCTTAGGAAGGGAGGTACTTCCAAGACTGGGAAGTAATTCATCATCATCATTACTTGCGACGCTTGCCCAACTCTTAATGCTCACAATCGCAACAATCCTTGTTATGTGAACTACGTCTCTCTCGGAAGTGTCATTGTCACTGCTGGAATGACTCTGCTTTTTCTTTTCCTGTAATGTCTTCCACTCTCTTCATGATTCCTTCTTGGCAGCTGTAGGAGCATTGTTGCTCCCCATTGACCACACGCTCTTCTTGCGCTGCAAAGTTTCCCTCTGAATTTGCAAGCTTCCTCTCTAACTCGACTCCCTTTGAGACTCTCGAATCTGGGCCTTCTTCTCAGGAAGATGAACCTTCTTCTTAGGAACCTGTTCCTGCTCCTATAAAGCTTGCGCCTGCTCCACCTGCTTCTCATGATCCATAGGCTTCCCCGTCAGCCTATATAGACCATGCTCTCTAACTCCAAGTATGATACCTACGACGCTGGAGCCTCTAGGCCCGAGTTTTGCTTTCACATCCTGGAACAAGACCCTCAAACCTCTTCTTCTCGATCATCAAAACATAAACTAGCATTTGCACTGAGAGGCGCAGAGCAACGCCGATAGGATATGCGGACCCAATGTGCATATTAACGTTGATTAATTGAAATAGCACGTCCCCCTGCCTAATCAAAACTTAGGGGTGTTTGGTAATAATCAACCAAAGATAACATGGTTTCATTGTCTAAACAATGCGAAACCATATTACAATGGATGTCAGGGGGTCCCACATGCCACACCATCACCGTACTCCCACACATCGCAACCCGATGGATATAAGAGATTTTTAAAGTTGTGCATAAGCCAAAGTTCCGATATGTCAACAATACCGATATTGAAATATCACATATCGCTCTTACTTGCTTTGACCTCTAATGCAGTGGATGCGATATTAGCACTTTGACAATATATTTAATAGCAACCGAAAGGGGTCAAAAGATAAATTGGGGACCAAATATGACATAGTTTCATTGAAAGGAAACCATACTATAATAGACGCCGGGAGGTCCCACATGCCACATCATTGCTTTAATCTCGGACATCGCAACTTAAAGATTATCAAAGATTTTAAAGTTGTGCACATGCTCTAACCTCCGTCGTACTAGATGCAATGTTTCAACAAACTTATTTTGATACTCCAATCAGGTCCGCATCATACTTTGACCTCTGATGGATGCGATATTACAATTAAATTGTTTTGATAGTACTAATGGGTCCACAATCATATCACAATCAGAGGTTTTAATATGTCATGCTTGCAAAACATGCGATAGGAAAGTTCTGACGCAACGAAGGTGATATTAGATTTAAACGTGTTATGATAGAGTAATTAGGTCTGCAACACATATCACAAACAGTGATTTCAACGTGAGATGGCTTTAAACTTGCGATATGGCAGTGTCGATGCGACGGATGTGATATTACATTAAAGACGTTATAATAATGTCGATCGGGTTTGTAAGGCATATTGCAATCGGAGATTAGCGGATCTTATCGGAGGTCCCATTCCAAAAGCTTTGATAAAGGGTGGATGCGATTTTACATTTAACACTGATATGATAAAACAATTGGGTCCACATATCGATAGTTGGAGGTCGATATCGCAGTTTGGAGATTGGAGGTCCACATTGCAAATCGGAGATCGGAGTCAGAGTCAGAGTTGGAGATCAAAGGTCAGGGTTTTTGAGCGGTGACACATGAAAAAGCGCTGATATGATTTCTTCAATGTGGTTCACTGTTATGTTTCTCTTCGCTCCTCCGTTCAACGCTTACTCCTAGGCACATGCAATCTTCTCTTTGGATCTTCTCCTTGGCTTCTCGCTCCTGTGGTTTCTTGCTCCTGTGAGTTTCGATGGCTTCCGATGGACTGCGTCTCTTGGATCTTGGCTTGTCGCCCCTGCTCTTGACTTCTGATGCCTTTCCTTTGGCTCCCGATGGCTTTCTAATGACTTCCGATGGCTTTGCTCCTCTTGCTCCTTGGGTTTGCCCCTTGGGTCCACTGCTTCTATTATGTAGAGAGCTTATTTCGAGGATCGACATGTCTCAACCTGCTTTTGGAAGGATTTGAGCGTCGGATTGCAGGATGCAGGGTTTTGGTGAGACAACGGGTGCCCTAGCTTGATATCTTGTTGCATAAGGCCACTGGAGGGTTTGTAACTCACTCTGGGTGGAATTAAACATTTGAGAGCATCAACATTGGGGTTCCCATGGTACTTTGGCTTCCGCATTCAGATAATTTTGCAAATTCTATTATGGTGGTGAGGGAGTGGAAATGAAGAAGTGACAGAAGGCGGATGCGAATGAGTTGGTGATGGCGAAGGAGGTGGCCTTTAATCCTTTTATCTTGAACCAAAGTTAAAGGGGGCCTTTGAATAATAGATTATTGCCGGAGTGATAAACTAATACTTTGGAAACCTTTTGTAACATAACACAATGCATATAACAAAACCCTTTCGACGCTCAAGTGAAATCTCAGGGCCAAAGCTTCTTCACATGTTAAAACTCTTTGGCTAGAAAGGGGGCCGATTCACCACATATGACCATGTATATATGCCCCTAGGCTCCTAGCTCTTTGAACTCTTTGTCACTGTGACTTAGCCCCCACGTCGGAGCTCCTCTCCCGACTATTTCTAATCGGTGGTTTCAACTTGGTACGCAACACGCCTCCTTCGCTCGCCAAATGTCGATCACCCTTTCTGCGTAACCCCCGGCCCTGTGCTCTTCAGGCGACCACAATCCAACCCTCTTATCGGAGCTCCTCTCCCGACGATTTCCAATCGGTAGTTTCAACTTATGCTCCAATGTGCCTCAACCTTTCAATTGCCGATTGCTGATGTCATCCTCGACATGTCACTGCCATGTCACTGCAATGTGTCAGCCTGTGAGTGGTGATATGCGTCACCCATTTTTGGCCCCTTCTGACCCTTGAAAATTCCCAATCTATTTGCCATGTGTCCACTGTACGCTCATGTTAGCTGCCACGTGGGCCATATCAGAACCAATCGCTCACTGCCACACATTCCTTTGGGAGGAGAGAGAAAAAGCTTCCCTGGCCTCGTTCTGCAAGCAATTCCTTTGTGAATATTTTTTGGCCTTCCCCAACATTTTAACACTGAAGGACTTTTCTTGAAAATTTTATCGCATGTCGCAATCTCGACGATTTCATTGCATATCGCAATCCTGGTGATTTCAAAACGTGACCACCCTGCCATGCCTTGTAAAACATCAATCATCGATTGCCTCGACTGTTGATATGGCCATATAACCTCCGAGATGCGAGATGTGAGATGCTTGGAAGCTCTGGGATGTGGGATGCGGGATTTTAACTTTAACTTAGCCTTTTCCTTTGTTCTGTGGGTTTTGAAAGAGGATCTTCAACTTGCTCTAACTTTTGACCTGGAAGTCGGTTTGAAGAACTAAATATACCACTAGAAAGCTGCTTCTAAGCACTTCATCATGGAAACACCTGCAAGATGATTTTACAGAAGCTTGAAAAGCAAAAATCCTTCCCAAGCTTAGACTGATTTTGACCACAAGACTTGAAGGACTGAATGGTTTCTTAGATAAGTAAATCTTTAGGCTATGACACCTAGTGACTCATAGGCTAAGTTTCACAAGCAGATTCCCAAAATAAATAACTGGACACAGATTATAATTACCTATATTTATAGGACCCTAACAGGGGGTTGTGACATGTACCACGAAAAAAGATCCGATTAGAGGGGATTTCGATATTGGGCTGGTGCGCGGTTATTAAGACTCAAAGAACCTCAATCTTAAAGCATTTAACAAAGGAAAATAGCCCCCGACAACGAATGAAAAGCCTTAGCACCTTAAGGCTAAGCCAATGGTCACAACCATCGGTCATATGGCGAAAAAATGCAGGAAGGGGCTAAAAGCGCAAGGGGCCAATGATCCTGTCATTATGGCCTGTGAGCACTTTCTGTTGGCCGTGTCTTCATCAATGGATCTATCTCCATTCTGATCTCAGAGAATGCCTCATCTACAAAGGAGAGGTCAGGGATATGGACATCACTCCCATTTATGGCAGAGGCAATGTCGACACTGAAGCTGAAGCAGTACTTGAAGTCGAGGGAAAATGTTCTTCAGATCATATGGATGAGTAGAAAATGACCTTGAACTGTCAGATCACCATCTCATCCTCAATATCTTACATGTCCGAAAAGACAATATGATCAGTGACACTACGAAGCACCATTGATAAAGGCCGAGTCAATAAGCATCGTCGAAATGGTATATTCTTGCTAGGTCGACAAATATGCTATAGTGTCATGAGGAAGAATCTCACATAAAAAAGCCTATCGGCTTAATCATGCTATATCCGAGTCTTGGTACAAATAAAACATCCGGGACCCACATCACTCGTCATGTCTCCATCCTGAATGGCACAACACCCGATCCTTAGATCTCCTTTTGACTCTTTTCGCCCAACACCATTTGCAACTTCGAGTCACATTCAACTAGAGTCTCAAAAACCTCATGTGACCCTGTCATATGTTTCATCGCACCACTGTCCACATACCATCCATCCTCATCGACAATACCCTGCCAGAAATGAGATATCATAGCAAAGTCCTCCTCCAATCTCCAGGTGAGATCATCTATCTCAACAAAATTGGCAACACTAATGACCTGCTTTCCTTTCTTCTTCTCGTCATCTCCCTTCTTCTTCATTAGTCATCTCGACGAAAAATGACCCATATCGCCACAGTTAAAACAATTGATATTACTCAAGTCCTTCTGCTTACCCTTCATTCGCGCTGCAAGTGCCACGTCATCATCGAAAGTCTTCTTCTTTGGATGAAGATATTCGTCTCGCAACTCTTCCTGAATGGAGTCGTCCCACAACCTATTTCGGTCTGGCAAATTCTCTCTGGAAACAATCCCTTTGATGAAGGGCCTCCATTCCTTAGTGAACCCTTTCAAAGCAATCCTCACCATATTTCCCTCTGAAATATTCACACCGACGACAACAAACTCATCTTTGACTTGAGACAATATTATTAGATATGAAGTCACTCCTTCACCCTTTATCATTTTGGTGGATTTCAACTTATCCTCCAATACCAATACCTAGTTCTCATTCTTATTCCGGAACAAATTCTGAAGAACTATCCACATCTCATGTGCGGTGTTCTTTTCGGACAAATGAGGTATTAGGGCATCCTTCACACCATCTATGATGATCAATCTTGCCCTTGAATCCAAATCCTCGTACACTTCTAGCTCCTTAGGGTCGGTTGGCTTCTTGATGGATTTCTCGGCAAATTCTCAGATCCTGTTGACCTACAAGGCCAACTTGATCCTTTCCTTCCATGGACTATAGTTGGACAACCCTTCCAACCTGTCATCATACCAGATACCAACCTGTGACTTCGACATTGTCACCTACAATTTGACCAAATCCCTCTTAAGCTGTACTTCACTGTGCACAACTTTGATTCACTGACTTCTAAAGTAGCATAGACATGCTCTGATACCATGTTGATTTTCCATAATCTTGAGTCTAGGTTAGAATCTTACAATATATGACGCTACCAATCCAAGAATCTCAACAAGAACTACTATGCACAACGGAAAATATAAAGCAAAAAATCACATATGCAAAATGATACACAATTTTTAACAAATATTGTACAATAATGTACAACCCTATCTTCGTTATATTAAACCAATTTGAATAATACAATAGTCTATGGTATACAAGATACAATGACAAACACGCTGCACAAACTCTATGTCGTATCTTGTCCTCTCGGTCCTTCGCTTCCATACTGCGCACTAGTTGCCCCTTAGTCCTTCAAATGACAATACATTGAGATTCCAAGAGGGATGCTACCTAACACTGTTGCAAGTCACTTCTATTGCTCTCTGGGTAGGACTAATTCTCAAGCTCCAGGCTGCCAGGCTAGCAGTGACTTTGACACCAATCTTCACCCAACCTTCAACGCCTCTTCGTCACTTCAAGATAACTCGTCTAGGGCTACTTTGGGCTATCAACACGCTGCCCTCCACTAGACCAATGATGCCCAATGCTTCACTATAGGTTCTGCTCCTAGGATGGACTTTTCACCTCTACAGAAATTCCTCCAATTGGCACCCACGGGTTGCAAGGTAAATTGATCCAACACTGATCAATATACTTGACCCAACACAAGGTGAACATGACTCTATGTTTGCTATTCCACCGCTGCCCTAGACTATTCCTAGTTAGGGCACTAGTATGCTGCACCAACCCTTCATTTGACACCAAAACAATCCTTAATTTTATTGGTCTAGCAAGGGAAGAGGGGCCTCCTATTATGCTGTTGTTCTAGGCTCATTCCAGCGCCAAAACAGCTCTGTGTTAGCACTATTCAGAGGTGGTATGGCTTGCAGCCTACAACAATGATCCTCCTATGCTCACGGGCCACCCAAACAGAGATCCCTCTACCACAAACCCTTCCAATAGGCCTGCGGTTCACCCTTATCACACTCAACCTAGTTGTAGTGGCCTGATCCTCCACGTAGTCACCAAAACAACCTCCAATCTCCTTGTTGGTCTGCCTTTGTTCCTGTGGCTAAACAAAACCCTTCTGCCCTCCTATGCTACCCTTTCATGTGTGAGTGTTGCACCGAATTGGATGAGGAATAGTCCTCCAACAACACCTTTTATTTATACACCAACAAGAGGGCTACTTCTAACGTCCTCCATGGGCTTGACAACTGCTAAGAGGCTTATTTGCACCAAGCCAACCCTAACTCATTTGTTGCAAAACCCAACATTGAACTTCACAAATTCATAACTCCATTTCTACAACTCGGAATCAGATGATTTTCATTGTGTTAGATTCATCTTGCTAAGAGCCATCATCCTCATCCATCACATGTTGAAATGTGCTCATGGTTTTGGCCCAAATATCAATGGGTGAAAAACCCCTAGCTTGGGTTTCAAGCCCACAAGTCAATGTTATGAGATTTTTCCTCCAAACCCCGAACCCTAGGGATTGGAGTACTTCCCAAGCTACAAAAATCAACAATTGTAACCTCAATGAAGACAACTTTATACCTTTATTGCCACCTCAATGTACACATTGGAAATCAAAATACAAAACATTATTCCGAAAACTTTACACCATCTATAGATGACATAATATTTAATGAGTGAGGTGTATGCTACCACATCTTCAACCTCTATATTTTAAGGATCTAAGGGGTAGAAAGGAACCCATTACATTCATTGAATCTTTCTCTTATTGCCACCTTCATGTACATGTTTTTTTTAACCATGGTGAATCAGTGATTCCTTGGATTAATCTAGGGGAGGTCCAGGATCAACCTTCATGGCTACCTTATAAAACCAAAAGTGTAACCAAGTGTTGTAGCGGCTACAACCACCCTTCAAAATTTTGGCTCGCATGCAAATTTCAGAGCTTACCTCAGATCTTGAGATCGATCCTCCTTGGTCACTTGTTGGTAAGATGATGATTTCAAGCTCCCCTCCTTGATCTTAAGAGTCGTCCACGTTCTCATCTTTATGCAACATGTGTCATCATCGGGTATAGGGGTTGTTGTTTGTAATGCAAAAGGAATGTTGTCTTGCTTCAAGGGAATTGTGTGTGTATGAGTGGTCGTCATCACATAGATGCGTTTCACACTCACTTCACACACTCTTGTCACGAAGGTTGTTGCATCAAGGAAAGTATGTCTTATGCATTCTGGATGGTCTACGTTGTGTCACTAAGTGTGTGCGATCACACTTAGCCATTTTCCTAAGCAACCTAGCCCCATCTAGCTTCCCGGAACTGTGCGATTTGCTTCTGCAACCATCAAGCTTCCTCCCTTGTCCGCTGAAACTTCACAGTACATATAGACACCAACCTCCCTTGCCCGCTGAAACCCCATAGCCCTCAGAGACCCCAGCCAACAATGCTCTCCAAAAATGCGCAGAGCAGTCAGGTAGCCAACACTGCTCTCCAGAAATGCACAGAACAATCCAGCTGCACTGCACTCTGAAATTGCACAGAGGTGTCCTCCCATGACCCCCATCTTGTAGCAGTATCCTGTGCCTCAAAATTGCGGAATGTTGTCCAAGCTACCATGCTTGTATTGCATGCAGAAACTGTGCAGACAGGTCTTTCAGGGCCTCATTCCAGCAGTAGTCATTGTCCGCTGAAATTGCGCAGATCTACTTCTCAATGACTACAGGAAAATGTGACATGCTGAAATCGCTTCCAAGGAGTTTGTTATCGTTCTATAATTTTAAGATTGGCAGTGTTAGCATTCCGTAATTTCAAGGCTGAAGAAAAAACCACGGAGGCAACATCAAAACCACTTTCGAGTTTAGGATCTAGCCCTCCTAAACTCAGAGAGGGATCTCTCTGTGAGATTTAGCTTTGTTTACTGGGAATTTCAGGCTAGTTATTGGGCTCAGAGTTTGATTTTGAAAATGGTTTGGTTGGAAGATCAAGAGGAATCCATTGGGAAATGGAGTCAATAAAACTAACTGGATCTGTATCAGACTTTAAAGGAGTTTCACAGGGAAAGCTAGGTATACTAATTGGATCTTTTGAATTGTAGGTGGATTTCAGAAGAAAAGAGAAATAGATCAATAAAATTAAGGAGCAATTAAGAATTCCTCAATTTTATATCAGAAGAAAACATGAAAATTATTAACAGCCAAAACAGGGTGCTCTTTTCAGCAAATCCTGTTTATCACAACTTCTGTTTAATAATTAAGCTTCAGAAATACAATGAAAGATAAACAATGATAAACAACATAACAGGGGAAAACATCACCAGGTAGTATGCCACATGAATCCTGTGAAAGTTCCTGGTATTATTGATCAGTCCATTTGAGCTCAATGAACAACTTTACATTTGACAATAGATTTCTTCGTACAAACCCCAACCCTTTCTTACTTCAAATGATGAAGTATTTATACAAATTCTAAACTAAAATATCTTGATAAAAATCTCAAGATATTTTTACAAATATCCTAAACTGTTTTACACAAATAGAAATGAAATGTAGGAAATTCAAAACTAATGTATCTACTTGGCACTATCATTATGGATCTCTGTTGACAAATAAGAGAAATTTGAATTTGATTGCAACTCTTAGTTGATGATGTGGCTAACTGTGTTTGAGCATTTTCCTTCCAAAATTTTATAAAATAGGGTCCAATCATCCCTTTGTATATCTCAATCCGAGATAGCTCTGTAAAAAGTGAGAGAGGTTATTGTAGATCAATATGTTCTTGAGATAAACCTCTCTCAGGTTCCCAAAATTCAGCTCTAGGTGTTCCCAATATTCTCTACAAAAGGGTGACTGAAACAAGAATTTGCACAGTCCGAAAAATAGGTTGTAAAGATGTAAATGTATCTCTCATTCTATAATATCTGTGTAAAATATGAAGTAGGTTATTATATTTTGGTACTTAGGAACACAAACCTCCTCCAGGTTCTCAAAATTCTTCTCAGATTGGCCACAATATGTTCTGTAAAAGTATGCATAAACAAGAAAATTTGGGAAGATATGTCTATAAAGCTTCATATGTATATCCAAAACCATAATAGCGGTTAGAAAACTGAGAAAGGGTATTTTCAATGAGGATGTTGGCAGAAAAAACCTCTTTCAGTTTCTGAAAATTCGTCCTTATTAGTTTGGAAACCATGTTTGAAATCAATGTGGCATATAAGAAAAATCATAGTTTCAACTGATCATGAGACAAATGAATGACATGGATGCGGGAGGTGACATGGAAGTTGGGGAATGGAGGGTAACATAACCAGGAGTGTGTAGGAAATATGGTGGGAAAGGAGAGTGGTAAGAAGGAAGGTGGTAAGCAATTTTCGGAGGGGGGTATCGTGAGAGGTGGGGGGGGGGGGGGGGGGGTGCGAAACACAGAGGGGAAGACATGTAGCGTGGGATCGGTGGGGTAAAACCGCCTTTTTGGAACCCCCCCACCCCTTAGCGGTAAAGCTGCAACTATTTAACCCCATGTGACAAAATCCCTTTTTGTCGTTTTCAACCTTACAATAAAATCAAACTATAGTACCAAGGCCTTTATTACAATTTTATTTAATCACATTTAAATGATGTGATTAATTTAATCTAAACATACTTAATTATCCTCTAATGCTGCATTTTGTCTTGCAAGCATATTTTTTTATTTTTCTTAAGGTTTTGACTTTTTTTGGAAATAATTTATAATATGGAATATTATTTACAACATCTGAAATATAATAATCACCGTCAAGTGACCCTATAATAATTATAGGACCCTAATAGTGGCTCCAGCTAGGGATGGAAGCTCCTTTTGGAGGTGTCAAGAACTGTAGATCTCTGGATTCGCAGATCAATGTCTTATCCATTGGGCTGCTCCCAAGTTTGCAAGATGCTCTGCCAGAAAATCTCTGTGACTGAAAATTTCAAACTGAAATCAAACCTTTTCTGCAAACTGAAATCTGAAACACACTGAACTGAAACTGAAACTGGAAAGAATTCTTGGAAAAATGCTCAAAGTACTGAGCTTATTTTCACACTGCCACTTACCTTATACTACTGAAAATCATGTTGAGTCAAATAATACAAAAATGCCAATGAAGCCAGTGAAGTAGTTGCTGAAACAAGTGAACTGCTTGACTGCCTCTCAGCAAAAATAAATGGATAGCTTGACCTTTTTTCCCCAAAATCAAGGTTGTAATATGTAATGGTAATTGTAGATGGATCTTGTCCTTATAATGAAAAAATGGTTGAACACTTAAATAGAAAAGAACCTCCATGTAGTCTGCTACAGGATCAATAAAGGCATGATTAACTAGCTTACCTTGTAGGCCTTCAATGACCAGAAGATTATAGATGATCTCATCCGTTGTATCCTCAAGGTTAAACCCTGATTCCTTCAGTTTTAGTCTCGTATTCTAAAACAAAATTTTGATCAATTTGCAAATCAAAAGGCAATAGAATCTCCTCTTGTTTTGGAGAAGGAAGATTTTCCAAGAATTTTTGAGGATCTTGGAAACTATAGGACTGAATATGAAAATCCAAAAGTTCAATATCCTTCTCAAATCTTTCAGCAACTAACTCAATTTTTTTTTTTTTTTTTCTACCCTCAGAAAGATATTTGCTCGATTTCAAACGATGAAACACATCCGTTAAAAAAGCTTCATCAATTTGAAATTCTGCTAACTCATTCCTGATTCCTTTTAAAACTTCACAAGATAGAAGATTTTCCACATACCCTGTCATCTTGTTTAGCAAGAAATCTTATCAACGTGTAGTGGAGTTGCCATGAATGCTCTAAATTTGGATTATTTGATAACAGAGTCACCTTGAAAACATTGAAGCTATGGATACTTTGAACATGGAGTCGCCAGGTGAATAATTCAGCCTTCTTGTGTCTGATCACCGTTCACCATCAACAATCAGATTTGGAACTTGATACATTTTTTGAGGAAGATAACATGTCCTTCCTTAGTATGGATGTCTTTCCGCAGTATGGTTGCTAGTATGTTATCGTTCTATATTTTTGAGGTTGAGGGAGTAAATATATTGGACAACATCAAACCACTTTTGAAGCTGGGATCTGGCCCTGCCAACTTCAGAGAGAGATCTATCTTTATGGTTTAGCTTGGTTTTTAAGTTGATTTTAGGCTAGTTATGATTATGCTTGGTTGTTTGTTTGAATTCGTTTGAATTTGTTTGATTGGTTTGGTTGGTTGATCTGATCAAATTACTTTCTTTCCATTGGGCTATGGAGTCAAATAAAGCTGGTGATGCACCAAATGTTTAAAAGAGTAATGACACGGAAAGCTAGTTACATTGACTGGATCATTTAAATTGAATTATGAAATGGAGAAAAAGTGTTTTTCAGTAGTGATTGAAAAGAATTTAATAATTTTTCAATCAGACTTCAGAAAAAAACATACATATTGTAAAAACAATCCAAATAAGGTGTTCAATTAACAAATCTTATTTTTCACATCTCCTGTTTTACAATTAGATTTCAGATGATAAACATACATAGAATAATAGTGGAAACAATAGTTACAATAATAAAAACATCACCAACAAATCGCAACACAAGAATGTTGTGAAAAGTATTTGTATTAATGGTGCTTTAGCAGCGTGGAAGAGTACAATGCTTGATAAAAAGAGTTACAATGATCAAGAACTGACCCTCAATACTTCGAGCGAATATATTTAAACAAAAACTCCAAAAAGATTACAATCAATGCCGCATTGACATGGCATTCTATTATTAATTACAAAATAAATGAATTGACTAATATGATCAAAAGAGGTGAATTTAGTGAAGTGATCTGGAGATCTGGCACTATTTTGGTGGAGAACAGTTGTTGAGTTGCCACTATTTGGGTGTTGCGCTGGTGAAGCTGATCTTTTCTTTAGTCCTAAAACTCACATAATTTATCCCACTGCTCTTCATCTGGAATGGTGATTTTTGTTTCCTTGCGGTAGATCTCATCTACCTTGGTATACCGAGCAAATGTGGGTTTTACTACAAAAATATGCTTTATCTCATGCTGGATGAAACTCATGTTATTTATAGCTTCGAAATGGGCTCCCTGTCATAGCACCTTTAATGTGGGAAGACTTGGTGGTATCCTTTGCAATGTGTTGAAGCTTATTCTTATAATCTTTCCTGGTCATCAGAGTGTCATTAATTACAAATAAAGAAGACAGAGCCTTCTTGTTTAATGCTTCTATTCTGGTGAAAAATCTGTTGACTCCTATTTCCAAACTATGACATTTTTCTGTAAGCTGCACAACCAAGTTCTTCTTTGTTAGAACTTTCTTCACTTCTAAGATTGTTTTTGTCCTGTCATCTATTCCCAAATCATCCAACTCATATCTGTTTTTGGAATTGAGAAACTTTATGATGTTGTTGGCTGTGGTAGGCATATCTCCCAATTCATTGTTAATAGTGGAAATGACCTGATTGGATTTCTCAATCAACTCTTTCTGTTCAAATATAATTTGGATACATGGCCAGATTTCATCCATTGCCTCAATGATATTGTTCCATATAATTTCTTTAACTTGGGCCAGTGTGTGGCCAATAGAGGACTCAGTTGCTGATTTCCTCCATACTTCTATCTGGTTTTGAGCTCTCTATAGCTCTGTTGCATGGAAAGTTTCAGTCTTTGCCTTCTGGTCTTGTAGAAGATTGACTTGAGCCTGCAATCTTTTGATTTCTTCTGTTTGGAGAGACATATTCTCCACTGCACTTGCCAACTGATCTGCAACATTCCTTGTGTTTGTTGTAGAAGATGTAGTTGTAGGAATTGCTGTAAGAGGCACTGCTTGCAAAGGGACAATAGACATCCTGGCAGCTTGCTCCTTTTCTTTGATGATTTTCTCCATCTCTGTTTCCATTTGTTTCAACTATGCACTCTGCTCCATGATGAGCTTCATCATGTCTGCCTTCTGTGACTCTGTCTCTTCAATGTCTTTGGCCAGAGGGTCTTCTGTGGCCAGTAACTTTAACTGTTTTCTCAATGCTGCTATGTCAATATTCTTCTTTCTTACAAGTTCTTCTGCAGCATTGATATTTGCAGGATCATATCCTACTTTGACTACCAAGTCTTCCAGAGCTTTGATCCTTGTGTCTTTAGCTAGTGAAGAGACTTTCTCCATCTTTAATTGTGACTGGACGTTAGCTAAAGTAACCTGCAATTTAGACAAACTCATAACAGTGTTAGTGCATCTGCATTTGGTCAATGGGATGTATGTCTTTCACATCAAATTCAAATGAAGTCTTCTTGTAATATGATGCTGCCTTGGGCTATGGGATCTGTGCTTGGAGGAAGGCCATTTGCATTTTTCCTTTCTCTGAATCAAAGGCTGACAACAATCTGCTTTGAGAACTGGAAGTCTTCTTCCAGAACTGATTATATGTGTTGATCTTCAAGGCCTCATTTCTCACTTTAATCTCCTTGAAAATGTCAAATATACTCTTTTTTGTCTCCCCTGTGGTAGATGTGCTGGTTTGCATAACTTGTTGCTGATCCTGTGAAGCTGTCGAGGTAGTAGGAGAAAGTGTAGTCTGATCACCTACTAGTGAGGAAACAAGTGGCTCTTTGGTGGTGGCAATATTCTCTTGATCTGAATCCTTGCTTAGGCTTAGTTTGGAATTGAGCTTGGTCTTCTTCTTGTACATGATTTTAAAGCCTTCACTAGAAATCTTAGTCACTGAAGGTGACTCCTCTTCTCTGTTCCTTTTCTTTGTTTTCTCTTGTGTGACAGGAGTTTGTATTGTCGAAGTGGACACCAACTGCTCCTCTGCCTCTTGTAGAGTGTTCTCAGTCCATTCTAGCTAGTTTTTATATTTTTCAATCTCTGGTCTGGATGTATGAAAGTAAGCAGTAGATTTGTTCTCTACCCTTAACTTGGAGATGACCCCTAATGGATCATATGACCATGTGAAACTGAGACTGAACTGCATTTCTTTCAGCAATTTGTCTACTTCTTCCCCTGCTACCCTGTTGTTGCAAATAAAAGGCCCTATTTGTGTTTTAATTTTGAATTGAGATTTCTTCTTGGCAGCTACAAAATGAATCTCATCCATATTAAGCATTTTCTTGATGTATTCTAGAGAAAAAATCCTCATTGGGAGGAATTTTGGCAGTTTGTAAGGGGCAAGTTCACACCCAAATATCCTTAGCTCTGTGTAATTATGATAAATGTACCAATCTCTTGTCTGGACTTGGTCTGATAACTGCAAGATTTTTTTGATTTCTTCACTGATTCTTGGTTCTAGAGTGTTGCTTAGGAGACTGAGTGCTAGATGTACAAACATTTCTATGAATTGTTTGTATGAATACTCCTTTTGTTCCTTCATTACCAACATAGTCCAGAAGATGACTGATTGCTGATTTCCTTCTTCATCCAACTTTTGTAAGGCAAGCTTGAGGTTGTCTCCCTGAAAATATAAAAACATATATACTAAGACAAAAGCATATTTAAATACTTCTTCAGTTTGGAATTTAACAAACTGTTCATGGATGGAATCTGCAAGGAATTGGCTAAAGTTGAACAAGATGGAAGGCTTGGAATCTGTAGAGAAAATGGAAAGAAATCCTATAATTGCCTCATATACCCACTGATATGAGTAATAGCCAAGGAGGTAGGAAATAACTGTGATGATTTGCTTGGCTCTCTCAGGGAAAATGGAGGATGGATGGGGATGGTTTTTCTTGGGTAATGGGGCATCTTCAGTTAATAAAATATCAAGGGTTCTGGCTCTTTTTGTAAAGTCTAGTTTCTGATATAATTCAATAAGTGCTTCATGAGAGAAAGGAGTGGAATTCTCTATCATAGGAGCTTGCATCATTTGGTCTATAGCTTGGGGAGTTATGGTGAATAAAATTTCTCCAGTAGGGGCAATAATAGCTCTTTGGCTAGGTAGATAACGAGCATGACATTTCCTGACGAATTCAGGGGTGCTGTGGGTACGGGGAAAGATATAATGGGGCAAATTGGATTCCCACAGTTGAATATCATCATATTTATCTATAAACTTGTCCTCAAGCCAGCAGTACATTTCAAACAGATCAAATTCACAGAGGGTTTCATGAATTTTATAGTCTTTGTCTGCCAAAGGAATATGGTGAAAGTTGATGGGAGGGTGGATCAAAGGACTCACGGGTTATTCTTGTCCCTTGTCTTTCAGAGGCATGATTGGATAAAGCTAAGGACACTGGTGAAATCTAGATTGTACAAGTTTACAGTGTGCAGAGAGGACTCAGGATTTAAGCAGACAGGAAGACAAAGGTACTAGCCTGAAATTCAATTAGTGGGAAATATCCCCAGCCGGGTGAAATTGTTGCAGTTTGGATTGGCACACCTGTAACAGAACAATGGCAATGGCAGTGTATAAAATCAATAACCGGTGAATGGGTGAAAGGAGGGATTTTATAATATTTTGGCTTTCCCATTGATGGTGGCGTGGGTCCGTTGGATTAATGGTTAAGTAATTTAATTACTTAACGGATTGATTTTGGAGGGAGTGGATGTGATCGATGGAGAAACATATGGATGACGTGGTGAAGGGTGATTGGCAGGAGCATAACGGATAGGGAAGTGGTATCTCTTGGGGGAGAAACCATTTTTCAGAGGAGGGGAGGCAGTTAATAGTTTAGGCAATGGGGGTGCAAAAACACGAGGTGGTGACACGTTGCGGTGGGCATGGGTTTGAATACTGCCCATTTTGGACAACCCCCCCCTAAAGTTCGGATGTTGAGGGGGGGACAAAACGTAATGTAGGCTGCTAGATGTTAAGAGGGGGGTGCGGATGAGGGGAAATGTGGCAGGACATTATCGTGATGTGATGGGCATATGGTGGGGTAGGGAGAATGTATTTAATGGGGTATGATTGGATGTGTAGTGGGGGAGGTGAATGGATGAAAAATATGAGCGGAGGGGTGATTTTGAGGTAACAAAACTTTAGGACTAGTGGGGTAATATACCAAAAATCATTTGATATGCTGAACCTTAGAACTTTAATCCCTTTGCCTTTCTTCTGCGCATGAAAATATATTTGAAATTCAACTTAGGATAGAACTTTCATGCTTATCCTGAAATCATCATTGTGCTTTTACCTACCCTTTCTCATTTCAATTCTTTTCCTTAGCTAACATTTCCTCTTCTTCCTTTGCAGGGTGCATTTAAACTAGTAGACCCAAATCACTTTTTCATGAAAATCTACCTTATCCTATCACTTATTTCACCATTGATTCATATTAAACTGTTGAATCAATTTTATTTCTACCTAGCTACTGATTCACCAAGATTAAACTGTTTGGTAAATCTTCATTCAATAACCTATTGAACAGAAATTTAAATGTTTTCAGTCATGATTAAACTGTATGATTTGAGCAAAAGTCTAGTCATTATGGCATTTAAAAACAATTTGCACACAACCCTATTTGAAAATAAACTAAAACAACTAACTTATCAGTAGCAGAATTTTTACTTGCATCACTTTCCGTATAATTTTCTATTTTTTCTTTTGTGGGGTTCTTATTTCCGTTTTTTTTTTTTTAAACGTACCCTCTTTTCATTTTCTTTTTTTTCTTATATTTTTGGAAATCATTTGAATATTGAAATTATGTACAATATGAAATCACAGATACAAAATACTCAATCACCTTGAGATACTATAATTTATAGGACCCTACCACGCAGAATAACTATAGAGGACAACATCAAACCATTTTTGAAGCTAGGATCTAGCCTAGCCAGCTCCAGAGATGGATCTCTCTTTATGATTTAACTTTGTTTCTTTAAGTTGATCTTAGGCTAGTTATAATTATGCTTGATTGTTTGTTTGAATTTGGTTGATTAGTTTGGTTGGTTGATCTGATTAAATTATTTTCTTTCCATTGGGCTATGGAGTCAAATAAAGCCAGATATTGCATCAAATGTTTAAAAGAGTAATCACAGGGAAAGCTAGTTACATTTATTGGATCTTTAAAGTGAATTATGAAATGAAGAAGAGGTGTTTTCAGTAATGATCGAAAAGAATTTAAGAATTTTTCAATCAAACTTCAGAAGAAAAACATACAGATTGTAAAAACAGTCCAAATAAGGTGTTTAATTAACAAATCTTATTTTTCACATTTCCTGTTTTACAATTAGATTTTCAAATGATTATAATGTAGAGAAAAACAATGGAAACAAATATTACAATAGGAAAAACATCACCAATAAATCGCAACACAAGAATTATGTGAAAGTCTTTGTATTAATGACGCTCCAACAATGTCTCCTGATTGGGATGAGGAAGAGGGTAGGTGAGGATGGCAGGAGCGATCATGATAAGAGAAGGACAGACGGATGTGACTGCAGGGATGAGGCTACCCTTCCAACAAAAGCAATGAGTAATCGGCCAGCTCTAGTTTCAAGTAACCAGAGTGGGGAAGGTGGATTGAAGATGATTAGCAAAAGTGGCGGCGGTAATGGCAAAGAGAGAAGGACGACGAAGGGGTATTATATGAAGGTGGCGGAGAGTAAAGGAAAGGGTAGTTCAGACGGATTGAAGGAGGAGCGGAACGTGGCGCAGCTAGGAAGCATCATCAGGGTGGTCTGCGGTCTCGGGTATGTTCAACCTGCATTCTCTGTCTCCGTATTAAACATTACTATAGGTAGAATGGATAGGAGTCAGTATTGTGAAGATCTTGATGTTGAAAAGAGCCTGAGAGAGCTTGGATGTCCCTTTGTGTTTCATTGTGAGGATCAACCGGATTTGTCCCGAGGTGGGTACCCTGAGGAAAAGGGAAATTGCAGCCGGGAGCATAGTCTGAGAAATAATGTGGAAAACCAAGGAGAGAGCTCCACGGTAAGAACAGAGGGGCGGTCAGGTAGTGGGGAGACGAAGATAGTGCCCTTAGCCCTCCATCTGATCCGCATGACAGAGGGCTTAATTCATTTCTTGTACCCGGAGAAAGGATATCAGTGCCAGAGTCAAAAAAACGAAGGGGAATGCAGTAGGAATGTTGGGTTGTGTTATAATCTTTCCACGACTAACCTACGTAGTGAACCGGGGGGTTAGAGGGGGGTGGGTAGCCCCCCTCTATGGGCTCCGGGGCTGTTATAGACATTTTTGTGCCTTGCAGCTCCAAGCATGAAATGTCCATAAACCAAGGGCTCCTAAGTCCCTAAAAGTGTTGTTCTAACCCCTAAAGGAACAAGGTCAACAAATTACAGCTTCTCCCAGAAGTTCTCCACCAGAAACTGCTCAGAATAAGTCAAAACAGGATCATTTCAGCTGCTCCACTAGCTAAGTGCGTTGCATAGCACCTAAATCCACTAGCTAGGTGCGTTGCAACGCACCTAAATGCACTACCAGGGTGCGTTGAGCGGGAAATGACAAATGGCAGTGTCATTCCGCGAGGTGGAGAGACAATGGAAGCTTCCAGAATCTTCTCCTATGACACTTGCCTCACTGAATTCGACCAAGGATGAGTAAGAGGCCTTCAGTCTCCAAGTGGAAGCAAGAAATGACAGAGAGAAGCCATTAATCAAATCATAAGCTGACTCATCCTCCTTGCATACATCTATATATGGATCCCTCATCCCAGAGATCCGGAGGCTGGAATTTTGCACATCGTAAGGAATTGCTGTTGGTTTTGAGACAGAGATCAGAGTATTGGGTGATTTATGCTTTGTTGGAGGTGAAGAGGGGCTTCTTTGCTGGGAGGTTGATGCTGGGTCAGGAATCATCGGTTGCAACTCCTCCTGGATCTTCTTGTATATCAATAAAAACTATTTGAGTTTCTCCTCCATGCTTTTGTATCATTGATGCTTGTTACATTTGTATGGTTAACTTAAATCTGATCCTAAGTTATTTATGAATATAAATCCATGTCTTTGTATAGTTTTCTTCTTCTGTGATCTTACAGGTACTTGGTGAAGCTGGGCAAGTAACGGAGCAGGTAGCTGGAAGCTGTCAAAGAAGAGAGAGATTGGATCAAAGGACTAGCGCAAGACACAGGTTGGTTCTTCCTATTCCTCTTTGTTTATAGTCCATAAAGGAGATACAAAAGTAGTTTTCTCTGTTTGTTTCTAAGGCAGCTGTCACACCTTAGTGGGATAGAGCAGTTCTAAATAGACACTTTTCCCGGTAACAAAATGGTGACTTCGCTGGGGAAGATTGTCTAATTAGTTTGTTTGTGTTTCTCTTGTTGTTTGTTTCATAAACTTATAAGTAGCATTCGAACTGCATTTGCCATAACAAATGCAAAGTAGACATTTTCTGCTTCAATCCATTCACTGGATTTGTTTATGATTTGAACAGCTGATTCACAGACTATTTGATTGCCCTTGTGATAGCTCTTAGACCCTCCATAGATCTACCCCTGATTGTGCATTACTGATTGCTTTTACTCGACCAAAAACCGGAGACTAAACTGCAAACTGTGACCCAGAACCCGGATAGAATTCTCGTTTCTGCCCCAGCGCAGGCACTGTGAAGAGGTTCTGCATTTCAACGCACTTCCCGAAAGGGCAACCTGCGCTACAATGCAGTTTCTCTGTGTAACAGGTGCGCTGATCAGCCTAGCCCTATGCAGCTGAGGTTCTTTGCTTCATTCTTTCCAGTTTTGTCTCTGAATTTTGCAGCCTTTGATCAGTATATGACTGTTTCAAACCCCTTTTTCCTTACTGATATTCCGCCTCATTTGTACAAAAGAACTGTAGATGTATTTGTGTGTTTGTTGAGTCGTTTACAGTTTTCCATTGCAAAAGTATAATAATCGTACTGTCGTCCTTTGATTTAGATCTGTCGCAAGTGTCGATTTTGATCATAGGAGAAAGTTTATTTGCTGTTGATGGTCGATTATGCTTTTACTATTGCCTTTGGTTTGAATTTGTGATTTTCTAGTGTCAAAACGAGTATTTATTTCAAAATCATAAAGTGTCGTAATCATCTCTACCTTTTGATTTCGAAAAGAAGCTTGTTTATGTTTGTCGCTTGAAAGCAAATTCAGATTTGTACATCAACTTTCTTTTTAGCATCAATACTAAGAAAGTGAAAAACAAATACATGCATGTGCATTTGCATATAGACAGTCTGTTTGGCTTGATTTAGGAAAGTTCATTTACAGTGTGCTCTTTGCTCTTTGTGAAAAGATTGTGTCTTTCTTTTCCCCTAGTAGCTAGGATTTTCATTGCAGAAAAGAGATAAAAGTTTGTTTATCATCTTTAGATTGCATTTTAGGAATTACATCTACATCTCGTGGTGAACCCAAAAGGCAAACTTCATAAGAAAGATCAACTTAAAATAAATTCAATGAATCTAACAACGCTTTGGAACTTAACGCACAACATTTAGAGGTCTAGGCTAGAGACGTATTCCGGCGTCGTAAAGCCTGGTAACTGTTGTCCTCACTGATGGTTGGGTGATTCCTCCACTTTGAGACGATAAGTTCCAGTACGGACTTGTGCTCCCACGTACCGTCGAGTATATTTTGGGAGACCCCTATAGGCTTAAATCCTTTATCCATAGGAAGCCGTGTCGGCCGCCCTACTGATCACAATGCACTGAACACAGCATTCGGGAAGATTGACTGCCGTACCGTAAAAAGTATTCTGCAGTTTTGCGATTGGTTTGGTACTCCCTCTACCTAGACCTCCAGAGCAGTCCCTTTCATTCCTTTTCAGACTCTTTAACGGAAAAGGTCCATCTGAGCACTTGTCACTTCAGGCTCATTAAAAATCGAAGGAGACTAGAGTCATATTTTGTTTTTTCTCGACTCTTAAAAACTGAAAAAACAAGTTGTGTCAAAGCGTGTTAAAATTTATTTTAAACGGAATATTCATTACCCCTTTCCTACGTTGATCTTGGGTTGAGAAAATGGAGTCTACCAACCAAGGAATTCCCCTTGGTGGAAATCCTAGTCCCTTCTCCTCTTGGGGAGATGTTGGTGCACCCCATATGGCCACATTGTCGCTTCCAGGGTTGACAATTGGTTTGCCTGTATGGCTCTTCTCAACCTCTGTCGTTCAGAACACCACTATTCCTGAACAATCGAATCAGCAATTAGACGAGTCCAGAGTTGCCCACCAGCCTTCTACTTCCTCTAATTCTTCCTCTCCTCCTTCCTCTTCGCTTGATGGGGCTGGTAAAGCCAAAAATCAAGTTCCTAAGGAGAAGAAGGAAAAGAAGAAGAAAGAGAAGAAGAAGAAGGAGCCAAAGGCAAATGGAGGAAAATGAGTGTCGTCTAGCGAAAATCCACACACTGCACCGACCAGGACTAAATCGCCATGTGTCATTTGCAAAGGAGACCACTTTCACAGAGATTGTCCTTGCATCCCTCGGATATTAAGGGACTGGTCTCCTCATTTGCACAACCCGGTGTCGTCAACCTATAATGATCATGTTGAAAGCACACCGTCAACTAGTGAAAGTGAAGCCCCAGGACAAAAAGGGAAATGTAGATTTCCTTGTAAACTGTGAGAAGGCAATCATGCCGTCCACCGTTGTCCCTTCTTAGACAAATCTAAAAGAGTTCTGGATGATCGTCCGGTTTCACCGTTACGACTTCCTCCTGGATATAAAAAACTCTTGCCGAGTCCGTCACTAGTTGAAAATCCAGCTGGCCCGCTCAGGTGGTCGGCTGAAGCACCTATCATTGAAGATAAACCATCTGGATCCATACCAGACGAAAGTCAAAAGGTCGAGGCGGAAGTTGACCCGGTCTTGCCTTCAGAGGTTTCATCTTCAGATGATACAGTCACTGAAGAGAACAAGGATGACACCGTCCAAATTCTCTTCATAAACACAAACTCCGACGAACATGGGGGAAATTTACCCGTTCCTTTACCGCAGGAAGGAAGTTCGTCAGAGCCGTACCCGGCCGTCTATTCGGTCCCACCTCCAAGCAACCTAGTTGTCTCCTTCGATTGGAATCAACTAGGCAGACCCCGTTTACCAGCAAGTGTACCATTCCGAATCATCGTTCAAATGTATAGAATGGTCATGGCTGGTACCATCATAGATGAGGGGGCTTTTGTGAGTATCCTTTCCTCAACTGCTTGGAAAGCGCTTGGTTCGCCATCGCTTTTGCCTGAGATGAGAAATCTGACAGGCTTTGATAAAGGAACCAGTCGACCGTTAGGGATCCTTCCCGATGTGCCAATAACATTGAGAAGGAAGACGGTTCGTATGAACGTAATGGTAGTTCAAGGACCCTTGGATTATAACCTACTCCTTGGATGAGACTATATTTATTGCATGGAAGCAATTGTCTCCTCACTCTTTAGAGTAATGTGTTTTCCACACGAAGGAAGAGTGGTCAAGCTCGTGGACCAACTTTCATTTCCCGGATCACGCATAGCAAATAGTCATATACCGTCCCTAAATGGTCTTTTCACACAAGAAATGTCTCAATCTCTAGTCCGTCCTCCCAATAAGCGCGAGTAATTCGGAGGGATATGACTGAAACCTAGGGGGCATGCATCCTGGTCTGCTTCGGCAGGAAAACTTCGGGTATAGGGTAGGTTTCCGCGGGAGAATATGACTAGTCTGTACCCCCGTCCGTGATTGGAAGAGGGGGTTATTCTAGAACAAGATTCTCTTGTCAAAGTTATGTGAGTTGGCGGGCATCGTCGCTCACCTTTGTTTATCTCGGTAGACATCGCCGAAGAAGTGTTTTGTTTGCGCCGCGAATAGAACAATCTTTGGGTGACCTGTAAGAGGTAGGCCTCTCTCGGTAAAACAAATGTTTTGGCAGATAGAAGTAGAGGTAACCTTGAAACTCTGTTTTATACCTGGGGGCATGCAAACCTTTTGGAGTGCAAGCGAAGGGCGACTATTTATTTTTTTAAATTTTTAGGACCTCTAACCCTTTAAACTCGTAGGATTAGTCATCACCTAACTTGCATAAAGAAAGGATGTGGGGCAAAACTCTAAAAGTTTCCGTTTTTATATGAGACATTCTTATCATATGACTGGATTATTCGAGCAGTGTTACCGCGAGGTTCAAGCTCGTTAAAAAATAAACCCGGACCGAGCAAATGTTTCCACCCGCGTTTAAGCTTGTTAAAAAATGAACTATTCCCTGGTAAATAACCACCGTGAATGTAGTACTTCAGCCATTAAAGCCTTGGTCGTGTTTGCACCGTCACCTCCACTTTTTCATTGGCCGATCATTCACCTCCATTTGATTGTTTACCCATTTTGAGGAACAGCTGCGAAAAGTGATTTCACTAGCCATCCTTGTGACACTGCCGTGATTGGAAAATTCCAAACCTTACCTGGAATCAGTTGCTACCTATTTTATCACTCGTTCCTCAAAAGACGAGTCTTCTTTAAGCTCTTTTCAACTAACTCGTAAAATATGAAAAGATTGCCGAGTCCTTGGCCTTCCAGCTCGTTAAAGGGACAGGAAGTGCTATCCCTCCTCTAGATTTTAATCTTTTTGGACCTGAGGGATTATTGCACAAAAAGATCGAGCGCTTGTTTTATTCGGCTCGTTAAAGCTATCGAAAATTCATCCCTTCTGTATTGTTTATACTTTTTCAGACTTAAGGGATTAGATGACGAAAAAGGAATTTTGGAGTTACCTTTACGTACCTTTTCAGACTCTCTAAAAATGAAAAGGACCGAGTTATCTTTGTCGTTAAACTCGTTAAAAAGATTAATAGCGACAAACTTATCTTTAGACGAGAACGAGTTTCACTATCGCTAGGCTCGTTAAAACATAGCGATGGGTTTTCCCGAAGGGAAAATTATAGAACAAGCATATGTTATCCTCCTCAAGCTTGACAAAAATAAAGAGGTACTGGTCAGCAATGACTGGGGAAAAATTGGGAAGAAAACTCAAAGAATCTTTATTGGTAGGAAGTCGCTCTTGAACATGACACTTCCGCTCCGTGCCCGAGTCGGGTTGGGTTGTTTCATTCACCAATCACATCGCCATGGTCACACCATACCATCCACATTTGGGGTTAATGCTACCAATCCATCACATCAGTGTCGCCGATATGTTCAAGAGAAGTCATCCAGAAAGGCCACCTGTGTCCCGCCCACTACCATACATTATACTCCATTCTTTCATGACCGCCACCCTGAACCATATATCATCAGATCGTTTTCACCTCCATCAAAATCATTTGCTCCGTTCCATGTCATTGATGTGGGATTCATTAAGGCCCTCCAATGACGGATCACTTCTTGTCGACATCAGCTCATTATCCAAGAAGTTGGTCTAGGAACACCCCATTCAGTACTTTGAAGCTTGCATACCTCAATGGCAAGTTTCTCACTTCCGGCGACAGGTTTACATCAATGACCTTTGACCGAAAGATTTTGCGTGGTGTTCGACGCCAAGTCCTTTATTCACACCACGTGAATTGTACTGCAGTACCTTGAGGGTCATTATCATTATCGGTGATTCCTCTCGCGCTTGTTAACAGTTTACATCATTGACTGGTAATCAAGCGATGTCTTTCCATGTTCGACTTCAAAACATTTCTCACATGGATCGACTTGTACTTCGAGTGAAGATTGGACGAGATTGAAGACCCCAGATCTAGTTTCATCCATCCGGGTTGCGATATATATTCAGGGAAATAAAGACATTCAAATGTACAACATTGCAGCACAGATAATCATCCTACCAAAAGGATGATGACTCTATCAGAATCATCAGTCTACCATTAGACGATTGTCTGTCCTATGTACATGAAAATGAATTTATAAAGCTGAGCATGGGAATGCCCGCCTCATACTTTAGGAGGCAACTGTTATAGACATTTTTGTGCCTTGCAGCTCCAAGCATGAAATGTCCATAAACCAAGGGCTCCTAAGTCCCTAAAAGTGTTATTATAACCCCTAAAGGAACAAGGTCAACAAATTACAGCTTCTCCCAGAAGTTCTCCACCAGAAACTGCTCAGAATAAGTCAAAACAGGATCATTTCAGCTGCTCCGCTAGCTAAGTGCGTTGCATAGCACCTAAATCCACTGGCTAGGTGCGTTGCAAAGCACCTAAATGCACTACCAGGGTGCGTTGAGCGGGAAATGACAAATGGCAGTGTCATTCCGCGAGGTGGAGAGACAATGGAAGCTCCCAGAATCTTCTCCTATGACACTTGCCTCACTGAATTCGACCAAGGATGAGTAAGAGGCCTTCAGTCTCCAAGTGGAAGCAAGAACTAACAGAGAGAAGCCACTAATCAAATCATAAGCTGACTCATCCTCCTTGCATACATCTATATATGGATCCCTCATCCCAGAGATCCGAAGGCTGGAATTTTGCACATTGTAAGGAATTGCTGTTGGTTTTGAGACAGAGATCAGAGTATTGGGTGATTTATGCTTTGTTGGAGGTGAAGAGGGGCTTCTTTGCTGGGAGGTTGATGCTGGGTCAGGAATCATCGGTTGTAACTCCTCCTGGATCTTCTTGTATATCAATAAAAACTATTTGAGTTTCTCCTCCATGCTTTTGTATCATTGATGCTTGTTACATTTGTATGGTTAACTTAAATCTGATCCTAAGTTATTTATGAATATAAATCCATGTCTTTGTATAGTTTTCTTCTTCTGTGATCTTACAGGTACTTGGTGAAGCTGGGCAAGTAAGGGAGCAGGTAGCTAGAAGCTGTCAAAGAAGAGAGAGATTGGATCAAAGGACTAGTGCAAGACACAGGTTGGTTCTTCCTATTCCTCTTTGTTTATAGTCCATAAAGGAGATACAAAAGTAGTTTTCTCTGTTTGTTTCTAAGGCAGCTGTCACACCTTAGTGGGATAGAGCAGTTCTAAATAGACACTTTTCCCGGTAACAGGGGCAGCGCCCCAGGAAATTTTTTTTGGACCCTATATTAGGTTGGGTGAACCTGCCTATGGTTTTTAGTCCATGGTTTTGGACGCGATGGTTTTCGGTCCATGGTATTGGATGCTTCGGCATGTATAAATATGTATTGTAACATTGAAAGGAATATAATGAAAAATCAAGCTGGTAGTCCCGGTTTTGGGATCCAGGGGAAAATCTCTGTGTATATGTGTTTTATGTGTTCTGCTCTCGCATTGTTTATTTTCTGTGTTTTAGAATTCGTATGCAAGTAATTTCTGTACAGGGTTAAAACCTACATTTGGTATCGGAGCTGTTTTGGCTTCAAGGGGATGCCTTTGTTGCTGAGGGGTTTCGTTTGGGCCTGTGGTAGACCCTGTTCAGTGGGAGATCTGCGAGATCGATTCTGGTGGTGAAAGAAGATGGCGAGCAGCGGAAAGATAGAGATCGAGAAGTTCAATGGTCAGAGTTTTGAGTTGTGGAAACTCAAGATGGAGGATCTGTTGGTGGATAAAGATTAGTGGATCACGGTAGATCCAGGTACTAAACCAACGGGAGTGACCGATGAATAATGGAAGAAGTTGGATCGAAAGGAAAAGAGCACAATATGATTGTGTGTCTCAGATTCAGTATTGCTAAATGTATCAGGGGAAGCTACGACGAAGGCTTTGTGGGACAAGTTAGGGACTTTGTACCAATCTAAGTCTCTGGTGAATAAACTGTTCCTGCGGAAAAAGCTGTATAACCTGAGGATGAAAGATGGAGACTCAGTGACAGAGCATATGAACACATTTAATACTATGGTAAGTCAGTTAGCGTATGTTGATATTAAAATTTTAGATGAAGATAAGTGCATCAGTTTGTTCTGTTCTCTACCAGATTCATGGGATAGTCTGGTTATTGCAATAGGTAGCAATGCAACTGCTTTGCAGTTTGATGAAATAGTCTCAGCCTTGTTGATGGAGAGATGAGACGGAAAAATATGGAGAGCCAGAATGGTGCTGCCTTGTTTGTACGAGGGCGGTCCTAGAATAGAAACAAAAATAAGTCATCGAGTGGGAGATCTAAATCTAGAGGGAGATCTAAATCTCCAGGAAAACCTGTAAAGGTGGTGTGTTGGAAATGTGGAAAGGAAGGGAACTTCAAAAGGGACTGTAAATCTAAAGCTCCTGATAAAGGAAAGAGATCTGATGATGCTTCTTCTGCAGAGGCGAAAACCACCTCAGATGAAGGTGGGGATGTGTACTTGGCTTCTTCAAGTACACATGTAGATCATGAGGCATGGTTGATTGACTCAGGTGCATCCTTTCACTTCACTCCCCATAGAGAGTGGTTCTGGATATTCATGGCTTTGTTAATGCAGATTGGGTTGGAGATCTGGATCAGAGAAGATCTACAAGTGGGTATGTGTTTAACCTATTTGGAGGTGCAGTCAGTTGGATGAGTAAGAAACAATCTGTAGTGGCACTATCAACTACAGAGGCAGAATACATGGCAGCCACTCATGCAAGCAAGGAAGCAGTTTGGTTGCAGAGATTGTGTTCAAGTATGGGGTTAGTACAGGGAGCTATAAGAATAGACTGTGACAGCCAAAGTGCAATTTTCTTGGAAAAGAACCCTGCTTATCATTCAAAGACAAAGCACATTGATGTTCAGTATCACTTTGTGAGGGATATGATAGAAGACAAAAAGGTGTTGCTGGTAAAGGTGGACACTTTGAAGAATACTGCAGATGCATTGAAAAAATCTGTGAGCTCTGAGAAGTTCTCTTGGTGTAGAGAAACGATGGGCATTTCAGGGCTGGAAAAATGACTAAGTTCTCCTGTGGCCCCGTGTGGAAAGAAAACAACAAGTGGGAGATTTTTGGGTTGTGTTATATTCTTTCCACGACTATGGTTTTCGGTCCATGGTATTGGATGCTTCGGCATGTATAAATATGTATTGTAACATTGAAAGGAATATAATGAAAAATCAAGCTGGTAGTCCCGGTTTTGGGATCCGGGGGAAAATCTCTGTGTATATGTGTTTTATGTGTTATGCTCTCGTATTGTTTATTTTCTGTGTTTTAGAATTCGTATGCAAGTAATTTCTGTACAGGGTTAAAACCTACAAGGAATAGAGAAGTAACCAAAGGGCAATTGGTAAGCAAAGACGACAAGGAAAATGTTTATAAACTGACACCTGCGATTACTGATTGTTTATAGGAGAAGGTAGGTGAGAGGATGGCACAGAAGCAAATTTCTTGTAATAGCATAAGCCAAGCTGATCTCTGGCAAGCTTCTGGTGTCATCTCTTCTCTCTGGCTGTGTAATTAAGAGCTATCTTATATATGTGAAGATTAAGATGTGTATTGTCTATCTCTAGATAGGTAGTGTCAAGGCGGCCCTCTGTTGAGTGTAGCGAGCCGCGTCGGGTCGTGGAAGAGCGCGGTAGCAGAGGCCGTCCAAGGCAAGGAAACCCAGGTGGTAGGCCAATGGAAGAACCAGGAAACCAGCGTAGAGGGAGACAGTCCACCCTGTTAGCGGTGCAGGAGGTGGCTCGCGCTTACCAGGAAGGAATAGACGAGGACATTCGTCATATCATCCAAAATATGGAATCTAGTGTGTTAGAGGAACAGTCGGAATCAGAGACAGAAGAATGGGCAGCAATGGTTAGTGACCCAGGAAACACGAGGGGAAGGCTGACACTCTACAGGCAATCTTTGCATATTTACTGGGTCCTAAAAAGCCTATTGGCAAAGGCACTGGAACAGGTTGCAAAGGAAATGGCGGATATTGCCAATGGGCTGCCAGACCTGCAGAAGGAAATGAAAAATTTCCAAGTCATTATGATCAATCAGAACAATAAACTGGAGGAGATGTCTCAGATTCTGTCCAGGATGGTAGGCTCGCACCCGAGCCAGGAGGAACATATGGATATCCCCATGGATATGGACCAGAATACTGGAACCAGAAAGGCATGATTCACTTGTGGCTATGCTGTGGGCTTTTTGATCTTCTCCTATTTACAGTTTTATGCAAAATAGTAGCTTGATAGGTAGTTTTAGTTGTATAGTGCATATAGCCAGTATGGAAAGACTTGTCAAATTTTGCTTTTGGAATGCTTATAGCAAACTCAGGTGGCCAACAGACCTGGTTTCCCTTCGGGGCAGGTTGAGGCCACCAAAACGATGTATCTGGTCTCTTTGTTTAGCATAAATAGAAAATAATGGTACTACCTCCACTTACAAAAAAAAAATGATGCTCTAGCAGCGTGGAAAAAGTACAATGCTCAAAAAGAAAAATTGCAATGATCAGGAACCGACCTCCAATACTTCGAATGAATGAAGTATTTAAACTAAATTTCAAAAAGGATTACAATGAATGTTGTATCAACATGGCAATCTATTATTAATTAAAAAATAACAAAATTGACTAATGTGACCAAAAGAGGTGAATTTGGTGAAGTGATATAAACTTTTGGCACTATTTTCGCAGAGAGAAGTTGCTGAGTTGCCATGATTTGGGTGTTGTGCTGGGTGTAGCTGATATTTTTTGTTTACTCTTGAAATTTTGCACAATTTATCCCACTGCTCCTCATCTGGGATGGTGAATTTTGTTGCCTTGTGGTAGATCTCATCTACCTTGGTATATCAAGCAAATGTGGGCTTTACCATGACAATATGCTTTATCTCATGCTGAATGAAAATATTGTTGCTAATAGTTTCTAAAGAATATCTCCTTGTCATAACACCTTTAATGTCAGAAAATTTAGCAGTGTCCCTTGCAATGTCTTTAAGCTTCCTCATATAATATTCCTTGGTTATCAGTTTTTCATTAATTACAAATAAAGAAGGCAAGCCCCTCTTTGTTAATGGCTCTATTTTGATAAAAAATCTGTTAGTTGCTATTTCCAAACTGTGACATTTTTCTTTAAGCTGCACAATCAAATTTTTCTTTATAAGAACTTTCTTCACTTCCAAAATTGTCTATGTCCTGTCATGTACTTCCAAATCATTCAACTCATATATGTTTTTGGAATTTATAAACTTGATGTTGTTGTTGGTTGTCACAGGCATATCTCCCAACTCATTTTTAATAGTGGAAATGGCCTCATTAGCTCTCTCAATCAACTCTTTCTGCTCAAATATAATATGAATACATGGCCAGATTTCATCCATGGCTTCAATAATATTGGTCCATATAATTTCCTTAACTTGACCCAGTGTGTGGCCAATGGAGGATTCGCTTGTGGACTTCTGTAATCTTTCTATCTGCTTCTGAGTTCTCTGTAGCTCTGTTGCATGGAAAGTTTCAGTCCTTGCCTTCTGGTCTTGCAGAACATTAACTTAAGCCTACAATATTTTAATTTCTTCTATTTGGAGAGACATATTCTCCACTACGCTAGCTAGCTGATCTGCGGTATTCCATGTGTTCGTTGTAGAATATGTAGATGTAGGAATTGCTGTAAGAGGTATAGCTTCCAAAGGGACAATATACATTCTTGCAACTTGCTCCTTTTATTTGATTTTTTTTCATCTCTGTTTCCATTTGTTTCAACTGTACATTCTGCTCCATGATGAGCTTCATCATTTCTGTCTTCTGTGACTCTGTTTCTTCAATGTCTTTGGCCAGAGGATCTTCTGTGGCTGGTAATTTCAACTATTTTCTCAATGCTTCTATGTCAACATTCTTCTTTCTTATGATATCTTCTGCAACATTGATATTTGAAGGATCATATCCTACCTTGATTACCAAGTCCTCCAAAGCTTTGATTCTTGTATCTTTAGAAAGTGAAGAGACTTTTTCCATCTTCAATTGTGACTTAACATTAGCTAAAGAAACCTGCAATTTGGACAAACTCATAGCAGTGTTAGTGAGTGTGGATGAAATCATTTGACCAGTTTGTCTGTGAATCTCCATTTGATCAATGGGATGTATGTCTTTTATATCAAATTAAAATGAAGTCTTTTTTAATATGATGCTGTCTTGGGTCGTGGGATCTGTGCTTGGAGAAAATCCATCTACATTTTTCCTTTCTCAGAGTCAAAGGATGACAACAATCTACTTTGAGATCTGGAAGTCTACTTTGAGAAATGATTATATGCATTGATCTTCAAAGATTCATGTCTCAATTAAATCTCCTTGAATATATCAAATATGCTCTTTTGTTTCTCATCTATGGTAGATGAAATGGTTTGCATAACTTGCTGTTAACCTTGTGAAGCTGTTGAGGTGGTAGGAGAAAGTGTAGTCTGATCACCTACTTGTGAGGAATAAGGTGTCTCTCTGGTAGTGATAATATCTTCTTGATCTGAATCCTTTATTAGGTTTACTTTGGGATTGATCTTAGTTCTCTTCCTATATATGATTTTGAAGCCTTTACTGGGAGTATCAGTCACTAAAGGTGACTCTTCTTCTATGATCCTTTTTGCTGCTTTCTCCTATGTGATAGGAGTCTGTAATGTTGAAGTTGACACCAATTGCTTCTTTGCCACTTGTAGAATGTTTTCAGTCCATTCTAGCTGGTTCTTGTATCTCTCAATCTCTGGTCTAAATGTATGAAGATAAGCTGTATATTTTTTTTCTACCCTTAACTTGGAGACAACACCTAATGGATCATATGACCATGTAAAACTGAGTCTGAATTGCATTTCTTTCAGCAGTTTGTCTACTTCTTCCCCTGCTGCCTTGCTATTACAGATAAAAGGTCATATTTGTGTTTTGATGTTGAATTGAGATTTCTTCTTGGCAGACACAAAATGAATCTCATCAACATTGAGCATTTTCCCTGATGTATTCTAGGGAAAAATCCTTATTGGGAGAAATTTTGGCAGTTTGTAAGGAGCGAGTTCACACCCATATATCCTTAGCTTTGTGCAATTTTGGTAAAGATACCAATCCTTTGTTTAGACTTGGTATGATAACTACAAAATTTTCCTGATTTCTTCACTAATTCTTGGCTCTAGATTGCTACTTAGGAGATTGAGTGCTAGATGTAAAAACATTTTTATGAATCAAGTTTGTATGAGTATTCTTTTTGCTCCTTCATTACTACTGTAGTCATGAAGATGACTGATTGCTACTTTCCCTCGTCATCCAACTTATGTAATGCAAGATTGAGCTTGTCTCACTGAAAATACAAAAACATATATACTAACACAAAAACATATTTAAATACTTCCTTAGTTTTGAATTTGACAAATTGTTCATGGATGGAATCTGCAAGGAATTGGCTGAAATTGAACAAGATGGAAGGCTTAGAATATGTGGAGAAAATGGAAAGGAATCCAATAGTGGCCTCATCTACCCATCGATCTGAGTAATAACCAAGGACATAGGAGATAACTTTAATGATTTTCTTGGCTCTCTCAGGGAAAATGGAGGATGGATAGGGAGGATTTTTATTAGGTAATGGGGCATCTTCAGTCAAGAAAAGATCAAGGGTTTTGGCTCTTTTTGCAAATTCCAGTTTCTGATATAATTCAGTGAGTGCTTCATGAGAGAAAGCAGTGGCATTCTTTGTTATAGGAGATTGCATCATTTGGTCTATAGATTGGGGAGTTATGGTGAATAAAATTTCTCCTGTAGGGGAAATAACAACCCTTTGGCTGTGTTATCACTCAGGTTGTCCTTAAAGCTCCTTAAAGGATACGGCCGAGGTAACCACAAACCAATCTTTGGACTGTAGGTTCTAGCCCACCTGCAATCAGAGAGGGCTATCTCTTTAGGATTTAGCTTTGTTGATGATGATTTTAGGCTAGTTATTGAGTTCAAGGGGTTTTGTTTAAGTTTTGGTGGGAAGGATGATGCTTTCAAGTAAAGAGGCAGGTATAGTATGAGAGTTTCAAACCATTGGGCATGGAGTCAAGGAGTAGGACTGTTGGTGCGTTTTCTTGGTCACAAGAGAGAAATATGGAACAAGCTAGCTGCACATGAAACAACTTTCAAGCTAAATGGAGATGGATTGAAGGCTAAGGAATGAGAGGCAATTAAGAATCTCTCTTTCAGCTTAACAGAGGGAAGATGAATGAGCTCTATCTAGGAGCAGTAAAGAATCCCTAGATAACTGTCAAACATGAATGAAACAGAGCAAATACGAGCCATAAGGAATTCATATTTATGCCTGAATCACAAGAAAACATATAGAAGTCACAGAAACCGAGCATAGAGTGTAGCCACGCAAATTCTTAGCTAATCTTTCTTTCTGTAACTTAGATGGTGATATATGTATAATAAAAACATATATGAATTTAAAACAGAGATAAGAAACACTTATTGGATCATGTTGCAGCACAAGAATTCCACATTCAATTCTTCAAAACATTAATACACAGCACACAGTCCATTCTCTAAGCTTTCAGCAGTCTTTGATTAAGGAAAATCTCAGGTATACAGAGCGAGTCTCTCTTGGAGCTATACAACCAAACAACCCTTTTAACAATGCAGAGGGTGGTATATATACAAAAAACAAGATACAAAAATATCTAGATGATGAATTAATAGCTCATAACTTCTTCGCCAACTCTTAAGGAGTAGTAGCTGAAAGAGTAAATGCCGCAGTAAATATGAATGTAACAGTTGTTCATTCTGTCAGAGAAAATTGACTTTTGAGTCCAATTGAGTCGGCTGGGCTGCGCTTTCAAAAATCCGCGCTTTTAGGCTTGCCGTCCCAGCTCTTTGCTTTGTCACTGCTCCAACCTACTCTGCGCATTCCTTAACCGCTCTGTCCGGTGCTTTCATGCCTCCTTTTGCTGACTCATAGCTGACCGAGATTTGAAATAAACAAAAAGGGGCAAAAACTGAAATTACCTAGGCAAAATGGCCAGCATTGCCTGCCACCAATCCTCGGGAGGTAACTGATGCTTTTGTATCTTGACGAGTGTCTCATCAGCCTCTGTGTACTTGTAATAGTTGGGTGGCATCTCAAATAGATGGTTAACTTCATGTTCTATGTAAAATAACTTTTCCAGCTTGTCGTATAGAGTCTGTCCTGAAGGAGGTCTTGCTTGTGCTGGAGAACTTAATGAAGCAGTAAGCTGATTTGTGACATAATTATTGAGCCTGGTTGCATATTGGTCACGTGTCAATAACCTTCCAACGCTGGTCAGTAGGTTGGGCAATCCTTTAGTCTGTCTACATCCCTTTGTATTTCCCGACAGCTTGCTTCTAGGGTTTGCACAAAGCCTCTTAATACGAGCATCCTCTTTGCTGTCAATATGGCGTCTGTTCTGTTCATGATATGCAGTGTTGCCAGCTCTTCCTTAGTCTGATGATTTAAAAAGTTGATCATTTTGTTGGCCTGCTCAGGCATGTTTCCCAATGCTGCTTTGGCTCTCTGAGTTTCAAACTGAGCTAGGCCAATTAGTTCTACCTGTTCATACATGGCCTTAATTGATCTCCATTGGCTTGTGATTGACTGATTAATCTTGGCCCACAGAATCTTTTTTATTTCAGCCAGGGTTTTGTCCAAAGACAACTCTTTCTCCAAGGCCTTTATTTTGTCCTTCAGGGCTTTAATTTCCCTTGTCTGCTCAGCCACTGTCATATTGGATTTATCATATTTTCCTTCTAGATTGGCCAACTTTTCCTTGGCCTCTTTTATCTCTGTTGCTTGAAGCTCTAGCTCCTTGATAGCTTTTGTCAATTCATCCATGCTCATGCTAGAGTCAGGAGCTGTTGTTATTGCCGCTGTAGCTTCTGTAGCTGTTGTAGTAGCTTGAATAATTGGAGGGGTCGCTGTTGCTTGCATAGGAGGAACAGTAACAACAGTTGGAACGGTTTGAGGTGGCTGGGAAATCGACTCTCCAAGCTTGCCTTGTAGTGCTTTCTCCAACTCTCCTTCCATCTCAATTATTCTCTGGTTCATTTGCATTAGCAGGTCTAATGTATCCTCAACTTCTTTCTCTTTCACCAGTTCTCCTGTTTGAGGGTGCTCAGTGGGAAGCAACCTCAATCACTTTTTTAATGCAGCAATATCATCATCCTTCTTTTTCATAAGTGCCCTCACACCTTTAGGATCCTTAGGATCATGTCCTAAGTCCACAATAATGTCCTCCAATGTTTTAATTCTGTTGTCTTTAGCTGTGGAGGACATTCTTTCCAAATCAAGCTGAGTATTTGTATTCCTTAAAGATTCTTTCAATTCATGAGCCAGCGTGGCCTTCTCTACCAGGGTGGCATAAACCATCTCCCCTGTTTGCTTATGTAACTCTATTTGATCCATGGGGTGAATGTCCTTGGCTAGGACCTCTAATTTTGTCTTGACATAGTCTGCAACTTACTGTGGCTGCTGCACCTTGGGCTTGAAGTGGGCGAGAATCATCCTTTCTTCTTTAATGTCATATGCAGCCATCAACCTTTCCTGATTGGCAGGTGTTGCCTTTAGGAATTTGTCATACAATTGTACCCTTAATAGCTCATTTTGAGCCTTAATTTCTTTAAAGCTGGCTTTGATGCTAGTTGGTCACTTGCTTTGCTGTGTAGAGGAAGATACCTCCATGCCATGCTGTTTGTCTTGCTCTTTTTGGAAAGAGCTTGTAGCTGTATGCTGGCTTGCTTCCCTTCTCGGGCTTTCTATGACTTCTTCACTGACTTCCTCCTCAAATGGAGGATCAACTCTTTGCCTTTTAGCTTCAGGCTACTGTGTAGAGCCACTAGCTGGTGTAAATTCTTCTCTATCTCGCTTCTTGCTTCTTTCTTCATTGACAGGAGTTTGCAAAGGTGGCACTTGTAGCCTCTGTTTGTTGAGGAGGGGCCTGCCCTTGAGTTTGTTCCATTGAAGTGGCAGGCTGATCTGTGACCATTCCTTGCTCTGTCTCCATTGGCTCTTTTCCTTTAGCTGTACCTGTTGCTGATGTAGATGCTCCTTGGGCAGCTTGTGAAGCTGCAGCTGTAGATGTGCCCTCTTCAACTTGGTATGGCAGCTTGAAAGTTACCTGGTCAGCAAAATCCAAGTCAAGAGTTTTTTCAAGATCTTTAGCAGTTTGCTCCAAAATTTCCTCCTGAGTGAATTCTTCAACTAAAGTGCCTTGTGCCCATGCATCTTGATTAGCATATTTTTCAATGTGTGGGGTTTTGCAGTGATCATAGGGTGTCAATCTATATTTGACTCTTCTGGCACTAATAAAGCCAAGTGGGTCATAAGGGACCCACCAGAAACTTCTTTTCAACTTAAGTTGATCCTTGAGTATCAGGTCAGCATCTTTCCAACCTTCCTTCTTGTTCATGATAAAGGGGCCTAGGTCGTCTTTAAATTTCAGTCGAGCCTTCTTCTTGGTGTAGTGAAAATGAGTCAGATCTGAATTGATAAGCTGCCTATAGTATTCCAAGGCAAACAGCCTCATTGGTACATATCTTGGGAGCCTGTAAGGACAAAGATCACAGCCATAGATTCTGATGATAATGTTATCCTGGTATAGGTACCAATCACCTACTTTGTAGCTCTTAGATAGCTGCAGTATCTTCTGCATCTCATAAGTTATTTTGGGAGGAGGAGCCTTCATTAAGAGGCAGGAGACTGGATAAACAAATTGGTCAATGAACTCACAGTAAGAGTAAGGAGAATGCTGGACTTGATGGAATACTGATGACCAGAAGAAAACAGATCTTCTTTCTCCCTTTGAATCCAGCTTTTTAATGGGGCATTGGAAGCATTCAAACTAGTAATACATGAACAAATGATAGATGTATGAGGAATATTTGAAAACTCCCTGCCTATCTAGCTTAATGAGCTGGTCATGAATTTTGTCTGCCATGAACTTGGCATAATTATACTTGATAGCAGGAGGCTGTCCTTGGCTGAATGAAGAAAACAGAACCAACACTGTCTCATCCACATGTTCGCTTGTTTTGAAGCCTAACACATAGGATATCATATCTACAAGTAGCTTGCCCACCTCATTGAAATGGACATAAAGGAATGGAGGTGGTTCCTTAGGTTGGCAATCTGCCCTCATAAATGTCTTAGCAATTCTTTCAATCTTGGGGCCAGGGAGCCAGGAGGCCTCATCCAGCAAGTGCTTCATGGAGAAGGGCAATAGCAGCTCAGTCTGTTTGAAATTTAACATCTGGTTGATGGAGTCAGGAGTGATGTAAAAAAGTATGCTCCCAGATGGAGACTTAACAGCCCTCTGACTTGGCTCATAGTTTGCAACACACAGGTGAATAATCTCAGGAAAAATATTGATAGAGGGGAGGAAATAATGTGGCAAATTGGACTCCCATATGCCATACATGTCAGAGTTGTTTATAAAGTTGTTTCTTAGCTGGTAGTAGGTATGCAAATGATATCTGTTCCCAACTAGGTCTTGAATAAGATAATCTGTGTCAGCCAAGGCCATTGACTCAAGCTCTTTGCTTGGTGGATTCATGGGAGTGATGCTCAGATCTGATGGAGTGGCCATTATGGAACTTTTCACTGTTTGAGCTTGGAAGAAGGTCAATGAAATAGCTGGCTAACAAACTTGTTTGTAAGGGGTAGCAGAGGAACCTAGGACTGAACTCAAATGTAACAATAGCTTGACTGCTTGGCACTTATGCTATGAGAGAGACAAACTTTGCAAAGTTTATGGGCCAACTTCCCTTCTCTTAGTGAACTCTCTGGAGTTAAAGACTGCGAGGAGAAATGCAGAAGGGGAAGGAGTTACTATGACTTCAATGGACTGATTTATACAGTGGAATGAGGTGAAATTGGGCAATGCTGAGCTCTTACAAGGTTTTGTCTGGAGGCCAAGCTTTAAATGGAGTTTTTTGACGGTGAAATTGTAAACGGGCGCGGGTTTACAAGGTTGCTTTTGAAATAAGGGCTTACTGGTGGGTTTTAGTGAAGTCTTAGGCGTAGCAGAGTTGCCAATTGAGGAATTTTATAGGTTTGTAGCATGTACAGCGGAGAAACATGGAAGAATAGGAGCAAAAAGGGGAGAAATTGGCAAATACCTGGTTAAAACGACGCTGAGGGAGGACAAGCTGGTGCAATGGAAAGCTATGGAGTCGTATTGCAGGCCGCAGCAGCTTGTTTGGTTGATTTCGAGCTTTGGAAATGAAAAAATGATAAAAACAGTGAACCAGAGTTTTGCAAATGGACCAATAGAAGTGAAATAAAATGGTCGTTTGCTCGCTTTTTATGCAGAAAATGACATTTTGGCGCTTTTTCGGGATGAGGCCAGCGTGACATCATCAGCGGGTCCCGGGTACGAATAAGTAACGTGGCAGCTGACAGGGCAGTGACGTGGCAATGACATGGTGTTAGGGCGCAGGGACGAAAGGGATGAGGTGGCGGCAATCGCGGCACAATGGCGGAGGCGTCGAGGTGACGTCATGGGGGAGACGTGGTGCCGACGTCACACAGGGGAGGGCGGTTTGTGGTTTCATATCGCACCGCTTTTGCGCAGAAGAGGTTTCGGAGGAAGGGGCTCCGCCACAGCCGGGAGGGCGAAGCGTGGTGGGAGTTTGACAGGAAAACCGCCCATCTCTCGGACGCTAACCCTCGGCATGTCGGGGCACAAAAAGACCCGCCCATCGTAGATCTTGGGTGTGCCAGATCTGACGGCTGATGGGACAGTTAACACAGCGGAAGGTTAGTGACGGGGACCGCAGCGCTATTTATTTGTTTATTCATACGACGGGTGGGGGGGGGGAACTTAAAAAAAAATGGGTTTTATTGGTTAATGCGGCATGGGTGTGAGTTAAGGAAATTATATTCCAAAATGTGAACGTGTAGTGTGATAGAAAATGGTTGATGAAGGGGGAATAAATGGTTATCAGTTCAACCAGGGGTTAATTGATCCCAAGGGACAAATGGGGAAGGGTTAAATGCAAGTCCCAGATGGATTTGACATTTCCCCAAACCTTTTGAATATATGGCTATAGTGCCAAGGGGTGGGAGTATTATTATTTTTTTGGATTTTATATAGTTCTAGTAGTGAATAGGGATAGGAAAGTAGCTAGGGAGCTACATAGTAGAATTAGGAGTTAATATGACTTTATGAGGTGAAAGTAGAGCAGAAGGCTAAGTTTCAAAAGTAAAACTTAGACATAGGGGTCAATGAGAGTGGGGGACTAATTTTACACAAGAAATGTGGCTTCTTTTCTTTGAGGAAAGCCAACATTTATCTTGATGTTTCACCAAAATGAAGTAAGACTTAGGACTTGTTGGGCAGATCCCAAGGTCCTTTAGGGGGATGTTAGTAAGAGATATTGAAGGTGAGGGTGAAAGGGAGTTAGACATGCTTCCATAATTCTGCCATCAAACAACTGCCTTGGCGTTTGTTTCATTGATGAGACTAGTTCTGATTGATAATACAAAATGTGATCCAGACCTTGCTTCTGCAACCTCAAACTACCTACCCAGCCTAATACACCTAACATTTTTTCTTCCTCTTAAGTGGGTGCACTTAAACTTGCAAACCCTGATTGCTTTTTCTTTTTAACTGCCCTCCTATCTAAAAACAACTCTTATTGCTTCCAAGAGCCTAGATTAGATAGTTGGGCACCTTCATTCTCTACCTATCTACTCTTCTGCCAAGCTTGAACTGTTTGGACAGGTATTATTTCTCTAGTCTAAAACAAGAAATTGAAACCTAGGGAGGCCAAGATTAAACTGTTTGGCCTTCCCTTAATCGAGAAATCTTTCAAAAATGGAACTTTTGCAGTATGGAAAAGATGAACATTTTTGGCACTTCCACTGTCAATCATGAAATATGAACACCTGTTGCAACAGGAGGCCAACAGTGGCTCCACTTGGGGATGAAGTTTCCTTATGAAAAGTCAAGAACAACAGGTCAGATTGCCTTGATCTTCAATTGTTGCTGTACTTTGAGAACTTCCCTTTGCTGGCTGCTTTATTTATGTATATGACAGCAGAATTGAAGAGCTTAGGGCCTTCACTTCGGGCTTGAACTGTAGAAAGCTTGCCATCCAATCAAAAAACAAAATCCTACCTACTTACACTAATCAGCCTTTTGCTTGCTGGTTAGGTAAAATGAAACAGCCAGTGCAACCACCTAAGCAATTGTAGAAGGAAACGAACTGCTTGACTGACAGTTGGTGAAATCAGAAACATTATTTGGTCATGTGCCCCCATAATCAAAATTGTGACATATAAAGGCCACTGCTGATATACTTGGCCCTCATAGAGAAAACATATTAAAGATTTTGAGTTGAGAAGATCCTCCATGTAATCTGCTACAGGATCCACAAAAGCATTATGTGGGATAGTTTCTTTTGGACCTTCTTGGTCTGATGGAACAACTACATCCTCAGTAACAAACCCTGCAACCAATACTTCAGTCTTTGTCTTGAAAGCAAGATTATCCTCAATCTGTAAGTCACAAGGTAGTACAATTTCCTCATGACTCGGAGAAGGAAGATTTTGGAGGAATTCTTTAGGATCACGAAAATCAAATGACTGAATTTGAGAATGCACAAGTTGAATTTCATTTTCATGTTCTTCAACAACTAAATCAAGGAAATACATCTTGATTTGAGGCTGTTGTATTTTTTTAACCTTTAACAACACCAATCTCAAAATTTTTTCATCAAGCTCATATTCAGATAACAGCTTCCTGAATTCATCTAAAGCTTGATCTATTGCAAGATCTTCCACACACCTGGTCATCCTGCCTTGACTATTAATTCTTTGGCATATGAACTATTTATTTGTAGACTTGATTAAAAAACTTGAAGCTCTGGATCATATCTCTCTTTCAGGTTTGATCCTCCAGTGGAGTCTTGATTGAAAATGAAGTGGAGTCGCCAGGTGGATGATTTATCTTTTGGTGTGTCCAATCCCTGTCCACCATCACAGATCAGATAACAAGATTTCCTCTTTGAAGCAACCTTCCAAGTTGTTTCTTGGATTTTGAAGAAACCTTCCAAGTTGTTTCTTGGATTTTTCTGAGAAGTTTCTCAGTGGAGCTTTCCAACTTGATTTGTGAAACTAACTGAGGATGTTCCCCAGTGGAGTCGCCATTATGTTATCACTCAGGTTGTCCTTAAAGCTCCTTAAAGGATACGGCCGAGGTAACCACAAACCAATCTTTGGACTGCAGGTTCTAGCCCACCTACAATAAAATAGGGCTCTCTCTTTAGGATTTAGCTTTGTTGATGATGATTTTAGGCTAGTTATTGAGTTCAAGGGGTTTTTTTTAAGTTTTGGTGGGAAGGATGATGCTTTCAAGTAAAGAGGCAAGCATAGTATGAGAGTTTCAAGCCATTGGGCATGGAGTCAAGGAGTAGGACTACTGGTGCGTTTTCTTGGTCACAAGAGAGAAATATGGAGCAAGCTAGCTGCACATGAAACAACTTTCAAGCTAAATGGAGATGGATTGAAGTCTAAGGAATGAGAGGCAATTAAGAATCTCTCTTTCAGCTTAACAGAGGGAAGATGAATGAGCTCTATCTAGGAGCAGTAAAGAATCCCTAGATAACTGTCAAACATGAATGAAACAGAGCAAATACGAGCCATGAGGAATTCATATTTATGCCTGAATCAGAAGAAAACATATAGAAGTCATAGAAACTGAGCATAGAGTGCAGCCACGCAAATTCTAAGCTAATCTTTCTTTCTGTAACTTAGATGGTGATATATGTATAATAAAAACATATATGAATTTAAAACAGAGATAAGAAACACTTATTGGATCATGTTGCAGCACAAGAATTCCACATTCAATTCTTCAAAACATTAATACACAACACACAGTCCATTCTCCAAGCTTTCAGCAGTCTTTGATTAAGGAAAATATCAGGTATACAGAGCGAGTCTCTCTTGGAGCTATACAACCAACCAACCCTTTTAACAATGCAGAGGGTGGTATATATACAAAAAACAAGATACAAAAATATCTAGATGATGAATTAATAGTTCATAACTTCTTCGCCAACTTTTAAGGAGTAGTAGTTGAAAGAGTAAATGCCTCAGTAAATATGAATGTAACAGTTGTTCATTCTGTCAGAGAAAATTGACTTTTGAGTCCAATTGAATCGGCTGGGCTGCACTTTTAGGCTTGCCGTCCCAGCTCTTTGCTTTGTCACTGCTCCAACCTGCTCTGCGTGTTCCTTAACCGCTCTGTCCGGTGCTTTAGTGCCTCCTTTTGCTGACTCATAGCTGACCGAGATTTGAAATAAACAAAAAGGGGAAAAAACTGAAATTACCTGGGCAAAATGGCCAGCATTGCCTGCCACCAATCCTCGAGAGGTAACTGATGCTTTTGTATCTTGACGAGTGTCTCATCAGCCTCTGTGTACTTGTAATAGTTGGGTGGCATCTAAACCAGATGGTTAACTTCATGTTCTATGTAAAATAAGTTTTCCAGCTTATCGTAGAGAGTCTGTCCTGAAGGAGGTCCTGCTTGTGCTGGAGAACTTAATGAAGCAGTAAGCTGATTTGTGACATAATTATTGAGCTTGGTTGCATATTGGTCACGTGTCAATAACCTTCCAGCGCTGGTCTTTAGGATGGGCAATCCTTTAGTTTGTAGTGCTGCAAGCTTTACTTCAAAATTGTCTACATCCTTTTGTATTTCCCGACATCTTGCTTCTAGGGTTTGCACAAAGACTCTTAATACGAGCACCCTCTTTGCTGTCAATATGGAGTCTATTCTATTCATGATATGCAGTGCTGCCAGCTCTTCCTTAGTCTGATGATTTAAAAAGTTGATCATTTTGTTGGCCTGCTCAGGCATGTTTCCCAATGCTACTTTGGCTCTCTGAGTTTCAAACTGAGCTAGGCCAATTAGTTATACCTGTTCATACATGGCCTGAATTGATCTCCATTGGCTTGTGATTGACTGATTAATCTTGGCCCACATAATCTTTTTTATTTCAACCAGGGTTTTGTCCAAAGACAGCTCTTTCTCCAAGGCCTTTATTTTGTCCTTCAGGGCTTTAATTTCCCTTGTCTGCTCAGCCACTGTCATTTTGGACTTATCATATTTTCCTTCTAGATTGGCCAACTTTTCTTTGGCCTCTTTTATCTCTGTTGCTTGAAGCTCTAGCTCCTTGACAACTTTTGTCAATTCATCCATGCTCATGCTAGAGTCAGGAGCTGTTGTTGTTGCCGTTGTAGCTTCTGTAGCTGTTGTAGTAGCTGGAATAATTGGAGGGGTCGCTGCTGCTTGCATAGGAGGAACAGTAACAACAGTTGGAACTGTTTGAGGTGGCTGGGAAATCGACTCTCCCTGCTTGCCTTGTAGTGCTTTCTCCAACTCTCCTTCCATCTCAATTATTCTCTGGTTCATTTGCATTAGCAGGTCCAATGTATCCTCAGCTTCTTTCTCTTTCACCAGTTCTCCTGTTTGAGGGTGCTCAGTGGGAAGCAACCTCAATCGCTTTTTTAATGCAGCAATATCATCATCCTTCTTTTTCATAAGTGCCCTCACACCTTTAGGATCCTTAGGATCATGTCCTAAGTCCACAATAATGTCCTCCAATGTTTTAATTCTGTTGTCTTTGGCTGTGGAGGACATTCTTTCCAAATCAAGCTGAGTATTTGTATTCTTTAAAGATTCTTTCAATTCATGAGCCACCGTGGCCTTCTCTACCAGGGTGGCATAAACCATCTCCCCTGTTTGATTATGTAACTCTATTTGATCCATGGGGTGAATGTCCTTGGCTAGGACCTCTAATTTTGTCTTGACATAGTCTGCAACTGACTGTGGCTGCTTCACCTTGGGCTTGAAGTGGGCGAGAATAATCCTTTCTTCTTTAATGTCATATGCGGCCATCAACCTTTCCTGCTTGGCAGGTGTTGCCTTTAGGAATTGGTCATACAATTGTACCTTTAATAGCTCATTTTGAGCCTTAATTTCTTTAAAGCTGGCTTTGATGCTAGTTGGTCTCTTGCTTTGCTGTGTAGAGGAAGATACCTCCATGCCATGCTGTCTGTCTTGCTCTTGTTGGAAAGAGATTGTAGCTGTATGCTAGCTTGCTTCCCTTCTCGGGCTTTCTATGACTTCTTCACTGACTTCCTCCTCAAATGGAGGATCAAATCTTTGCCTTTTAGCTTCAGGCTGCTGTGTAGAGCCACTAGCTGGTGTAAATTCTTCCCTATCTCGCTTCTTGCTTCTTTCTTCATTGACAGGAGTTTGCAAAGGTGGTACTTGTAGCACCTCTGTTTGTTGAGGAGGGGCCTACCCTTGAGTTTGTTCCATTGAAGTGGCAGGATGATCTGTGACTATTCCTTGCTCTGTCTCGATTGGCTCTTTTCCTTTAGCTGTACCTGTTGCTGATGTAGATGCTCCTTGGGCAGCTTGTGAAACTGCAGCTGTAGATGTGCCCTCTTCAACTTGGTATGGCAGCTTGAAAGTTACATGGTCAGCAGAATCCAAGTCAAGAGTTTTTTCAAGATCTTTAACAGTTTGCTCCAAAATTTCCTCCTGAGTGAATTCTTCAACTAAAGTGCCTTGTGCCCATGCATCTTGATTAGCATATTTTTCAATGTGTGGGGTTTTGCAGTGATCATAGGGTGTCAATCTATATTTGACTCTTCTGGCACTAATAAAGCCAAGTGGGTCATAAGGGACCCACTAGAAACTTCTTTTCAACTTAAGTTGATCCTTGAGTATCAGGTCAGCATCTTGCCAACCTTCCTTCTTGTTCATGATAAAGGGGCCTAGGTGGTCTTTAAATTTCAGTCGAGCCTTCTTCTTGGTGCTATGAAAATGAGTCAGATCTGAATTGATAAGCTGCCTGTAGTATTCCAAGGCAAACAACCTCATTGGTACATATCTTGGGAGCCTGTAAGGACAAAGCGCACAGCCATAGATTCTGATGACAGTGTGATCTTGGTATAGGTACCAATCACCTACTTTGTAGCTCTTAGATAGTTGCTGTATCTTCTGCATCTCATAAGTTATTTTGGGAGGAGGAGCCTTCATTAAGAGGTAGGAGACTGGATAAACAAACTGGTCAATGAACTCACAGTAAGAGTAAGGAGAATGCTGGACTTGATGGAATACTGATGACCAGAAGACAACAGATCTTATTTCTCCCTTTGAATCCAGCTTTTTAATGGGGCATTGGAAGTATTCAGATTGGTAATACATGAACAAATGATAGATGTATGAGGAATATTTGAAAACTCCCTGCCTATCTAGCTTAATGAGCTGGTCATGAATTTTGTCTGCTATGAACTTGGCATAATTATACTTGATAGCAGGAGACTGTCCTTGTCTGAATGAAGACAACAGAACCAGCATTGTCTCATCCACATGTTCGCTTGTTTTGAAGTCTAACACATAGGATATCATGTCTACAAGTAGCTTGCCCACCTCATTGAAATGGATATAAAGGAATGGAGGTGGTTCCTTAGGTTGGCAATCAGCCCTCATAAATGTCTTAGTAATTCTTTCAATCTTGGGGCCAGGGAGCCAGGAGGCCTCATCCAGCAAGTGCTTCATGGAGAAGGGCAATAGCAGCTCATTCTGTTTGAAATTTAACATCTGGTTGATGGAGTCAGGAGTGATGTAAAAAAGTATGCTCCCAGATGGAGACTTAACAGCCCTCTGACTTGGCTCATAGTTTGCAGCACACAGGTGAATAATCTCAGGAAAAATATTGACAGAGGGGAGGAAATAATGTGGCAAATTGGACTCCCATATGCCATACATGTCAGAGTTGTTTATAAAGCTGTTTCTTAGCTGGCAGTAGGTATGCAAATGATTCTTGTTCCCAACTAGGTCTTGAATAAGATAATCTGTGTCAGCCAAGGCCATTGACTCAAGCTCTTTGCTTGGTGGATTCATGGGAGTGATGCTCAGATCTGATGGAGTGGCCATTATGGAACTTTTCACTGTTTGAGCTTGGAAGGAAGGTCAATGCAATAGCTGGCTAACAAACTTGTTTGTAAGGAGTAGCAGAGGAACCTAGGACTGAACTCAAATGTAACAATAGCTTGACTGCTTGGCACTTATGCTATGAGAGAGACAAACTTTGCAAAGTTTATGGGCCAACTTCCCTTCTCTTAGTGAACTCTCTGGAGTTAAAGACTGCGAGGAGAAATGCAGAAGGGGAAGGAGTTACTATGACTTCAATGGACTGATTTATACAGTGGAATGAGGTGAAATTGGGCAATGCTGAGCTCTTACAAGGTTTTGTCTGGAGGCCAAGCTTTAAATGGAGTTTTTTGACGGTGAAATTGTAAACGGGCACGGGTTTACAAGGTTGCTTTTGAAATAAGGGCTTACCAGTGGGTTTTAGTGAAGTCTCAGGCATAGCAGAGTTGCCAATTGAGGAATTTTACAGGTTTGCAGCATGTACAGCGGAGAAACATGGAAGAACAGGAGCAAAAAGGGTAGAAATTGGCAAATACTTGGTTAAAACGACGCTGAGGGAGGACAAGCTGGTGCAATGGCAAGCTATGGAGTCGTATTGCAGGCCGCAACAGCTTGGTTGGTCGATTTCATGCTTTGGAAATGAAAAAACGATAAAAATAGTGAACCAGAGTTTTGCAAATGGACCAATAGAAGTGAAATAAAATGGTTGTTTGCGCGCTTTTTATGCAGAAAATGACATTTTGGCGCTTTTTCGGGATGACATCAGCGTGACGTCATCGGCGGGTCCCGAGTACAGATAAGTAACATGGCAGATGACGGGGCGGTGACGTGGCAATGACACGGTGGCAGGGCGTGGGCACGAAAGGGATGAGGTGGCGGCAATCGCGGCACAGCAGCGGAGGCATGGAGGTGATGTCATGTCGGAGACGTGGCGCCAACGTCACACAGGGGAGGGCGGTTTGTGGTTTCATATCGCACCGCTTTTGCGCAGAAGTGGTTTCGGAGGAAGGGGCTTCGCCATAGCCGGGAGGGCGACGCGTGGCGGGAGTACGACAGGAAAAGTACCCATCTCCTGGATGCTAACCCTCGGCATGTCGGGGCACAGAAAGACCCGCCCACCGTAGATCTTGGGCGCGCCAGATCTGACGGCTGACGGGACAGTTAACACAGCGGAAGGTTAGGGACAGGACCCGCAGCGCTATTTATTTGTTTATTCATACGGCGGGGGGGGGGGGGGGGGGGGAACTTTTTAGAAAAATGGGTTTTATTGGTTAATGCGGCATGGGTGTGAGTTAAGGCAATTATATTCCAAAATGTGAACGCGTAGTGTGATAGAAAATGGTTGATGAAGGGGGAATAAATGGTTATTAGTTCAACCAGGGGTTAACTGATCGCAAGGGACAAATGGGGAAGGGTTAAATGCAAGTCCCAGATGGATTTGACATTTCCCCAAACCTTTTGAATATATGGCTATAGTGCCAAGGGGTGGGAGTATTATTATTTTTTGGGATTTTATATAGTTCTAGTAGTGAATAGGGATAGGAAAGTAGCTAGGGAGCTACATAGTAGAATTAGGAGTTAATATGACTTTATGAGGTGAAAGTAGAGCAAAAGGCTAAGTTTCAAAAGTAAAACTTAGACATAGGGGTCAATGAGAGTGGGGGACTAATTTTAAACAAGAAATGTGGCTTCTTTTCTTTGAGGAAAGCCAACATTTATCTTGATGTTTCACCAAAATGAAGTAAGACTTAGGACTTGTTGGGCAGATCCCAAGGTCCTTTAGGGGGATGTTAGTAAGAGATATTGAAGGTGAGGGTGAAAGGGAGTTAGACATGCTTCCATAATTCTGCCATCAAACAACTGCCTTGGCGTTTGTTTCATTAATGAGACTAGTTCTGATTGATAATACAAAATGTGATCCAGACCTTGCTTCTGCAACCTCAAACTACCTACCCAGCCTAATACACCTAACATTTTTTCTTCCTCTTAAGTGTGTGCACTTAAACTTGCAAACCCTGATTGCTTTTTTCTTTTTAACTGCCCTCCTATCAAAAAACAACCCTTATTGCTTCCAAGAGCCCAGATTAGATAGTTGGGCACCTTTATTCTCTACCTATCTACTCTTCTGCCAAGCTTGAACTGTTTGGACATGTATTCTTTCTCTAGTCTAAAACAAGAAATTGAAACCTAGGGAGGCCAAGATTAAACTGTTTGGCCTTCCCTTAATCGAGAAATATTTCAAAAATGGAACTTTTGCAGTATGGAAAAGATGAACATTTTCGGCACTTCCAATGTCAATCATGAAATATGAACACCTGTTGCAACAGGAGGCCAACAGTGGCTCCTCTTGGGGATGACTTTTCCTTATGAAAAGTCAAGAACAATAGGTCAGATTGCCTTGATCTTCAAGTGTTGCTGTACTTTGAAAACTTCCCTTTGCTAGCTGCTTTATTTATGTATATGACAGCAGACTTGAAGAGCTTAGGGCCTTCACTTCGGGATTGAACTGTAGCAAGCTTGCCATCCAATCAAAAAACAAAATCCTACCTACTTACACTAATCAGCCTTCTGCTTGCTGGTTAAGTAAAATGAAACAGCCAGTGCAACCACCTAAGCAATTATAGAAGGAAACGAACTACTTGATTGACAGTTGGTGAAATCAGAAACATTATTTGGTCATGTGCCCCCATAATCAAAATTGTGACATATAAAGGCCACTGCTGATATACTTGGCCCTCATAGAGAAAACATATTAAAGATTTTGAATTGAGAAGATCCTCCATGTAATCTGCTACAGGATCCACAAAAGCATTATGTGGGATAGTTTCTTTTGGACCTTCTTGGTCTGATGGAACAACTACATCCTCAGTAACAAACCCTGCAACCAATACTTCAGCCTTTGTCCTGAAAGCAAGATTATCCTCAATCTGTAAGTCATAAGGTAGTACAATTTCCTCATGACTCGGAGAAGGAAGATTTTGTGAGGAATTCTTTAGGATCACGAAAATCAAATGACTGAATTTGAGAATGCACAAGTTGAATTTCATTTTCATTTTCTTCCACAACTAAATCAAGGAAATACATCTTGATTTGAGGCTGTTGTATTGTTTTGACCTTTAACAACACCAATCTCAAAAAATTTTCATCAAGCTCATATTCAGATAACAACTTCCTGAATTCATCTAAAGCTTGATCTATTGCAAGATCTTCCACACACCTAGTCATCCTGCCTTGACTATTAATTCTTTGGCATATGAACTATTTATTTGTAGACTTGATTAAAAAGCTTGAAGCTCTGGATCATATCTCTCTTTCAGGTTTGATCCATCCAGTGGAGTCTTGATTAAAAAAGAAGTGGAGTCACCAGGTGGATGATTTATCTTTTGGTGTGTCTGATCCCTGTCCACCATCACAGATCGGATAACAAGATTTCCTCTTTGAAGCAACCTTCCAAGTTGTTTCTTGGATTTTGAAGCAACCTTCCAAGTTGTTTCTTGGATTTTGAAGCAACCTTCCAAGTTGTTTCTTGGATTTTTCTGAGAAGTTTCTTAGTAGAGCTTTCCAACTTGATTTGTGAAACTAACTGAGGATGTTCCCCAGTGGAGTCACCATTATGTTATCACTCAAGTTGTCCTTAAAGCTCCTTAAAGGATACGGCCGAGGTAACCACAAACCAATCTTTGGATTGCAGATTCTAGCCCACCTGCAATCAGAGAGGGCTCTCTCTTTAGGATTTAGCTTTGTTGATGATGATTTTAGGCTAGTTATTGAGTTCAAGTGGTTTTGTTTAAGTTTTGGTGGGAAGGATGATGCTTTCAAGTAGAGAGGCAGGTATAGTATGAGAGTTTCAAACCATTGGGCATGGAGTCAAGGAGTAGGACTGCTGGTGCATTTTCTTGGTCACAAGAGAGAAATATGGAGCAAGCTAGATGCACATGAAACAACTTTCAAGCTAAATGGAGATGGATTGAAGGCTAAGGAATGAGAGGCAATTAAGAATCTCTCTTTCAGCTTAACAGAGGGAAGATGAATGAGCTCTATCTAGGAGCAGTAAAGAATCCCTAGATAACTGTCAAACATGAATGAAACAGAGCAAATACGAGCCATGAGGAATTCATATTTATGCCTGAATAAGAAGAAAACATATAGAAGTCACAGAAACTGAGCATAGAGTGCAGCCACGCAAATTCTAAGCTAATCTTTCTTTCTGTAACTTAGATGGTGATATATGTATAATAAAAACATATGAATTTAAAACAGAGATAAGAAACACTTATTGGATCATGTTGCAGCACAAGAATTCCACATTCAATTCTTCAAAACATTAATACACAGCACACAGTCCATTCTCCAAGCTTTCAACAGTCTTTGATTAAGGAAAATATCAGGTATACATAGCGAGTCTCTCTTGGAGCTATACAACCAACCAACCCTTTTAACAATGCAGAGGGTGGTATATATACAAAAAAACAAGATACAAAAATATCTAGATGATGAATTAATAGCTCATAACTTCTTCGCCAACTTTTAAGGAGTAGTAGTTGAAAGAGTAAATTCCTCATTAAATATGAATGTAACAGGTGTTCATTTTGTCAGAGAAAATTGACTTTTGAGTCCAATTGAGTCGGCTGGGCTGCGCTTTCAAAAATCCGCGCTTTTAGGCTTGCTGTCCCGGCTCTTTGCTTTGTCACTACTCCAACCTGCTCTGCGCATTCCTTAACCGCTCTGTCCGGTGCTTTCGTGCCTTTTTTTGCTGACTCATAGCTGACCGAGATTTGAAATAAACAAAAAGGGGCAAAAACTGAAATTACCTGGGCAAAATGGCCAGCATTTCCTTCCACCAATCCTCGGGAGGTAATTGATGCTTTTGTATCTTGACGAGTGTCTCATCAGCCTCTATGTACTTGTAATAGTTGGGTGGCATCTCAAACAGATGGTTAACTTCATGTTCTATGTAAAATAAGTTTTCCAGCTTGTCGTAGAGAGTCTGTCCTGAAGGAGGTCCTGCTTGTGTTGGAGAACTTGATGAACCAGTAAGCTGATTTGTGACATAATTATTGAGCTTGGTTGCATATTGGTCACGTGTCAATAACCTTCCAGTGCTGGTCAGTAGGCTAGGCAATCCTTAAGTCTGTAGTGCTGCAAGCTTTACTTCAAAATTGTTTACATCCCTTTGTATTTCCCGACATCTTGCTTCTAGGGTTTGCACAAAGCCTCTTAATACGAGCACCCTCTTTGCTATCAATATGGTGTCTATTCTGTTCATGATATGCAGTGCTGCTAGCTCTTCCTTAGTCTGATGATTTAAAAAGTTGATCATTTTGTTGGCCTGCTCAGGCATGTTTCCCAATGCTGCTTTGGCTCTCTGAGTTTCAAATTGAGCTAGGCCAATTAGTTATACCTATTCATACATGGCCTGAATTGATTTGCATTGGCTTGTGATTGACTGATTAATCTTGGCCCACAGAATCTTTTTTATTTCAGCCAGGGTTTTGTCCAAAGACAACTCTTTCTCCAAGGCCTTTATTTTGTCCTTCAGGGCTTTAATTTCCCTTGTCTGCTCAGCCACTGTCATTTTGGACTTATCATATTTTCCTTCTAGATTGGCCAACTTTTCTTTGGCCTCTTTTATCTCTATTGCTTGAAGCTCTGGCTCCTTGACAGCTTTTGTCAATTCATCCATGCTCATGCTAGAGTCAGGAGCTGTTGTTGTTGCCACTGTAGCTTCTATAGCTGTTGTAGTAGCTGGAATAATTGGAGGGGTCGCTGCTGCTTGCATAGGAGGAACAGTAACAACAGTTGGAACTGTTTGAGGTGGCTAGGAAATCGACTCTCCCTGCTTGCCTTGTAGTGCTTTCTCCAACTCTCCTTCCATATCAATTATTCTCTGGTTCATTTGCATTAGCAGGTCCAATGTATCCTCAACTTCTTTCTCTTTCACCAGTTCTCCTGCTTGAGGGTGCCCAGTGGGAAGCAACCTCAATCGCTTTTCTAATGCAACAATATCATCATCCTTCTTTTTCATAAGTGCCCTCACACCTTTAGGATCCTTAGGATCATGTCCTAAGTCCACAATAATGTCCTCCAATGTTTTAATTCTGTTGTCTTTGGCTGTGGAGGACATTCTTTCCAAATCAAGTTGAGTATTTGTATTCTTTAAAGATTCTTTCAATTCATGAGCCACCGTGGGCTTCTCTACCAGGGTGGCATAAACCATCTCCCCTGTTTGCTTATGTAACTCTATTTGATCCATGGGGTGAATGTCCTTGGCTAGGACCTCTAATTTTGTCTTGACATAGTCTGCAACTGACTGTGGTTGCTGCACCTTGGGCTTGAAGTGGGCGAGAATCGTCCTTTCTTCTTTAATGTCATATGCGGCCATCAACCTTTCCTGCTTGGCAGGTGTTGCCTTTAGGAATTGGTCATACAATTGTACCCTTAATAGCTCATTTTGAGCCTTAATTTCTTTAAAGCTGGCTTTGATGCTAGTTGGTCTCTTACTTTACTGTGTAGAGGAAGATACCTCCATGCCATGCTGTCTGTCTTGCTCTTGTTGGAAAGAGCTTGTAGTTGTATGCTGGCTTGCTTCCCTTCTCGGGCTTTCTATGACTTCTTCACTGACTTCCTCCTCAAATGGAGGATCAAATCTTTGCCTTTTAGCTTCAGGCTGCTGTGTAGAGCCACTAGCTGGTGTAAATTCTTCCCTATCTCGCTTCTTGCTTCTTTCTTCATTGACAGGAGTTTGCAAAGGTGGCACTTGTAGCGCCTCTGTTTGTTGAGGAGGGGCCTACCCTTGAGTTTGTTCCATTGAAGTGGCAGGCTGATCTGTGACCATTCCTTGCTTTGTCTCCATTGGCTCTTTTCCTTTAGCTGTACCTGTTGCTGATGTAGATGCTCCTTGGGCAGCTTGTGAAGCTGCAGCTGTAGATGTGCCCTCTTCAACTTGGTATGGTAGCTTGAAAGTTACCTGGTCAGCAGAATCCAAGTCAAGAGTTTTTTCAAGATCTTTAGCAGTTTGCTCCAAAATTTCCTCCTGAGTGAATTCTTCAACTAAAGTGCCTTGTGCCCATCCATCTTGATTAGCATATTTTTCAATGTGTGGGGTTTTAAAGTGATCATAGGGTGTCAATCTATATTTGACTCTTCTGGCACTAATAAAGCCAAGTGGGTCATAAGGGACCCACCAGAAACTTCTTTTCAACTTAAGTTGATCCTTGAGTATCAGGTCAGCATCTTGCCAACCTTCCTTCTTGTTCATGATAAAGGGGCCTAGGTGGTCTTTAAATTTCAGTCGAGCCTTCTTCTTGGTGCTGTGAAAATGAGTCAGATCTGAATTGATAAGCTGCCTGTAGTATTCCAAGGCAAACAACCTCATTGGTACATATCTTGGGAGCCTGTAAGGACAAAGCTCACAGCCATAGATTCTGATGATAGTGTGATCCTGGTATAGGTACCAATCACCTACTTTGTAGCTCTTAGATAGCTGCAGTATCTTCTGCATCTCATAAGTTATTCTGGGAGGAGGAGCCTTCATTAAGAGGCAGGAGACTGGATAAACAAACTGGTCAATGAACTCACAGTAAGAGTAAGGAGAATGCTGGACTTGATGGAATACTGATGACCAGAAGACAACAAATCTTCTTTCTCCCTTTGAATCCAGCTTTTTAATGGGGCATTGGAAGCATTCAGACTGGTAATACATGAACAAATGATAGATGTATGAGGAATATTTGAAAACTCCCTGCCTATCTAGCTTAATGAGCTGGTCAGGAATTTTGTCTACTATGAACTTGGCATAATTATACTTGATAGTAGGAGGCTGTCCTTGGCTCAATGAAGACAATAGAACCAACACTGTCTCATCCACATGTTCGCTTGTTTTGAAGCCTAACACATAGGATATCATGTCTACAAGTAGCTTTCCCACCTCATTGAAATGGACATAAAGGAATGGAGGTGGTTCCTTAGGTTGGCAATCTGCCCTCATAAATGTCTTAGCAATTCTTTCAATCTTGGGGCCAGGGAGCCAGGAGGCCTCATCCAGCAAGTGCTTCATGGAGAAGGGCAATAGCAGCTCAGTCTGTTTGAAATTTAACATCTGGTTGATGGAGTCAGGAGTGATGTAAAAAAGTATGCTCCCAGATGGAGACTTAACAGCCCTCTGACTTGGCTCATAGTTTGCAGCACACAGGTGAATAATCTCAGGAAAAATATTGACAGAGGGGAGGAAATAATGTGGAAAATTGGACTCCCATATGCCATACATGTCAGAGTTGTTTATAAAGTTGTTTCTTAGCTGGCAGTAGGTATGCAAATGATTCATGTTCCCAACTAGGTCTTGAATAAGATAATCTGTGTCAGCCAAGGCCATTGACTCAAGCTCTTTGCTTGGTGGATTCATGGGAGTGATGCTCAGATCTAATGGAGTGGCCATTATGGAACTTTTCACTGTTTGAGCTTGGAAGGAAGGTCAATGCAATAGCTGGCTAACAAACTTGTTTGTAAGGAGTAGCAGAGGAACCTAGGACTGAACTCAAATGTAACAATAGCTTGACTGCTTGGCACTTATGCTATGAGAGAGACAAACTTTGCAAAGTTTATGGGCCAACTTCCCTTCTCTTAGTGAACTCTCTGGAGTTAAAGACTGTGAGAAGAAATGCAGAAGGGGAAGGAGTTACTATGACTTCAATGGGCTGATTTATACAGTGGAATGAGGTGAAATTGGGCAATGCTGAGCTCTTACAAGGTTTTGTCTGGAGGCCAAGCTTTAAATGGAGTTTTTTGACGGTGAAATTGTAAACGGGCGCGGGTTTACAAGGTTGCTTTTGAAATAAGGGCTTACCAGTGGGTTTTAGTGAAGTCTCAGGCATAGCAGAGTTGCCAATTGAGGAATTTTACAGGTTTGTAGCATGTACAACGGAGAAACATGGAAGAACAGGAGAAAAAGGGGAGAAATTGGCAAATACCTGGTTAAAACAGCCCTGAGGGAGGACAAGCTGGTGCAATGGCAAGCTATGGAGTTGTATTGCATGCCGCAGAAGCTTGGTTGGTCGATTTCAAATTTTCGAAATGAAAAAACGGTAAAAACAGTGAACCAGAGTTTTGCAAATGGACCAATAGAAGTGAAATAAAATGGTCGTTTGTGCGCTTTTTTGCAGAAAATGACATTTTGGCGCTTTTTCGAGATGATGTCAGCGTGGCGTCATCAATGGGTCCCGGGTATGGATATGTAACGTGGCAGCTGACGGGGCAGTGACGTGGCAATGACACGGTGGCAGGGCGCGGGCACGAAATGGATGCGGTGGCGGCAATCGCGGCACAGCAGCGGAGGCGTGGAGGTGACATCATGGGGGAGACGTGGCACCGACGTCACACAGGGGAGGGCGGTTTGTGGTTTCATATCGCACCGCTTTTGCACAGAAGTGGTTTCGGAGGAAGGGGCTCTGCCACAGCCAGGAGGGCGACGCGTGGCGTGAGTACGACGGTAAAACCGCGCATCTCCCAGATGCTAACCCTCAGCATGTCGGGGCACAAAAAGACTCGCCCACCCTAGATCTTGGGCGCGCCAGATCTGACGGCTGACAGGACAGTTAACATAGCGGAAGGTTAGGGACGGGGCCCGCAACGCTATTTATTTGTTTATTCATATGGCGGGGGGGGGGGACTTTTAAAAAAAATGGGTTTTATTGGTTAATGCGGCATGGGTGTGAGTTAAGGCAATTATATTCCAAAATGTGAACGCGTAGTGTGATAGAAAATGGTTGATGAAGGGGGAATAAATGGTTATCAGTTCAACCAAGGGTTAACTGATCCCAAGGGACAAATGGGGAAGGGTTAAATGCAAGTCCCAAATGGATTTGACATTTCCCCAAACCTTTTGAATATATGGCTATAGTGCCAAGGGGTGGGAGTATTATTATTTTTTGGGATTTTACATAGTTCTAGTAGTGAATAGGGATAGGAAAGTAGCTAGGGAGATACATAGTAGAATTAGGAGTTAATATGACTTTATGAGGTGAAAGTAGAGTAGAAGGCTAAGTTTCAAAAGTAAAACTTAGACATAGGGGTCAATGAGAGTGGGGGACTAATTTTACACAAGAAATGTGGCTTCTTTTCTTTGAGGAAAGCCAACATTTATCTTGATGTTTCACCAAAATGAAGTAAGACTTAGGACTTGTTGGGCAGAGCCCAAGGTCCTTTAGGGGGAAGTTAGTAAGAGATATTGAAGGTGAGGGTGAAAGGGAGTTAGACATGCTTCCATAATTCTGCCATCAAACAACTGCTTTGGCATTTGTTTCATTGATGAGACTAGTTCTGATTGATAATACAAAATGTGATCTAGACCTTGCTTCTGCAACCTCAAACTACCTACTGAGCCTAATACACCTAACATTTTTTCTTCCTCTTAAGTGGGTGCACTTAAACTTGCAAACCCTGATTGCTTTTTTCTTTTTAACTGCCCTCCTATCTAAAAACAACCCTTATTGCTTCCAAGAGCCCAGATTAGACAGTTGGGCACCTTCATTCTCTACTTATCTACTCTTCTACCAAGCTTGAACTCTTTGGACAGGTATTCTTTCTCTAGTCTAAAACAAGAAATTGAAACCTAGGGAGACCAAGATTAAACTGTTTGGCCTTCCCTTAATCGAGAAATCTTTCAAAAATGGAACTTTTGCAGTATGGAAAAGATGAACATTTTTGGCACTTCCACTGTCAATCATGAAATATGAACACCTGTTGCAACAGGAGGCCAACAGGCTGGGTAGATAACAAGCATGACATTTCCTGATGAATTCAAGGGCACTGTGGGTGTGGGGAAAGATGTAATGTGGAAAATTGGATTCCTGCAGTCCAATATCGTCAGAATTATCAATGAATTTGTCTTCAAGCCAATAAAACATTTCAAATAAATCAAACTCACACAAGGTTTCATGGATTTTGTAATTTCTATCCGCCAAAGGTATATGATGGAAATTAATCGAAGGGTGGATGAGAGGACTTACAGGTTCTTCATGTGCCTTATCTTTAGGAGGCATGATCGGATTAGACTAAGAACACTGGTAAAATCTTGATTGTGCAGGTTTACAAGGTGCAGAAATGGAATAAGATTCGAGAAGACAACAAAACGGAGGCACTGGTTTGAACGACAGTTCGATGGTGTGATCCTCAACAGTATTAAACTATTACGATTTGAATTGGTAAACCTGTCATAGGAAAAGGTATTAGAAAAGTATGATATTGGTAACCAAAGAATGGATGAAAGAAGGGATTTTATATTTTTCAGGCTTTCCATCGATGGTGGCATGGATTAATTACGTTAACGGTTAAGTAATTAAATTACTTAATGGGTTGATTTGGAGGGAGTGGATGTGATTGGCGAGAGCAACAGATAGATGAGGTGGTGAGACGGTATTGGCGGGAGTGTAACGGATAGATGGTGGTTTCATGCGGTGGGAAAAACCGTTTTCGGAGGGGGCCTGAGGTGGTTAACGGTTTTGGTAAGGGGGGTTTGAAAACATAACATGGTGCCACGTTGCGGTGGGTTCGAGCTTCAATACTGCCCATTTTGGACCCCCCTGATGGTAAACTTTGGATGGTGAGGAGGGGCCGAAAATAATATCATCCTTTGGATATGGAAAGGGGAATTTGGATGAGGTGAAAGGTGGCAGTGCTTTATCGTGATGCAAAGGAAATGTGGTGGGGTAGGGGAATAATTTAATGGAATATGATTGGTTGCATGGTGAGGTAGGCGAATGAATGAAATATAAGTAGAGGAACGATTTTCGGGTGGTGAAACTTAGGAATAGTGGTACTTCACACCAAATGTCTTTTGATATACTGAACCTCAAAATAAAACCTTTATCCCTGTAATTTTCTCTTGCGCATGAAAATATATTTAAAATTCAACTTAGGATAAAATTTTCATGCTTCTTCTGAAATCACCATTCTATTTCTAACTACCCTCTTATTTCAATTCTTTTTCTAAGCTAACATTTTCCTCTTCTTGCTTTGCAGGGTGCATGTAAACTAGCAGAAGTATATTACTTTTTTTATATGAGAATCTACCTTATTCTATCACTTATCTACAATGATTTAGATTAAACTGTTGAATCAATTTTATTTCTACCTAGCTATTGATTTACTAAGATTAAACATTTTGGTAAATCTTTATTCACTGACCTATTCAATAGAAATTGAAATGTGTTCAATCATGATTAAACTATATGATTTGAATAGAACTTTAGTCATTGTGGCATTCGAAATCAACTCGCACACAACCTTATTTGATAATGAGCTAAACGAACTAACTTATCAGTAGTGGAATTTAGACTTGCAGCACTTTTTGTATTAATTTCTGTTTTTTCTTTTGTGGGGTTCTTATTTCCTTTATTTATTTATTTATTTTTTAACATACCCTCTTTTCATTTTCCTTTTTCATATATTTTTGGAAATCATTTGAATATTGAAATTTATGTACAATATGAAATTACAAATACAAAATACTCCATCACCTTGAGATCCTATAATTTATAGGACCCTAACAGTGGCTCCAGTTGGGGATGGCACTTCTCCAAGTGAAGTGTCAAGAACATATGATCAGTAGCCTTGAGTACTCCATGTATGTAATGTCTTCATCTGATTTCTTTTGCTGTTTTAAGATACTTTTGGTAGCTCATCAATCCAGGCTTAGGGCCTTCACTGTGGGCTTCAACCTTTGTTAATAAGTTACCCAATCAAAACCATAAAGACTATGATATTTACAATGATGTAAGAAAAATTTGTAGGCTAAGAAAAGTAGTGCTTCAGCATCCTGCCATTTACAGGACCTCCAGGTATCTCTGCTCCATCTAGCTCTTTAAGGAAGAATGCATTATTTCCCCTGAAAGCATAAACAATATATGGCCCTTTCCAAAGATTATCAAACTTGCCATGTTTGCCTTTGTCCTCTCTCCTAGAATCCCATCTCAAAACTTTGTCCCCAATGTTAAAGTCATCAACTTTTGTTCTTCTGTCAAAGATCTTTTTAATATTTTCCTGAATAACTTGGGTCCTGTTGTATACTTCCTCCCTGGATTGTTGTAACTGGATAATTTGATTGATCCTTCTCAGGGAAAAGAGTAGGCCAGTAGAAATCATCTCTAAGGATTTTATTGGCAGTGGTTTTCCAATAAAGATGTCCACCACAATCACCTTCATGGAATTCCCGCATGACTTTTTCTGCATCATCCTTTAACAAGCATTTAAGTAAAATACCCCCAACATCTTTCCAATACAAAAAATTATCTATAATGAAAAATTTAACTTCTTTTAACTTCATAAATCTTGCCTTTGTTTTTGTCAAACTAGGAGGAGAATTTACATTAAATAAGACATAAAGCAAGTCTCCATACCAGGGTGAGTTCAGAAATGCCTTATAAATTTGTGGAGTTGCCTGTTCCTCTTCATTATCTAATGAATCAACCAAGTTAATGTCTAATGCATGGAAATTTGACTCAGCCATCAATTTGGCTAGTCCCTAACCTTTGATTAACTTGGTGGGCTTGATTTCTAAGTCATACTCAAGAATGACAGCAGTCCATTTGCGCCATTTTCCATTAGGTCCATTCTACATCAAAATGTCTTTAACCACTGAATTAGGTACATAAGAAATAATATGGGTATGCAAAATATATACTCTAAAATTTCTTATTGCTTTAGCCAATGCAAAGGCCTATTTTTCCATAATGTTGTATTTCAAAGATGCATCTCTTAAAGCTTTACTAAAGAATGCAATAGGCTATTCAAAACCTTCATTGTTTTTCTGTAGTAAGACTGCTGCAATAGTGTGTTCAGAAGCAAAAGAGAAGATTATGAAATCTTTTGTAAAATCTGGGCTAATCAACACTGGTGCTTTGGTCAATGCATGTTTAACTAAGTCAAAGGATTGTTTAGCCTCAATATTCCACTTGATTTCTAAATCCTTTTTAAGCATGTTTGTTATGTTTCTAAGAAGTTCTGCAAGGTTAGGAATGAATCTCCTTAGGAAATTTATTTTTCCAATAAAAGATTGAAGCTCTTTGATGTTTCTTGGATGACTAATTTTTAATATTGCTTCAATTCTACTGGGATCAATCCTAATCCCATCCTTGGAAATAATGTGACCAAGAAGTTTTCCTTCCTCAAGGCCAAACAATGTCTTCTTAGGATTTAGTGAGATGCCAAACCTTCTACATTTTTCAAACACTCTTCTCAGATGTGATAAATGTTCCTCATCAGTTTTAGAATAGACAGTAATGTCATCTAGATAAATCACAATAAAATGACCAATTTCATCAGCAAAGGCAATATCCATTGCTCTTTGGAAAGTGGCTCCAACATTCATTAACCCAAAGGGAATTTTCACATACATGAAAGTTCCCCATGGAGTAGTGAAGGCAGTTTTATCTTGATCATCAGGATGCACTAAGACTTGGTTATAACTTGAGAAACCATCTAATAAGGAAATTCTACTAGACCCTACTACCTTTTGCAATATATGATCCATTTTAGGTAAGGGGTAGTTGTCTTTAAGGGATACCTTATTAAGATTTCTGAAATCAATACACAATCTGATTTCTTTGGTTTTCTTTCTAGTAGGCATAGTGTTAGACACCCATTTAGAGTATCTAAGAGGAAGTATGATTTTAGCTTCATACATCCTTTTTACTTATTTCTCAACCAAAGCATTAGGACAAGATTTATCCTACGAAGTTTTTATTTGAATGGTTTTTGATCTTCCTTGATTGGGATTTTAGCTGTATGATACTAGGGTCATATGCTTTAAGATCCTCATAGGTTCAGGCAAATACATCTATGAACTCTTTGAAAAGAGCTATGTATCATTGTTTTGTGACAATAGGAAGTGATTTTGAGAGTTTTATCATTTTGGGATTCTGCTCACTACCTATATTACATTCTTCTATGTTTGCCCCTGTGGGTTCTATTTTTGGATTTTTTGCTACATCATTAAAATCAAAAAGTTCTTCTAACGGAACTAAACCCCTAGGCAGAACATTATCCTTAAGCTGAAGTACTTCAAATTCTTCTTTTTCTAGATCTACTTCATGCAATTCTAATTTATGTACAACTTTATTGACTGAAATATTTACATCAGAATCATCAAACTGTTTATCTACACTAACATATTCAACAATCTGATTTTCTACTTCACACTCTAAATCTATGCTACTGTCTTCATACTCATCCTTGGATTGCAAAAAAATTTCAATATGCTTATCACTTCCAAATACCTACCAATATCTCATATTATCAAGTACAACTAGACGATGTTTAACTTCCACTCTATATTGTCTGTTGGGATGAGGCATTTTACATGTGCTAGCTGAAAAAGCTAAACCATTAGCTAGGGCTTTTCGATTTCTGGGAATGACAACAAGATCATATTCTACAAAAGTTCCTAGAAAGTCAAGCACAAAATTTTTGTAGGCCATCAACCTAGGATGTTTGGCAACATTCTCTCCCTTGATCAGTTTTATAATTAATTCAGAATCCCCATGAACAGAAATTCTTTTAGCACCTAACCTTTTCAATAATTGCAATCCTAAGAGAAGTGCCTCATATTTTGCTATATTATTTATGCAATGAAAGTTGAGCTTATAGGAATGACCTTCTACATGAAAGTTCCCTGAATTGGACACCCAAACACCTGCCCCTGAACCTACTTTGCTACAAGTGCCATCAAAGCTCATGTTCCAAAAAGGTTCAATTTATGTTTGATTTTCATGTTTTTGATCAATGTCACTTTCTACCTTTGTACCTGTGCATCAATTTCTCCATCACTATAAAGAATGAAAGAGTCCAGGTCATAATGAACAGATAAAGAGGATAGTTATGTGGTCTCTCTTGACTACTCACCATATACTTCATTAAAGTTTCCTTGTACAGTCTTCTGTGTTGACTAAACACTGGTATAATGGCATAAGTCATGTCCGCTTGTAGGGTTCCTTGTAATTTTGCTCCCCATGAGAATGACAACAACATGCCATACTTAGGGGGAATGTCTGCAACCACTATATCCATCAGAATAATTTTAGCATGGATTTGGGCTAAAGTAACACATAGGTCTTTGATGAGACCTAGGCATCTAACTTTGCTAGAATCAAAGGAATACAAGTCTTTGTAGGGTCTAGTAATGTCAAGTCATAGTATCTCCATCGCAGTCTTAGGCATTAAATTATCGGATGCACCTGAATCTAGCATAGCATTATGGAGAATTTTATCATGAATATTCAAACTGACATAAAATGGAGGGACCCCTCCTTCTTGTGGTTTTCCTTCAACTTCTGGCCCAAATAAGAGTTCAGGACGATCATCATTCAAATTTACAGAGTCATTATTTTCCCCAATGTTTAATGCTTTCATGACTTGAGTCCTGTATAGATTTTTGTTCATTGATTCAGTCAAGGGGATAGAAATTTTCAGCTTGGCAAGTTCATTTTCAATACTGAACGGTGTTTGATTCTTAAGCAGCTTTGGAAAATCAGGCCTACCAACAACTATTTTTGTGGCAAGTTCTATTTGTTGGTTGGTAAAGGGGAAATCAGTTTGAGTAGTTCTGGAAGGAGTATCAATCGTCTTTTTCGTAGTAGCTTCTGCTGGCTTCTTTCCAAGATTTTCAGTAATTTTCTTAGGAGGATTTTCTGCTATTTTCTTGGAATCAGAATTAGAGACCTTTTTGACAGGATTTTTAGAATTCTTTTTATTTGCAGTATCTTGATTTTTATTACTTCTAAGATTAAACTTCCTATGGACTTCCATTATGGCATTTTCAAACCCTTGTTTGTATTCATATGGCTCTTCAAAATCCAATTCAGTCTAGGCTATGGTAAAAAGTTCTTGCTCCTCTTGAGTGAGGAAAACTGTTTCATCATCATTTATCCCCAACAAATTTATTTGATTATCATCTAAATATTCCACAATATTCCCCTCATCATCTGTGTAATTTTCTTGAAAAGGAGGCCGAACCTGCTAGTCTGGACCCTTTTGTTCTCTCTTTTTTTTTTTTTTTTAATTTGGGGAAAATTCCTTCTAAAGTTTTGGGTTCTAGTTTGAGGGACATTTTGGTTTTCTCTTGCTTGAGTTAAGTCATTAATGTTCACTCTTTGCATCATTTGATTCACCACTCTGACTAAGTTATCAATCTTATTATCAACAAAAAAAGTAGAAGGTTCTTCTTTTATGGTTACTCTGCGTTCTGACTTCAGTTTGGCTTCTTTGGCCAGGATGTCAGCTTCAAATTTAATTGCATTTGCTTGCATTTCTTCCAAAGTTGTTGGGTCTAAGTTGATATTCCATGTCTACATCGAAACCATCTGGAAAGTCAATCAGAGCTAGGCCAGGGGAGGGCTTGATGTCTTGTGGAATGGTGTTATAAATAGTATTGAATTGTTCACAATATTCTTCCACAGTTTCATTGGGTTTTCTTTTCAATCTTTTATATTCATTTAGGAGTTGAAGTGGATTCTTCTTGATCTCCCATCTTGCTAAAAATGTTTGATGGAAAGCATCAAGGTTGGCTATACTTCGTGCAGGTAAACCCCTAAACCTTTTCTTGACATCACCTCCTAAGATTTGGCCAAACAATCTCATTTTAACATTAGCTTCATCCACTTCTTGGAGGTCAAATGCATCATTCATCTTATGCACATGTCGTTGGGAAGTATTAGCACCAGTATTATCAAAGGTCACAATTTTGGATGGATAATCTGCAGGCATAACATTAAGCTGGTCTGGTAACACCAAGGGTGCATACCTTCCTTCCATAATTGTCCTAGTAGATTTACTTGAGGATGGACTTAATGGAGGTGTAGTTTTGATAACTACAGGGATAGTAGGGATAGTAGTTTGAGAAATCACAGGTAGGGAAGTTGAAACTATGGAATGAGTAGGATTGGGAGGCTGTAGATGTACAGACTGGGAAGATTGACTAGACAAAGAGGCTGCTACAACAGCTAGGGAAGAGAATTCAACAGATTGCTGAATAAAAGCTTCTTCAATAGCTTGGTCCAACACTAAAACTAGACCTTGTAATTTGTCAAATTGCTGTAAAGATTCAAGAATAGGATCCGTTTCAAGGACTTGGGTTTGGGGTACATATGGTTGCATTATGGATTTATCTATGACAGTTTGATCTACAAAATTCTCAGACTTTGATCTAAACAAACTTTGCTGGAAAGGTAAATCAAATTATATGTCCTGTAAAGTTTCAAATTTCTCTGGAAGACAATCAGACCTTGATAAAGGAATATTTTCCAGAGGAGAATTGAATCTGGACAAGGGACTATTACTACCTTGACTCTCAGTAAATTTTTTCTTTCTCACCAACTTCTCAAGGTTATCTAAGAATTCAATAGGGTTGGGATCATGGTGAGATCTAGTGTAAATTCTTTTGGGAGCTAGGGCTATGAAAAATCATCACACAAAAATTAAAATCAGAATCAATGATTCAATAAATGTATACAAAATAACAATCTCAGACCATGTATTTCATAATGAGACAACAACTGCTTATTGAAATATTGGTTTAAAACCAAGGAATAATAATGTTTTGGATTAAAATGTATCGTTCCCCAGTATGATTGCCACTATGTTATCGTTCTATAATTTTAAGATTGGTAGAATAAATATAGAGGACAACATCAAACTACTTTTGAAGCTGGGATCTAGCCCTGCGAGCTCTCGAGAGGGATCTCTATTTAAGATTTATCTTTGTTTCTTTAAGTTGATCTTAGGATAGTTATAATTATGCTTGATTGTTTGTTTGAATTTGGTTGATTGGTTTGGTTGGTTGATCTGATTAAATTATTTTCTTTCCATTGGGCTATGGAGTCAAATAAAGCTGGATATTGCATCAAATGTTTAAAAGAGTAATCACAGGGCAAGCTAGTTACATTTACTGGATCTTTAAAGTGAATTATGAAATGAAGAAGAGGTGTTTTCAGTAATGATCGAAAAGCATTTAAGAATTTTTCAATCAGACTTCAGAAGAAAAACATACAGATTGTAAAAACAGTCTGAATAAGGTGTTCAATTAACAAATCTTATTTTTCACATTTCCTGTTTTACAATTAGATTTTTAGATGATTATAATGTAGAGAAAAACAATGGAAACAAATATTACAATAGGAAAAACATCACCAGTAAATTGCAACACAAGAATCTTGTGAAAGTATTTGTATTAATGATGCTCCAGCAGCGTGGAAAAAGTACAATGCTCAATAAGAAAAATTACAATGATCAGGAACCGACCCCCAATACTTCGAATGAATGAAGTATTTAAACTAAATTTCCAAAAGGATTACAATGAATTCCCTATCAACATGGAAATCTATTATTAATTACAAAATAATAGAATTGACTAATGTGACCAAAAGAGGTGAATTTGGTGAATTGATCTAGATGTCTCACACTATTTTCATGGAGAATAGTTGCTGAGTTTCCATGATTTGGGTGTTGCGTTGGGTGTAGCTGATCTTTTTTCTTTACTATTGAAATTCGCACAATTTTTCCCACTGCTCCTCATTCGAGATGGTGATTTTTTTGCCTTGCATTAGATCTCAACTACGTCGGTATATCGAGCAAATGTGGGATTTACCACAAAAATACTCTTTATCTCATGCTGAATGAAAATATTGTTGCCGATAGTTTCTAAAAAAATCTCTCTCTGTCATAGCGCCTTTAATGTGGGAAAATTTCGAAGTGTCCATTGCAATGTCTTTAAGCATCCTCATATAATATTCCCTGGTTATCAATTTGTCATTAATTACAAATAAATAAGGCATGCCCCTCTTTGATAGTGGCTCTATTTTGCTAAAAACTCTGTTGATTGCTATTTCCAAACTGTGACATTTTTCTTTAAGCTGCACAATCAAATTTTTCTTCGTAAGAACTTTTTCACTTCTAAAATTGTCTATATCCTGTCATCTACTCCCAAATAATCCACCTCATATCTGTTTTGGGAATTTAGAAACTTGATGATGTTGTTGGCTGTGGTAGGCATATCTCCCAACTTGTTGTTAATAGTGGAAATGGACTCATTAGCTCTCTCAATCAACTCTTTCTACTCAAATATAATCTGAATACATGGCCAAATTTCATCCATGGCTTCAATAATATTGGTCCATATAATTTCCTTAACTTGACCCAGTGTGTGGCTAATGGAGGATTCACTTGTGGAATTCTGTAATCTTTCTATCTGCTTTTGAGCTCTCCGTAGCTCTGTTACATGGAAAGTTTCAGTCCTAGCATTTTGGTCATGCAGAAAATTAACTTGAGCCTGCAATATTTTAATTTCTTCTGTTTTGAGAGACATATTCTCCACTACGCTAGCCAACTGATCTATAGTATTCCCTGTGTTTGTTGTAGATGATGTAGATGTAGGAATCGCTGTAAGAGGTATAGCTTCCAAAGGGACAATAGACATTCTTGCAGCTTTCTCCTTTTCTTTGATTTTTTTTATTCATCTCTGTTTCCATTTGTTTCAATTGTACATTATGCTCCATGATGAGCTTCATCATTTCTGTCTTCTGTGACTCTATTTCTTCAATGTCTTTTGCGAGATGATCTTTTGTGGCTGGTAATTTCAACTGTTTTCTCAATGCTGCTAAGTCAGTGTTATTCTTTCTTATGATCTCTTCTGCAACATTGATATTTGAAGGATGATATCCTACCTTGATTACAAAGTCATTCGAAGCTTTGATTCTTGTATCTTTAGCAAGTGAAGAGACTTTCTCCATATTCAATTGTGATTGAACATTAGCTAAAGAAACCTACAATTTGGACAAACTCATAGCAGTGTTAGTGAGTGTGGATGAAATCATTTGACCATTTTGTCTTTGCATCTCCATTTGATCAATGGGATGTATGTATTTTATATCAAATTAAATGAATTCTTTTTGAAATCTGATGCTGTCTGCTGCGCGATCTGTGCTTGGAGAAAAGCCATCTGCATTTTGCCTTTCTCAGAGTCAAAGGCTGACAACAGTCTACTTTGAGAACTGGAAGTTTTCTTCTAGAATTGATTATATGTATTGATCTTCAAAGCTTCATTTCTTCCCCGGATGCGGGTGACATAGGTGTCATTAATGGCTCTCATTCCAACTATTATTAACGAGTATTGCATGTTGCAGAGCAACGGGGCTCCCTAGACCTTCACCTTAAGTAAAGAGGATAGACAACATTTCGACGGAGATGGCGGTGTCTGGGCATTTATGGTTTACTCTGTTCGAAGCATGGCAAGGATGGTTATATTCAATACATCCCAGCTCTTCCATCTCATGGTGTGTATCAATTCTTCTTGCTCTGAGTTCTGGTCCTTGAAGGTTCCGGGAGGTAAGAGGGTCTTCATTTTCAGAGGCGCGCTTCGCAGGTTTCAGGCACATCTCAGGGGTAAGTGGCTTTCTCATCCTTCTCAAACCCACTCAATGTGTATTTCCTATTCTCTGGCTCAAGAATTTTGTCTCTCAATTGCTCTCTTTGCTGTTTCTGTTGATTCTGTGGCCATTCATTCGCTCCTCAATATGGTCCACCAAGGTGGCAGGAAGAGACCCAGAGGGCATCATGGTGATGGCTCTCGGCCTACAGCCAGCAGCTCTGAGAACCCTGAACATTCACCCGCCAATCTCCCTCCCTCTCATGCGAATGTGCAACCCCCTAGCCCTGCTCGTAGGCCAATCCCTAATAGTGCTTTTCAAACCACCCATTTTAAATTCCAAAGCAACCTCAATAGACCTCTGATTTCTGCCCATATCACCATAATTCTCTCGGAAGAAGAAAACCAGATCCATCCTCTGGCCTGCATTGCTCCAGAGCCCTCTCAGAGCAGTGAGCAGCAGTTGACAATGGGTAGCTAGGAGAAAGATCTAGTTGATCAACCAGGCCATATTGACAGCCCAAGAATCATTCTGCCCCATGTAGAAAATTTCCCTCCTGTGGGGGATGGAATTCTGAATGATACTAATCACCCAATTTCGATCCCAGAGGATGATAAGGCCGGCAATGAAGTTCTGTGTTTGGTTAGTGACTGTCCAGCAGAAGAGAAGACTCCTGGCGGGGACAAGGAAGCCTAAGGCCACGCGGCACGGTTTTGTGTCATTTTGCTTTTTGTTTGTCAAGCGGTTGATCGCTTCCAGGTTTCATTGAAGACACACATGGCTCAATTTTGTCGGCTTGACGATTTTGGTCATTTCCAGGGCAGTGGCAAAGTTTTTACAGTCAGACTCGCAATGGATACTCGCTTCTGTGTTCTCATGCACAATCTTCTTATCTACTGGTCCTTCTCCGATATGTTCTTCTGTCATGTAGTTTTTTGTAGCGCTTATGCTCAAAATCCTTCCATTTTGAGGTGAACTTGCTGTGTAGAGAGCCCTCATGAATCTTCTGAGGCCTCGATTACTTGTAAAATTATTTTTATTTTAAGTTAATAGATATTAGTCTTTGCCGAGAAAAAAAAAAAGCTTCATTTCTTAATTTAATCTCCTTGAATATATCAAATATGCTCCTTTCTTTCTCCTCCGTGGTAGATGGATTGGTTTGCGTAACTTGCTACTGACCTTGTGAAGCTGTCAAGGGGGTAGGCGAAAGTGTAGTCTGATCACCTACTTGTGAGGAAGCATGTGTCTCTTTGGTAGTGATAATATCTTCTTGATATGAATCCTTGCTTAGGTTCACTTTGGGATTGAGCTTAGTTCTCTTCCTGTATATGATTTTGAAGTCTTCACTAGGAGTATCAGTCACTGAAGGTGACTCTTCTTCTCTGATCCTTTTTTTTGCTTTGTCCTATGTGATAGGAGTTTGTAATGTTGAAGTTGACACCAATTGATCCTCTACATTTTGTAGTGCGTTTTAGTCCATTATATCTAGTTCTTATATCTCTCAATCTCTGGTCTGAATGTATGAAGATAAGCTATAGATTTTTTTTCTACCCTTAACTTGGAGATGACACCTAATGGATCATATGACCATGTAAAACTGAGGTTGAATTGCATTTCTTTTAGCAATTTGTCTGCTTCTTCCCCTGCCTTGCTGTTACAGATGAAAGGTCCTATTTGTTTTTTGATATTGAATTGAGATTTCTTCTTGGTAGGCACAAAATGAATCTCATCAACATTGAGCATTTGCTTGATGTATTCTAGGGAAAAAATCCTCATTGGGAGAAATTTTGGCAGTTTGTAAGGAGCGAGTTCACACCCATATATCCTTAGCTCTGTGTAATTTTGGTAAATATACCAATCTCCTATTTGGACTTGGTTTAATAACTGCAAAATTTTCTTGATTTCTTCATTGATTCTTGGCTCTAGATTGCTGCTTAGGAGACTGAGTGTTGGATGTACAAACATTTCTATGAATTGATTGTATGAGTATTCTTTTTTCTCTTTCATTAGTAGTGTAGTTCAGAAGATGACTGATTGATGATTTACGTCGTCATCCAACTTTTGTAATACAAGCTTGAGCTTGTCTCCCTGAAAATACAAAAACATATATACGAACACAAAAGAATATTTAAATACTTCCTCAGTTTGGAATTTGACAAATTGTCCATGGATGGAATTTGCAAGGAATTGGTTGAAGTAGAACAAGATGGAAGGCTTAGAATCTGTGGAGAAAATGGAAAGGAATCCAATAATGGCTTCATTTGCCCACCAATCTAAGTAATAACATGGTGCCACATTGTGATGGGTTCGAGCTTCAATACTACCCATTTTGGACCCCCCTCGGCGGTAAAGTTCAGATGGTGAGTGGGGGTCGAAAAATAATATCTACCTTTGGATATGGAAAGGGGAATTTAGATGAGGTGAAAGGTGGCAGTGCTTTATCGTGATGCGATGGACATGTGGTGGGGTAGGGGAAGAATTTAATGGAATATGATTGAATGCATGGTGAGGTAGGTGAATGAATGAAATATAAGTGGAGGAATGATTTTCGGGTGGTGAAACTTAGGAATAGTGGAATTATGCACCAAATGTCTTTTGATATATCGAACCTTAGAATAAAACCTTTATCCCTTTACTTTTATCCTATGCATGAAAATATATTTAAAATTCAACTTAGGATAAAATTTTCATGCTTCTCCTGAAGTCACCATTCTATTTCTACCTACCCTCTCATTTCAATTCTTTTTCTAAGCTAACATTTTCCTCTTCTTGCTTTGTAGGGTGCATTTAAACTAGCAGACCCATATCACTTTTTTTAATGTGAAAATCTACCTTATTCTATCACTTATCTCACCATTGATTCAGATTAAACTGTTGAATCAATTTTATTTCTACCTAGCTACTGATTTACCAAGATTAAACTGTTTGGTAAATCTTTATTCACTAACCTATTCAACATAAATTGAAATGTGTTCAATCATGATTAAACTGTATGATTTGAATAGAAATTTAGTCATTGTGGCATTCAAAAACAACTTGCACACAACCTTATTTGATAATGAGCTAAAAGAACTAACTTATCAATAGTGGCATTTAGACTTGCAACACTTTCTGTATTATTTTCTATTTTTTCTTTTGTGGGGTTCTTATTTCCTTTGTTTATTTATTTATTTTTTAACATACCCTCTTTTTATTTTCCTTTTTCATATAGTTTTGGAAATCATTTGAATATTGAAATTTATGTACAATATGAAATTACAAATACAAATTACTTCATCACCTTGAGATCCTATAATTTATAGGACCCTAATAGTGGCTCTAGCTGGGGATGGCACTTCTCCAAGTGAAGTGTTAAGAGCATATGATTAGTGGCCTTGAGTACTCCGTGTCTGTAATGTCTTCATTTGATTTCTTTTGTTGTATTAAGATACTTTTGGTAGCTCATCAATCCAGGTTTAGGGCCTTCGTTGCGGGCTTCAACCTTTGTTAATAAGTTACCAAATCAAAACCATAAAGATTATGATATTTGCAATGATGTAAGAAAAATCTGTAGGCTAAGAAAAGTAGTGCTTCAGCATCCTACCATTTACAGGACCTCCACGTATCTCTGCTCTATCTATCTCTTTAAGGAAGAATGCATCATTTCCCCTGAAAGCATAAACAATATATGGCCCTTTCCAAAGATGATCAAACTTGCCATGTTTACCTTTGTCCTCTCTCCTAGAATCCCATCTCAAAACTTTTTCCCCATTGTTAAAGTCATCAACTTTTTTTCTTTTGTTAGAGATCTTTTTAATATTTTCCTGAATAACTTGGGTCCTATTGTATACTTCCTCCCTGGATTGCTGCAACTGGATAGTTTGATTGATCCTTCTCTGTACATCATTGGGTTCATCTTGCACTTCTTGAATGATCTTCATGACTGGAACTCCTAAAGAGGATGGAAAAACTACATCCATTCCATAGACCAATTGGTATGGTGACATGCCAATTGATTTTTTAGTAGTAAGTCTGTCAGCCCAAAGTGCATTGACCAACTTGTTATGCCAAGATTTTTTGTTGTCTTCTAACATCTTTTTGATGATGTTTACCAAAATTTTATTTGAGGATTCAGCCAACCCATTACCTTGAGGGTAATAAGCTGTTGAATGTCCCAAAGTAATGTGGTATTTATGGAAAAATTCAACCATTTTCTTAGATTTAAAGGCTACAACATTATCAGTGATGAGTTTTCTAGGACAACCAAATCTGGAGAGGATATTAGTCTCAAGGAATTTAATAATGACAACATCAGTAGCAACTCTAGAAGGGGTGGCCTCTATCCATTTGGTAAAGTAATAAGTGGTTGTAAGAATCCACTTATGTTGAGTAGAGGAAGAGGGATTAATTTCACCAATGAAGTCCAATCCCCATTGTTGGAAGGGGCTTTCAACAAAGATAGGCTTTAATGGCAGGGGTAACAATTTTCGCTTTCCCTAAAAAATCTGGCATTTATGGCATGAGGTGACTTGTTTGTGAATGTGAGGGAAAAGAGTAGGCCAGTAGAAACCAGCTCTAAGGATTTTATTGGTAGTGGTTTTCCAATAAAGATGTCCACCGCAATCACCTTCATGGAATTCCTGCATGACTTTTTCTACATCATCCTTTAACAAGCATTTAAGTAAAATACCCCCAACATATTTCCAAAACAAAACATTATCTATAATGCAAAATTTAATGGCTTTTAACTTCAGAAATATTGCCCTTGTTTTTGTCAAACCAGGAGGATCATTTAAATTAAATAAGACATAAATCAAGTCTGCATACCAGGGTGAGTTCAGACGTGCCTCATCAATTTTTGGAGTTGCCTGTTCCTTTTGATTATCTAATGAATCAATGAAGTTAATGTCTAATGCATGGAAATTTGACTCAACCATCAATTTGTATAGTCCCTGACCTTTGATTAACTTGGTGGGCTTGATTTCTAAGTCATACTCAAGAATGATAGAAATCCATTTGCCTCGTTTTCTAGCAGGTCCATTCTACGTCAAAATGTCTTTAACCACTGAATTAGGTACATAAGCAATAATATGGGAATGAAAAATATATACTCTAAAATATTTTATTTCTTTAACCAATGCAAAGGCCTATTTTTCCATAATGTTTTGTTTCAAAGATGTATCTCTTAAAGCTTTACTAAAGAATGCAATTGGCTGTTCAAAACCTGCATTATTTTTCTATAGTACGACCGCTACAATAGTGTGTTCAGGAGCAAAAGAGAAGATTATGAAATATTTTGTAAAATCTTGGCTAATCAACACTGTTGGTTTGGTCAACGCCTATTTAACTAAGTCAAAGGATTTTTTAGACTAAATATTCCACTTGATTTTTGAATCCTTTTTAAGCATGTTTGTTATGCTTCTAAGAAGTTCTGCAAGGTTAGGAATGAATCTCTTGAGGAAATTTATTTTGCCAATAAAAGATTGAAGCTCTTTGATGTTTCTTGGACGACTCATTTTTAATATTGCTGCAATTCTACTGGGATCAATCCTAATCCAATCCTTGGAAATAATATGACCAAGAAGTTTTCCTTCCTTAAGGCCAAACAATGTCTTCTTAGGATTTAGTGAGATGCCAAACCTTCTACATTTTTCAAACACTCTTTTGAAATGTGATAAATGTTCCTCATCAGTTTTATAGTAGACAATGATGTCATCTAGATAAATCACAATAAAATAACCAATTTCATCAGCAAAGGTAATATCCATTTCTCTTTGGAAAGTGGCTCCATTATTCATTAACCCAAAGGGAATTTTCACATACATGAAAGTTCCCCATGGAGTAGTGAAGACAATTTCATCCTGATCATCAAGATGCACTAAGGCTTGGTTATAACCTAAGAAGCCATCTAATAAGGAAATTTTACTAGACCCTACTACCTTTTGCAATATATGATCCATTTTAGGTAAGGGGTAGTTGTCTTTAAGGGATACCTTATTAAGATTTATGAAATCAATACACAATATGATTTCTACGGTTTTATTTCTAGTAGGCACAATGTTAGACACCCATTTAGAGTATCTAAGAGGAAGTATGATTTTAGGTTCATTAATCCTTTTTACTTCTTTCTCAACCAAATGCATTAGGACAGGATTTATCCTACGAAGTTTTTGTTTGAAGGGTTTTTGAGCTTCCTTGATTGGGATTTTATGTTGTATGATACTAATCTCATATGCTTTTAGATCCTCATAGATCCAGGCAAAGACATCTATAAACTCTTTGAAAAGAGCTATGTATCGTTGTTTTGTGACAATAGGAAGTAATTTTGAGAGTTTTATCATTTTGGGATTCTGCTCACTACCTATATTACATTCTTCTATGTTTGCCTCTGTGGGTTCTATTTTTGGTTTTTTTGCTACATCATTAAAATAAAGAAGTTCTTCTAATAGAACTAAACCCTAGGCAGAACATTATCCCTAAGTTGAAGTACTTCAAATTCTTCCTTTTCTGGATCTACTTCATGCAATTCTAATTTATGTATATATTGACTGAAATACTTACATAAGAATCATCAAACTGTTTATCTAGACTAACATATTCAACAATTTGATTTTCTACTTCACACTCTAAATCTATGCTACTGTCTTCATACTCATCCTTGGATTGCAAAAAAATTTCAATCTGCTTATCACTTCCAAATACCTGCCAATATCTCATATTATTAGGTATAGCTGGACGATGTTTAACTTCCACTGTATATTGTCTGTTGGGATGAGGCATTTTACATGTGCTAGCTGAAAAAGCTAAACCATTAGCTAGGACATTCTGATTTCTGGGAATGACAACAAGATCATATTCTACAAAAGTTCCTAGAAAGTCAAGCACAACATTTCTGTAGGCTCTCAACCTAGGATGTTTGGCAGCATACTCTCCCTTGATTTGTTTTATAATTAATTCAGAATCCCCATGAATAGAAATTCTTTTAGCACCTAACCTTTTCAATAATTGCAATCCTAAGAGAAGTGCCTCATATTCTGCTATATTATTGGTGCAATGAAAGTTGAGTTTATAGGAATGACCTTCTGCATGATTGTTCCCTGAATTGGACACCCAAACACCTGCCCTTGAACCTGCTTTACTACAAGAGCCATCAAAGGTCATGTTCCAAAAACGTTTAGTTTTAGTATTTTGTCGCACAATTTATGTTTGATTTTCATGTTTTTGGTCAATGCCATTTTATGCCTTGGTAACATGTGCATCAATGTCTCCATCATTATAAATAATGAAAGAGTCCAAGTCGAAATGAACAGAGTAAAGAGGATAGTTATGTGGTCTCTCTTGACTACTCACCATATACTTCATTAAAGTTTGCCTGTTAAGTCTTTTCTGTTGACTATACACTAGTATAATGGCATAAGTCATGTCCATTTGTAGGGTTCCTTGTAATTTTGGTCCCCATGAGTGTTAAAACAACATGCCATACTTAGGGGGAATGTCTGCAACCACTATATCCATCACAACAATTTTAGCAGGGATTTCGGCTAAAGTAACACATAGGTGTTTGATAAGACCTAGGCATCTAACTTCACTAGAATCAAAGGAATACAAGTCTTTGTAGGGTCTAGTAATGTCAAGTCCTAGTCTCTCCATCAAAGTATTAGGCATTAAATTATGGGATGCACCTGAATCTAGCATAACATTATGGAGAATTTTATCATGAATATTCAGACTGACATAAAATGGAGGGACCACTCTTTCTTGTGGTTTGCTTTCAACTTCTGACCCAAATAAGAGTTCAGGCTGATCTTCATTCAAATTTACAAGGTCAGTGTTTTACCTAATGTTTAATGCTTTCATGACCTAAGTCCTGTATATATTTTTGTTCATTAATTCAATTAAGGGGATAGAAATTTTCAGCTTGGCAAGTTCATTTTGAATACTAAATGGTGTTTGATTCTTAAGCAGATTTGGAAAATCATACTTATCAACAACTATTTTTTTGGAAAGTTCTGTTTGTTGCCTGGTAGAAGGGAGATTACTTTGAGTAGTTATGGAATGAGTATCAATCGTCTTTTTCATAGTAGCTTCTGTTGGCTTCTTTCCAAGTTTTTCAGTGATTTTCTTAGGAGGATTTTGTGCTGTTTTCTTGGAATCAGAATCAGAGACCCTTTTGATAGGATTTTAAACATTATTTTTATTTGCAGTATTTGGGCTATGAGAAAAAGTTCCTGCTCCTCTTGAGTGAGGAAAACTGTTTCATCATGATTTATCCCCAAAAAATTTATTTGATTATCATATAAATCATCCACAATATTCCCCTCAACATCTGTGTAATTTTCCTGAAAAGGAGGCCGAACCTGCTGGTCTGGACCCTTTTTTTCTGTTTGTTTAATTTGGGGAACATTCCTGCTAAAGTTTTGGTTTCTAGTTTGAGGGACATTTTGGTTTTCTTTGGCTTGAGTTTGGTCATTAATGTTCACTCTTTGCATCATTTGATTCACTACTATGACTAAGTTATCAATCTTATGATCAACAAAAAAAGTAGAAGGTTCTTCTTTTATGGTTACTCTGCGTTCTGACTTCAGTTTGGATTTTTTGGCCAGGATGTTAACATCAACTTTAATTTCATTTGCTTGCATTTCTTCCAAAGTTGCTAGGCCTCTCTCTCTAAGTTGATATTCCATGTCTACATCGAAACCATTTGGAAAATCAATCAGAGCTAAGCCAGGGGAGGGCTTGATGTCTTGTGGAATGGCATTGTAAAAAATATTGAATCGTTCATAATATTCTTTGATAGTTTCATTGGGTTTTATTTTCAATCTTTTATATTCATTTAGGAGTTGAAGTGGATTCTTCTTGATCTCCTGTCTTGCCAAAATTTTTTGATGGAAAGCATCAAGGTTGGCTATACTTCCTGTAGGTAAACCCATAAACCTTTTCTTGACATCACCTCCTAAGCTTTGGGCAAACAATCTCATGTTAACATCAGCTTCATCTACTTCTTGGAGGTCAAACACATAATTCATCCTATCCACATGTTATTGGGCAGTATTAGCACCCGTATTATCAAAGGTCACAATTTTGGACGGATAATCTGCAAGCATAGCATTAAGTTGGCCTAGTAACACCAAGGGTGCATACCTTCCTACCATAACTATCCTAGTAGCTTTACTTGAGGATGGACTTAATGGAGGTGCAGTTTTGATAACTATAGGGATAATAGGGATAGTAGTTTGAGAAATCACAAGTAGGGAAGTTGAAACTATGGAATGAGTAGGACTGGGAGGCTGTAGATGTATAGATTGGGAAGACTGACTAGACAAAGAGGCTGCTGCAACAATTAAAGCAGAGAATTCAACAGATTGCTGAATAAAAGCTTCTTCAATAGCTTGGTCCAACACTGAAACTAGACCTTGTAATTTGTCAAATTGTTGTAAAGATTCAAGATCAGGATCTGTTTCAAGGACTTGGGTTTGGGGTACATATGGTTGCAGTATGGCTTTATCTATGACAATTTGATCTACAAAAGCCTCAGACTTTGATCTAAACAAACTTTGTTGGAAAGGAAAATCAAATTCTATGTCTTGTAAAGTTTCAAATTTCTCTAGAAGAGAATTAGACCTTGACAAAGGAATATTTTCTAGAGGAGAATTGAATCTAGACAAGGGACTATTACTACCTTGACTCTCAGTAAAACTTTCTTTCTCACCAAATTCTTAGGGTTATCTATGAATTCAGTAGGGTTGGGATCAGGGTGAGATCTAGTGTAAATTATTTTGGGAGTCAGGGCTATGAAAAATCATCACACAAAAATTAAAATCAGAATCAATGATACAGTAAATATATACAAAATAACAACCTCATACCATGTATTTCATAATGATACAACAATTGATTATTAAAATACTGATTTAAAACCAGGGAATAATAATGTTTTGGATTAAAATGTATCATTCCCCAGTATGGTCGCCACTATGTTATCGTTCTATAATTTTAAGATTGGCAGAATAACTATAGAGGACAACATCAAACCACTTTTGAAGCTAGGATCTAGCCCTGCCAACTCCAGAGAGGGATCTCTCTTTATGATTTAACTTTGTTTCTTTAAGTTGATCTTAGGCTAGTTATAATTATGCTTGATTGTTTGTTTGAATTTGGTTGATTGGTTGGTTGATCTGATTAAATTATTTTCTTTCCATTGGGCTATGGAGTCAAATAAAGCTAGATATTGCATCAAATGTTTAAAAGAGTAATCACAGGGCAAGCTAGTTACATTTACTGGATCTTTAAAGTGAATTATGAAATGAAGAAGAGGTGTTTTCAGTAATGATCGAAAATAATTTAAGAAATTTTCAATCAGACTTCAGAAGAAAAACATACATATTGTGAAAACAGTCTAGATAAGGTGTTCAATTAACAAATCTTATTTTTCACATTTTCTGCTTTACAATTAGATTTTCAGATGATTATAATGTAGAGAAAAACAATGGAAACAAATATTAAAATAGGAAAAACATCACCAGTAAATTGCAGCACAAGAATCCTGTGAAAGTCTTTGTATTAATGACGCTCCAGCAGTGTGGAAAAAGTACAATGCTCAATAAGAAAAATTACAATGATCAAGAACCGACCCCTAATAGTTCAAATGAATGAAGTATTTAAACTAAATTTCCAAAAAGATTACAATGAGTGCTGTATCAACATGGCAATCTATTATTAATCACAAAATAATAGAATTGACTAATGTGACCAAAAGAGGTGAATTTGGTGAAGTGGTCTGGACATGTGGCACTATTTCCCCCTAGAACAGTTGCTGAGTTGCCATGATTTGGGTGTTGTGCTGGGCATAGCTGATCTTTTTTCTTTACTCTTGAAATTCACACAATTTTTCCCGCTGCTCCTCATCTAGGATGGTGATTTTTGTTGCCTTGCGGTAGATCTTAGCTACCTTGGTATATCGAGAAAATGTGGGCTTTACCATGAAAATATGCTTTATCTCATGCTGAATGAAAATATCGTTGCTGACAATTTCTAAAAAAGCTCTCCCTGTCATAGCACATTTAATGTGGGAAAATTTAGCACTGTCCCTTGCAATATCTTTAAGATTCCTCATACAAGCTTCCCTGGTTATCAATTTGTCATTAATTTCAAATAAAGAAGGCAGGCCCCTCTTTGTTAATGGCTCTATTTTGCTAAAAAATTTGTTGACTGCTATTTCCAAACCGTGACATTTTTCTTTAAGCTGGACATTCAAAGTTTTCTTTGTAAGAACTTTCTTCACTTCCAAAATTCTCCTTGTCATGTCATCTACTCCCAAATCATCCACCTCATATATATTTTTGGAATTTAGAAACTTGATGATGTTGTTGACTATGGTAGGCATATCTCCCAACTCATTGTTAATAGTGGAAATGGCCTCATTATCTCTCTCAATCAACTCTTTCTGCTAAAATATAATCTGAATACATGGCCAGATTTCATCCATGGCTTCAATAATATTGGTCCATATAATTTCCTTAACTTGACCCAGTGTGTGGCCAATGGAGGATTCCCTTGTGGACTTCTGTAATATTTCTATCCGCTTCTGAGCTCTTCGTAGCTTTGCTACATGGAAATTTTCAGTCCTAGCCTTCTGGTCTTGTAGAACATTAACTTGAGCTTGCAATATTTTAATTTCTTCTGTTTGGAGAGTCATATTCTCCACTGCACTAGCTAGCTGATATGTAGTATTCCCGGTGTTTGCTGTAGAAGATGTAGATGTAGGAATGACTATAAGAGGTATAACTTCCAAAGGGACAATAGATATCCTTGCAACTTGCTCCTTTCCTTTGATTTTTTTTTTTCATCTATGTTTCCATTTGTTTCAACTGTACATTTTTCTCCATGACGAGCTTCATCATTTCTGTCTTCTGTGACTCTGTCTCTTCAATGTCTTTGGCCAGAGGATCTCCTGTGGTTGGTAATTTCAACAGTCTTCTCAATGCTGCTATGTCAACATTCTTCTTTCTTATGATCTCTTCTGCAACATTGATATTTGAAGGATGATAGCCTACCTTGATTACCAAGTCCTCCAAAGCTTTGATTCTTGTATCTTTAGCAAGTGAAGAGACTTTTTCCATCTTCAATTGTGACTGAACATTAGCTAAAGAAACCTGCAATTTGGACAACCTCATAGCAGTGTTAGTGAGTGTGGATGAAATCATTTGACCAGTTTGTCTGTGAATCTCCATTTAATCAATGGGATGTATGTCTTTTATCTCAAATTCAAATGAAGTAATTTTGTAATCTGATGCTGTATTGGGTTGTGGGATATGTGGTTGGAGAAAAGCCATCTACATTTTTCCTTTCTTATAGTCAAAGGTTGACATTAGTCTGCTTTGAGAATTGGAAGTCTACTTCTAGAACTAATTATATGTATTGATCTCAAAAGCTTCATTTCTCAATTTAATCTCCTTGAATATATCAAATATGAACTTTTCTTTCTCCTCTATGGTAGATGGACTGGTTTGCATAATTTGCTGCTGACCTTGTGAAGCTATCGAGGTGGTAGGAGAAAGTGTAGTCTGATCACCTACTTGTGAGGAAGCAAGTTTCTCTCTGGTATTGATAATATCTTCTTGATTTGAATCCCTTCTTAGTTTTACTTTGTGATTGAGCTTAGTTCTCTTCTTGTATATGATTTTGAAGTCTTCACTGGGAGTATCAGTCACTGAAGGTGACTCTTCCTCTCTGAACCTTTTTGCTACTTTCTCCTGTGTGACAGGAGTCTGTAATGTTGAAGTTGACACCAATTTCTCCTCAACCTCTTGTAGAGTTTTTTCAGTCCATTATAGTTGGTCCTTGTATCTCTCAATCTTTGGTTTGAATGTATGAAGATAATATGTAGATTTGTTTTCTACCCTTAACTTGGAGATGACACCTAATGGATCATATGACCATGTAAAACTAAGGCTAAATTGCATTTATTTTAGAAATTTGTCTACTTCTTCCCCTGCTGCCTTGCTGTTACAGATGAAAGGTCCTATTTGTGTTTTGATATGGAATTGATATTTCTTGTTGGTAGACACAAAATGAATCTCATCAACATTGAGCATTTGCTTGATGTATTCTAGGGCGAAAATCCTCATTGGGAGAAATTTTGGCAGTTTGTAAGGAGCGAGTTCACACCCATATATCCTTAGCTCTGTGTAATTTTGGTAAAGATACCAATCTCTTGTTTGGACTCGGTTTGATAACTAAATTTTTTTCCTGATTTCTTCACTGATTCTTGGCTCTGGATTGCTGCTTAGAAGACTGAGTGTTGGATGTACAAACATTTCTATGAATTGTTTGTATGAGTATTTTTTTGCTCCTTCATTACTAGCGTAGTCTAGAAGATGTCTGATTGTTGATTTCCCTCATCATCCAACTTTTGTAATGCAAGATTTAGCTTGTCTCCCTAAAATACAAAAACATATATAGTAACACAAAATCATATTTAAATACTTCCTCAGTTTGGAATTTGACGAATTGTTCATGGATGGAATCTGCAAGGAATTGGTTGAAGTTGAACAAGATGGAAGGCTTAGAATCTTTGGAGAAAATGGAAAGGAATCCAATAATGGCCTCATCTACCCATTGATCTAAGTAATAACCAAGGAGGTAGGAGATTACTGTAATGATTTGCTTGGCTCTCTCAGGGAAAATGGAGGATGGATAGGGAGGATTTTTCTTGGGTAATGGGGCATCTTTAGTCAAGAAAAGCTCAAGGGTTTTGGCTCTTTTTGCAAAGTCTAGTTTCTGATATAATTCAGTGAGTGCTTCATGAGAGAAAGGAGTGGCATTCTCTATTATAGGAGCTTGCATCATTTGGTCTATAGATTGGGGAGTTATGGTGAATAAAATTTCTCCTGTAGGGGCAATAACAGCTCTTTGGCTGGGTAGATAACAAGCATGACATTTCTTGATGAATTTAGGGGCACTGTGGGTGTGGGGAAAGATGTAATGGGGAAAATTGGATTCCCACAGTCCAATATCGTTAGACTTATCAATGAATTTTTCTTCAAGCCAATAGTACATTTCAAATAAATCAAACTCACACAGGGTTTCATGGATTTTGTAATCTTTGTCCGCCAAAGGTATATGATGAAAATCAATCGAAGGGTGGATCAGAGGACTTACAGGTTCTTCCTGTCCCTTATCTTTAGGAGGCATGATCGGATTAGGCTGAGAACACTGGTAAAATCTTGATTGTACAGGTTTACAGGGTGGAGAAATGGAATCAGATTCGAGAAGACAGGAAAATAGAGGCACTGGTTTGAACGACAATTTTCTGGTTCGATCCTCGATGGTATTAAATTGTTATGATTTGAATTAGTAAGCATGTCACAGGAAAACGTATTAGGAGAGTATGATATTGGTAACCAAAGAATGGGCAAAGGGAGGCATTTTGTATTTTTCAGGCTTTCCGTCGATGGTGGTGCGGGTCTGTTACGTTAACGGTTAAGTAATTAAATTACTTAAGGAGTTGATTTGGAGGGAGTGGATGTGATTTGCGGGAGCAGCAGATAGATGAGGTGGTGAGACGAGATTGGCGGGAGTGTAATGGATAGATGGTGGTTTCGTGCGGCAGAAAAAACCATTTTCAAAGGGGGCCTGAGGTGGTTAACGGTTTTGGTAAAGGGGGTGCGAAAACATAACATGGTGCCATGTTGCAGCGAGTCTAGGGTTCAATACTGCCTATTTTGGACCCCTCCCCTCCCCTGCCTGGACGGTAAAGTTCGGATGGTGAGGGGGGGCCAAAGAATAATATCAGCCATTGGATATGGAAAAGGGGAATTCAGATGAGGTGAAAGGTGGTGGTGCTTTATTATGATGCGATGGACATGTGGTGGGGTAGGGGAAGAATTTAATGGAATATGACTGGATGCGTGGTGAGGTAGGCGAATGAATTAAATATAAGCGGAGGAATGATTTTCGGGTGGTGAAACTTAGGAATAGTGGAATTATGCACCAAATGTATTTTGATATACCGAACCTTAGAATAAAAGCTTCATCCCTTTACTTTTCTCCCGCACATGAAAATATATTCAAAAAATTGAGCTTAGGATAAAATTTTCATGCTTCTCCTGAAGTCACCATTCTATTTCTACCTACCCTCTCATTTCAATTCTTTTTCTAAGCTAACATTTTCCTCTTCTTTCAAGTTTGCAAGGTGCATTTAAACTAGCACACCCATATTAGTTTTTTTATTTATGAAAATCTACTTATTCTATCACTTATCTCACCATTGATTTAGATTAAACCGTTGAATCAATTTTATTTCTACCTAGCTACTGATTTACTAAGATTAAATTGTTTGGTAAATCTTTATTCACTAACCTATTCAAGAGAAATTGAAATGTGTTCAATCATGATTAAACTGTATGATTTGAACAAAACTTTAGTCATTGTGGCAATAAAAAACAACTTTCACACAACCTCATTTGATAATGAGCTAAAAGAACTAACTTATCAGTATTGGCATTTAAAGTTGCAACACTTTCCGTATTATTTTCTATTTTTTCTTTTGTGGGGTTCTTATTTCCTTTATTTATTTATTTATTTTTTAACATACCCTCTTTTCATTTTCCTTTTTCATATATTTTTGGAAATCATTTGAATATTGAAATTGATGTACAATATGAAATTACAAATACAAAATACTCCATCACCTTGAGATCCTATAATTTATAGGACCCTAACAGAGTTGAGGAGAATGACCAAGGAACCAAATAATGGAAAAGATCAGGACCGCATGCAAACTCCATCAGATGCATGATTATCTTGAGGGTAAGTATGGTAAGTAAAGAGCACCTTCCGAAGTACACCTCTTAGTTGAGTTTACAGGATGACTAGTCAATGTCATATCATCCTATCCTCAGTAGAAAGCATGTGCACAAACAGGAAAGATCATTGTATGTGATTATTCTACATGTCTTGCTTCCTTTTCACTTTTTTGGCCAACTGTCGTCTTCGACATGATGATTTCTATGTCATGCTTGCGACCTCATTTTGGTGATGTTGAAGGTTGTGGTTGAGTTGTGTTCGCTATGTAAACATCTATTGCACTCACACACGACGTTGTAAGCATTGTCACACAAGTGTCATCACGGTCATCCAAATGTCTATCTCAATTGTCGCACTTGTCGCTCGCACCCATCGGTTAGTCACACAAAGCGTATGTTGTCTTGATGGTTCAAGGTGTCTTGTCATCGAGTCATGTTGAGTGTGTGTTCACAAGGTCATTCATGCACAAGGTTACTCGCTCACATACTTAATGATTTTGCTAAAAATATGTTGATCGGACCTCCCTCCAACAACTGGACCTTCGCTAAGCTGCACTACGCAGTCTCAACTCTCAGTGGACATCTACTGCTGCGTAGAATCACGAAGAGCTTGACGCTACTTCTAAGGTAGTTTGCACTGCGTAATCTTGGAGTTGACTTGATTGACTGTCACCAGAACAACGCAAAAGTTTCTCAGCGAGCCATCTCAATCTGCGCTGCCTACAAGCAACACAATCAAGCCTCAAGTTGGTTAACTAGAGAGTTTGACTGGGCAGTGACCCTGAGACTCACTCCAAAAAAATCTGCAAAAGCTACCAAGCACGCCCAATTACATTGACTGAATAAACTATGTAGACATGCCAGATAGACACTCGCTACCTGTCCCTACACTGCCTTAAACAATTGTGTAGTTTTTCCATTCAATAATTCTGTTAGCCGACTTGCTGCTCCTCATGAAAACTGTGCAATTTTCATGAGCAGTCTCCTAGCTGCCCAACATCCCACTCAACTCCGAAACTAAGAAAGTAAGTCTAGAAGGCCAACCTCCCATCTCCGTGCATTTTTTGCTAGTAACCTCTCATTGCCAACTTCCCAGAAAAATTGCTCAATTTTTGCCAGCACCCTCCCGCAGCCCACTACCATCTCCCTAGAGATAGTATAGAGTTTTCACTACGAGTCTCCCTCTACTGCCTGCACTGTCTCCCTAAAATAAAGTGCACAAATCTTCCCTCCAGTCAAGCTAGATCTCGCAGAAAGTTACTGCTGATCCAGTGACCTCTGCACAATTTTCATGGACAGTGCCTGGAGCCTGCATCCCGACCTGAAATGTGCTCTACGCAATTTTAAAGCCTTTTCCTCTCTCCTAGTCACCTACATCCAAAAGTAAAAAAAAATGCGTCATCTTAGACTCAGAGATTTCTAGATTTAACGTTGTCTCGTCATGATTGATTGTAGATACAGGTACATGGATGAGACATGGTGCGATGACAAACATGATGAACATGGAGTGCATGAAATGAGACTTTTTGGCGAACTAATGAACACATGGAGCCTTCTAAAGTACAAGCGAAGGAGAGACATACACATCAACATCAAGTGAACACCAAGACCATCGAAGACTCCAGAAACCTTGCCATGCGGAGGTGAAGCTATGATACACCAAGAGCACATCCATCACTCAACAACACTGTAGCTCGACATGCACACCACCAACAACATGAACATACCAGCTTTGTCATGTCGAGTCATGTCATGAGTCATCTTGAACACATCACTATTGCGGGCCACACTGTTGTAATCATTGTAATGTAACGTGGAAGTCCAAGAGACCCACATGTAAAGTTGAAGAGTCATGTAAGTCAAATAGTCATGAGGGAAGTCGAACAGTCACAAGGGTTAGTTTCACCCTTGGCTATATATACCCCTCATTTGTACATGCAAAGGAATTTTCACCTTGGTTCCTCCCACATATCCTTGAGAGTTTGTAATATTTTCTTTGAGGAGCGAGCAGTGGCTCCAATGCCCCGCTATCGAGGTTAGTGATGTAATGGTCTACAAATGTGTCTTGGAACTTTCAATTAATTTAAAAGCCTGTTAACAGGCCAACATGTTTTCACGCATGTATTGTATTCGTTTGTAAGACTATTCTTTGGACACTTGTAATGCATGTTTCTTTAACTTGTATTAAGACAGTTGAACTATTTCGGTTGTTTTAGTACATATGCTGTTGGAAATGTGTTGTATCAGTTGCTAACGTTGTCTCACCCATGTGGGATATCCCGTCGGACACTCGAAAGATTCATTCTTTTAAACTTGTTATAATGCCCGTCACACTCGTGTGGAATATTCCGATGGGTGTTGTACATGCCATTTGTTCACCTTCTGTTTGTGACTGCCGCATTCGTGTGGACTACTCCACCGGAAGCTGCGCATGTCCTGATGTGTTGTGTGTCTCTAGCAGAGTTGGGACTATTCCATTTCAACCTGAGACTCATTTCCACCCTATCCCTCTATAGTGAAAGAAATTTAACACAAGAAAAACTAAGCACTCACCAGGCACTCGAACCTCACTGTTCGAAGACAAAGTAAACCACTCTCACATGCTGACAAGCAAGATCTAAGGCATATATTTTAAGATAATGGAAAACAGGCCATCGTACCAGATGGGACTCCTAAACCAAACAGTGTGAGGTCTAGTTGGGACTTCATGCTGGGGAGATTCCCTGAATGTTTGCGGATCCAGCACCGTCAACATTTCTGGCACTAGAAGGAGGGCCAGATGAAAAGTTGAGTCCTCACAATCTGTTTTGAACCTCCGCATACTTATAATGAATGAACACATAATTTCTCTTCAGGAGTGTATGTCTTATGGAAACAACTTTGAAATCTCAGAGGAGCTTTAGAATAACTTGTCATGTAAAACATACTATTCTAGAGGCCAAGTAGCCTTAGTTAGACACAAGTTTGGCGTTGTAGGATCCTTTGAAAGACATGAAATATTTGAAGATTACATGACCTGCGTGCTGTTCGCATATGTGCTTCAAGGGCACCCACTACAATGGTGTGCCACACTGCCCGAAAAGTATATTCACTCTCTCCCTCATCTGGTCGTAGAGATAGACCATTCTTTAAATCATTTTGACCGTAAAGCACTCAATAAAGAAATCCTGAAATTACAGAAAGCACCTGATGAATTCGTTGAGCAATTTCACACATGATTTTGTAATGTTGCATATCGATTTCCTGAAGATGAGATTGATTGGGAATTTCTCGATGGAAGATTTAAGTATCTTCTTTACATATCTAAAAACCCATAATTATTAGAATCATTCAAACCCCTCCCAGCATACCTCAGTGTTAGAGCTGCCAAATCTAAGACATATAGGTCACTGTCATAAATGACTGTCCGTCCTCTTCTCATCATACAACTCTAGCTCTGGAGTGCGAGGTGGGAGAAGGCGCGCGCACATATGTTGAACTGTCACATCCTCCTACCCCAACTGCTCTTGATATCTGCGCAGACTTGGCTTGCAAGCCTACTAGTTGTCATGTGGACTTGTTACCTCAATCTCCATCCCCACATTCTACTGATTCTCCAAATTGTACTATTTTGTGTTCTTCTGTTCCGGACTCCACACATGCTGTGAATGAGGATCAAGTTTTTGATGAAGTTGGTGTTGTGCAGACAACTTGCACTATCATTCATGATGAGTGTATGCGATAACCTAAAGAAAATCATGTGGTGAAGGATGACTCCCTTCCATCCACGCCTCATCCGCTCTATCCCAACATACCTTGTGATTTTGCCACTATTGATTTCCCCTTTGAAAACTCATTTCCGTATGTTTCTACCTACGATTGTTCACAGGACACATAAGATGTCACTCTGTCAATACATTGTAGAGAGGACACATCTTCCTCTGAAAATCCATCCCATCTGTCTTCTATCATTTTTGAAAACACAGATGGTGAACATCCTTGCTTCTCATCTACCCCTCTACACAATTCATTAAATCATGAGGATGCCGACGAACATCTCGAATTTTCTGATCATGGTTGTCGTGATCTCTGTACTTCTTCATTTGCTCAAGATGTTGATTCACTCATTGTTAATTTGTTTAGGCCATTGGTCTCCAATGATTTACCTATTGACAAAGTGGAAACCCCACAGGCTGTCAAGGCACTTCAGCTTGGGCTGATGGTTATGTCAGGCCCTCACTGTCCTGAGGTTAGTTCGACTTTCGATCAGAAAATTTTTGAAACACCCAAGGCTCCTCATCACTCTCTGCTTCACATTAAAGATCAACCAAACACCCAAATTTCTCTTCCTCCATTCGAATCACACAATCCCATCGCTCAAGCTTTGGAAGAATCTTACAAAACGAGCATGCTTGCAAAGGATAAGTTGTTGGCCTTTCTCATGTTCGATCATATGTCATAGTCCAAAGAGTGTATATGTTTACCGTTTGCATGTAGTGCATCATAACACTATGGTACATCTGCATAATGTTTGTTTTGTGCATTCGCTCTTTTCTATTCTGTGGATGTTTTAAAACTCAGAGCGTGTTGGTCTTCACTGACCTATCTTTCTTGTTCGCTAGTTTACATGCATACATTTCTTGTTAACCATGCTTTCACCAACATGGGCCAGCCAAAGCGCCAATGGCTGCATTGGAAATATCACTTCACGTGAGTAGTCCCATGCACTATTTAGTGTAGGAGTAGGAGTAGTCTTTTCTTCTTGCTTTTCTTTGCTTCCTGGTTTGCATGTTTGTTTGTTTGCTTACTTTGTTTGGTTTTCTTGCTTTCTTGCTTTGCTTACTTGTTTTTCTTTTGCTTTACTTCTAATTTTTGCCTTTTGCTTTCTTCACTTGATTATACCTGTAGGTTACCCTCTCGTGAAACCGTGTTTAGCTCTCAAGACAAGCTGGGAAAATCTAAGAGGACTTATACAACTATCAACACTTGGTTATCTGTTGTCCTCTTTCTTTATGAAGATCTTTTTGTCTTCAGTCGATGATGCCTTGATGGTAAATACATTCTATTCAAGTGAGTCTTGGTGAAAACACAATGCTTGCGCTCTAACTAGCAGCACCTACTCTAGTTGGTTGTTTTGAGTTAACCCTTGTCAGTCCAGTCAAGGAGAGTAGGGTGAGGGGGAAAACCTTAACAAGTATGTCATAGGTATACATAACATACTTCTCTGAAGGAACAACGTCTTTTGCTCTCAATAAGTTAGGATCCCTCTTTCATCTCTGAAATAAATAAGTGCTGATGCATAGCTCTTTGAAAAATGAAAAAATGAATAAGGCAAAAGAAGAGAAAGGATTCCTACATAGAGTGGTGATGCAAGTAACTCTGTCAGGGTACTGACTAGGCTTGCTGGTAGTGAAGCGATGCTTGTGTTCTCGCGTGACTCCACTGGGGTACTGTCTAGGCCTGCTGGCAGTAGAGTAACATCAGAGATGAAACTAAAACCCCGACTGTCATATTACTTGTGCACCAATATACCCCTCATCCCCAATCGAAACAACTGGGTTGACTTGGCTTGGATGTGTGCTGACCGATCAAGAGAATGGTAGGGACTACATCTTTCAACCAAGTTAGTGTGGAAACCATGATGATCAAAGAATCGAATAATACTTCCAGAAGGGTTAGACTCGCTTTTCATGAAACAAGATCCATAAAGAGAGCTAGATTTCTACCAGTGTGTCGCCAAGTGTTGTAGCAGCTACAACCACCCTCCAAAATTTTGGCTCGCATGAAAATTTTGGAGCCTACCTTGGATCCTGCGATCGATCATCCTTGGTCACTTGTTGGTAAGCTAATGATTTCAAGCTCCCCTCCTTGATCCTAAGAGTTGTCCACGTTCTCATCTTTATGCAGCATGTGTCATCATCGGGCATAGGGGTTGTTATTTGTCATGCAAAGGGAATGTTGTCTTTATTCAAGGGAATTGTGTGCGTATGAGTGGTTGTCATCACATAGACATGTTTCACACTCACTTCATGCACTCTTGTCATGAAGGTTGTTGCATTAATAAAAGTATGTCTTATGCATTCTGGATGGTCTACGTTGTGTCACAAAGTGTCCGTGTGCGATCAAAGTCAAGTCCTACCAATGTTTACATATGTTTAACTGATCTCACAATTAACCATTTTTCCGAGCAACCTAGCCTAATCTAGCTTCCCAGAACTGTGCATGTTGCTTCTGCAACTGTCAAGTTTCCTCCCTTGCCTACTGAAACCCTGTAGTGCATAGAGACACCAACCTTCCTTGGGTGTTGAAACCATGCAACCCGCAGAGGCCCCAACCAACACTTCTCTCCAAAAATGCACAAAGCATTCAGGTAACCATCACTGCTCTTGAGAAATATGCATAACAGTCCAGCTGCAATGCACTCAAAAATTGTGCAGAGGTTTCCTCCCAGGACCCCCATCCTGCAACAGTATGTTGTGCGTGAAAACTATGTAATGTTTTCCAAGCTGCCTTGTCTGTCTTGCATGCAGAAACTGCGCAGATAGGCCTCCCAGGGCCTCATTCCGACAATAGTCATTGTCCATTGAAATTGCACAGATCTACCTCTCAGTGACTACAAGAAAAGGTGACATGCTGAAATCGCTTCCAAGGAGTTGAGGAGAAGGACCAATGAACCAAGTAATGGAAAAGATCAGGACCCCATGCAAACTTCATTGGATGCATGATCATCTTGAGGGTAAGTAAAGAACACATTCCAAAGTACGCCTCTTAGTTGAGTTTGCAGGATGGTTTGTCAATGTCATATCATCCCATCCTCAGTAGCATGGACGTGCGCAAACACGAAAGGTCATTGCATGTGTTTCTTCTACATGTCTTGCTTCCTTTTCACTTGTTCAAACAAATGTTGTCTTTGACATGCTTATTGTTATGTCATGCTTGCAGCTTCGTTCTAGTGACATTGAAGGTTGTGTTTGCTATGTAAACATCTATCATAGTCACACACGATGTTGTAAGTATTGTCGTGCAAGTGTCATCACGGTCATCTGAATGTTTATCTTAAGTGTCGTGCTTGTCGCTCACACTTGTCGGTCAGTCACACTGAGTGTATGTTGTCTTGATGGTTTGAGGTGTCTCGTGATTGAGTCATGTTGAGTGTGTGTTTGCAAGGTCATGCATGCACAAGTTTACTTGCCCACACACTTAATCATTTTGCTAAAACCATGTTGACTGGACCTCCCTCCAACAACCGGACCTTTGCTTAGCTGCACTACGTAGACTCAGCTCTTAGCGAACATCTACTACTACCCAGAATCGGATAGAGATTGAGGTTACTTCCAAGGCAGTCTGCACCGCACAGTCTTGGAGTCGCCCTGATTGATTGTCACTAGAAAAATGCAAAAGTTTCTCAGAAAGCCATCTCAATCTGCGCTGCTCGCAAGAAACACCATCAAGCCTCCATCTGGTCAACCAGAGAGTTTGACTGGGCAGAGACCCTGGGGCTCACTCCAAAAAATTATGCAGAAGCTACCAAGCATGCCCAATTCTGCTGACTGAAGAAACTTCCCAGACATGCCGGACAGACACCCACTACCTGTCACTGAACTGCCCTAAAAAATTGCTCAGTTTTTCCAGCCAGTCACTCTGTCAGTCGGTCTATTGCTCTTGCTGAAAATTGCACAGTTTTCATGAGCAGTCTCCCAGTTGCCCAGCATCTCGCTCAGCTCAGAAAATGCACAAGGATGTCTAGCAGGCCAGCCGCCGAGCTATGCGCAGTTTTTTCCAGCAGCCTCCTGCCAACTCCCCAAAAAAATTGCGCAATTTTTTCCAGTAGCCTCCCGCAGACTGCTGCTAGCTCCTCGAATAAATTGCGTAGTTTTCACTGCCAGTCTCCCTTTGCTGCCTGCACTGTCTACCTGAAAAAAATGCGCAGATCTGCCCTCTAACCGAGCCAGATCCCACAGACAGTCATTGCTGATCCGGATTGCCCATCTCAACCTCCCAATGACCTCTGCACAATTTTCATGGATAGTGCCCTGAGCCCGCAACCCGACCTGAAATGTGCTCTGTGCAATATTAGAGCCTTGTCCTCTCTCCCGGTCATCTGCATCCGAAAGTGAAAAATAATGCATCATGGTAGACTAGGATATTTAGCATAGTTACCGATCAAATAGGAACTATTACCTCAAGACAGGTACTCTAGCCCAAAACCCCCCAAAAAACATGAAAAGACAACCCAAAAATGAAAATTGTGTATTCGAGAAAAATGTTTTTTTTTAGGGTAAAATTTCAACAATTTTTTTAAATGGAAGTAAAAACTATTTTTTTTATTACAAAATGGATGAAAAAACACCCTTAAAAAAATAAGTGTTGATTCTGGAATAACAAAAAAAATGGGTTACAATTTTGTAGTTTTTAGCAATGGAATTAAAGATAAAATATCGGGACTTTGAAAAATTGTAAAATTCCAACAATTCTCGGACATGATGTTAAAGATAAAATATCATATCTAAAATCCTCATAATTCCGACAATTTCCATCCATGTTGTTAAAGATAAAATATCTTGACTCTAAAAAACGCTAAAATTGTAATTGTTTTCAACCATAGCATTAAAGATAAAGTATCATGACTTAGAAAAACATTAAAATCTTGACAATTTTTTAACCATGCAATTAAAACCAAAGATTATGACTACAAAAAAATATCAAGTTTTAAAAATATTTCAAGCATGACATTATGGAAATTTTTTATGACAAAGAACTTTAGAAATGAACACCCAAGAGGAATTTATTCTTTAAATGCTAAATATATAGTGATTTTAAAATCTTAGCCTAAGGCAACTCGATACATTGCAACAAAAATTTAAAAATCAACCATCAAATTGACACTAGGTGTAGGTGAACTTGACCCGTTGTAGTGAAAACTTAAAGACCAACCATGCAATTGATACATTGTGGAGGCAGAATCGATTCATTATAACAAAATTTTTAAAATCAACTATCAAATTCCACATAATGGGATCAGGTTGCTAGACGAGCATTGACACAGACCCTGAAAAAAAAGAGAGAAAAATACAAAAGAAAACAAAAATTCAAATAATGAAAAAAAAACAAAAAAATAATACAAAAGAAAACAAAAAATTTAATATTGATAAAAAGAAAAAAATGAAAAAAAATAATAATAAAAGAAAACAAAATTTAAATACTGAAAAAAAAAATTAAAAAAAAAACACAAAAGAAAATACAAAAGAAAACAAAAATTCAAATATTGAAAAAAAACAATAAAAAAAAAAAAATAATACAAAAGAAAACAAAAATTTAAATATTATTAAAAATTAAAAACAGTGAAAAAAAATACAAAAAATAATACAAAAACGCTAAAAATTCAAATATAGAAAAAAAACAATAAAAAAACAATAAAAACACATATATTTTTTAAAAATAATAATAAGAAATAAAGCATAAAAAAACTTAAAAACATGACAAATAAGTCAACTATAAAAAAAAGAAAGACAAAAAAACCTATAAAAATATAAAAATAAAATAAAATAAACTTATAAATATTAAAAATTAGACAAAAAGAAAAATCATAAAATAATTAAAAACGAAAAACAAAGAAAAAATAGACATGATTTAACAAAAACAAATTAAATTAACAATTTATTTATTTATTTTTTAAATAAAAAAAATGCATAACTAAAAAATAAAATAAAATTAAAAAAATAATTAAAAAGGAAATCAAAACAAAATAATTAAAAAAATAAAATTTAATAAAAAATATTATAAAAAAAATCCGGCGACCTCTGGCTCGAGTTGGCCTCAAGCGCGGGTGGCAAGGCGAGCTACATGCAACCGCCTCTACGTCCGCGCGCTTGGCCAACCCTACATAGGGGTGGCAAGATTTATTTTATTTTTAATTGTTTTTTTTTAATTTAATTATTATTATTATTATTTTTACGTATTTTTTGTATTATTTTATTTTATTTTATTATTTTTATGATTTTATTTTATTTTTTAGGTTATTATGATTATTATTATTATTATTATTATGTGGTTGAATTTTATTTTTTTTACCTTAAAAAAAACGTTGTAGATGTGTTTTTTTTGGTTTAATTTTCAAATTTTTTCTATAAATTATATGTTTTATTTTTAATTTTTAATTTTTAATTTTTACAATTTAATTTTGTTTTTTTTTTTCACATTTTTATGGGTGTTTATATATATATATATATATATATATATATATATATTATTTGAGTTTTTTTTGGTCATGTTTTGTAATTTTTTTTTTTTACGAACATGAAAATCACAAACATTTAAAAAAAATATCCATACTTAATACATTATAAAATTTAAAGTGTAAAAAATAGGCCCTCTAAACAAAAAGGGTTGATGCTTCATCGACACTTTTCAAAATCAAGATGAAAATCACGAACATTTAAAAAAAATGTTCATACTTGATACATAAAAAAGTTTAAAGTGTCAAAAATAAACTCTTTAAAAAAATGTGTTGATGCTGCATCAACACTTTTCAAAATCAAAATGAAAATCACTAACGTTTTTAAAAAATGTTCATACTTGATACATAAGAAAATTTGAAGTGCCAAAAATATGCTAAAAAAAAAGGTGTATTCTGAATCAGCAATCTTCAAAATCGGGTGAGTTTTTGCAACCTCAAAAAAACCGGGACTAGGTAGTTTTCCCGTTTGATCGGTTACTATGTTATTTCTGGGTTTGATGTTGTCTCGTCATGAGTGATTGCAGATGCATGTACACGGATTAGACATGGCGCGACAATGAATGGGATGAACAAGGAGCACATGCAAGGAGACTAGTTTGCAAATGGACGAACACATGAAGCATGCTAAAGTATAAGTGAAGGAGAGATATACACATGCAACATCAAGCAAACACCAAGACCATCGAAGATTCCACACACCTTGCCATGCGGAAGTGAAGCTATGATATACCAACAACACATCCATCACTCAGTAGCACTGCAGCTCGACATGCACACCACTAGCAACATGAACATACCAGCTTTGTCATGTCGAGTCATGTCATGAGTCATCTCGGCCACATCACTAATGTGGGCCACAATGTTGTAATCAATGTAATGTAACGTGAAAGTCCAAGAGGCCCACATGTAAAGTTGAAGAGTCATGTAAGTCAAATAGTCATGAGGGAAGTCAAACAGTCACAAGGGTCAGTTTCACCCTTGGCTATATATACCCCTCATTTGTACATGCAACGGACTTTTCACTGTGGCTCCTCCCACATAGATTTGAGAGTCTGTAATCTTTTCTTTGAGGAGCGAGCAGTGGCTCCAACACCCCGCTATCGGGGTTAGTGATGTAATGGTGTACGGTTGTGTCTTGGAACTTTCACTTAATTCAAAAGCTTGTTAACATGCTAGCATGTTTTCACGCATGTATTGTATTCGTTTATAATACTATTCTTTGGATGCTTGTAATGCATGTTGGTTTAACCTGTATTAAGACATTTGAAATATTTTGGTTGTTTTAGTACATATATTGTTGGAAATGTGTTGTATCAGTTGCTAACGTTGTCTCACCCATGTGGGCTATCCCACCAGACACTCAATAGATTCATTCTTGTAAACTTGTTATAATGCCCGCCACACTCATGTGGACTATTTGGCCAAGTGTTGTACATGCTATCTGTTCACCTTGTGTTTGTGCCTGCTACATCCGTGTGGACTACTCTACCGAAAGCTGTGCATGTCCTGATGTGTTGTGTGTCTCTAACAGAGTTGGGACTGTTCCCTTTCTACCTGAGACTCACTTCCACCCTCTCCCTTTGTAGTGAAAGAACTTTGACACAAGCAACACTAAGTACTCACCAGGCACATGAACCTCGCTATTTGAAGACAAAGTAAACCACTCTCACATGTTGATAAGCAAGAGCTAAGGCATATCTTTAATATAATGGAAATCGGGCCATCGTACTAGATGAGACTCCTACACCAAACGGTGTGAGGTCTAGTCGGGACTTCATACCGGGGAGATCCATTGAATGTTAGTGGGTCCAACACCATTAACACCAGCAAACTGCAAACTAGATATACCCGATCTTATGATTTAGCAAGAGCAAAAACTCACGGATAAGGGGAGTCTACTCCTTGAGCCGAGATCATAACACGCCATATACTCAATGGGGTTTGAACTGTGGTCTGGTTGGTTTCACCCAGGCAGACTTACTGTTAAACCACATACCACTGTATCACCTTCATGTACACGTTGGTAATCAAAAGTCAAATATGTTGAAGGCACAAAGACTTTATTAAAATATTTTGGTGAAGTTTAACCATTTTGGGTAACCATATTTTACACCTTCTCCAATCTATCCCAATTATCCCAATGAATATCCTTTGAAACTTCTTTTCAACAAAGATCATGTTTAGGGAATGTAGTAGTATACTGAGGATCATGTCTAGGGAATATAGTGGTCTAACAAGGATAGTGTTTAGGCAATGCAATAGTCTAGTGAGGTGACTTTTTGGGGTAGATTTTTTGGTCGATTTTCCCTAAAATTTGGCTAGAAACCGTACAATCTCAGTTATAAGATGTTAAGTCTACACAACATCACAAGAAAAAAGGACATTGGTGAGGGGCGAAAAATGTCACCATAAGCTCATTGGTGATGGTTAAAATAGCCTTCGTCACCAAAAACTAAACGTCACCAAAGGTGGCATTGCCAAAAGTATAGGTGTTATAGTGAAATTCAAAGTCCATCACCAATAATGATTTATAATGATGGATAGCGACCATCACCATTTCATATGAGCAATGGTGATGAACCATAACCTCCATCACCAAAAACTGAAGGTGACCAAAGGTGGTGTCGCCAAAAGTATAGGTGTTGTGGTGACATTCAAAGTCCGTCACCAATAATGATTTATAATGACGGATATCGACCATCACCATTTCATATGCGCAATGGTGACGGACCATAGCCTCCGTCACCAAAAACTGAACATTACCAAAGGTGGTGTCGCCAAAAGTATAGGTGTTATAGTGACATTCAAGGTCCGTCACAAATATTGATTATAATGACGGATAGTGACTGTTACCATTTCATATGAACACCAACAATTTATTGTGATGGATCTTTCATGGCCATCACTATTGGTGCATATATATGGTGACGTTCGTTGACTGTGACCAAAAGCCGCATTACCAGAAGTATAGGTGTTGTGGTAACATTCAAGGTTCGTCACGAATAATTACTATAATGATCGACATCGATCGTCACCATTTCATATCAACAACAACGATTTATGGTTACGGACCTTTGGGGGTCATCAATGTTGATGCGTATATATGGTGGCGTTCGTTAACCGTCACCATTTGATATTTGGTGAGGGTCAAAAAATGTCACCAAAACTCATTTTTGATGGTCAAAAGAGCCTCCGTCACCAAAAAATGATCACCGCCATTCCATATGGATGTTAGGGCATGATGGAATCGAACCACCAACCTCCTGCTTGTAAAGCAGGTGCTCTTCCATTGAGTTAGCACCCTTTAAAGAATTAGACTTAAAGTCTCGACAATATTTTACTAAACAAGCAAAGCAACATCGAAGTTGCAGGTCCCTACCTAATGGTTATGGAAGTTATGAAAAGTGGGTGGAGGGAAAAATAATTATGTATAAGAGAATCAATATGTTCAGTTGAATATTCAATTAGAAGTGAAATTCTGAAGACATTTATAATCTATAAATGATTTATAACTAGCAAATGCACCAAATATTGCAAAGGAAATGTCATAAGTGGATAGCATATGGAAGAAGAATATTGATGAAAACAGATGCAATATGTTATAAGTTGAGTGAAAGAAAAATATCAATGTTGTTGTTTGGTGTTTAGATATCTGAATGATATCTAAACTTCTGTGCAAATCTAACATGGATCTCCAAAAACCATGAACGACATATGATTAAAAAAATTATATATATATATCACCTTTACATAAACCAACATGCAAATTGGAATTTCACAAGTCCACACTCAAAACATGACAACAACCAACAAATAAAAGAAATTAACTTGGACAGAAAGCAATAGCTTCACCTTCATTCTTGAGTTGCTTCTGTTTATTTGAATTTGACTTGTGACATTCTTTATCTGACAAGGAATCAAAATCATCACTAGTATTAAATTCATCCAACACAGACTTTGGAGATCCCACTGACATCTGCGTTTTTGTTGCCATGCCTAAAAACCATGGAGATCCATGTCGATAGTAGAATAAGATGTGTGTTTGCTACTCAAGAACACATTCCTTATTAACCATTGTTACCTAACAAAAACCAAAGAGACAACACAATATCAGCGTACACGAAATCCCCTACTGAAATATAATCATAACTTAGCTAAGAAGTCTAAAAGATGTTCTTAATTAATAAACTTTGTATTTGGAAATTTTGTTTCTTTATATTTAAAAAAGACTATGTTGTACAACACTTCTATTTATTTATCTAGGCAATTATATCATAGCATATGTCACACGGTAGCAATCTACAATACCTAAAGTAAAAAGACAAATTTGCTCAAGAAAATATATTTAGAAAAGAGCTTTGAAAACTATAAGTTTGTCATCAAAGCTTTAATTAGTTTAACAACAAACTAGTTGGAGTTTGAAAATCAAAACCATTCATAGGAAATGAACAAGACAATGGCCAAAGTTGCTTTCATACAAATAAAGCTAGAGTCACTATTGTCATTGCAGATAACTGAAATTTGGGCAGTGGTCTAATAGTTAGAGCTTATTTGTAGGGAAGACTCGTCAATACCATCATTTTTTTTTTCCACGGTCTGTTGTGTCTCTATATCCAGATCAGATAGCTTTTTATTCTCAAGTTCTACCTTTCAAGTGTTGATTTTCAGCTCACCCTTTAAAACACAATTCTACCACTCCATTTGATTTTGTTTTGTCAAGAGAATTGGTAGGACCTTCCCATCCTCTATTTTACATCAATCAATAACCATCCATCAATGATATAAATAATAACAGATACACAACAAAGGCCAAAGATGCACTTGTTGTATACCTATGTTCTAGGAATCATCTGACCTTACTGGTGCAAAGAGCTCACCCTGAAAAATAGCATCCACGTGGAATTTACAAAACCAATCAAAATATGAACATCCTTTTAATCAATAAAATCTCTGACTTAAAATAAAAGTGGCCTAGAATTGAATGTTATATCAACCATGTCAAGTAACTAACATCAGGTGAGAAATACAGGCCATGCATATTGGATTAGCGAAATAATTGATGTGATAATGCTCAGAATCAAACAAATGACTTACAACTAAGAAACACAAATAAATGACTTACAACTAAGACATGAGGTTTCCCTTTCAACCCTGTCGTTAAATAACTCTTCTTTATGTCATAGACCATTAAACTTTTTCTAATACCAGGTGGAAGTGGTATTGTAACATTAACCTTTGATAGAGTCTGTGTCCACGACTACTTCTCAAGATCCGCTCCATTACAAACATTTGGGGCTAGATAAGATACATGCAAAACCCATCAACATGAAAATGAAATCTACATCCTTGTAAAAAAATGGGAGAAAAAAAAATCCACAAATTGAAACAGACTGTAGGAGTATCATGTGAAATAAGGAAGGTCGCAGTAGAAAGGAAGATTTTTGGATCAGTCAACTTAGAAAGCAGTGGATTTTTGTTGCCCTAACTAGATCGATCTTGTACAACAATATGATTTGTCCTCTATGAACAAACTGCCTAGATTACAGGATTGAATGGATCTAAGAGAAGTGATGCTTGATCTTCATATTGGCAAGTTATTTTATATCATTTTACTCTCTCTCTTTCTCTATTGAACATTTGATGATAATAATAAGAAGATTTGATCAAGGGTTTTCCCCATCTTGGGGTTTTTCCCTAGCTTGAGCCATATTCTCGTGTCTTTCTATCTTGGCTTGTCTTCTGCATCTATCATTTATGTTATTTCGTCAGTTACTGTTATATAATGTCTAATGTGATTGGTAAATGGATTAATGGGCATATGGTTGAATGAAGTATCTAACCTAAGAAAAGAACATGTTAACTGAAAATTAACATGGTATCAGAGCTCGGGTGAGGACAAGCCCAAGCTTAAAGAGATTGCAATCACTAAAGAATTTCATTGATGCCTCCAGCTCTCTGTGGTAAATCAAGTCAGAGTTCAAATCTGGGTTATTTCTCAAGGCCTTCTTCAAGCCCTAATCAGTAAACATGGGCACCAATCCTAAATATATTCAACTATCACGAGCAAAAGTTGGAAGACAACAAGGTATGTTCTGTACTTTATAACAGTCCTACTCATCAAGCTTAAGACTGTATCATCATCGTAAGCTTATGGAAAGATATTTTCTATGATCCTTGGAGGTAAGGTCAATCCTCTACAAATATTTGTTTGAAATACTATTCTCATCTCTAGAGGACTGATCAAGTGTAGGATATATCTATCTAAGATATATCGAATACTTTAGATAACAAGTATAGGCTTGCATTCATTCTATCATTACTTTTGAAGCTGAGATTCTTTCCTAAGAAGTTACAGTCCTGGACATCGATCAAGAGTACCAAATCCTAGACCAAAACATATTTTAGAAGGGTCTCAGAATCTAAAATTCCTCCATCAAATTCTGAGCATGATCACCATGATCATTGATTAGTATCAACTGTTCAACACCTATTCTCTCTATCAGTGCCTTTGGTTTTGGAAGGATATTTCGCTTTGAAGATAGAAATTTTTTGCGATAGGGTCAAGTCACTATGATGCCTTGCTTGAAGGATCGAATCATCTAACTTGTTGCAGGAATAAGGCCGAGGGATTGTGTAAGAGAAAAGTTAAAGAAGGATCATATTGATCTCAAGAGACATATTATGGTTATGTTGGAGGTATCCCTAAAACAAGGTTATCAATAATCTGAGCACAGGAAGGTTCGATTAGTCAACACTGGGAACTCGATGGTCATTTTACACAATCTCTCAGCCTCCTTGAAGGTCATTGTTGCAGTGAAATTATAGTATATTCATGTTGGTGAAAGCTACAGTGACTATGCAGACTTGGTTATTATTATTTGGAAGGCTCATATCTGAACCCTGTGGCATATTGAACTTGCTCGCTGACTGAAGCATGATAACCTTGTCATTAACATAACTCTGTGGCCTCCTTGAGAGAGAACTGATTCATTATACCATCCTACAACTCGCAAGTTGATTGGCTATTAACTTTAGATATATGTGAGCATGAAAGTTTAAATAAGTCATCTTTGTCAAGATTCTGACAAAGGTAAACTGTAGCAGCAAGACCAAGATGACTCTATCTGATGGAAAACAATAACACAAATGAGACTAAATGAACACAGTCCACATAAAAATGGTTTTAAACTTTTATTGTTGAATATCTTACAATTGTGATAATTATCATCAACACATGTATCTATTGTCCTTTGATAACACTACAGTTTGATAACTTAAAAGCAATACAGTTGAAACACAAACAAAAAATTTACTACATGTAGAATTGCTTGCCAAGACTCTCATCAGATTTGTAGTCATGCATTTGTGCTTTATTGTTGTGACACTCACTATTTCCAAACTAAGGAAAACATGGACAAAGATAAAAATAACTTGGCGAAGTTGAAGGCTCTATTTTCCTTATTAACATCTTCCTTTGACAAGGATATTGGTCATCTATAAGTCTTTGGGCACTTAGCACTGGATGTTAATTGGATGAATGCACAAGGTTAGATTCAGGATACTTCCTTATCTCCCTTAGCTACTCAGATGAAAGAGCTCTCTAGGTAGTTCCAGATGATCATAACCTCTCATGTGTTCAAAGAACTTAATAGCACAACATATACTCTCTCAAAGGAAGGACTGCAGTTGTAGGAGAACTAAGTTCTGGAGAAGGAATTCATTGGTGGTCATTTATCTTATTTAAGAGAAAATCATAATAGGTTCCACAACATGGATACCTTCCTTCAGAGCATTCATATCAAACTATAGTTGTTTAACATTTTTAATTTGCAGTAAGCAAAGAAAGGTAATTTTATTGATGTCCAACAAATGAAAAAAAAAATATGCCAATGAGACTAGAATGTACAATCAGTAATTACCAATATGTAGGGGTGTCTTGGGCTACCCTAAAAGCATAAAGAGAAAATTGTTTAGTTTTGTTAGAGTGCACTTGTGCCAAATTTTTAATTCTAAATTTGGTTTCTCTTTACAGACAACTTCCACACAAGTCTCCTTGAGATCCCACTTTTATCAATAAATGATACCCACATTTAGTGCAAAAACCACTAGTGGAGTTTTAAGGCCTCCTAGTCATTAGGGAAGTTGATTATTAGGATTACTTGTGACATCCTATGTATTTTTCAAATGCCAATACACCATATATAATTCTTATGTATTTTAGAAACTCCAATACAAAATCAATATTACTAGGAGTCATCAAGGCCAACAAATATATCTTCAACCATATACATAGTGAAGACATACTTGTTTAATAGTGATGAGATGATATAACATAATATGCATTGGTACAAGTGTCTATATGCTGGAAGAAATAGGCCTATAATGCTGTAGTTGAAAATACCACTGGAAAATGTGCCTAGACTAGTTATACTATGCTTCAATCTATTGGGAATGGGAGATCTATTGCATAATTGCCCTAAAACAATAAAGTTGTTTCATGATTATCCCTAAGGTTGCAATGAAACCCTGAAACCACATGTGACATGGTAAAAAAAATCCCTAAAGTAATTGGCAACAATTGTGGCCAAGGTCAATCTCTAAGTTCTCTCTGCACAGAACAATTTTTTTGAATAATTGAATAATTTTGTCTAACAATAGTAATATATCCTCTGTACCAAATACATTAGTTTTCCCTAATGAATTTCTTATTGAAAGGTATTCTGGGGCTATCTGCTCCACAATACCAAAAACAACAGTAGTGACATGTGAATCCCTTTGGTCTAAAATCTTTTCCAATCCAAAGTCTCCCACGATGGCTTCAAAATGTTCATGTAGTAAAATGTTTGTTGCTTTGACATCACAATGAATTATCTTGGGGTCACATGAATCATGCACATATTTGGGAGTATACCAATCCAGAGCTAGTTTCCCCACCAATATTATCACTTAGATGATAGGTCACACTTGTAATTCATCTCTACTCTGTTAAGAAAAATCACATAATTCCAAAATAGAATGAAAGCACCACAATCTTATTATCCTTGCTTCATAAATATCATAATGTTATTGTACCTCCTTGTACCTTTGTTTAGTATGTCCATCATCAAGTGACCTTAGATGCTGCCTTAAGACCTCTAGTAGTAAGCCTTAGTAGAGGGTAGCAATGCTCTCGCATGCATCAAAGTTCCCTGAATTCATATGAAAAGTCTTAGCTGATTTCCCCTTTGCTTCTATATTCAATGCATTTATGAGTGCAACGCCTTTGCTCACTACTCTCTAGCTATAAAGTGAGGGTGTTTTGTTTGTTAGCTTGGGAATGCCAAGACAAATGTCAGTAGTGGGAATACACAATTTGCTCAAATTTCAATAGACTCCTTTTTCAACTTAATATTCAATTGAAAGCAATTTCTTCAAAGATGAACAAAGCTAAGACATCATCATTGCTCTATGGGATATCAATTTGAATTCTCATGGTTAGATACCATTGTTGTTTATAACAGAAGCTTTATAAAATATTCCCAGGATTAAGAAACACACACACACACACACACACACACACACACACACACACACACACACACACACACACACACACACACACACACACACACACACACACACACACACACACACACACACACACACACACACACACACACACACACACACACACACACACACACACATATACAACTTGAAGAATTGAAGAAATCCCTCACATACTCTTATACTCCTCACGTAGTTGAGCGTGCATTGTCATATACAAGTTAGATATGGTGTGTAGTACAAAGATGTATGATAGAGCATAATTCCAACATTTCAATGATTACAATGGATGGTAGAGGTGTTAGTTGGATGTATATAGAATCTAGATTAGGAACTGCAACATGATTTTAAGGAATGGCTGACTACAATAGGAAATAGTGATGTAGCAATCATATGTCAAAGGAGCTCTCCTTGGAAGGATTTAGCAGGAGATGGTGTAAGGCTTGAGTCTTGACATAGCATTACTTATCAGTTGTGATGGCATGACTATGCATATTTGGAATACAGGAGGCTCTTGCATGTTGGTGTCTCCATCCTATACAGATCATCTTTTGGCTAAGTTTGAATATAGCGACTGTTGGGTAGTTGTAGTTGTTTGTTTTCTCACAAGATTTAGGGGAAAGCTAAACATGACATCTTTTTTATCATGATTTTGTTGATGTTGATCTTATGATGCTTCTTGAATTGCACCTGCAGAATAGGTAATCTTATGTTACAAGTTCAGGTGGCACCTTGGCCACCTTTAGAATTTTCTTGTTTAAACGATATTAATTTAATAATTTGTGCAAGATCTGGGAAGGAGAATCACGTTTCCTTCACTAAATGTATATGTAAGATGAATTCTACTCACATCCAAATATATGCTTCTAAGAAATAACTTGCAGGTTATTAAGGATCATTTAAGAGGTAATGTCCAAATCATGCAGGTTAATTGTGTGTGAAAGTGTTGTAAAATTTAAATATACCTGGCTCTGGTGTGCAGTGCTCTATTTACATTTTCCTAAAGGCAGATAGCATCATGTACCTCATGTGGAGTGCTCTGTTTACTTTTTCCTAAAGGAAGATAACATTGACTAGAAGTGGTGAGGTATACTCATCTGGATAATTGAAAAAAGCTATTTTGTTTACTGTCATGTCTTGAGGCTCCACTTCTCAACATACCACAAACACTTGAAACAGTGTTGGTGGAAAGGCATGACACCATGGCAAAGGTTGTACCACACCTGTCAATGAACTTGTATGAACCTGAAGCTTCTGGAATTCCTGGAAACTGTTTTTATTGATGTTGTTGCTTACCCTTCCCTTTCTTCTTAGAACACTAAGAAGCATAGTGGTCATCCATACTTGAAGCTTCTACAATTCTTGCAAACTATTTTACTGTTATTGTTGCTTACCCTTCCCCTACTTCTCAAGATACTGAGAAGCATATTGGCCATGCTTCTTGCACTTGATATGGCTCAAATTATTCTTCTGCTGGTTAGAAGAGATTGAATCTTCCTTCTTCTTCTAACCCTTCACAAATCCTATTTTATTTCCTCCTTTCCTCACCCTCCCAATGAGGGCTAGCTCTGGTACATCCTCATCACTGGCTAAAACCATCTCCAATCTCATTTCCTCCTCGATAAATGCATCCCACAAACTTTCGATTTGAGGGTAGCTTCTCACAAGCACATACAAACTATACAAAATGGTGCCAAGATGGACCAAAGCCATTCAAACTGATCCAAATTAGTCCATTCTCTTCTACCTTGTCATCAAGTGTAGCTCATTGATCTCTCAACTCTTGATCTTTATCAGATAGATAACTATTGTAGTAGTGTTGCTCATGCAAGTAATGGATAGTTTCTTCATTAATAGCATTCTCATAGACATGTTCTCATTCCAATACAATGTAATCAAGGTAATATGCATTTCCCTATCAATCTTTTTCTCTACAATGAAAGGGGTTAGATGATTCTTCACCAAATCAAAAACTATTCATTCTAGTTTGACCAATTTCTAATCATGCTCAGCCAACTCCTTGGTATCTGTTGAAAGTAAAATCTCCTTCTCCATGAGGTACCACAATTCAACCTCTTCTGAGAGATGCTGCATCCTGAACTATAATAGAGTTGGAAGTTCCCTCCAACATGTGACAATCCTAAAGACCCTAACTACTTGTGACATTTTGGGCAAATTATTGACGATAATACCTTGTTCACAATCATAGTTGTGAACAAGTCATGACCATGGGTAGTATGGTGCCATTTGTATCTCTCTGTTGATCTACCAAGGGGTTGATTCAATAGCCCAAACAGGCTGAGTGAGTTTCCCAAGGAATCAAGTCCTAGAGCTGCCTATGGAGGATTCATTCCGAAAACAAAGATGCAACCAAAAATTCAATGACAATTGGGCACTTGGATATTTATACCATGCTTAAGCATGACTGATAATGACAAACATTAATTTGGCAACACTATTCATGTGTATAGAAAACACATATATGTCATCAGTAATCCAAGATACCTCTACCTAGATATGATCCAGTAATTTGAAATAGAAGCAAGACAGAGATGTGCCCTGGTCCCTTCTTCTGAAGAATATTTTAAATCATGTCAATGTCAAGCATTCCTCTAAATATATATATCTAATATTACAGATCTCAAGCAGAAACACACTTTAAGACATTATCTTTGTGGTCTGAGTTTACAAGGCTCTGTGAATGTGGCTGACTGAGGCAACTGGTATGAAAGAATTCAGGGAATGAATGGCGTTCAACTCTTCACCTGAAAGAAGCTACATGTTCCAGATCCTATCAGCTTTTATTATGTTATTCAACAAACCTTGTGTCGAGATCATTTCGATCTTTCTTCCAAAGACAACATGCAACAAGATTGAGTTTTCATTATTAGTGATGATAACATATTTTGATGGTTTTGAAAGAGATATATTGTGAGTGAATTGATCTGCAAGAAGTTATAAATGCATCACTTATAGAGATATACACCATTGAATTGGGTGCCAGAGTATGGGAGCCTTTGATTATATATAGACTTAGTTTGAACTTAACGCAATGATTGGATTGACATTGGATCACATCAATCACAACTACAAGAGTAAAGGCTACTTGCACCCATTCCAGGATTGTATGTTGCACTACTTCAATCAAAGTTATATCACATCCACTAAAACGAAGGAGATCACATCAATTCAGGTGAGCGTTGTTTGGCTTTCCATGAAACAGACCTAAGGTTGCAATGAGTATACTCCATCTCCTCAAGTGAAGTAACTCATAGCTATGTCCACAAAGGATTGTATCCATTTCTAATAAAAGTTACTTGCAACAATTTCCAACAATATTTTCTCTCGCAGGTTAAAGCTAAAGAAATATCAGTCCTCCAGTGAAAATGGGAAGCCCTAGTCAGAGGGCTGAATACCTATGCAAATTTGGTGTGGCAACATATTTGCGGGCAGATCAATATTGGCATCATCATTTATACACACAGGCAGCATAAGAAGAAGTATTGAAATGACACTCCTCCAGTTCAAGGCAGTTGTGACATTTTGGGAAAATTATTGATGATAATACCTTGTTCACAATCAAAGTTGTGAATAAGTCATGACCATGGCTAGTATGGTGCCATTTGTATCTCTCTGTTGATCTACCAAGGGGCTGATTCAATAGCCCAAACAGGCTGAGTTAGTTTCCCAAGGAATCAAGTCCTGGAGCTGCATGTGGAGGATTCATTCCGAAAACAAAGATGCAGCCAAAAATTCAATGACAATTGGGCACTTCGATATTTAGATCATGCTTAAGCATGACTGATCATGACAAAATTTAATTTGGCAGCACTATTCATGTGTATATCAAACACATATATGTCATAAGTAATCCAAGATACCTCTGCCTAGATATGATCTAGTACTTTGAAATAGAAGCATGACAGAGATGTGCCCTGGTCCCTTCTTCTAAAGAATATTTTAAATCATGTCAATGTCAAGCATTCCTCTGAGTCCTTTAGTCATTTGCATTAAAGGAATGAAATTTGCAAACTTCATTAAATCTCTTCATTCTCACCTAAAGTTTGATCTTTCTACAGTGGCATGTTTAGTGCTTTGATATTTTGTTGACATGGCAAATTTTCGCTATGCCCAACCAGGGTAACTAACCCAATTGTAGACCCCAATTAGATCTACTTTCTTTTGGAATGGCTAGTTATGACAGGTTTTAAAGGACCCCATAATGTTATATGTGTTGAAAGATTGCTTCTTGGAGGAAGAATTCAATTAAATCAACAAAGAGAAACAACTAACCTATAAGTATCAAATCCTATCTACACTAATTTTAACTACTTATGCTAATCCTAACTATTCTAATCTATCCTGTAGGAGCATAACAAAAGAGATTAAACATCATATATAGATTCCAAGTCCAAATGAATCAATCACTGGTTCATAGATGAACAAGGCTATATTAAATCTTGATTGCAATCTAATTACTTATACAGGAATGCACATTCCTTTCCATACAAATAACACTTGCAACTGATGTTTAACAGAGTTTCGAATCAGCAACCTTTCATGAGTTAAGCATGCTATTGAATTATATTCGAATAACCAGGAATAACCATGAACTGTATGTTATCAATATGCACAAAGCAAAACACATTTATCTTTATGCCAGCAACAACACTCTGATTCTAAACACATGAAAGCAAAGAAAATAAATCTGAAACAAAAGGCTCTTTCTCGACCAGACAATATTCTTTATTCACAATAAATCAAAATTTGTTCTGCCCAAAAAAATTCCTCCTCTCCTATCTGGAGGTAATACTTATTCAGCTGGAAATGACTCTCAATCTTCCCATAATCTTTCACCTTCCCCCTGTTCTTTTCAATATACATACCAGAATACACAGATGTAGAATAGTTGGTGTCACTGTTGACACGTAGAAGGCCTATCTACTGGAGCGCTTCCTTTCCTGGGGAAATGAATGGATGTTGATTAGAAGAGGATGACTACGTGTCATCTCTTCATGATGAAACCTAGGAAAATTTTTCTTTCGGAATACACAAGAAACATGTGGAAACCCGACCAAGAACGCCTAAGGTCGCATCTTTAAATGGAACACATCCGCATGTATGGACTCTCCGAATCTGCTCATGCATTTCTTTTACTCCTCGCCTGCAGAGATAACTAACATTAGTTTTATGATTATGAAACATCATAATATGATCATAAACAAACCTTGCATTCAGCCACAATTTCTATTTAATCTTGCACGTAGAGCAACTACAATTATCAAACCACTGGGCCTTGCTGTGACACGTATTCTCGTTGCCCCTCATATTCAGTTTACTCAAGGATTGTCTTAAGAATGCTTCAAGAGTGGACCTATTCATTTCACAGGATTTTCCTTTGAAAACCCGAACCACACCATTTTGGCAAAATACATAGGAAAATATGGGAAAACCCACGGCCAACCATAAGGCTGGACTTCAAATGATATACATTCAGGCCTATAGTTATCGTCGGGTCCACCATATCACATCGTAATGCTTCAATGGTGAGTGAATGGACCTTGGGTGACATCGAAGCCCGAATGCGATATGCGATTGGGGAGGTGGACCCGATATGTGCATATGCTGTGCTTAATAATCCCGACAGGTCTACCTTAGGGGCTTTTCCTTTTAAATACCGGACCACAACACTTTATCGAAAACATGGGAATACACGGGAAAACCCGCATCCAACCATAAAGCTGGACTTGAAATATTATATACTTGAATTCATAGTTGTCGGCGGGTCCGGTATATCACAATGCGCCTTAAATATAACCCTTGGGTTCCACCGATAGCGACATGCAATTGGGGAAGCGGACCCGATAATGTATGTATTACACTTGATAGTCCTGTCGGGTTTGCTATATTGCATTGGTCTTATGGCCCGGCTTTGACTCTTGCCAATTGTGATATGCGATGGGGCTCTGGACCTGATAATGTATATATTATGGTAAATAATGCCGTCGGGTCCGGAGTATAGTGGTGAACATTATGCCTTAGTGTTGATTGCGATAGGAAAAAAAGGGTGAGCTATGCATGTTTGCAAAACATTTCCATTGTAAAGAGTTATAATGGAAATAAAGGTGCGATAGAAGGTTTTGTGGGTTGAATCCAAATACAACCATAATAAAGAGTGGGGGTTGGTTATATGTGTGAGCATAGAGCACCGTGAAGGTTTACGGGGATTGAAAAGTCCCGATGAAGGAAATGAATGAAGGGTTGGGCTGGGTCATGAATGAACCATGCAGCAGAGATCTATTAAAGGGGGTCTTGACCATTAAGAATTGAAGCTTTGACTCGGCACAGAGTTAAAAAACAGATCATTCAGAGGAGTGTAGGATCAAACTTCTAGGGACCCATTCAAATTTGCTGCCAGAGCAGGTTTTAATAGGGTGGTGGTTGTGGCCACAACAAATGGCGAACCGCTGGGCGAACCAGTTATCTCTGTTTCCAAATAAACCTTGGATCAATAGAACATCGGGGTGTTAAGATAAAATTGAAATTCAAACTGTATAGATGGACATGCATGGGTTCCACTTCAACATTAATTGCTTCAGGTGGGATAAAGACAAATAGTTTCAACTTACTGATAGGGTTTTGACAGGCATTCTCCAATGGTAGTATTATGGGATTTATTGACCTTCCTTTACCTATTTTTTACTTTCAAAATCGTTTCAGGGCCATCATTGGTCTGCCAATTCTTGTTTAGGTGTGTAACTCAGCTCTTTATTGCATCATCAAACTTGATGTAGATATGTTTATCTGCACTTTATGTAAGAATTTCAGTGCTATATTTTTGTATGATTGAATGGGGCGCAGTCATGGATCATGCCATATTTTTAAACCGCTTAAGCAAGGTTGGGCTTGCTGTGTCAACCAGTACTCTGAGCCCAGCAATAGTCCCTACTCTAATCGGCTTCCCAAACAACCTGTCCTTCCAGATTGGCACAAGGACTCAATATTTCATTTCTTTTAAATAAGTCCTTCTAGTTTCAGGCACAAGGACTAGAGCACAATTGGATTTGCCACAACGTATATGACAACATGCTTAGCCCATGAAAGGAGGTTTACTTGTAGATGACAGGTATTGGAAAACTTAGTGTGGTGGATGGGACCAATTGAGAATAACCGCAAACCTTACAGGTAAGTATAGGCTAGGTCTGAGTGGGATATTTAAAAAATGCAGCGTTCTGCCATGCCTGTCCATCTATGGTTATACATTTTTTTTGTTTTATAAAGATGCCCCTACATGATCCAGGTATCCAGGTTGTCGACAAACCTTACCTAGTTCCCAACATATGCTAAATGAGTGGCTTCAATTTGAATTCCACAGCTGATTTTCAAGTTCTCATGAGCTCATTGAAATTTTGTTTGAATTTCCAAGTAACGACGGATTTAGGATCAACAGACTCATCAGCAGGTTAATGAGGGGTGCAAAAGTTGAAGATGGTGAATGAGGGTAATTTGAAGAGATTTGAAGAGGAGAAAACAAGACTGGAGGACCGAAATCAGTTGGCTAAGAGGGGACTGAAATTCAAAACAGAAGGAAAATGAACTTTGCGGAAACAACAAGAATGGAAGGGACGAAGGTATAACTAAGCTAACAACAAAATAAAATGAATCCTAATCTACTCAGGAGGTAACCACCATGTGGTGGCTACTGGAAGTACCTCTTAAGATGTTGGCCATTAAAAGAGAGTTTTCAGTTTCTCCCTGTAAAGTCTTCAGTCTGTATGTTCCCTGGCCAATATTCTCCTCAACTTGGAATGGGCCCAGCCATACGTGTTGGAATTTTGTGTGTTTACCTTTTGGTTCATTCAACTTGTCCCATTTCAGGACTAGCTCTCCTACCAAATGGCGATCAAACCATCTCTTCACAATCATTTGATGATTTCTGAATTTATTTCTGGCTTTATCTCTCAATTCCTCCAACCTCAGCAGTTGGCTGATCCTTTCTTGAAGTAAGGCTGAAGGGGTCCCTCTTGAGGCTTGAGAGAGCTATAAAGAGGGAAGGGTAATGTTGGGAGGTAGGATGGCTTCTTTTCCATAGCCGAGGAATTATGGGGAGTTTCCTAAGGCCAATTTTGGGGTGACCCTATCGGCCCAAAGGGTGTTTGTTAGAGCATTGTGCCAGTTCCTCTGGTTGTCGGCGACAGATTTATGGATTATGAGGATGAGGTTTTTATTCGAGGACTCTGCAACTCCATTTCCCTGGGGGTAATAATTTGATGCATACCTTATGTGAATTGATTTATTAATAGCAAATTTAGTCAATTTCAGTGATGAAAAGTAAGAAGCATTATCAAATATGAGAGTGTCAGGGATGCCAAGCCTGTTGATAATGAATTTCTCAACAAATGATATTACCTCGTCTTCGTTTACCTTCCGAAGCGGGATGGCTTCGGTCCATCTGGTGAAGTAGTTGGTCACTGTGAGTATATACTTATGCTGCTGCAAAGAGTTTGGAGTGATCTCGCCTATGACATCTAGGCCCCATTGCTGGAATGGGCGATAAATCATAACGGACCTGAGGGGAACAACTGGCTTTCTTTCTCGTCCTGCAGCGGTTTGACATACCTTGCATTTGTGAGAATAGGCATGTGAGTCTCTAAACACTGTGGGCCAATAATATCCAACTCTTAATATTTTGTGAGCAGTGGTCTCTCCGCCGTAGTGACCACCTGCTGGGCCATTGTGCATTTATTTAAAGACATGATCAACATCACCCTTTTCCAATCATCTTAGCCAGATTCCATCATAATTTTTTCTGTATAATGTGTCATTAGCTAAGTGATACTGATTAGATTTCAATCTGAGTGCTCTCTTTTGTGATGCATCCATGTGTTTAGGACATGATCCCCGTGTTAGATAAAAATGTATGTCGTGATACCACGACTTAGGATCCAAAATAGCTTCCGGAATTTCACGCTCATACATCAGCGTCTCATTAATCCATAGGGGCTCCTCCCTGAATTCTACTTGTGCATTTTGCATGCCCTAGGCTTCTAGTTCTTTGGGCACCCCTTCTTTATCCGCCAAGGCTTCTGCAGCTAGCCTACACAATCCCTGCCCTTGAACTATGTTTTCCAGCTTAATCTCGAGGTCGAATTCTTGAAGTGCGGTCATCCAATTTCCTCTCCGTTCACCCATTTCATTCTGCACAAAGAGGGCTCTTACATTAGGATGGGGAGCGATTACTTTAGTCCTGGCCTTTAATAAATAAGGGCTAAAGTGTTTTACAGCTTTAAAAACTGCAAAGCCTTGTTTCTCCATGTCTAGGTAGTTTAGTTCTACTCCCTGAAGATTAGAGCTCATATAAGAAATAGGGAATTCGTTGCCACCATCATTTTTTTGAGTGAGGATTGTGGCATGTGAAACATCAGAAGCAAAAGTGTACAAGAAGAATTCCTTGTCGAAATTGGGGTTGACCAATGCAGGAGCTTCTGCGATGGCCTCCTTGATTCACTGAAACGATTTCTTAGCTTCATCGCTCCAGTTATACACAACATCCTTTTTCATCATTAGTTGCATAGGACGCACTATTTCTATGAAACCTGAAACAAATTTCCTAACGAAATCAATTTTCCCGAAGAAATATTGCATTGCCTTTTTATTTGCAAGGGGTTGTATTCTCATGATAGTCTCTATTCTTTCAAGATCAATAACAATTCCTTCTTTAGAAAGGATATGACCCAGTAGTTTCCCTTTTGTAATTGCAAAGACACTCTTCTTGGGATTCAACGATATTCCATATCTTCGACATCTTTTGAAAATCTGTTTCAGGCGATAAATATGATCCTTTTTGTGATATGAATACATAATGATTTCGTCCATGTAAACCACTACTGATCTGTTAATCAACCCTCGGAAAGCTATGTCCATAGCTCTCTGGAATGTGGCACCCACATTAATAAGTCCAAAAGGCATTTTACGATATGCGTAAATGCCCCATTTAGTGTTGAAGGTTGCCTTAATTTGATCCCCATTAGACACCTACACTTGGTTGTATCCTGAAAACCCATCTAATAGGGACAACATTTCAGACCCAAAGACATGCTAGAGAATGTGTTCCATAGAAGGGACAGGATAGTTATCCTTTTTCAATGCTTTGTTCAGGTTTCTGAAATCGATACACAGCTTAATGTCTCCATTTTTCTTTCTTACTGGCACGAGATTGGCTACCCAGCAGGTGTGTCTGATAGGAAAAATGATTTTAGCATCCAGCATTTTGTTTACTTCTTTCTTCACCAACGGTTCCAATCTTGGATGCATCTTGCGAAGCTTTTGTTGTTAGGGCTTAGCCTCCTTTTCCAAAGGAATTACATGCTGCATAACACTGGTATCAAAGGTTTTTAGGTCAGCATATGTCCATGCAAATACGTCCTTGTATTCTTTAAATAGCTTGAAAAATGAAGCCTTTTCTTGTGGAGAGCACCCCAAGCCCAAATTAACAGTTTTTGGGTCTTCTTTGGTTCCAAGGTTGACCGATTTGTACTTCATGGATGAGCTATGCGTTTTGCAATTAGTTGGCTTTTTGAATTTATCATACAGGTCATACAAGTGCTCCATCTTGACAACTGACTTGGGAATTGTATTGAACTGATCTTTTTCCTCATCTTCCCTCTCATTCATAAGCCTGTCATGCTCTTTTTCATCGATGACTGCATTCTTGAATGTCTTCTCGCAGTGCAAGAACTCCAGGATTTTCTCATCATCTTCGAACACCTGCCAATTTGAGATGTTATCAGGCACGGATGGTCTGAAAATCAATTCAACATAACATTTATTCTTCTTTAATCTAAAATCAGGCAAAAGTTTTGTAGCCATACTAGCCATCAGATCGGCATCTTGGTTTTGTCCTCGAGGTATGTATGTGATATTAAAAGAATCAAAGTTATCAATAAAGTTCCATACCTCACGTTGGTATCTTACCAGGTGTGGCAAATTGCAATGTATACTCTTCCTTACCTGGTCCACAATCATCTGCGAGTCACCAAAGAAATTAAGATTTTTTACCTTCATATCAATGGCCTTTTTCAGGCCCTGCAGCAAGCCTTCATATTCTGCCATGTTGTTGGTGCACGTGAACTCCAACCGGCTGGCCATCAGATGTTGGTTCCCTTGTGGATCAATGAGAACGCTCCCAGCACCTGCACCTTCAAGGCAGTTAGAGCCATCAAAATAGAGTGTCCAAAATATAGAGTCTAATGTTACATCAATTGAATTGCTTCCTACGAAACTAGTTCTATCATCTACTATATTATAGGGTGGTTCATCAGTTGGACTACAGGGGAGAGCTTCCAACTGTGTGTTTATTGGATTTTCTTCAATTGTTTCTGCATGGAATTCTCCAAAACAGGTTTCCGTGGCACAAACATTGAAACTATAATTCCAAAGGATAGAGTTGGTAAACATTACAGGTTCATTGGGGTTGTTTAATTCCGTCACCACATACTTCATGTATCCTTCACGATCAACTCTCAGCATATCACCCTTCCCCTTTTGAGGCAGCAAGAGATGGGACCAATCAGTTGAGAAATATCCATTTAGTTTTGCTGACTGGCCCCTACGAAGCATCATTCCATAAGCCTCGGGTATATTGACTACCACTATATCAATGACTTGTGTGTATTGTGGTTTAGCGGCCATGCGAATCAACATATCTTTCAATTCCCCAATTACTTTCACATTTGTCCTGTCCAATTGCATAATTCGAGTCCCAGTTTTCTCGGGTATCACAAGCAGTGTTTTAGCAACAGCATAAGGCATCACAGTAGATGAGGCACTAGAATCTACCAAGCAATTGTGTACGTTCATGTTGAAGATTTCAAATGTGATAAGGAAGGGTGGAGTCATGGATTTTGATTTCCTCCCTATCGTTGTTGCACTGAAATCTTGGGGGTTTCGATTCATTTTAGATAGAGTGGCTTCCATAGCTGATGGTATTTGGGTTGTACTGGGGGTACTAGCAGGTTTGGAGACCGAATTCTTGGTTTGGCTGCTTGGGACGGTAGAAGTTTTGCAATTCCTCTCATTCATAGCTTTCAAACACAGATCTCTTTGCTGCGTTAATTTTAGCAAATCGAAGTATGTTATATTAGCCTTGGATTTCTTAAGATCATCCACAATATTGTAATCAATGTTATAAATAGGATAGGGTAGAGTAAACATACTTGTTTTTCCATTCTTAGGTAGGAGTTTACCATTTTGAGTTGCCTTCATTGCAGTGGGAGATGTGTTATCTTTCTCTGGATGGTTTGTAACTGGGGTATTCTTGGACGGACCACTAGGTCTACCCTTCTCAACAGGAACTTTGGGAGTGGATGGCTTCAAAGGGTGAACATCTTTCTTTGTCTGGTCTACAGGCTTCATCACGCCCGTAAGTGGCCCCTTACTTCGTGTGTGGATTTCATTAGTGTGGATTTCTGCCGTACTATCTCCTTCATCGTCATCGTTCTCATTTGTATAGAAATCCCACAGTACATTGATTTGAGATTCTTCGTCCAAGGGCTCTTCTACTTGGTATTCTTCCTCATTTTCTTGTTCTGGCTCCGACTCCACTATAGGTTCTTCGTTGTTGAGGAGCGATCCAATAAGAGCCAGCTCTTCCATATTTAGATTCCCTTCATTGGGTGGAGCAGGGAATGCAAGTGGACCATGACCACCTTCTGTCTTCTTACGATAGAAAGGTTTGAAAGCTTTTCTATTGTTATAATCTCCTCCATTCTCGCTTGTACTCTCTCCAGAATTCCTTTTCATATTGATGACTGTGTTTGTTAACTTCTTAATGATTCGATGCAAACCTTCCACATCTATGGTATCATTTTCTTTGGTTTCAGCCCCTTTGTTATCACTCCCATTATTCTTCTTGGATGCTTGAGAGGCTTTCTTTTCTCTGGTTGTATGATGGCATGCTGTGAGACTGATCATTTCATTCTCAACTTTTACTGCTTCATCGATAGCACCCTGTAAGGTTTGTGCGTTACTCCTTTTGACCCACATCGCAGTAGGGACAGGGAGAGCAGTGATGTAGAATTCCATGAGCACCTCCTCAGTAGGTCTAGCATTAGCCAAGATTCTGTTGAACAAAGTGTTGAACCGGATGTTAAAATCCTTGACCTTTTCTTTGGTTTCCATTTTCAAATGGGATAGTTCTAAAACTAAGGCTGCAGGTGTTTTGTCATTGCTATACTCGTCTAAAAAGGCCTGTTGAAAGGCAGCCCACGAGGTGATCAATCCTATTCTCAAGCTAAAGTACCATGTGGAAGTCGCACCAATGATCCAAAAATGGATCCTGGATAAACCTATAAGTCTAAAATACTTCATATAAGAGGTGAAAGGTGCCAAATGGCACACATCCTTTGTAAATCAGAGGAAAATTAAAGTCACAGGCTGCTCTCAGAAATAGTCTCATTGCAGAGACCCCTTCATTTTGAATCCAACGCAACTTGAATGGGCAAAAACGGACTTTAGATGAATAAGTTATCACAAAGAGAAGCTCCCCTTTTTCTTTGGGAAAAGATGCAAAAATCCTTCAAAATGGGAAAAAGACCCTTATAAGGGAAAATCGCATCGCATGAGGCCAAGACTTAAATTTGGGTGGAAGGCACCCCTGATCAGCGACCTCCGATGATCGGATTGGCGAGTCAGATCAGAGGCAGGCAGTGTATACAAGGCAAAGGTCTCGGGCCGATGCGATGGTGCGATCGCCGAAATCAGCAGATCGCAATTGGCAACACCACAAGGCAAAGGCTGGACCCCAGGCGATGCGATATCACGATCATCGATTTCGGCGGATCGCAATCAAAGCTACACAAAGGAGCGGCTATAGACATATATATATGTGCGATGCGATGAAACCAGACCTGAAAGGGTTCCCAAATACAAATGAATATAATTTCAAGTCCGATAAGCGAGATTTTGCCATGTTTTAATGTATTTTTAAATACAAAGGGAAACCAGGGAACAGGCCAATTGTGACTTGCGACAGTGACTAAGGGTGGACCCGATAGTGTTATGAAGCAGGGTTATGAACATTTGAAGTCCGCCTAAATGGCCAAAGATGTGTTTTTCGCGCATTTCTCTGTGTATTGCATTATGTGTCCGTTTCGGCATAGGAAGGAAAAATGACTAGTTTTCCCATGCGCCGGCCCCTTTCGATTGGAAACCGCCATCACACCTATGTGTTATTAAGCTCAAAGAGCCATAGAGGTGAAAGAGAATGATTATGTGCAGAGAAAATGGCTATGGTAGCCGCAAAGCCGAAAGACAGAGAGCCAGAAAGGGAAAACAAATAGACAACGCCGATTTGGCTTAAAAGGCATTAATGTCAAAGATAGGGGGTTGGCTGAGTTGATTGTGGGTTGCTGTTTTAGATCCTTGAGGTCTTCTGTTGAAAGTAAAGCCAAAGTAGGAAGCTAAGGGTAAAGAGGCAGCTTAGAAGCCAAAGAGGCAACGCAGAAGCAAAGGAGCAGCCAAGGGAGTCACCTGGAAGGCAAGTGAAAAGCCAAGAGGGACGTAACTTGATAGAGGGCAGAAAGAAGCCAGAGTTGAAGAGCTAGCGATCCGGAGCCAGAACCAGAGCCAAAGAGCGAAGAGTCAGAGCCAAGATCCAGAACCAAGAGCCAAAGAGCCAGAGTCAGAGCCAAGAGCTAGAACCAAGAGCCAAGAGCTAGAGCCAAGAGTTAGAGCTTCAAAAGCCAGGGATTAAATGGTGTCTGAACCCACTGTTTTTGTGTAAAATAGCAGGATTTAAGCCAAGAGCTTGTAAAAAAGACTTAGACCATAATCCTAGAGAGCCTAGTTGAGTTGACTAGAGCTCAGGGAGATGTAGCCCAAGAGTTGTGGGTGAACTCCTAATTAAATTGATGTTTCTGTGTGATTGTTTATTGCTGTCTTATTCACTATTATATGCACTTATATATATGTTTAAGCACATTTACATATCAACTAATTTAACAAATTTTTAAATCATATAATCAGTTTAAAACAAGCATAAGCATACACTATATTTTCAAGCATTTCTTAATTCCGCATTGGTTAATCATTAAGACTTGGGAAAATTTAAAGCTTTGGAAGTGGGAGAGGTTTTTGTAAGTTGGACAAGAAGCCTAAGTGCCCCATTTTCAGATCAACCAATCAGGGTAAAAGGGAATAGGCAACATACTATATCTTCATCAGCACCGCCAACATGCGCACGACCGGGAAGAAAGAGTGAATATGGTTATCAGCGGTGTCTCCCCTCTCAAGGTCGAATTTAGGTAGTACTCTTTCTGCATTCTTGGGTAAGGGATGTTGCTACCTAGGTACCACTACAACATCCAAAGTGAGCCAAGGAGGGAGTGCTCCTGGAGGAGGTGGGAGTTGGTTGCCATTTAGTTGAAGATGATTCCCACCTGGAAGAGGAACCTTAGCCATATTATGGATAAGGATGTTCTGGTTGAAGCTTTCTTGAAGGTGTTCTTTATTAGGATTTCCCAAATTAGGCCAGGGATTACTTTTAGAGAGTGGATCCTCAGGAATTTCTTCCCAAGGAGTGTCGATACTTTGTAAGGACTCTAGCACAATATCTTCAAGAGATGGGGCTACAGAGGTCTCTTCATTTATGGAACAGATCCTTGGCTTTCTTTTAGTTGTCGGAGGTAAAGAGTGAAAGATGGGGAACTCAGAGAGGGAACAAGCGTAAGCCTGAGTAAGTACTCTGACTACTTGTTTTTGAGTGATAGGATACTCCCATAGTGTCTCTTCTTCGAAATGAGGCTTTTCCAAATGGGAGGAGGTATCTTTTTGACCTTTACGATCCATGAATTAATCTTTTCGAATCCATGACATTTATAGATGAAATCATAAAAACCTGTGGACGACGTTTCAGGCCCTCCTTCTAGCGCCAATTTGTTGACATGGTGAATTTTCGCTATGCCCAACAAGGGGAACTAACCTGATTGCAAATCCCAATTAAATCTACTTTTGTTTGGAATGGATAGTTCCGGTGGGTTTTAAAGGACCCCGTAAACTGTTATATGTGTTGAATGATTACTTCTTGGAGGAAGAATTCAATTAAATCAACAAAGAGAAACAACTAACCTATAAGTATCAAATCATATCTACACTAATTTTGACTACTTATGCTAATCCTAACTATTCTAATCTATCTCGTAGGAACATAACAAAAGAGATTAAACATCATATATAGATTCCAAATCCAAATGAATCAATCTAGTTATTTATAAAGGGATGCACATTCCTTTCCATACAAATAACACTTGCAATTGATGTTTAACGGATTTTCGAATCAACAACCTTTCATGAGTTAAGCATGCTATTGAATTATATTCGAATAAGCAGGAATAACCATGAACTATATGATATCAATATGCACAAATAAAAACACATTTATATTTATGCTAGCAACAACACTCTGATTCTAAACACATGAAAGCAGAGAAAAATAAATCTGAAACAAAAGGCTCTTTCTCGACTAGACCATATTCTTTATTCACAATAAATCAAAAGATGTTCTATCGAAAAAAAGTCCTCCTCTCCTATCTAGAGGTAATATTTATGCAGCTGGAAATGACTTGGTCTTCCCATAACCTTTTGCCTTCCCCCTGTTCTTTTAAATATACAGATCATAATACACAGACGTAGAACAGTCGGTGTCACTGATGACACGTAGAAGGCCTATCTGCCGGAGCGCTTCCTTTCTTGGGGAAATGAATGGATGTTGATTAGAAGAGGATGACTATGTGTCATCTCTTCATGATGAAATCTGGGACAATTTCGCTTTCGGAATACACAGACAATGCGTGGAAACCCAACCGAGAATGCCTAAGGCCATATCTTTAAACGAAACACATTCGCATGTATGGACTCTCCGGATCTGCTCATGCGTTTCTTTTACTCCTCGCCTGCAGAGATAATTAACATTAGTTTTATGATTATGATACAACACAACATGATCATAAACAAACCTTGCATTTAGCCACAGTTTCTATTTAATCACGCAGAGAAACTATAATTATCAAACCATCGGGCCTTGCTGTAACACGTATTCTCATTGCCCCTAATATTCATTTTACTCAAGGATTGTCTTAACAACGCTTCAAGAGCAGAACTATTCATTTCATGGGATTTTCCTTTGAAAACCTGAACCACACCATTTTGGCGAAATACACAAGAAAACATGGGAAAACCCACGGCCGACCATAAGGCCGGATTTCAAATGATATACACCTGGGCCTATAGTTATCATCGGGTCCACCATATCGCATCGTAATGCTTCAATGGCTAGTGAATGGACCTTGGGTGACATCAAAGCCCGATTGCGATATGTGAATGGGGAAGCGGACCCGATATGTGCATATGCTGTGCTTAATAATCCCAGCGGGTCTAGCTTTGGGGATTTTCCTTTTAAATATCGGACCAAAACACTTTATCAAAAACATGGGAATAAACAGGAAAACCTGAATCCAACCATAAAGCCAGACTTGAAATATTATATACCTAAATTGATAGTTGTCGGTGGGTTCGGTATATCACAACGCACCTTAAATATAAACCTTGGGTTCCGCCGATAGCGACATGCGATTGGGGAAGTGGACCTGATAATGTATGTATTACACTTGATAGTCCTGTTGGGTCCACTGTATCGCATCGGCCTTATGGCCTGGCTTTGACTCCTGCCGATTGTGATATGTGATGGGGCTTCGGACCTGATAATGTATATATTATGGTTAATAATGCCGTCGGGTCCAGAGTATAGTGGCGAACATTATGCCTTAGTGTTGAATGCGATAGGTGAAAAAGGGTGAGCTATGCATGTTTGTGAAGCATTTCCATTGTAAAGAGTTATAATGGAAATAAAGGTGCGATAGAAGTTTTTGTGGGTCGAATCCAAATGCAACCATAATAAAGAGTGGGGGTTGGTTATATGCGTGAGCATAGAACACAGTGAAGGTTTATAGGGATTAAAAAGTCCTGTTGAAGGAGATGAATGAAGGGCTGGGCTGGGTCATGAATGAACCATCCAATAGAGATCTATTAAAGGGGGTCTTGACCATTAAGAATTGAAGCTTTGACTCGGCATAGTGTTAAAAGAAAAATATATCATTTGGAGGAGTGTATGATCAAACTTCTATGGACCCATTCAAATTTGTTGCCAGAGCAGGTTTAAATAGGGTGGTGGTTGTGTCCACAACATATTCTACCTTGAATGACTGGTTATATCTACAGCGTGTTGCTTTCACTCGACCTATTTAAGTTGAAGAAGTGAAAAGGAATCAAAATTAAGATCTTATCATTTTCACAGTAGTCGTGTTGTCAATCAGTCTCTCTATACAATATCTTTATTGTCATACAACAACAAGCTTCAGGGTTTCATCACTATTACCCCTCAGCAGTTGCTTAGATCTACCACTATACATCTTGTGAAAAATTCCTAATGATAAATCCTCTTGTGAACCTATTCAATATATACGTGTGGTGAGGAACCTCAAAAGATCATTCACCACAGCATTAGCTAGCATGATATTATCATTGTCTTAAATGAATGGTTTGCTGTCTAGAGGCTCCACTAAGAGTGTGCAGGAGGAGTGGAAAGGCATCAACTATGGTCATGGTGGTAGCATCTGCTGTAGTGAATTGTAGCAGTAATTACAGGAGCAATAATGATATATGGAAGCAGCCATTTATATCTACATCTAGCAGCTGGAGTAATGAAAGTCTATGCGCACCTTATGATTGACACCCTTAGATACCCTTGGATATCTGTGCATGGCACTTTGGAGCAGTTTCTTGTAACAACCCTTATAAGCATGAAATCAGAGGTGAATTGTAGAAAATGCATACTAGATCCTATGCCTCAGCAAGCACAATGAGCAAAGGAAATTGTGAGGATCCTGATTAGGTCATTGGGCTCTTTAATGCGTTGAGCCTAAAGAATGTCTGATGAATATGAATGCCTGAATATGGAAGATCCCTCCTCATCATGGAAGGGATAACTTAATGCATTGGTCACAATCATCTAGCAAAGGAAGATAATGCAACTTTTTTAGGGACAATATCATGGTGCCCTGTGAAAAGTCTTTCACATAAGAAGCTCATGAAACAAGGCTTCAGAGGGAGCCATAAAATCCCTGACAGTATGACCAGATGATTTGATGTTTGTTGATAAAGGCAGTCTTGGAAGATGATTATGATTGATGATGGCTCGGTGATAATCCTAATTCTCTGAACATCTGCTAGTGGAAATAATGAACGTGATCTGAAAGTGGCACACAAAGAACTACTCTGCTCACTGTTATTTGGTCTCTTTATGTTGTTGAAGTCATCTAAAGATAAGTTGATGTGACATTATGCTCAATGCCTCATTTAATACTCAGATTTAAAAGTTGGCATTGTGTTCACTATTGGAATTTTGCATGTGAATACATTGCGCCATCTCTGATGATATCTATGCTCTAAAAGCAATTCATATCCTCACATAATACCTTATTCTTCAGATTTATTAGCACTGTTAATGAAGGTATGATTGTCTGCAAAGGTTAGTGATTCTGTATATGTCTTGACTGAACAATTTTTGGGCAGCATTTCTGCACTGAATACAACTTAAATATTTCCTTTAATGAAACAATGTGATGACTCTTTGAACGCTATGATATCATGGTGGCACATTACATTTGGTTATAAGTCTGTCCCGAGGGTCTAACTTTGGTAAAATTGTAGAATTAATGATCTATTTCCTGATCTGAATGAGTCATATTTAATACATGACTATAAATACAAATGTTTTGGGCATAACACAATCATAACTAAGAAAACATTGTATTGTCTGATGTGTAAAGTCTGAATTTGTGCTAGCACTTTGGATATTTGATTCACATGACAACTTTAGATCTATGCTTGGCTAGAATTTTGTGGACAATAGTTTAACATAAGCTTGGATCATCTGTGAACATTAACTTGAATGACATCTGGATGATATATATGTTAACTGTGGTATTTTCATGACATCTCTGAGAATTGCAAATGCCTAAGTTCATGATCTAGATAATGCACTAGCTGTTACATTTTCACCTTATTTGATAACACTCTGGTGTTGTTTTAGACACTGACAATTTGAGTTTGGTTTTGTGCACTTTACACTTGATACACAAATGGGATAAAACCATGGTAATTGGCACTCAAACATCTTAATAATAAATGTTCTGATACTGCTATCTTTTGGCTTTCATTGATGCATAAGAAATATCTCCAGAATGCTCTAAACGCTATTGCCATCTTTGTTGTAATACTCTTGAGCATTGTGTTTTCTAAGCACTGCTGGCACATTTGCATTTCCTCCATAGTATCAAACTCATGGTTATATTGGTTGCTCACTGTTTCTTCTATTACACTTCTGCTCTGTGACGAAATTTCTGCTCCTAGTAACACTGTTGAACATACTTTGATGCTTGAACTAAATCATCATTATAAGGATTGTGGAATGGTCTAGCTTATCTCTAAATTCTACCATCATAAATTTCATTGAGCATTAAGTTCGTTTGTGGTGATGATGAAGGGATGACCTATGGTTTTTCATGCACTGATTTAACATATAATCTACCTTGTTTTGTCATGAGTTGATGTTTCTTCATGGTGTAATTGAATATCTAGTTGTGGGAATTATTAAGAGATCACAATTTCCAAATTCATGGAGATATGATTGATGAACTGGTTCAAACTGTTCATACATATATACAGATCCTTATACAAGGCCTCGATCTAGATGAGGCTAACTATCTATCGAGATATTATCCATCCACAAATAATAAAGTAAAATAGCTCAATTTTTCCAAGGAAAAGCATGCCAATGCAACATGCCAACAAGTGGTTGTAATCTTGATTGGTCAAGATGGATGAAAAGAGACAGTAATAGAATAGTGGAACAATGGAGCGATTTAGAATTGGACACCTTTCAGGCTATTTAACTCAAAGGTTGAGGACACAACGTTCTTATTGAGTCATATAGCATAGATGTAGTATGGGAAATACAATGACTGTGTAGAGCATGGGAAATACCTTCTTGTTTATGAATATCTCAACAATGGAACTCTCCATGATATGTTACACTTTGCAAATGATAGTGGTAAGAGATTGACCTAGAACTCTTGTGTGAGGGTTACACTAGGCATTGTTTAGGCTCTAATTTTCCTCCATATATCTCCTGAGAACATAACAATAGAAAGAAGCTCACAAAAGTTATTGTACAAAAAAAAGGAGGTGTGCTAGGAGCTATAAGATTCTACACCACGTGTAACACTCAATTATGGAGGTGTCAGTCTTAGCATTACTCTTAAAATTAGGGTATTGTTGGCCCAAATGTGAAGTTCCAGGCAAGCATTTAAAAGACTATTAGAGGTTGCAACATATAAGCTTAGTTTGGATCAATAGAGGAAGTGTAGAGGATGGGTCTATGCCTCCAAAGAAGTGATCTGCATCCACTACAACATTCATGTCAAATAAGCCAAATAGCCTGACTTTCCTCTTGGAAAATTTTGAAGCTACAGGAGTTAGAATTAATCTAATTGCTACCTTTGATGTGTTCATGTTTGACCCTTGGTTTAATCTGCCATGAAAGAAAAAGCAATGGATTGAATGCACAGAGTTTAGGGTCTGCCACATCTTCATATGTTAATGCTTATTATTGTGATATACAATAGCCATTTATATGTCTAGTGTAAGATTCCTCTGGAGATTTCTATCCAACAACAACATCTCTGTGGTAAAAGGTGTACTGTTAGAGGTTGCTCCATCAAAAATAACAACCAAAAGGGACCTTACTGTGCACACATATGAAGAATTAAGAATATTGTTATCTATGAGTGCTGATGTGGAGGCATGGGACAAAATTAAACAGGCAACGAACCTTTTTGTTCAACCAATCAAGATGTAAAAAGGAAGATGTGTGATTATATATACATGTGCGATAGTATTTGGAGAAATGCCAACCTAACCCACAAATTTGTTAACATTTTGCCGGCGCTAACCTATAATTGTTCCTGAAGTTAATAAACAAGTAAAATAGGACTGACTTTTCAATACAAAATATAAATTGATAGGAACAGGGCCAAATTGTGAAAGTGTAAAAATTGGTATGGTTTAAAGGGACCAATCCCTTTGAAAAGTCTTAAATGTGGAAATGAAGGTTGAGCCTTGTTCTAGAACCCCTTGGGGCATCCATCTTAGGAATTGGTGTAGGATGCAACACTTCAGAATAATTTTTGTAGCAGTGATGTCAACACTTGTATGGTGACATGGGGTTGGAGTTGGCCTGTCAAAGCCATACTCCCTATGAGTAGGATGCATGATGTTCAACAACTTGATCACTTGCGATCAAGTCCAATTAGGGTTCGGGCCAGGATCGGGAATACATACTCATTCTTCCTCGATAAAGCCACCCTAAAATGTCAAGGTCATTTGATCTAATAAATTTCCTATATTATAATCAAAACAATGTGTATCATTAAGATCTATTAAAACTCCATTTAGTCCAGCTTCGAGCTAGCTAGATCTGAACTTCATGCAGAAGACTCTAGCTGATTGGCAAGATACCAGTAATACAAAAAAATGGAATTTAAATAAAGGAATAACACATTTATCCTAGGTCCCAAAATGCTTCGAATCCAGGATGTTTGGAACTATAAAAGAGAAGAGGGTCAAACTACTAATTGTATTGACATCAAATCCCAAGAACAAATTACAAGTAGAAAGGAGAATGAAGCCCCGTGATCAAACCTACTTATCCATCTCTAAAGACTAATTAAATAGATGTACCGTCCTTTTAAGTAATGTCCTGTCACCACTCAAATTCTCACTACATTGAAAATTCTAAAGATGCCATAATCATATGATCCTGGAGGCAACTAATAGGCAAGCCACCTGCTTTGACCTTAGAAGCTTCACCTAGAAATTGCCTCTATGCTCTAACAATTATGGTTTAGACTTCTAAACATGGTGAGAGTTTGAGAAATAACAAAGCCCCACTCTTCACCAACAATAGGCATGCATGCTCACTCTAACTGAACCTTGAACATAATTTCTTAAGAAAGACATAATAATCTATGTGTAAGTGGATAACACTATATGCAAGGCACACTTAATTGTAACTAGATAGATAAGATTAAGTTTGAAATAAACTACATGTATCCACCTTGACCAATGTACTATCTTGGGCATGAGAATTCCTTTACCATAAATAATTTCCAACCAGCTATAACCTTGCAAGTATGATGCCATGTAACACCTATTTTATTTCTAACTTATTGTACATTTAGATTTTGCACCAATAAATGTAAATTCCAGGTTTCTCATGAGCAATTTTGTTCCCACAAGGAGGTTGGACTTGGTACAATTGAAAATTGTTAAAATTGGAAACTAGGGCCAAACTCCATGTGGGTCATCTTATTTATGGAAGTTGATATTTTTCTTGGATTCCTCTCATTGAGAGGTGTAGGATTGATCTAAAGATCATCTGATTCCAATAAGTATTCATGGAGATATGAATTTATTTGTCTTATGGGACAATTCGTCAAGGTCGGCCAACAACTAAACTGCCCCTACTTGTGCTCCACATTTTAGTATAAATACAAGTGCCTTGCAAGTCATTTGTACACACAACTCTCTTGAGATTTCTTCTTCTCCACTTGTTTTGGGTTTTAGTGGAAAGAAGAATCTCTAGGGGAAAAATGTATGTCTAGAAGGAGACCCTACACGCAGCAAAAGAAGGATGCCCTAGCTGTTGTCATAATGAAGCCTAGCCGCAGGTCTTGTGAAGGTTTGGCCACAGTTCAAAGGGAGATCTAGCATGGTGAAGGAGGCCTAACAGCTGATCCTAAACGCAGTCTTATCATACCCTAGATGCCCTAATCTATACATTGTTTTGGAAGGGTTTGAGACAGCCCTTAAACGCAACAAAAGGGATACCCTAACCACAGTAATGAGGCTCCCATACACTACCCTAACCTGGCTATCTAAAGGATGCCTAACTGCAGTTATGGAGATGCCCTAAATACGTAGCCATGGAAATGAAGGCAAGAACCCTAGCTGTAGGACTAAGGGAGAGGAGATGCCCTAAACTTAGTTGCTACATTGCCTAATGGAGATGCCACCTAAACGTTGTCTTAGAAGAGTGTTCTACACAAGGTATACCCTTGCTGTCATGGAAGGAATGCTCTCACACTTAAACACTGAGATAAAGAAGCCACACCTTCAGCTATCCTTAACGTTGTTCTAAATAAGGATGTTCTAACTGTTGTTTTGATTGAAACACAATCATGAATGATAGATTCAATCATTGTCTTAACGAAAGCCTATTGATGTCACTCTAACGTTGTCATAGAGGAGAAGACATTGGCATTGCTATGTGCTAGGCCATAGGCCATAGCACTATAGCTAGCCATCTTGGTCTTATGATGAATGTTGTAACATTATAGGCATCATAGTATATGACAGTAGGATGCATAGTGCAACATAGTGCACATAGTAGCATCGATGGGTACAGGATGCATAGTGCACATAGTAGCAGCGATGGGTACAAGATGCATAGTGCAGCATAGTGCACACAGTAGCAGCGATGGGTACAGGATGCATAGTGCACACAGTAGCAGCGATGGGTACAGGATGTATGGTGCAACATGGTGTAGCTCAGTGATGTTGGACATAGTGATGGTGCAACATGGTGTAGCTCAGTGATGTTGGACATAGTGATGGTGCATCATGGTGTAGCTCAGTGATGCTGGACATAGTGATGGTGCAACATGGTATAGCTCAGTGATGTTGAACATAGTGATGGTGCAACATGGTGTAGCTTAGTGATGCTAGACATGGTATGATGGTGCAACACAGTGATAGGCTCAACATGGTGATGGAGTCACCTTGGAGAATCAGTTGAAGCAACATGTCTTCAACTAAGTCTAGCTACCTCATGTATCATCTTCTTAGAGATGATCTCTTCTCTTATTTAGATAAGTCAAAGTGTTGACTTTTGTTGAGGAAACTAAGAATTTTACTGTTGAGGCTCCTAACCAAAATGCTTATTGGCAAGGGCACTCTTAGGTGTTTGTATTCACTCTTGATGTGCTTCTATTTCATATATTAATGTTATTTCTCCTTACCATAAAAAATTGTCTATTTTACTACTACAATCCTTTTTGCGTTCTATTTATTTTATGTATTTTATGTTGACTATCTTAAACTAATGACATCTACAATCATCAAATATTGTACTCTAACCATGATTCATAATGAAAATCATAGAAAAAAAGACATGAATTAAAAGTTAGCTGACATGGAAAAAATTCCACATTGTCATGTATCCTATGAAAGATACCAAGAACTTACATTAGGAAACCCTAACCACCAGCGACATGTTATCTTTATGGAAAAAAGGGCATCAGAGAAGATGGGTCTAGGTGGAGTTCATGCATTCAAGTTCAGGTGAAGGAAGAGGTCCAATCTAGCTCAACACCCTAAATTGAAGACTCTGAAAACTCACTGGAAGAAAGGACCATTGTCAGACGAGCAAAACTCCTCTTGGGTTTAATTATTCATGTGAACAGAAAATATTGATTTGTGAGCTACTAAGAATGAAAACTAGAGTATTTTTCACCCCAAGAAAATTTGTGTCCAATTTTAAAACATCTATGTCTAATTTATAGTGTGAATTTATTATTAGTTGTTTCATTCACTGCACAGGGGTTGTATACTGTAACTATTAGATGCTTGTTGTAGCAGAGTATTTTGCATAAAACAGAGGGGTAGAAGCAATTTAACTATTTTTCTTGATTATTTTAAGTTGTTGCTCATTCTATTCTTTGTTTATTTTAATTTCTCCCAAAAACCTCTGTTGAATCCAGCAAGGGTGAGCTTTGAAAGCAAAGCCATATTGCAACAATTCAGGAGTGATTTAGTCACTGTGTTTTTCAAAAGTCTTGTTTTTCTCGAGAATTCCAAATCAAACCTAGAGACGTGAAAAACAAACCTTGAAAACAACCAAATGACCATAAATAAATGAAATGCATGCCAAGCAAACAAAATAGTTAATGAAATGTATGTGTTTTTATCATGGAAACAGGGGCATTTTGAGCATGCCCTGATTTGCAAAGCATATAGAGGTGTGGACAGAAGAAGTATCCAAACTTTTATTAAAATATTTAATCATAGATGTATAAATCTTATTAATAGGCAGGGAATTGAATACCTAAATTTCAGAATGATAACTCTCGAGAAACAATTATCTATCCATCTCTGCACAATGATGTTTCTCATATTGAGAAAATTGGCTAACGTGCAGATTTCCTTCAAATCAAAACTCTAGGAATGCATATGATTCATCAAACAGTTGATCATGCAAGGAAGGAAGTATTGAATTTATGAAATGAGTGGTCATAGAGTAGTTTGTAAAGGAAAAATATTTGATGTAGTTTCAATTCCTAGAAACCATCAGATCAGTTTCCATTAATCTCAACAAACTACTCTGAAAAAAACTGATAAACAAGGGCACAAAGGGATGTTTCTCCCCAAAATTGGTCAATTGCAAAGGAGGGTCATCAACGACAAAAAAAAAAAAAACCACTAAGAGCAAAATAGTAAAGGTTCTCCCTTAATAGTAAAGATCAAAATATTGATTTAACACGAAATTAGTTAAGATTCATTTTCAAATAGTACAAAGAGAAATCATTGCAATTTCATATACCCTAAAAACTTGAATTACATTTTCATTGTGGAGGATTTAGAGAAAGTGTGTACATACTTGGGCAAACTTTAAGGTAACAAGAGCGATGTTTGAGGATGGGCCAAAAGTAAAAGCAATGGAGGAACCAGATCCATGGAAGAATAAAGAGTCCCCCATAGAAGAAATTGCGAACCTTCTTCACACAATCGTCCAACTGGTGACTCTGAAGGCGTCATCAACAGTCGGCCACTATCTCATGACCATGTAATGACTCTACTTGCCAAGTGATTCATCATACATGTAATTTCTTTTTCTTGCCATTTGATGTTCGGGTGTTAAGCTTGTGCAGACAAAGAGCTTAATATAATGAAGCCCATTCAATGAACTTGCACAACTGATAAACCCCGACATGAAAGCACGGTGATAAAACCAAAAATGGATTGGATTAAGCTTGGGTAGATGAAGAGAATAATATAATGAAGCTTGTTCAACGAACTTGCACAACTGATATCATTGAGATCAAAACCCCGACATGAAATCATGCCAATAAAACTGAAAATGGAGTGGTTTACAGAGTAAGTTTTATGGATAAAATTATTGATTTCTTTCCAGCGGGAATCATAACGCAGGACATGATGATGAAAAACAATGAATATTCTATGGAATCAAGTGGGATGACTTTTGACCAAGAGAAATAAGGGTATACTAAGATACGATGTATAGTACTTACTCAAATCACAATGTACATATTCAAACCATCAATATCAAGCATTTATACGAATAAAATTATGAAACATTATAGAACCACTCAGTTTAGAATTTATAGCCAAGGAATTTAAGAGTTACAATAGAGTTTTTAAGTGATCATAATAAAAATAATACAAATTAGAGATATTATATACACATGAATTATAGATATCAAGCTAAATGTGGTCGCGAAAGCAAAATTTTCCTACACCTAGTGTCTTAGATGTCCAAGGTATGGTGTCATTAAACCAGTTATACATCCATCTATATACCTCAGTTGGGAAATGATTAATGTCACAAGAATCACAGGGGTTGAGATGTCAATCAAAATTTAAAACTATCCTCTAAAAAATCATATAGAAAGTGGGGTAACATGTCTTATGACATCCAACCTGCAATTTTCAATGGGAAATCCTCAAAAGTCTCTTTGAAGAAAGAATGTCCCATTGAGGGGTTCAAGAAGATGTATGAGGCCCCACCAATTTGATAGTTGAAGAAGTTTGAATATGGGTTTGTCAATTTTGGCCCTAAGTAGGCAAGGCAACATGGAAGGAGGTGACCCCCTTAGAAGAGTTCAAAAGGGAAGGCCACATAAGGTCTTATATAAAGATCTAAATCCAAGGACCTCCATCATAGAAAGAGTTAGACATGTATTGAAAGAAAGTAGACAACGACCCATCTAAATCTTGATAATAAAAAAATAGAACATCCCTTGAATCCCATAATAAATGGAGCATCTACAAATGAGGTGATCCTCTAACTCAATCTCGTGTATATGGCAAAGCTAGAAGATGTTATTGAGAAGAGGAATGTCATGATGATTAGTTTCAACTAGATGCTAATGTAAACCCACTTTAAACCCACCAAGGGGGATCTGAAGGGAAACATCTAGTGTTCTTGTGTGTATGAGTTAAACAATAAGGCCCCCTCTCATTTGCATGAAGTGTTCCTAGTACAAATCTGTCTTAGAGTCAAGGCCATGAAAAGATGAAGTCCAAGTACACTTAATTTGTTGTCTATAAATAACCTCTTTAACAACTTGACCCAAACATATAATGATGTCATTTACATTGGAGGTGTATGTCACTTGAATTGTGTTACAACTTTAATCGCTCCCCCAAAAAAATGTGCCAGTCTCCCTTGTGATGATGCATCAACCCTAACGGAGAATAATCTCATTATGTAAAAGGAATTTAAACACGATGTAACTTTAATAGTTCCCTACTCACCCTTGGCTCACCACTCATGGCAAATGTGAGGCTATTTCAAGCATTGATGTGGATAATATCATTTTATTTTCTCTTATGTGTAGTATTCTACATTGACACAATTGTGATTTTTAGAAAACAAAATATTTGTATCAAGGGTTAACTCCTTGTGCATTAGGGCTGAAGAGGTCGAGTCATTATGAGTGATCTATTCATTGCCAACTCCTCATGTGGGAGAACACTACAAGCTTCATGTCAACATGAGGTGTAGATATTGTGAGCAATTATGATTGAGGTTTCACAAATTATCTAGTTGTTCTACATTAGGTATACATGGTAATAAGGGCATTACACACAAACACACACCCTTGAGACCAATACCTAGTTCTCTAAAAATCAAATGGTCCCAATATTCTTAGTTAGAGGTGAAGGATTCTCCTAAGAGGTTAGTTTGTTGGTTTGAGGCATTGTTTTTGGCCTTGGATACTAAGTGGTTAAGGGCTTCAGGAGTTAAGAGTTAAGAGCCAATGGCTTGGGGACCACAGGATTAGGGTCAAAGGGCTTAAGAGTTAGAGGATTTAGGTGTTTGGGGTTAAGGGGTTAGGTTTTAAGGTGTTTAGGGGTTAGGGGTTAAGGTTTAAGGGTCATGGGTTAAGAGAATAAGGGGTTATTTCTTAGGGGTTCATGGATTCTAGGTTAGCAGTTAATGGCTTAAGGTTTAATGGGCCAAGGGGTTGATGGGTTATGAGTTATGAGTGTAGTGGTTAAGGGATTATGGCTTGGGGGTTTAGGGGATAGGGAGTTTCGTGGTTATGGGTTAATGTCTTATGGGTTGTGATAATGGGGCCCCTAATCACCTTATCATTGCTATCGAGGGTTCCCCTTTCAATTTCTCTTGTTTCCTTCCCTCTAGGCCCCCTAATCCCCTTATCACCACTATCGAGGGTTCCCCTTTCAATTTCTCTTGTTGCCTTCCCTCTAGGCCCCCTAGCCCCTGTGACATTAGGTCCTAAGCCCCCTTATCATTCACTAATGCTAGGATTATAGATCTTAATAAACCATGCTTGGACATCCCACTTCTTCCCATCCATGCTACCCTTGTGTCCCCTAGTCCTGTTCAATACACCACAAAATACTCCTCCCACCTTTTTAGTCATATCATTCAACTCATCCTAACATTATGAACCCAAAATTTGGCCCCAATGTCCCTACAACTACACCCTTGGGCCACCGTGACTAAGGGATTAAATGTAGTAGGGCTAATGAGTTGTGATAAGGGGGCCCATAATCCCCTTATCACAACTATTGGGGGTTCCCCTATCAACTACAGTTGCTTCATAAAGAAGAGAAATGGAGAGAAAAAGACAAGTGCTAAGGCATGCTAAGATGTGTCAGGTGCCAGGGTGTGGCACCAACGCATGCTAGGGAGTGTTAGGGCCAAGTGTGATCCAGGTGGATATTGGTGGCCACCCGCTAATTCCACTTGGATCTCCTTTAGTGCTTCTTACAGTTTTTTTTCAGTTTCCTTAATTATAGCACAGTTTACTATTTTTAGCAGTTTTTCGAGTCCTAAACTTCCGGAGCCGTTTTGAGGCCCTAAACGACGTTTTTTGGGAAATCTTACGCCAACGATTTTTTTGATAAAAATCATCTTTTTTGTCGTAGTCCTCGGAGAGATCTTTCCAACGGGCTATCATGCATGTCAAACAGAGATAGTATGACCAATTCGCGACCCCGAGAAGTTGATGTACCAACTTACCCAAAAACGGGGCCCACAATTTGGCGTTTCATCTTCTAGGGTTAGGTTTTGGAATGTGAAGGGTTTTCCATTGTTTCTCAACAATAAATAGGCCTCCGAGCCTCATTGTAAGACAGTTCAGAGGCATGTAGCCACCACATCTCTTCTCAGAGATAAGCTACCATCGCCCTAGCTGGAATATTTCCATTTCTGTTTGTAAGCATATTTCAGTATTTTACAGTAATGAATTGAGGTATTATTTCCGCTGCATATCTGTCTTTATGGTTATCTCTGTATTTTATTGCGTTCCTGTTTAAATCTGGATCAGTGGTATCAGGGCAGTCTGCTTTTCTTCTCTGTTTTTCTTTGCATGTCCTTAACGAGGTCGGGATATAAGGAGTTAGGGCTTGAACTGGTCGAACCTTTGCAAGACCAGCCTCACAAATCCCGACGACCTCCCATGGTGGATGAAAAGAAAGACAAGGGGGCAGGAGATCCTATCAAAATCTTGCTCGAAGAAGCCCTCGAGTGACAAAGGAACGCGATGATGGACAACTTTGCCCAAATCCTTCAGCGGCTACCCAGGGGCAACGCATCGGCTTCCAACAACAACTCTGGAAACGCCACACCATTTAAGGTACAAGTTAATTTTGAAATCCCCATATTCGAGGGTCAGATAGACGCAGATGCCGTTGATAAATGGTTAAATGTGCTAGAGGGTTATTTTTCTGTTCATGATTTTTCTAGTCGAGAAAAGATTATTTTTGCTCTTCTCAAAGCAGCCCCCCACGTCAAGGATTGGTGGGAAACCTACTGCGAGCAGAAGGATGAAAGTACAAGCTCACTATTTTCAGTCGCACTGACTTGGGATTCATTTCGAGATGCCATCAAGGAGCAGTAATACCCTGTCGGAAGCTATGAGGATCAATACATAAAGTGGACCACACTACGGCAGCGAAGGGACCAAGACGTACCAGAGTTTACCAATATTTTCCATACCCTTCGCACAAAGTTGGGTATCAAGGATACAGAGGAGCATTTGGTACTCAAATACCGTGGCTGCCTGCACAAGTACATCCAAGAAGAAATAGAATTCCTGAACATCTCCTCGCTCGGCACGGCATACCGATACGCCGTCAAGGTCGAGCAAAAGTTTAAACAGAAGAAGCGAGACTTTGGGTCTGCGAATCCGAAACAAGGGAAAGGTGCCCCCAAACCACAGAACAAAGGACAAAGCCAAGGCGGGGTGGCCCAAGACAACCCGCCAAAGCTGCAAGCAAAGAACAGTGCTGCGAAGCCGAAAAAGGACACCGGAAAGTGGTGTGAGTTCCATAAGAGCTCCACTCACAACACAAATGAGTGTCAGGCCAAGCAGTCACTGGTGGCCGAGCTAAAGGTTTCAGAATCAGATGCATGTTCTGACTTTGAGTCAGAACCCAATAAGGGGAATGACAAAGGGAAGCAGATTATCGATGCGGAGCCCAACGCCACTGTTGCCACCACGAAGATCCAGAAGGAGGAACCTGAAGATCCAGAGGAGGAGGAGCGTCTCTTCCACTCCCAGATGTGGGTAAAGGGCTCCCCGCTACAGTTCATTGTCGACAGCGGGAGCCAAAATAACCTCATTTCTATAGAGGTCATGAAACGGCTAGGCTTACCGACCACAGCACATCCACAACCATACACCATTGGGTGGCTGCACCAAGGACGGGATCTTCGCGTGAGCCAACAGTGTCGCCTTCCATACAACATCAAACCCTTCATGGATGAGGTATTGTGTGACATTGCTCCCCTTGAAGTTTGTGATGTGTTATTAGGACAACCATACTTGTGGAAGCGACATGCTGTGTATGAGTCAAGGCCCCGTGCTGTTATTGTTACTTTGGGAAATAAGTTGTACAAGATACCAGAGGTAGCACCGCCTACCGCCATCTCTTTGGTTACTGCAAAACAATGCAGTAAGCTCATTTCCAAAACCGGGAAGTTTGTTTTCCTGGTGATACGCCCTCAAGAAAAGAAGAAGAAGGTGGCCACGACCTCCAAACAGGGCCCCTCCGCACGACAACTACAGATGGACAAGGTCGTGGAGGAGTATGAGGACATCTTCACCTCCCCCACTGGGGTTCCTCTGCACTGTCAGGCCAAGCACTCCATTGATCTGACCCCAGGTTCACCACTGCTCAATGGACCAATCTATCGACGCTCTATTCTGGAGAACGATGAAATCAAGAGGCAGATTTAGGAGCTGCTGCAAAAAGGTCACATCCGTCCGAGTTCATCGCCCTGTGGGAGCCCGATCGTGCTGGTACAAAAGAAGGATGGGACTTGGAGACTCTGTATTGACTATCGGGCGCTGAACAAGATCACTGTCCATAATAGGTACCCAATCCCACGGATTGATGACCTCCTGGACCAACTAAAGGGGGAAAAATATTTCAGCAAGATCGATTTGAAGTCAGGATATCACGAGGTACCAATCGAACCCTCCGATGTGTGGAAGACTGCCTTCAAAGCCAAGGAGGGCCTTTTCGAATGGTTGGTTATGCCTTTTGGATTGACGAATGCTCCTGCAACCTTCATGAGGCTAATGGACGACATCTTGCGGCCATTCACCAACTCATTTGTAGTGGTATACTTGGATGACATCTTGATCTTTAGCAAGACTTGGGAAGAGCACCTCCACCACATCCGACAGGTTCTCCAAACATTGCGACAACACAAGTTATGTGCCAATTTAGAGAAATGCACTTTGGGCATGACCCAGGTTTAGTATCTGGGATACATTATTGATGAACGGGGGGTGCATGTGGATCCAGCCAAGATCCAAGTCATTCGGGATTGGCCATCTCCAACCACTCACATAGAGCTTCACAGCTTTCTAGGCCTTGCCAACTTCTACCACAGGTTCGTGTTGGGATTTTCTCATATCACTTGGCCCTTGAGTTAGGTCACCAAGGGAGGAGCGAAAGAATTTTTTTTTTGGTCTGAATCTCAATAGAAGGCATTCACAGAATTGAAAGATCAACTCTGCACAACACTAGTTCTTGCACTACCAGACTTGCAACAACCATTTGAGGTCGAGACAGATGCCTCTGACTATGCTATTGGGGCAGTCCTTACTCAACATAGGCATCCAGTGGCATATCATAGTGAGACACTTTCAGACACAGTCCAGAAGTATCCCACTTATGACAAAGAGATGTATTCCATTGTGCAGGCTTGCTGACAATGGAAGCATTACATTTTGGGGAAGGAACGGTCATCCACACGGACCACCGACCCCTGCAGTTCATACAGACCCAAGGGAAATTGCAGAATGATCACCATTAGAAGTGGTCCACATACCTGCAACAGTTCCATTTGAATATCAAGTATAAGAAGGGTAGCACCAATAATGTTGCAGATTGCCTCAATCGACCACCGATCATGGCGTTAACCACTGTGCTCAACTCTTGTGGGCACGAGACTTCTGATTGGCCACTACTCTACAAAAGCGACCCGGAATCCAGCCACACATACCAGACACTCTTGGAGGGTCAGCATGTTCCATATTTTCACCTCCAGGACGACCTGTTATGCCACCTGGGTCACCTTTGTGTTCCCTCAAGTGAGCGTGCCAAGATGATATGGGAAGCACACTACAGTCGGGCCGTTGGGCATTTTGGGGTCGAAAAACCGTGGCAGTACTGCAGAAATATTTCTATTGGCCGAATCTTCGACAAGATGTCAGGAAGTACATCAGATCATGCACTGCTTGCGCCATTGCCAAACCGGCCATCAAGAAGCAAGGCCTCTATACTCCGCTGCCTACCCCTAGTCGACCTTGGGAATCCATCTCCATGGATTACATGTCAGGCCTCCCTTCCACTAGGCATGGAAATGACTGTGTTTTTGTGGTCATCGACAGGTTCTCGAAGATGGCCATTATGGCGGCCTGCAAGAAGAATATTACAGCAGAAGCCACTGCTAAACTCTTCTTTGAACGAGTATGGGTACACTTTGGGATCCCACAGTCTGTCATTTCAGATCGGGACAGCAGGTTCCTCAGTACATTTTGGTCTAGCCTCTGGTCGATGTTGGACACCAAACTCACTAAGTCCACAACTTTCCATCCTCAAACTGATGGCCAGACTGAGGTCATCAACAGAATGATCATACACATTCTGTGCATGTACGACTCAAAGCATCCACGCACATGGGACGAGAGCCTCCCCTATGTTTAGCACAGCTACAACCGGGCTTTCCACAGCTCGACTGGCCACAGCCCTTTCCAGGTGGGATTGGGATTCCAGCCACTATGTCCCATCGATGTGGCCATGCCATTTGTAGCTACTCACGCAGATTCTGCTCATGTCCAGTCCGAAACAGATAAGGCAAACAGCTTCATTGAGCACATCCAACATATTCGCCAGTAGGTCCATGACATTCTGGAGAAATCAAATGCCAAGTACAAGCAACGACATGATCAACATCAGGTGCCACACAAGTTTCAAGTGGGTGACAAAGTCTGGTTGCATTTGCAAAAGGAACGCCTTATCGGAGCCTATCGGAAACTCAGACCACTTCGATATGGCCCTTACACCATTACCAAGGCTGTGGGAGACAATGCATTTGAGCTTAGCATTCCCCCATTCCTTGGCCTGCACCCGGTGTTCAATGTCGACCGCCTTCGGCCATACTTTCCACCATTACTAGACACGTCCGACATTGCAGAACAACTCACACCCACAGAGTTAAATCCAGCTTGCATGGAACAAGTTGCAACTGATCGGATCATGGACACACAGATCAAGCACACTCGCTAGCAGAATATCCAATGTATCGAGTTGTCAAAGCAGGACAACTCCTTCACCAGGGCAAGTGGCTCACCAGGGACCAAGTGCAGCAGAAGTTCCCTCATCTCATGGAGGAACTTAACGCAATGGGGACCATTACTTCCTAAGGGGGGGGATGATCCAGGTGGATATTGGTGGCCACCCGCTAATTCCACTTGGATCCCCTTTAGTGCTTCTTACAGTTTTTTTTCAGTGTCCTTAATTATAGCACAGTTTACTATTTTTAGCAATTTTTCAAGTCCTAAACTTCCGGAGCCGTTTTGAGGCCCTAAACGACGTTTTTTGGGAAATCTTCCGCCAGCGATTTTCTTGATAAAAATTGTCTTTTTTGTCGTAGTCCTCGGGGAGATCTTTCCAACGGGCTATCATGCACGTCAAACGGAGATAGTACGACCAATTCGCGACCCCGGGAAGTTGATGTACCAACTTACCCAAAAACGGGGCCCACAATTTGGCGTTTCATCTTCTAGGGTTAGGTTTTGGAATGTGAAGGGTTTTCCATTGTTTCTCAATAATAAATAGGCCTCCGAGCCTCATTGTAAGACAGTTCAGAGGCATGTATCCACCACATCTCTTCTCATAGATAAGCTACCATCGCCCTAGCTGGTTTATTTCCATTTCTGTTTGTAAGCATATTTCAGTATTTTACAGTAATGAATTGAGGTATTATTTCCGCTACATATCTGTCTTTATGGTTATCTCTGTATTTTATTGCGTTCCTGTTTAAATCCGGATCAAAGTGTCATGGAAACAAAAGGGAGAACTAGTTTCAAATGCATGGAAATTAATGAATATGAGTGTGTAATAGGGAGTGTCAATGATGTCCATGTGTGCTAAGGAGGGAGTGACAAGGCATGCTAGGCAGTGCCAAGGCATGTTAGAGTGTTAGGGAAACATGCCACGATGTGCCAAGTGTCAAGGTGTGTCAATGCTTGATAAGGAGTGTTAGTGAGTGCTAGGGAAACACAAGGGAGCACTAGGTCAAAATGCATGGAAATGAATGAATAAGAGTGTGTGATAAGGAGTGTTAGTGAGTTTTAGGTGTGCTAAGGAGGGAGTGACAAGGTTATATGCTAGGTAGTGCCAAGGCATGCTAGAGTGCCAGGTCATGTCAGGGAGTGGTAGGGTGTGCTAGGGAGTGCCAAAGAATGCCAAGGAATGCAAGGGGTGTTAACACGTGCCACATGGTGCCAAGGGATTGTTAGACGTGCAAGGTGTTATTCCATGTCAAGATGTAAACTATGTTGCTTAGTTGTTTTATGGCCACGCTTGGATGTGAGCCTTGACTTCCTAACTGGTAACTTGTTAAGTGGGATAAGTTGAAATTGGACATGAGTAGCCTAATATGAGTTATAATAAGTTCTTAGGTGAACAAGGCATAGTCTAGTTGTAGTAATCATAACTTGGCCAAGATGTTGTAGTCGAGGGAGGACTTGGTTGGGTTCCCAAGTCCCAAAAAACATAAGGGTAGTTGTGAGGGCATGATAGCTAAGGAGTGTTAGGGCATGCCAAGGAATGAAAAGGCATGCTAATGCATGCCAGATAGTGTCAATGCATACTGAGGAGTGTTAGGGAGTGCCAAGGCTATTGAGAAATCTAGGGCACAATAATTAGGTGATTTCTCTTCTTATGCTAATTGCTTGTGAATGCTTTTTACTTCTTAAGATGAGGATCTTCTCTTTGCTTAGATTATTATAGTGTTCTTCTTCATCAAACAACTACCAATGCATAAACAATGAGGAGACCAAAGACAAAGAGAATAGGTGATCAGCCAGGGCCAAACCTCTCCAACATGAGAGGAAAACCCAAACGAATTCTTCTTCTTATAGAGACTTCAATTGACGAATACCAAGACCATGACCTAGACCCTTGACTCAATGACCTCTCCAAGAACAAGTCATAAGCCTCCTTGATTCAACTTCCTTATTTTTCCTTGAGTGAATGATGATCAAGCTTCTTCCTTCAATAACTCAACTATCCTTCAAATTTTGGTTCCCTGGATCAGATCTATAGTTCTTGGCCCTCTTGCAGAAACCCTAGCATGTGTGGTTGACCAACCTTTTGAACCTTGATCTTCTTCTCTTGGATGGTATGACCTCTTATTATAATTTGACTTATAACCTTGCTTATCTTCTTCCTTGATTCAACTTCTTGGACAACAGCAAGACCTTCGACCTTTTCTACAGTAGATAGTTCTTCCTTCCTTCGCACATGTGGAGGTATTAGCCCTAAATCAAACCCATAAACAACACCAAAATCTTCACTCTTCATTTCCTTCTCTTCTCTAGTTATCTTCACACTTCTTATTGCAGACTTACTTAACTAGATTTGCTTGTCCACAAATTGAGGCCGATTTTCCCTATATATAGTGTTTCATCCATCAAAATAAGCTGACTTGTGATATAGGTAAGCCAACTTGACATTATGGAAGCATCCTTAGGCTGACATGAAGAAGAGTTTGTGACAAGGTCTTGGAGGGCTAATAAAATTTCTTTTACAATGGATTACATGCCCAAAATGGGTCTTCAATATTTTACATTGACTCTATGAATTTTATGGCTTGATGACCAAACCTAATAGCTCACAATGAGAGCTTTAACTAAAAATAAAATTCCTTGATCATGAAACCCATGATTCAAGCATTAAAAAAATAAATTTATTTTCTTCTTTACGTCAATTACATAAAATCGCAATTACACATGTCATTATGAAGACCAAACCTAGTTACACTTTTCAACGAGGGAATCACAAGGGGGAACTAGGTCAAAATGCATGGAAATAAATGAATAAGAGTGTGTGCCAAGGAGTGTCAGAAATTCCTAGGTATCCCAAGGACGAAGTGTGTAAGGAGAAGTTTATAATAGGACTTGTAGGAAAAAAGCCTTTGGTTGCGATAAGGGGCTAGAAAAAGCATTTTCAAACAAAGGGAGACTTTGGGTTGGGCACAACATTGTTTTTCCAATGCCTTGGTTGGGTTCCCAAGCCACAAAAAAAGTAAGGTTATCTATGAGGGCATGACAACTACGGAGTGCCAAGGTGTGCTAGGGAATGTTAGGAAGTACTAACACATGCTAGATAGTTCCAAGGCATGTTATGCATGCCAAGACATGCCAAGTGCTAAGGCCTGCCAAGATGTGCCAAGTGCTAGGGTGTGGGGTGAACACATGCTAGGGAATGTTAGGGCCAGGTGTCAAGGAAACACAAGGGAGCACTAGTTTCAAATTGATGGAAATGAAGTGTTAATGAGTTCCAGGTGTGCCAAGGAGGGAGTGACAAGATATTCTAGATAGTTCCAAGGCATGCTAGAGTGTTAGGGAAGCATAACAAGGTGTGCCAAGTGCCAAGGTGTGTTAATGTGTGCTGAGTGTTAGGGAGTGCCAAGGAAACACAAGGGAGCACTACGTCAAAATGCATGGAAATGAATGAAAAAGAGTGTGTGACAAGGAGTGTCAGTGAGTTCCAGGTGTGTTATGGAGGGAGTCACATGGTATGCTAGGTAGCACTAGTTTACTGAACTCAACTCATCAAAATTTTCCCTCTAAGGGTCACGACCCCTCTTCTTCTATGTAGATTTGTCACAGTCTTAAGGGCATACCTTATGGAATGAACATGCTAGGAAACCACCCTAACTAGGGCATTATACTTATATTCTAATTACTTTAGAACAAAGCATATCCACCCATAGCAAAAATAACAACTCTTTCCTCCATAAGAGACTCTACCTAGCTCATGTGGATCCATAGATTCTTGGCATTTCTTTTACTAAATCTTAACCTGAACTTCAGATATCTATAACCCTCAAACTATGGTTACCTCAGTCAATATTACACCTGCAACTACTTATGTTCTGTCCCTCAATTCCAGTGTAGGCCCTCCTCCATTTGTGTTGGTCTTTATCATAGACCTTGCAACCTACTGACCACCATAATATAGGGTCTCAGCCCTCTCTACTATTTTAGAATTTGATGTGGCCTTCACAAAAAAACACCACTGAAATCACATGCCCAAATTCTCATGAGCCACCTCTCTTGAGCTCGATCTACCATAAGAGAACCAACAATATGCCATCCTACTTCCTAGCTTGAACCCATTAAGGTATGTGACATTCTTGTGAACCCTCAGATGATGATCTTGCTCTTCATGGATGATCATGGCCTCCCTTTAATAACCCTTACTCAACCCTCTAACTCAGCCTACTTTAGGACTACATCTCTCCTGGATTCCTTGATCAAATGAGATCCTTCTCACTTGATGTTCCAGCCTTCATACTAATGCCTCCTTAAATATATTTTCCTAGCTAAGCCTCTTAGCAACCCTCTAGAACTTACGAATTTTATGCACTTAGAAAATATTAATTTTCCTTTTTAATTTTATTTTAGATTTTAAACCCCATCTTGGGTCCAAAACCCCTTCACTTGGGTTCTTTTCCCACAAAGCCTTTTGTGACCAAACTCACACAAACCCAACTCACTAGGCTTGTGGAGTACCTCCCTAGATTCACAATTCAACAACATAGTCTAGTTGTAGTAATCATAATTTGTTCAAGCTCTTGTAGTCAAGCGAGGACTTGGTTGGGTTCCCAAGTTGAAAATTAAGTAAGGGTAGTTGTGAGGGCATGATAGCTAGGGAGGGTTAGGGCATGACAAGGAATGAAAAGGTGTGCTAACACATGTCAGACAATATCAATACATGTTGAGGAGTGTTAGGGAGTGTTGAGGCATCACAAGGGAGAACTAAGTCAAAATGCATGGAAATGAAAAAATAAGTGTGTGTGCCAGGGAGTGTCAGTGAATTCAAGTGTGCCAAGGATGAAGTGTGTTAGGAGAAGTTCATAATAGGATTTTCAAGAGGCAAGCCTACGGTTGTGATAAGGGGCTCTACAGAGCAGTTTTAGACAAAGGGAGACTTTGTTCTAGGCACAACACTATTTTTCCTTTAGCTATTATTTTTATATGATATGTGGCACATTTTGGCCAAATTCTCATGTTTTAAACTATTTTAGACAATTTCATATTGTACATTGTTGTTTATAATTTTTGGGGCACTCGACTTGTGTCAGATTATATCATGTGTGTCTTGTGCATCTTGTGGTTATTGCAAACTCTTAGTTAATGCTCTATTATTTATATGAACTAGATATACATGTGAAATATTGTCTATGTAAGCTATGTTGGTTAGTTTCTTTATGGCCATGGCTAGATGTGATCCTTGTCTTGGTAAGTTCTTAAGTGGGACAAGTTGAGCTTGGACATGAGTGGCCTAAGATGAGTTATAGAAAGTTCTTAGGTGAACAAGGCACAATCTACTTGTAATAGGTGAAATTGGTCAAGTTATTGTGGTTGAAGCAGGCCAATGTCACATGAACTGCAGTAGTTAAGGACTTGATTGGGTTCCCAAGTCGTGAAAAAATGTAAGGCTAGTTCTGCAGGTGTGAGTACCAAGGCGTGCTAAGGAATGCTAACATGTTCCAGATAGTGTGAAGGCATGTCAAATATGCTAAGATGTGCCAAGTGCTAAGGCACGCCAAGATGTGCAAGGGTGTCACAATACATGCCAGAGATTTTCAAGGCAAAAAAAAGGAGAAACAAGTTAAACTACAAGGAAATGAACACATAAGAGGGTTAATAAGTCATAAATTTACCTTTTCCAAGAGGGTCATGCTAGGCACACCAACACTAGGTACCAATATGTGCCAAGTGCCAAGTGTTAGTGCATTCTAAGTGCCAAATACTCCTCTGTTACTTCTCATCTACTTTCCAATAGTTGATATCAAATAACTTTAATATTAAACCATGCCAAAGCATACCAAGGCATCTCAATGAAAAATAAACATGATAAGACTTGCCAAGCACCAAAATGTGCCAAGTGCCAATGTGTGTTAGGGAGTGATACACATGTTATGAAGTGGCAGGGCATGTCGAAGAGTGCTAAGGTGCGCCAGAGAGTGCTAATGCATGCTAAGGAGTGTTAGGGAGTACTAGGGAAACACAAGGGAGCACTAGGTCAAAATACATGGAAGTGAATGAATATGAGGGTGTTCTGGGGAGTGTCAACGAGTGTTAGCTGGCATGCCAAGGAGGGAGTGACAAGGTATGCTAAGTACTTGTAAGGCATGCTACATAATATCAGGGCATGTTAAGAAGTGCCAGAGTGTGCTAGGGAGTTCTAGTGTGTGTTAACATGTTCCAAAGAGTGTCAAGGCATGCCAAGACATGACAAATTCTCCATAAACCCACTTCCACAAACCTTGTTGGTGGATGCCCCATAAAAAATAAAAATAAAAATAAAAAAAGAATGTATGACCATAGCTCCATGAGTCGAAAATGTCTTCTAGGTTGCTCCTCCTTCATTAGCCATATCTCCATACAATGTGCAAATATCTTTAAATAGGCGTCTCTAGTATCTAGTTCTGTTTGTTAAAAAATCTTCTCATTCTTGCTTCTCCATATGCCCCACAAAATATAGAAAGGAAAGGAACGATATGTCTTGAAACATTCAAACCATTGAGTGAGACATCTCTAAATGGTAACCATGTTCCAGATTACATGTATTTTAAGTGTTTGAAGAACCCCACTCCATACCGAGATCACAAAAGGACATGTTAGAAATAGATGTTCCACGTCTTCTAAAACTTCTTTGCATAAAGAGCATCTTCCAAGATCCTGAAAGCCCCTTTTATGGATATTATCCCAAGTTAAAATATTATTGTGGACCACCAACCACATAAAACATTTTAATTTGAGAGGTATATCCGATCTCCACGTGTTATGAAACCAAAAAGCATTATCATTCAAGCCACCTCCATGAGAAATATGTTTATAAATCTCCTTAACCGAGATCTGCTCATTATACATAACACCTTCCCATTTTAGCTTTTCTTTCTTCTTAGTGAGTTTTAAACCTGTTAGACTTAATTGTGTTGTGAAATGTGCCCATTCCACAAATAGATCCTCTGGAAATCCAAGTTCAAATGCATTAAGCCAATAACTTGTAACAGAAGAAGATCCTCAATCACAAGAGATTTAGTTCATAAAGTAAAGCCTTTTCTTATGTAAATGCTCAAGGATGCGAATAGAAAGAGTATGTATTCCCTCCACTCCTTTGATATCATCTAGTCCTATTTCTATCCTATTCCCCCTTCCAACCTCCCATCTTAGATTTCGTAGTAGCCAATATTTGTTTCTCATCATGCTTCTCCATATATAAGATGCCACTTTCTTCTTTGGAGCTGCCTCTTTAATCCATTCCTTAAGTTGTCTATTTTTTAGATATTTCTCTTTAATAACCTATTACCAAATACCTTTGCCCTAGAAAGTTTTACATAATTATTGATTACAATTAAAGCCTTACTAAAACATTATGTGTCCTTTATACCCCTCCTCAATCCTTCTCATGTCTCACAAGAACTTATAAATAGACCAAAAGTATCTTATTTGTGGATTTAGGCCTAGCCCAAAGGCACTTAGCTATAATAGCATCAATTATTTTTGTCTAAAGATATTGGGGGGGGAAGATACTAAAGTTTGAACCCTCTAATTGCAATGAAATAACCTCCTCCCCATTTGTCATGAAATGCTTTGAAGATGTCAATTCTATAAGGTTTTGTTAAAGAGTGAAGGAAGTAGGTTACCATGAGAATATCATGGGTATATTTGCCCTCACCTTGAAGGAAGACAAGATCACCATTGCAGGGACTGATTTTGTGTTTTCAATGGATTCCATCTCTCAAGCTACAGGCATACCAAACCATGGTGAAAATTGGTTCAAAGGCATGAACCTAGACCTAGAAGAGTACAAACCCTACTTGAAATCACAATATAAAGGAGCTCACTCACATGTTTTCCCATTCATATACTTGTTGGAGAGATATGCACCATTGATGAAGGTTGTCATGAAGTTCTTCACATGTGAGGGCAGATTTTCTAGGCTATATCAATACCACATAATACTACTCATGCACTTTACAGCTGCCAAGTCTCTAAATTTGTCTAGCTACTTGTATAGGAGCCTAACCAAAATGTCTGAAAGGGTGAAATTGAAAGGAAAAGTGCATTATCCTAGCCTCTTTCACCATATCCTAATAAAGGTTATAGTACTCCATCAGTTGAAAGAGAATAACATGATATGGGACACCTTCATTGAGGCAACCTTGAAAATGCATATAACTAGTTCAACAAGACAACACCAAACCATGTTAGTACAACCCATGGAGGTAGGGTCATTAAGTAAACATGATGAACCTAAATTTTCCAAAACCACCTGAGCCTAGCTATCTAGCCTAAAATCCTTTACATTCCAGTCATCTCTTGGTTGTGATTTCATAGAGAGAGCCCTCTCTGGTTTGGTAGGGCTAGCTACCAAACTAAAAGCTTGGTTTGTGGTTACCTCCGTCGATCTCCTCATCAGCCTAGGACATTGTGGAGGATAACAAAGGACATGAAAACTAGGGAGTGCCAAGATGTTCTAGTGAGTGTTAGGTTCCCAAGTCATGGAAAAATGTAATGCTAGTTGTGAGGTCATGACGGCCAAGGTGTGTTAAGGAATGCTAGGGCATGCTAACATGTGTCAGATAGTACGAAGACATGTCAGACAAGTGGAGATGTTCCAAGTGCTAAGGCATGCCAAGATGTACAAGGGTGTGACAATGCATGCCAGGGACTGTCAAGGCAACAAAATGGACAAACAAGTTAAACTACAAGGAAATGAGCACATAATAGGGTTAATAAGTCATCAATTTACCTTTTACACGAGGGGCATGCTAGGCACACCAACACTAGGTGCCAATAGGTGCCAAGTGCCAAGTGTCAATGCATTCTAAGTTCCAAATATTCCTTCATTTCTTCTCATCTAGTTTCCAATAATTGATCTCAAATAACGTTAATATTAAACCATGCCAAAGCATACGAAGTCATCTCAATGCATGCCAAACATGCTAAGACTTGCCAAGTGCCAACACGTGCCAAGTGCCAACACGTGCCAAGTGCCAATGTGCAACAGGGAGTGTGATGCATGCTATGAAGTGGCACAACATATCGAAGAGTGCTAAGGTGTGCTAGAGAGTGACAATGCATGCTTATGAGTGTTAGGGAGTACTAGGACAACACAAGGGAGCACTAGGTCAAAATGAATGGAAGTGAATGAATATGAGGGCGTGTTAGGGTGTGAATGAGTGCTAGTTGTCATGCTAAGGAGGGAGTGACAAGGTATACTAAGCATGGGTAAGGCATGACAAGGAATATCAGGGAATGTCAAGAAGTGCTAGAGTGTGCTAGGTAGTTCCGGGGTGTGCTAACATGTGCCAAATAGTGCCAAGGCATGCCAGGTGCTAAGACATGCTAGGATGTGTAGGGTGCCAGAGTATGCCAATATGCATCAAGGAGTTTCAAGGCAACAAAAGGAATAACAAAGCTAAAATGAAAGGAAATGAACACATAAGAGGGTTAATAAGTCAAGACTTTATCTTTTTCAAAAGGGGCATGCTAGGCACACTAATAATATGTTCCAATACATGCCAAGTGCCAATGTGTGCCAAGTGCTAATGTTTGTCAATGCAATATTATGCCAAGGTGTTCCAGGGCATGCTAGGGACTACAGGGCATGCCAACACATGATAGGGGAGTGCTATGCTATGCTAGGGCATGCCAACATGTGCTTGGCCATCCTACTCATGGCAAGATGTTGTAGGTACAAATATGTTCCAGGTACAAAGATGTTCCAAGACATGCGAGGTGCCAAGGAATGTTAGTGTATTGTTCCAAAGCATGTTAACATGTGTTATGAGTGTTGAGGAGAGCTAGGTCTCTCTCATTAATAATTGATAAAGCTTGATTATGTATTAGATAATATAGTTCCTACACACACTAGTGGAACTTTATTTAAAGGAAATTTGCTAGATAATAAACCTAATAGAGATGAATCATGTGTTGACTCATAGGAAAACTATATTCTTATGACTTGAGGGAAATGATACACACTAATTACTTCTTAAAAAATTGACTGACTATTATAACCACTATGACCTTGGACACATAATGAAAAAGACTCCACAACAATGGTCTTAAATCGTTATCTTTTGACAAAAAATATAGTAACAGGTACATAGCATCATCAAAAACTCATTGGAATGATCAATGATGAAAAAATTTTGACCGTCACCAAAAGTAACCAAAAAGAGCATTGGTGAGGGTTAATGAAAGATCGTCACTAGAAGTGTCACCAAGGAGAGAATTAGTGATGGGTCTTTAATGACCCTCACCAAAAGTGTCACCAAAGAGAGAATTAGTGATGGGCCTTTAACGACCATCACCAAAAGTGTCATTGAAAATGGCTTTGGTGACAAACCTTAAAGGACCATCACTATATACACTTACAACCACGATTTTTTAAAGACCGTCACCATATGCAATATTGGTGACGAACCTTAAAGGTCTGTCACAGACATGAAGCGTCATCAAAAACTCATTGGAATGATCAATGATGATGAACATTTATTGAGCATCACCAAAAGTAACCAAAAATATCATCGGTGAAGTTCAATAAAAGATCGTCACTGGGAGTGTCACCAAAGAGAGAATTAGTGATGGGACTTTAATGACACTCACCAAAAGTGTCACCAAAGAGAGAATTAGTGACGGGCCTTTAACAACCCTCACCAAAAGTGTCATTGAAAATGGCTTTGGTGATAAACCTTAAAGGACCATCACTATATACACTTACAACAACACTTTTTTATAGACCATCACCATATGCGACATTGGTGACGAACCTTAAAGGTCCGTCACAGGCATGACCCGCACCAATGACCTTTTTTATTGTAGTGCAATCTAAATGCCCCATAATTTTTCTAGAGTGTTGAGTCCATTTCTACATAGATTCAAGAATATTGTTCAAAAAACAAAATATTGTGACCTCACTAAGAATCATGTTGTTGGATTTCAATGAAAAAACCAAAAGATTGCCTTGTTAAACTATGCCTTTAGGAAATGCTTCCAAAACTTTACACCATATGTGGATGATGCTATATAAAACAAGGAGTAAGGGGAGTTATGTATTCAAGTTTCATGTTCCTAAGGAGATTTAATGGATAGAAACCATCCCATAACACCTCTTGGAGCCCTCCTCTTATTGCCACCTCGTACATGTTGGTAATCAAAACACAAAATTTTGTCCCAAAAATTTTCACCATTTTTGCATGACACCATATGGGATGAGGGGTGAAGTATATGGTAAGCCACATCTCCAACCATCATGTTCTTGATATAAATAGGATAATAGCCACCCCATCACACTTATCAGAACCCACATCTTATTGTCAGCTCGATGTAAATGTTTGTAATCAAAATGTAAAACTTTACACCATATTCAGATGATCCCCTCGCAGATGAGGAGTGAGGTGTGTATGCTAAGCCACATTTCCTCTTATTTCCACCTTTATGTACACATTGGTAATCAAAATGAAAAAATTTGCACCAAAATACTGCACCATGCATATGGGATGAGAAGTAAGGTAAACATTGAGTCGTGTCTCCAATCTTCATGTTCCTAAGGAGATTGAAGGGATAGAAGAAAATTCATCTTATAGCTACCTCGATGTACACACTGGAAATCAAAATGAAAGGCTTTTCTCTTGAAAATTTACACCATCTATAGATGAAAACATATGGAGTGAGGTGCATCTTCAACCTTCATGTCTCTAAGGATATCAAAGAACTTTCCTCTTATTGCCACTTCAATGTACATGTTGGCAATGAAAATGCAAGACTTTGCTCCCAAAAATTCACACCATATACAAATGACACCATATATAGTGTGGTGCGTCTCTAGCCTTCATGTTCCTAATATGATTCCATAGGGAGTGAGGTGTGTCTCCAACCTTCATGTTCCTAAGGGGATCAAAGGGATAGAAACCATCCCATCACACTTGGAAACTACCTCTTCGTTTCTTCCTCCAATTAAGTTGATTCTAGGTCAGGGCCAACCAATATTGGATGAAATAATGATTTACTCACTTGTGGGATGTTGTCACGAGGATTTTTTGAGGCTTGATGGAGCCTCAATGCTCCGTGAGATATTTTTTATTTGTTTATTTCCATCCACTTTAGTGTACACGTTGATAATCAAAATACAAAACTTTACTCCCAAAACTTTACACTCTGTGAGAGTTTATGATTCCTTTATTGCCATCTCATTGTATACATTGAAAATCAAAATCCAAAACTTTACTCTTGAAACTTTACACCGTCTATGGATGAAATCATATAGAATGAGGAATGAGGAATGAGGTGTATGTTAACCACGCCTCCAACCTTCATGTTTTAAGGATCAAAGGGATAGAAACCATTTGAATACAATTCTTGGAACCCTCCTCTTATTGCTGCCATGATGTACATGTTGGCAATCAAAATGGAAATATGGTGAAGGCACAAAGACTCTAGTAAAATGTTTTGGCAAAGTTTAATTGTTTTGGGTAACCCTCTAGGTAACCATTTTTTCCACCACCTCCACTCTATCCCAATTATCCCAATGAATATTCTTTGAAACTCCTCTTCATTAGCTCCTATATAGCTCATGTTTTCAACAAAGATCATGTTTAGGGATGTAGTAGTCTAAAGGGGATCAAGTTTAAGTAATTAAGTGGTCTAACAAGGATCATGTTTAGGGAATGCAGAGGAGACAACTTTTTGGTTCTTGTTTGGGTGGATATTCTTTTTTTTTTTCCCAAAAAAATGGTTATAAATTGGGGAAATCATAGTTATAAGTTGTTAAATCTACAAAATATGAATGCCCCATAGGTTTTCACAATGTTGAGTCTAGTTCTACATTCAAAAATAAAATTTAAATGACAAAATATTGGGATCTCACCAAGAATCATGTTGTTGGATTTCAATGAAAAAACCAAATTGTCTCGTTAAACTATTCCTTTAGGAAATGCATCCAAAATGATTACACCACATGTGGATGATGCCATATGAGTTGAGGAGTCAGGTCTATGTGCACCTGAATCTCCAACCTTCATGTTCCTAAGGTAATTGAAGGGATAGAAGCCATCTGATTACACTTCTTGGAGCCCTCCTCTTATTTCCACCTCAATGTACATGCCACATTGATGTACATGTTGGCAATCAAAATGTAGAACTTTTCTCCTAAAAATTTACACCATTTGTGCATGACGCTATAGGGGATGAGGAGTGAAGTTTATCCTAAGCCACATCTCCATCCTTCATGTTCATAATATCAAAGGAATAGAAACCACTCCATCACACTTCTTGTTACCCACCTCCTATTACCACCTCGATGTACACATTGATAATAAAAATGAAAAACTTTGCTCCCAAAAATTTACACCATCTACAAATGATGCCATATGGGATGAGGGGTGAGGCATATAATGAACCACATTTCCTCTTATTGCCACCTCAATTTACATGTTGGTAATCAAAATGTAAAACGTTGAACCATTAGAGATAATGCCATATGGGATGAGAGTTAGGTGTATGTTGAGCCACATCTCCAACCTTCATATTCCTAAGGAGATAAAAAGGATACCTTCCTCTTATTGCCACCTCGAAGTACACATTGACAATCAAAATGAAAGAATTTTCTCCCAAAACTTTATTCCATCTACAGATGATGCCATATGGAGTGAGGAGTGTCTCCAAACTTCATGTTCCTAAGGAGATTGAAGGGATAAAAGAACCATCCTCTTATTGCCTCCTCGATGTACAAGTTGGCAATCAAAGTACAATATCTTTCTCCCAAAACTTTACACCATAAACATATGGTGTCATATGGAGTGAGGTGTATCTCTAGTCTTCATGTTGGTAATATGATTCCATATGGAATGAGGCATGTCTCCAACCTTCATGTTATTAAGGGGATTAAAGGGATAGAAGCCATCCCATCACACTTCTTGGAATCCCCACCCCTACTTTTTTTTCCAAATGAATCTAGGATGGGGCTAGCCAATATTGGGTGAAAGAAAATTTTTCTTGCTTATGAGATGTTGTCACTAGGATTTTTTGAGGCTCGGTGCAACCTCCATGCCCTTCAAAACAATTTTTATTCCTTTATTCCCAACTTAATGTACACATTGACAATGAAAACACAAAACTTTACTCCCAAAACTTTACACCATCTATAGATGACATCATATAGAATGAGGAGTGAGGTGTATGCTAGCCACATCTCCAGCCTTCATGCTTTTAATCATCAAAGGGATAGAAACCATCACATACCAATTGTTGGAACCCTCCTCTCATCGCAGCCTTGATGTACAAGTTGGAAATAAAAAAGCAAAGATGTTGAAGGCACAAAGACTAGTAAAATGTTTCGGTGAAGATTTATTGTTTTGGATAACCATTTTTTTCCACCACCTCCACTTTATCCCAATTATTCCAATGAATACTATTTGAAACTCATTTCATTATGTCCTATTTAGCCCAAGTTTTCAACAAAGATCATGTTTAGGCAATGCATTAGTCTAATGAGGATCATGTTTAGGGAATGCAGTGGTCTAATGAGGATCACATTCAAGAAGTGAAATTCTCTAATGAGGTGAGTTTTTAGTGTATATTTTTTGGTTAGTTTTGCTTGAAATTTAGTTAGAAATTGGGAAAATCATAGTTATAAATTAAGTCTATACATACTACTAAATATTGTCTCAATTTTTTATGGCACTTTATCTTTATTGCGGCAATGATTCATAACTATAATGAAAAATGGAGATTTTATGAAATGACATTTCCGGTGCAGTCACACTTTTAACACTTGTTTGTTCATTAGAATTTCGATGATAGGCGTTGTCGAAGCACCAACATCTGGCAGTCACAAACACTTGCCAAAATTTCCCACTGTTATGATGTTGCTACTGTCATAATAGATGTCGCAAAATTGATGGCACAAGGAATTTTTTTTAAGAGATATTGCTACAAACCCATCATAATTGCGATGTGTTGAAAATAGCAACAAGAAATGCTATAAATAACATTTCAGGTACCAGTGTTGGAAATAGCAACAAGGAATGATAAAATAGAAATGCTAAAAATAACATTGCTATAAATAGCATTTCGGGATAGATTCCAATTTTAATTAGTCCCTGAATTAAAATTGTGAATTAAAATTCGAATTTGAGCTCAGTAGCTGTTTGTAAAATAATTAATTAATTCATCTTGAGTTAATTAGTTAGAGAAAATCAAACATGAAGTCTATGTGAGGACATGCAATAGTTATCCCTTTGATTGAGGAAGTTATCCCTTAATTAAGGAGATCATGATGAGTTGTACTTTGACTTGTAATTAGTTAGCTCAGTTAACTGAGTTAAGTCTAGTTAGACTAGTTCCAATAGTTTGTGGAACTGACTGTGAGTCCAGTTAGTCAATGCATGCATGCATGAAACTAGTGTACTTTAGATAATTGAATATTCTATCATAAATAACTCATGCATGTCAGTTCAGACAAAGACCCAGTTGAGATCAAAGGAAGGGACAATGTACTATCAGTTGGAGGAATTTTCCTATATAGGAAACTCATCCATGCAGAAGGAATTATCTCCTTCAGAATTGCACAGTTATTTTAGAGGTCAGTGAGTAGTGTGTGAGGTAATTACACACAGGTGGCATCTTGAGGACCTAGGAGAAACTACGCAAGGAAATAGGAGGCTTGGAGGGCAGAGGAAAGACATATGTGTTGTCTATTCTGTCTATGAGCGGCATTGAGGGATTGTATTGAGAGCTGGATAGCTTGTGAGTTAAAGCTTTGTGTAATCCAGAGATATTTCCACTTGTATGATAATACAAAGATTGAGGTTTTTAGCTGAGGCTTTCCCTAGAGTATTCTTCTATGTTCATGTGTGATTGATTTCTTCTTCATCTGTTATATGTGTTATATTTGATCTTGCTCAAAATCGATTAAGCTTCCGCAAGTTTGTTTGTAGAAGTAGATCAAGTATTTTGCTTTAGTATATTGCATTATCAAGTGATCTACAGTGAGAATTTCTACGTGGTATCAAAGCCTAGTTTATTAGAGAAAAGGTGATTAAAGTGGAGAACAATATACAAATAAGGGAGAAGTTCGAAGGTTGAAGTTCTTGATTATAGAAATCAAATTCTTATCACATCTCAAAGTTCACCAATGGTGTTCAATGGTTTGAGACTCGAGTATGCCCTAGATGGCAGCTCGAATCATATGGCCTGGAAGGATAGCATGGAAGTGGTATTAGAGGAAAATGTTTTGAAGGACTTCATTGATCAAGAAGTCCCCAAGCCAGTCGCTGTTAATGCCCAAGAATTGGCGGAATGGAAGAAATCTGTGGCTAGAGCGAGGAGGATTCTTCTGGAGGGAGTTCGAGACCATATTGTCTCGAGTCTCCATGGGAAGGAGACACCGTTTTCAATGTGGAAAACATTGAAGGATCTATATCAGAACAACAACGATCAGAGGAAGCTGGCGCTGAAAAAAAAGCTTCAGAAAGTCAAGTGTGAAAAGGGTGACACGATTTCTACATATTTGAACAAGCTCACCACTTGCAGGGATGAGCTTGGAAGTGTAGGAATCATGACAGCTGATGATGACATGGTGAGTCTTTCTCTCCTCGATCTTCCTAAGAGTTGGCATAGCTACCATGAATCAGTAAATGGAAGAGAGAAATTTCCATATTGGGAACGACTTTGGTCAAATTTGTTGCAGGAGGAGATTAGGAGAAGCACCAGAGATGGTTCTTCATCCAAGGAGGATGAAGAAAGTTACGCCTTAGCCAGTAAGGCAAAGAAAGGGAAGGAGAAGGATTCTCATCCAAAATCGAGTTCTTCTCATGGAGGAAAGAAGATTGACAAATCTAAAGTGCGATGCTTTAATTGTCATGAGGTGGGCCATTATGCAACTAATTATCCATTGAAGAGATCCAAGGAAGGATCTGAAGGTGAGGCATTGGCCTCTCAGTTCGAATTGAATTTTACCCTCATTGCATGCATGGATTCGTCAATGATGGGTTGTGGTTGGTTTCGATAAGAGTATGTTCAGTACCCTAGAGGAAAAAGACCTCTAGATACTCATATAGATGGGTACTGATGAAAAGTATAATGTTTCAGGTGTGGGCACGGTTTCTTTTTAGAGGGAGCATGGAGCTCGCATTACCTTAACAGATGTGAAGTATGTGCTAGGACTGAAGAAGAACTTGGTATCAATCGCGATGCTATGATGTAGTCTACAGTAAGGGAAAGGTTTTCCTTAGACACATCACCACGAGATACGTGAAGCAGACTGGTTCACGAGTCAAGAACCTATATGCTCTTGAGGTTCAAGATGCATGCAAAGCCTTGAGGAGCAAGGCAATTGTTGGAGATTTAGTGGTTGAGAGGGAGAGTACATTACCTCTCAACATGCAGCGCCAAAATAAGTCTCAGACAATTGTGGAGGAGCCACAATTGGTGAAGCAGCTTTAGGAGGCTGTGGAGTAGCCATAACTGGAGAAACCAAGAGGAGACCAAGTGGAGGCATCCACTCATGCAGAGACCTCAAGTAGGGGGAAATTTTGAGCCAAGTGGGTAGAGGGATCACATGCATGCATACCTTTAGGTGTGAGGTGGGGCGATGTGAAGCGATAGTCTCAAGAAGGCTGAAATAGGGGCAGGATCCTTGAGGTACCCAACCTCTTTGATTAGACCTTGATACGGGAGCCTTGACGAGGAGTAGTAAGACTGGCTAAGTGGGTAGAGACATATGCGGATGGAGCGGAAGAGAGAGCTACTGTGCAAGAGTTCCTAGACAACGCTGAGCTAGCATGCTGCAACAATGCAAGAGGTACATTAGTGTTGCACTAGTGCAGGATGGCACAGAGAGGTGTGTAATGGTGCGAGATGCATGGAGTTGTTGCAACGACGGAGAGGTTATAGAGGGAGCACTTGTCAGCGGAAGAGGGAGCTTCAACATCAGAGGATGTTTCTAGCCCAACAGGGAGGTAAGTTGGGAGATTAGTTACTTACTTCTTAGTAACTGAGTTGAAGTGCAACAGTGGGTAGCACGATGCAACATGATGAGAGGAGGTGCAGTGCGGGTGCAGTGCTCGGAGACAGGACCAGCAACAACACAAATGCAACAGGAGGAATCAGTGTGATTGATGCAATCAGAGATCAAAGTGACAGAGGCTAGAGCAGACAACTATTGAAGAGCACAGAGGTGCAGAGTTTTCAGTCGATAGAGGCAATAGCAGTCAGAGACTTTGATGACAGAGGCATCATTTTCATTCAGGTTGGATATTTTTTTGTTTCTAGAATTGTTGGAGCAACAACACTAGGGAGAAGTGTTGCATGCAGAACATTCCAAAGGTTCAAGATTGGGTTTGAGTTGAATCCCTTTCTTGTTGAGAGGGAGTGTTGAAAATAGAAACAAGAAATGCTAAAAATAGAAATGATATAAATAGAATTTTAGGTACCAGTGTTGGAAATAGCAATAAGGAATGATAAAATAGAAATGCTAAAAATAACATTGCTATAAATAGCATTTCGAGATAGATTCCAATTTTAATTAGTCCCTGAATTAAAATTATGAATTAAAATTTGAATTTGAGCTGAGCAGCTATTTGTAAAATAATTAATTAATTCATATTGAGTTAATTAGTTAGAGAAAATCAAACATGAAGTCTATGTGAAGACATGCAACAATTATCCCTTTGATTGAGGAAGTTATCCTTAATTAAGGAGATCAGGATGAGTTATACTTTGAATTGTAATTATTTAGCTCAGTTAACTGAGTTAAGTCTAGTTAGATTAGTTCCATTAGTTTGTGGAACTGATTGTGAGTTTAGTTAGTCAATGCATGCATGCATGCAACTAGTGTACTTCAGATAACTGAATATTCTGTCATAAATAACTCATGCATGTCAGTTTAGATAGAGACCCAGTTGAGATCAAAGGAAGGGACATTGTACTATCAGTTGGAGGAATTTTCCTATATAGGAAACTCATCCATGCAGAAGGAATTATCTCCTTCAGGATTGCACAGTTATTTCAAAGGTTAGTGAGTAGTGTGTGAGGTAATTACACACAAGTGGCAGCTTGAGGACCCAGGAGAAACTGCACAAGGAAATAGGAGGCTTGGAGGGCAGAGGAAAGACATATGTGTTGTCTATTCTGTCTATGAGCAACATTGGCATTAATAAGGTCGGAAATCAGTAAGGTCAGAAATTCCCTGAGTCAGCTTTCTCGGGTTCTTTTAGATTTGCACTTGGATCTTGGAAACTTATTTTCGGCCTCCCTTTGGGCCAGAATAGATGCCTGTTCTGCTTTAAAGTCTCTTAGGGTAGAAGAGATTCGTAAGCAGAAACAGGCTTCCAAGTTTCTAAGGCTTGCTGGAGATTCAGAATTTCGGAATAGAGCACTGGGCGGTGCTTCCCAGAGCCGTATCTCTTCTGGGAAAATCTCTGCGTTGAATGATTGGTTATCTGGCCGCTCGGGGGAGGTCTCTGGTTGCCCATCTCTCGGCCCCTCAGCGTGCTTTGATGAAGTCTCTTCAGGCCTGCACTCAGCTGCAGTCTTGCCAGTTGGATGTAAGCTTGGCCGTATCTGCACAGAGGAGGAATTGGGCTGTTGTTCTCAGTGGAGGATTGGTGCCAGAGATTCTTCATTTCCTGAACGCGATTCTGGGGACAGCATTCCTGATCTCTGCAATTCGGATCCTACTTTAACATTGACTGGTGTTTTCGCCATGAGCTCTGATTCTTCAGCGCAAAGGGAGAAATCTGTGGGTGATCTGTTAGGCCGGTTGGGTATGGATATCGTAGAACCTTCATGTGCGAGTTCGCCGAAGGATGGCTCGTCGTCCTCGGTGCCTAACCTACCCAGGTTCCCTGTTAACGATAGGGCTGGCGGTTCTGTAGAGGCTAGCGTAGGTCTGTTTACCGCTCCCCATTCTGCGGTTAATGGTGGTACGGCTGGCTGTTCCGGAGAGACCAGCGAAGCTTTGATCAACGCTCCCCTCTCGTCGGTCAATGGTGGAGTGGCTGACAGTTCCGAAGAGGCCAGCGCAGGTTTGATTATCGCTCCCAACCCTTCGGTCAATGGTGGAGTTGCTGAGGCTTACGCTGTTCCAGTGGATGGTTTGGAGGTTTCGCATAAGAGGTTCGGTCACCCTAACTCCTTTATTAATGACCTCAAACAGAATTTTTGTAACAAATCCTGCGCGTTTAATAATCGAATTAATAATTATAACAGTGATATTAATTGCCTTAATAATATGGAGGATATTAATAGTTATAATGGCCATGGCAATAGTTTTTATATTAATAATAATAATAGTATTAATTTTAATAATTTTAATAATAATAATAATAATAATATTAATTTTAATATTGATAATAATTATAATAATAATATTAATTTTAATATTAATAATAACAATAACAATAATATTATTATTGATAATAATTTTAATAATAATAATAATAATAATAATAATAATAATAATAATAGTAATTGTAATATTAATAATAATATTATTGATAATAGTTATAATAGCCATAGCAATAGTTTTTATATTAATAATAATAATAGTATTAATTTTAATAACAATAATAATAATAATAATAATACTAATTTTAATATTAATAATAATAATAATAATAATAATAATAATATTAATATTAATATTAATATTAATATTAATAATAACAATAACAATAACAATAACAATAATAATAATAATAATAATAATAATAATAATAATAATAATAATAATAATAATAATAATAATAATAATAGTAATTGTAATATTAATAATAATATTATTGATAATATCTGTGGGGACCAGGTTGGCAAAAGCATCTCTAACTCTGAATATAATAAGAATAAGAGGGCTACTGGTATTACCCCTTCTTCTCCTTCTAGTAACAAGGTTATTAATCTTTCCAGTTTCGTTTTTCCCCCTGCTGTTTTTAAAGTTTTGGGCAAAGGTTTAAATTTTGCCTTAGCCCCTAGAAAAATCCCCGTAGAGGATATTATCTGTGATATTGAGTTTGGGATCCGAGGTCTACCTGATAGGATCAAGGATACTATCAGGCAGGATTGTGCTGTTGCCCTGAGGAGGGCTAAGCCGCCTAAGAGTAACCTCAGCAAAGAGGAATCTCTAGCTCTCAGATCCTTAAACCAGAACAAGGATATCATTGTTCTAAAGGCAGACAAGGGTGGTGCTGCCGTAATTCTTAACAAAGTTGATTACCGCAGCAAGATGTTGGATCATCTTCATAATAGTGGTAGCTACAAAAAGCTTCCCAAAAATCCTTTGAAGAAGGTTGCTAGAAATGTGGCTATGGCCATTAAATCCATTGGCTCTTTGAGTTCCTTGCACCATAAGCTCATTGAAAGCAACCCTATTACTCCTAGAATCTACGGCCTCCCCAAGATTCACAAGGAAGGAGCCCCCTTAAGGCCCATCGTCAACACCATTGGAGGTCCTACATACCTTCTTGCGAAGTTCCTTGCTTTAAAGCTTAAGCCCCTTGTTGGTCGTACGGAGTCCTTCGTAAAGGACTCTGCTTCCTTTATTGAGGAGCTAAAGGGCATTAAGCTTGATCCTGGGGACATTCTTGTCAGTTTTGATGTTGTCTCCCTGTTCACTTGCATCCCTATTAATGAGGCCATGGATGTGATCAACCGCCTAACAGATCCTGACATGGCCAAGTTGGTTGAGATCTGTCTCACTTCCACCTTCTTCAGTTTTGAAGGGGAGTTCTTTGAGCAAACATGTGGGGTGGAAATGGGATCCCCCCTTTCCCCTATTGTTGCTAATCTGTTTATGGAAGATTTTGAGTCCAAGGCTCTGAACTCTTCCCGGCTCCTACCTAAGCTTTGGAGGAGGTATGTGGATGACACCAATGTCATCTGGTCTCATGGCCAGGTTGAGCTTGATCTCTTCTTTGATCATCTCAACAGGCAGTCCTCAGCCATTAAGTTCACTAAGGAGCAGGAGGTAGATGGATGCCTTCCTTTCCTTGATATTCTTATTTCTAGGAATGATGATGGTTCCCTCGCCCATCGAGTTTTCCGGAAGAAAAATCATATGGAGCAGTATCTTCATGCCAGTTCCCACCATTTCCCGGCTCAGAAGATGGGTGTCCTTAGTACCCTTGCTACTCGGGCCCTGAGGATCTCAGACAAGAAGAGCTTTGAGAAAGAAAAATCCCATCTGCTGGATGTCTTTGCGGAGAATGGTTATAGTAGATACATGGGTCAAAGGGCTTTCCTTAAAGCTTCCAGGAATTCTCTGACTAAAAGAGAACCTAGAGATCGTATTCCAGGTGTCCATCTTCCTTATGTTCAAGGGACCACTGATAGAATTGGCAGGATTCTCAGGAGGCATAGTGTCCCTGTGACCTTTAGGCCCCTAAACACCATTCGTATGTCCCTCAGATCAGTGAAGGATCCTATCGACCCTAAGGATATGAAGGGCGTTTATATGATCCCTTGTTCCTGTGGGACCCCCTATATTGGGGAGACTGGTCGTTCCATTAATCAGAGGATTAGCGAGCACGCAGCGGATATTAAGCATAGGAGAGCTAAGTCTTCCGCTTTGGCTGAACATGCTGAGAAAACCAATCATCATGTTTGTATTGAAGAGGCCAGTGTTATTGCTAAGGTTTCGCATTTCCACCATCGAAAATTCAGGGAAGCCCTTGAGATTGAAAAGAGACCAAGCAATCTCAATAGAGATGATGGATGGAAAGTCAGTAGGTGTTGGGTCCCTGCCCTCTCGTCCTAGTTGTTTTTTCGTCCTCTTTGGTTTTTTGTCGTTTTTCTTTATTTGTTCTTTTACTATTATTTTAGTTTTTATTTTATGTTATTTATTTTAATTTATTTTATATCTATATCTATATATATATATATATATATAATTATTTTTATTTATTTATTAAAATTTATTTATTTTTTTTTTCCGAGGAAAAAATACCGCGCTTTTCTATTAATAGAGCAATAAAAAAGCTACAAAAAAAGAATGCGTGAGCATTCAGCAGTGTTTTCAAGATCCACAGAGAAAATTTTCTCTACTGAGTTACCAGAGTTAGCCATGTCTTTTTAGACCAAAAGACATTTTGTGCTCTCCTGTTTGCCAGCCTGAAGCGGCCGTTTCAAAATAATATGGTTTATAACTGTCCCCATAAAGTCCTGGGCCTCCTTTTTAAACAGGAAAACAGCCCAAAAAACAAAAAACATTTAAGATTTTACATAAAGAAAGTATTTAAAACACAGTCATTGCTATCTCAGGAGCATGCTTATCAGAACTGCATGATGAAGAAAGAAAGACAAAAGACTAAGAAAAAGGAGGGAGATCCGACACACGGATCAGGTCCTGAGACTGCTCCGTTATCCTCCAAACTCCCAAAGCTTGCTGCAGACCTGTTTTAGAATACCGGTCGGCCTCTTCATTATTTTCCCTGTAAATATGAGCAATGGTGAAACTATTAAAATGAGTCTTTAAACTTTTTACTTCTTCCAGCAGGGGCAACAACATATAATTCCTGCAAATAAATTTCTCATTGACCCAATGAACCACATTTGCCGAGTCACCAAAAATCTGAACAGTGAGGATGTTTCTATGGATAAGCCAGCAAAGGAGTAATTTTAAGGCGGATAATTCTGCAAAGTTGTTTGTACCCGACCCAAGTCCTACAGAGGCTTTTAGGGAATGCGAAGGAGTGAGATGGATTATGATTCCAGCTCCCGTGACATTATTCTGGGCGGCTCCGTCAAAAAAAGCGTAGGGGATGCCCTCTCTGATAGTAAAATCCGCCCGCCTGTTTGAAGAAAGAGGACCCTCAGGTTCAGGAAGACTAGCAAAAATAGCTGAGGCTTGAAGGGCAATGACAGGAGGAGGGGTGACCTTCCCCTTGAAGATGCAGCCATTTCGGGAGATCCAAATACCCCAACAGACAATTGGCGGGAGATTTCTCAAATTTTTTTCAGGGTAGTGAGACCACCAGTATTCCCATGCAGCAGATAAGGTTGCCCCATCCCACTTCCCTGAAAATTTCAGGAGTTTATAAGTTTCCTCCCAAACTGTCAAGGAGAAAGGACAACTTACAAAGAGGTGATGGATCGATTCAGAGGCTTCTTTACAAAGAGGACATCTACTCGGCCCCAATTGGAAACGAGCTTGAAGAATATCCCAAGTGGGGATTTTATTTTTTAACGCACACCAGAGAAAAATTCTGGCTTTTTTGGGACATTTTAATTTGAAGAGGGGCTTTGCCCACCAAACCGGGGCCTCCCACCCTTTTCTGCTCATCAAAAAGTCGTATCCAGCCTTTGGGGAGTAACGACCTGTTTCTGCATGAGCCCAGACCAGAGAATCATGAGAGTCCTTTAATCTGACATTCGAACGTTTAAGTTCTTGAATGAAATCATTCCATTCTTCTCGCCAACGAAGATCCAAATCCAAATCTTCAGCTGACTTCCATCCCTGCCCCCAAATGGAAGACAGACCCGGGTTTGCAATCTGATGAAGCTGTTTGATTCCTTTTGCGTCAAGTTGCTCAAGCAAACCAGGAGAAAGAGCAAAATGTTCATTACACCCAACCCAAGGGTCCTTACCAATTCGCACACATTCACCATTCCCCACCTGCCAAGCTAGTCCTTGTTCTATGATTTTAAAAGCATCCAAGGTTGCCTTCCAAATGACCGAGCAGTTTCTCCCTTTTTTGTTAGGGCTTCTTATCCAATCTTCCAATGGGGTTGGATCAATATATTTCCTTTTGACAACCCTGGTCCAGAGATTTTCTGCCACTACTATTCGCCAACCTGATTTTGCCGCCAAGGATTGGCAGAAATCCACTAGCTGTTTGACTCCCCAACCTCCCCACTCCTTCGGTCTAGCGATCTTGTCCCAAGCGACCCAGGGAAGCACAGCATTTTCCTTTGTTCCTGACCACAAGAATCTGCTGCAAATCTGCCTGATTTTATGAATAATCCCTCTGGGAATCCAGGTCAGTGCTGCCCAAAAAACAGGAATGGCTTGAAGGACTGAATTGACCAAAGTCAGTCTGCCAGCTCTTGAGAGCCACTTGTAACTCCAGTGCGAAATCCTCTGCTCAATCTTTGCCACTAACCAGTACCAATCTTGTTTGCGATAAGAGGACGGTTTTAGCCAAAACCCTAGGTATTTGAAAGGCTCATCCATCGGACAGGTTTCAAAAGGCATGATGGATGTAATTGCATTTGCCTCTTGCCTAGTGAAACCCTCCAAAATGTAATGAGATTTCCTGTGATTCACTTGAAGTCCTGTGGCTTTCAGAAACAGGTCAATGATATCTTTAAGAACTTTGACTTCATCTAGATTCCCATTTAAGAATAACAAAATATCATCAACAAAAAGTAGATGAGAAATGAAAAAATTTACAGCAACCTCCAAACTTGTAAACAAGCCTGACTGTTTTGCTTTTAAGATCAGTCTGCTCAGCCCCTCTGCTGCCAGGAGGAAGAGAAGTGGAGACAACGGACACCCTTGTCTCAGACCTCGCTGGCTTTTGAAAAATTGAGAGGCCGCCCCATTAATCAGCACCGCAAAATTGACATTTGTAATACACCCCATAATCCAATTTATGAACTCTACTTTGAACCCCAGGTGCGTCAGTAATAATCTTAGGTAGGACCAGTCAATCCTATCATAGGCCTTGGACAGATCAATTTTTAAAACAGCCCCTTTCTTCTTTGCTTGTCTGATACTGTGGATGGTTTCCTGTGCTACTCCGATTGCCTCGTGAATTTGCCGACCATCCAGGAACCCGAACTGCTCACTTGAGATACACTCAGATAGAAAGGGCTTCAGGCGCACCGCAATAATCTTCGCAATTATCTTATAAATTGTATTGCAAAGGGAGATAGGCCTGAAATCTTCAAAAGAAGCCGGATTCTCATTTTTTGGAATAAGTGCTATGAAAGTAGCATTGAAAGAACTGAAAATTTCACCTTTCTTTCTGGACTCCTCCACCACCTCAGTAAGCTCATCACCAATAATATCAAAAAAATAAGTGAAAAGTTCTATCGTCCAGCCATCCGGGCCCGGGCTTTTATCCTTAGGCATTGCCTTAATAACACGTTCAACTTCCTCCTTGTCCACTTCTCTAAAGAGGAACTCTGCATCTTCTTCATCCACAAATCTTGGAAAGGCTTGAGCTGTTCTAATAATTTCAGCCAAAGAGATCCCCCCAGGATTAGAAAAGAGGGCTTGAAAATGATTCTTCCCCAAAGAAGAGATTGCTTCAAAAGAGGACACCTCCCTGCCTTCGGGGTCTCTCATCTTCCAGATGGTGTTTGCAATTTTCCGTCCTTTTGCATAATTGTGAAAAAACTTAGTATTTTCATCCCCTGCTTTTAACCAAATGGCCCTACTTTTCAATCTCCACTCCTCTTCTTTCTCCAACAAAATCTTTGCTCTGCCCCTCTCTAAAGACAATATTTTCTCTTTTGAATCCTGAGACGCATAGGCATCTGAGTCAGGGTCTTCAAGAATCCCAAGAGCCTCCTCAATCTTTACCAACTCCTCATCCTGTTTCCTCCTTCTCTCAGAAGCCCAATCAATGGTAGCTCTCTTAAGCCTTTTCAGATTCTCCATAAAATGACCTCCTTTGTTGACCTGAGAATTTGGACCCAAATGTCTCCAGGTGCTTTTGAAAAGTTGTTGATAGGACTCCTCCTGTAGCCAAGAAGCATTAAATTTGAAAGGAGTAGCCGGCTTTGCAGGGGGCTTAGAGAGTTCAAGGAAAATTGGGAAATGATCCGAGTTTCCCCCATCCCCCACCCATTGTCGGAACAAAGGTATAAAAGTCGCCAGCGTTTCATTAATGAGGAAACGATCCAATCTCTTAGCTACCCTATCTTCGCCCATTCTTCTGTTCCTCCAGGTCGGCTTTGCCTTTATAATATTAACATCAATCAACTTTGCATTCTGGAGGGCCTTTGAGAAGAAATCAGATAAAGGATCTTCCCTCGCGGAGGGTCCCCAAGCTTCCGCCATCCCCAAGGAGAAATTTAAATCACCCCCAATAATCAAATTCTTATTCCATAGGATCTCTTTTGACAGAAAATTATTCCAAAAAGAAACTCTGCCCTGGCAAGGACCATATATGTTAATAAGCATCAGAGGCTGGTCAAACTCAGTCGAGAGAGCCTCCACACCCAAAACATGATCCGAACCCCAACTGTTTTGAATCTTTAATCTCCCGACCCTGAAACCTATAGCAAGGCCTCCAGAGTGACCAGCAGCGTCGAGTGCAGTAAAAGACCACCCCGGTAAAAGAGAACGCAATGAGGATTCGACATCGGTTCCCTTGCCCAAGGTTTCCTGAAGAAAAACAAAATCCGGATGATGTCGAGTAATGAGATCTTTTAGCGCTAGTTTTTTGGGCTTACTAGCTAAACCCCTACAGTTCCAGGACAGACAGATCATTTAAAAACCGCCTCAGGGGTTTTCGCTGCTCTAAGCGCCCCAGGAATCGTCATTTGCTTCCCATCAGCCACATCAAACTTTGCCTTAACTTGAGTCTTTGATAATAAAGATTTCCTACCTCTACCTTTCTTAGAAGGACCCCTAGAAGACTCAGGACTTAGACCGCCCACCGATTCCTGAAAATCATTGTTTAGTGCAGAGGGCTTATGGAGGGACCTTAAGTTATAGTGACGGGTGGCAGAGGGACAACCCTTTCCCAGGTTGTTCTTTGGAAACACCTCACTGTTCAGATTTAAAGACGGGATGGCTTCCGACAAAGACTCTATGTTATGAGAGAGTTCTTCTGAATTTTGCAACTTGGAAGAGATTGCCACCTTATCATCATTACACGAAACAGAATTTACAGGGAACATAAAAGAAGAGAACTGCATACCGGGAGCTGGATCCTCCAAAGGTCCAGCCGACTCTGCCGCAGGGGTCGCTCGACCTGACTGATCATCCGATCGGTGATCGGGGCTCTCCTCCTTCTGCTGCTCATCCTCGACTGCTTGGGAGGAAGGGGTTCCGTCCTGGTGGTCCTCCTCAGGGACTTCCTCTTTCTTTTGAGATTTGGGTGATCCCGACAAGTCCTCCCAATCCTCCACCTTCTGCTGAAACCCCCTTCTTCTTTTCCCCAAAGGGCAGTCCCTCGCTAAATGCCCGCATTCATGGCAAACATGACATCTGAAGGGGAAGAGTTCATAGTCTAGCATTTGTTCATAGACAAATTCCTTGTATTGCAGAGGAAACGATTCCACAAGTCCTTCAGATGGATTGAGCCTCACCAGAATCCTTGCAACCCCCCTTTCAAAGGTATGCAGATAAGATCTATCCACATCCAGAAAAGTACCTAAATGGTTTCCTATCGATTTGAAGACTGAGTCCACCCATAGGTACGGCGGAAGATTTGGGGCCCGAACCCAAACAGGAAATTCATCAACTTTCTCCTTCGCTGCATCAAACATGGGGGTCCATCGTTTGAAGAAAACCGGTCTGTTTCCAAAAGCCCAATTCCGAGCTTCAACCCATTCCATGGCTTCCTTTGAGTCGAATTTCACCCTGAACCATCCTTTAAGCAGCGTATCAGTTCTAAAGGACTTTGCTGGTGTCTCCCGCCATTGACTCTCCGCCCACTGCCTTAAAAATTTACCAGATACGTACCTCCCTCTTGCTCTGCCAACAAGAGTGCATTCAGCAACCTCCAATGCTTCTTCGACCTGGACATCCATGCCCAGAACCAGATTTGAAACCCGCTTCTTTTTCCACTCTTTTGCCTTCTTTCTTTTTTCCTCTACTTTCTCTATTGCCGGCTCCGGAGCCTTTCCCTCATCAGACGAAAGTAGGCCGTCCTCCTCCCGCACAAGGGTTTTCCCAACGCCCTTGGGGTTTTGGTTTTCATTGGCCAGTGATGGATCAACCAGACCCTCCACAGGGCTGCCCGCCTCTCCTAGAGCTGAATGTCCATCATGCAAAGATTTTTCGAGCTGCGGAGGGTTTGAGAGGACCCCCGCAGGCGAAGAATTGTAGAGACCCGCATTACCCTCTTCCCTATCAAATATACCCGGCAGCCGATCGTTCGAAAGCAACTTTCTTTTTACCTTCTCCTGAGAAAACTGTTCTCCCGAAACTTTCCCCACCCCCTGTACGCCACCCACCGTTCTCCATACTCCATGAATTTGGGGAAAATTGATTATGTCCTCGAGACCGCCCGATGAAACAATGTTTTTTGCAGGAGAGAAAGCCTTACCAACCGGAGGAGGGCCAAACTTGTCCTTCGGCGGGCCGAGATGATGGTGAGGGCTTAAAGGCTCCGAAAGCCTTCCTCCTCCCCCACAGCTGCTCGAGAGTTCCAAACTCTCTTCCAAGAGCCCCTTGACCGGATTGTGACGCCACGAGACTCCTCCCGGAAAAAACGCACCAGAGAAACTGTTCGAATGCTCAACAATTTCACTAATATTCTTCTCCGTGACTTCCTTGCCCCAAACAGTAAGTATATCTTCAGGGGCCGGGTCCAGGTCAACCGAATCACTAGTAATTACCATGGTTAAAAGCGCCCCGTAAAAAACTGTCAAATTTATTTATTTATTTTTCTCTTTTCTTTTTTTCTTTATTATTTCTATTTATTTATTTTATTTTATTTTTATTATTTTATTTGTATCTATATTTTTCGAGTGTTATTTTAGTGTGATTTCTATTTATTGTTTTCTCCTTTCTTTCTATTTCTTCTAATATTTTAAGGCCCTCTTATTTTGAGGTCCCTCTTATAACTAATTTTGTTCCTTATTTGTTTAACTAATAGGGTCCTTTTTGACCTTTTTGTATACATGATACTTATAAATAATATTATTTTAAGGCAATTACCTTTTTCATAAGGTCATTTTCCTATTAACTTATGGTTATTAACTTTGATTTCTAACTTAATTTCCTTTGATTTATTAATGATATTTAAATAAAATTATTAATAAAATGTAAATAAAATTATTATTTTAGGTCATTTATTTAGCAAACTGCCCTTTAAATTATTAATCAACTTATAATTTTTAATGATTCTTTTAATTATACATTCTATTGAGGCTTTTACCTTTTTCATAGGGTCATGTATTTAACTAATTTTCCCCTAACTTATGATAATTAACTTTGATTTTCTAACTTAATTACCTTTTATCTATTAATAAAAATTTAAATAAAATTATTATTATTTTTATTAATAAAATTTAAATAAAATTATTACTTTCTATATTACTTTTTAGGTATTCTTTTATTTTAAGGCCATTTATTCAACTAACTTTCCTTTAAATTATTAATTAACCTATAATTTTTTATAATTAAATGATTATAATAATTTTGACCCCTGTCCTTGAGTCAAACTAGCCGTTAGAAAGGATAGCTGTTGGAGGCTCCGCTTAGTCTATTTAACATGATGAGCTTGATCTGTTTCTTCATCTTGTCCTGACGATGAACCACACTGGTTGGTTCGAAACGCGTCGACAATTGATATTCCATGTGATTTTCGCCGAAGAATCTTTCTTAACTTGATATGGATCACAGAAGCCTAAACTCTATTATTAACATATGTGTCGTTAAAATGACTTCAATCAGAACTATTTTAAGTCTAGTAGCAGCTGAAGATTTGCATCTTGAGCAGTTAGATGTAAAGACAGCCTTTCTCCATGGGGATTTGGAGGAAGAGATATATATGCAGCAGCCACAAGGATATGAGGTGAAAGGGAAGGAGAAACTAGTGTGCAGGTTGAAGAAGAGCCTGTATGGCTTAAAACAGGCTCCAAGGCAGTGGTATCTAAAATTTGACAAGTTTATGTCTGAATAAGGTTATACTAGATGTCACTCTGATCATTATGTTTATCTGAAAAAGAAAATTGATGGCAGCTATATTATATTGTTATTGTATGTGGATGACATGCTTGTTGCAGGATCTAACATGTAGGAAATAAATGTACTCAAAAGAAAATTGGCAAATTCATTTGCAATGAAGGATTTGGGAGCTGCAAAACAAATCCTTGGTATGAGAATAACTAGAGACAGGAAAAATCGCAAATTAACATTGTCTCAGAATGAGTACATACAAAGGGTGTTGAAAAGATTTAATATGCAAAATGCAAAACCAGTTAGTACACCTTTTGCTAGCCATTTCAAACTTAGCAAGGAAATGTGCCCAAAGACCCAAGAAGACATGGATTATATGTCTAAAGTTCCATATGCATCAGCAGTTGGAAGCTTAATGTATGCAACGGTCTGCACAAGGCCTGATATTGCACATGCAGTGGGAGTTGTAAGCAGGTACATGAACAACCTAGGAAAGGAACATTGGATGGCAGTGAAATGGATTCTCAGATATTTGAAAGGCACCACAAATCAAGCATTATGCTTTGGTGGTTCAAACATCTCCCTACAAGCATATGTTGATGCAGATATGGCAGGTGACAGAGATAACAGGAGGAGCACTACAGGATATGTATTTACTATTGGAGGAACAGCTGTCAGTTGGGTTTCAAAAATCCAAAGTGTTGTTGCACTTTCAACAACAGAAGCAGAGTATGTTGCTGCTACAAAGGCAAGCAAAGAAATGATTTGGTTACAAAGGTTTATGGGTGAGTTGGGTAAGGAGCATGATATGGGCACGTTATACAGTGATAGCCAAAGTGCCATTCATGTTGGAAAGAACTCAGCATTTCATTCTACGACTAAACACATACAACTCAAGTACCATTTCATACGATTAGTGTTGAAAGATGGAGAGTTGAAGCTGGAAAAGATACACACTAGCCAGAATCCTGCAGATATGCTAACAAAAGTTGTAACCAGGGAGAAACTGAGAATATGCTCAGTTTCAATTGGTCTTCAAGGATGACGATGAAGATGAGAAACAACCAGGTCTAAAGAGGAGTCATTGTCCAACAAATGAAGTAGCGGTGGAGTTTCTACAATCATTCTCCAAGTGGGAGATTGTTGTGTGTGGAGCATGATTGTTCAGAGGTCTTTGTTTCAGCCGGATGTATACCCCAGGAAGTTTGTACACCCCTCCACATGGGGGGGTGCGGGGGGGACTTGTCCCCCCCGAAGCCAAAAATAAATGTAAAATTGCCTTGTAAAAGTATAGTAATTTCTAGTCAATCTGGGCTGTTCATTAGGCGGATGATCTGACGGTAGAACTTATGTTTAGTTTAGGGTTTTTTGCCCTAGAAGGCAACCCCTCTATTTGTATGAGGGTATTGTATTTGAGGCTGTGAAATAGATGTGTATTCTATGAGCGAGAAACAGAGAGGTGAGACTGTGAGAGAAAACAGAGGATATTACAGTGGATTTGCTGTAGGTTGTGTCTCTTCATTTTGCTAGATAATAGAAAGGAAGGACTGGTTGTTCGGGGTGGACGTAGCCCAAACTGGGTGAACCACGTATATCTGTGTCTCTCTTGTTTTGTGCTTTTTCTGTGTTTATATTTTTGCAATATTTTATGTGTTACATTGCTCCGTAATATATAATTTTCTAACAACTGGTATCAGAGCTGAAGGTCTATTTGGCTGATAAACTCGCAGGAAAGAAGGGTTCCTGGTTCGAGTGGGAGCAATGGCGGAAGATGGTAAGTTTAGGGTCGAGAAATTTAACGGCCAAAACTTCTCACTGTGGAAGATGTAGATGGAGGATTATCTGTATCAGAAAGATCTATACCTACCATTGGGCGGAAAAACAAAGATGCCGACGGGTATGAAAGATGAATAATGGAACCTTCTTGATAGAAAGGCACTCGGAACAATACGGTTGTGCAACCCCAAAGGAGAATGAATCCAGCCCTTAAGGACATCGTCAAGGAGGAATTACAAAAACTGTTGGATGCCAGATTCATTTACCCCATCTCAGATAGCGAATGGGTGTCCCCTTTGGTGTTGGTTCCCAAGAAAAACGAGAAGTGGAGAATCTGTGTGGACTACCGAGAACTGAACAAGGCCACCAAGAAAGACCATTTTCCTCTACCCTTCATAGATCAAGTGTTGGATGGCCTGGCAGGGAAGAAGTTTTTCTCTTTCCTAGATGGGTTTAGCGGGTATAACCAGATCCAAATCAGCCCGGAAGACCAAGATAAGACCACCTTCACTTGTCCTTGGGGTACCTTTGCTTACCGAGTTCTTCCCTTTGGACTATGCAATGCTCCTGCCACCTTCCAAAGAGCCGACTTGAGCATCTTTTCTGAGCTGGTCCATGATTCGGTGGAAATCTATATGGATGACTTCACTCCTTATGGGTCCAACTTCCAGGAAGCATTGTCCAATCTGGGAAAAGTCCTAACCAAGTGCATTGAGATGAACCTGTTCCTTAGTCCTGAAAAGTGTGAATTCTTGATGACTGAAGGGACCGTGGTAGGCCATACCATTTCTTGTCAAGGATTACAGGTGGATCCCAACAAAATTGCTCTCATCAAGAAGGTTCCACCTCCTCAGAAGGTAAGAGATGTCCGAAGTTTCTTAGGATTAGTAGGGTATTATAGGAGATTCATTAAAGACTTCAGCAAGCTAGCCTCGCCATTGTTTGGCCTCTTGGAAAAAGATGTTGAGTTTAAATGGACTGACGATTGTCAGAAGGCTCTGAATGAATTGAAGGACAAGTTGGTGTCTGCCCCAATCTTGAGAGGTCCAAACTGGGCCCTACCTTTCCACATCCACACTGATGCCTCGAACAAAGCCATAGGGGCAGCCTTAGGACAAGTTGAACAAAAACTTCCATATGCCATTTACTTTGTCAGCAAAAACTTATCCAAGGCAGAACTGAATTACACTGTAACCGAGAAAGAGTTCTTGGCCGTGGTCCATGCACTGAACAAATTTCGACATTATATCACTGGATATCAAACATTTGTACATAATGATCATGCTGCAATTAGATATTTAATGAATAAACCGGATGTGAATGCTCGTATTATTAGATGGTTACTTTTGTTGCAGCAGTTTGATTTGACTATCGTTGACAAACCAGGTAAAGAAAATGTTGTTGCTGACTTTTTGTCTAGATTGGATTTACCTGCAGGGGAGGATGGAACAGTGGATGACTAGATGCTAGATGAACATCTGTTTGCTATCTCAATACTCTCTCCATGGTTTGCTGATATAGCAAACTACCTTGTCTCCGCACAGTTTCCTCCGCACCTATCCTCAAGAGAGAAGAGCAGGATCATACGGAAGAGTGCCTCATTTACTTGGATCGGGGGCAACCTGTTCAAGCTTGGCCCTGATCAGATCTTAAGGCGTTGTGTAAGGGAGGAGGAAGTCTTTGATATCCTCCTAACCTGTCATGACGGGCCTTGTGGAGGACATTTTGCAGCCAAAAAGATTGCCTTCAAAATCCTGCAGGCAGGCTACTATTGGCCCATGCTTCATCAAGATGTCAGAAGATATATCAGTCAATGTGATCGATGCCAAAGGATGGGGAAACCGACTCCAAGGGATGAAATGCCTCTCCAACCTCAAGTGACTTTTGAGCCATTTGAGAAGTGGGGTATGGATTTTGTGGGTCCGATCAATCCTCCTTCGAGGCAAAGGTCTTACATCATTGTGTGCACAGACTACCTAACAAAGTGGGCAGAAACAAAGGCAATCAAAGCAGCAACAGAAGAAAAGGTGGCCGAGTTCTTAAGAGAAAACATCTTCTACAAATTTGGCTACCCAAGGGAGTTAGTCACCGATCAAGGAAGCCAGTTCACCTCCAACTCAATTGAAGACCTACTCGCTCATCACAAAATCAAGCATAGGACTTCCACCCCCTATCATCCTCAAGCAAATGGGCAAGTGGAAGTCACCAATAGAGCATTGGAAGGGATCTTGACTAAGGTGGTGAGCAGCAGCAGGAAAGATTGGGCAGATCACCTGGTTGAGGCCACATGGGCTTACAACTGTTGGCATTATGGCTAAAGTGTTGTCCTTGATGGCAACCCATTCAGGTGATAGATCACAGCAGCAGAGATTGATGATCAGCTATCAAATATTGAAGAAAATAAGGGGTACGCAGGTACACCTTACAGAAGGTGCGTACACGCAGGCCAATGTTACATAAAGTGCGTACATACCCGCAGTTATCCCGTTCAGGAGGTGCGTACCCCCAGTGCACACATTTCAAGGCAAAGAAAAGCACACGTGGGGTTTCTTATGTTTAACCTTTGGTATTTAGCCGACGGTATTTGTGTTATTATGGTGTCGGCTCGTGGTATTGATCCATGATTTGAGGAAGAGCTTTTCTATATAAAGCAAAGGAGATCATTTGGCTTTAGCATGTGCTTGGGTTGAACATCTTATGAGAGCTAGATCTGAAATATTATGATCTCTTAGGAGTAATGTCTAGATCTAAATAAGGCGAATCTACTGATGGATTGAGATCTCTTCGGCGCATGATCAGATCTGTAGATCTGACTGTCTGGGTTCTTCTTGAAGTCTTGAAATCATCTATGCCCAGAGGTACGCAGGTACAGTGAAAGAAAAGTGCGTATATACGCTGGCACGAAGCGTTTCAGGTGCGCCGGTACGCAGGCACAGAAGGGTTGCAGGTGCGGAGATCCGCAGGCAGTTCAATGGACTCAGAGCGAGGTACGCAGGTGAGCAGTTGACTACAGTGCGTACGTAAGTAGGCAAACAGTTGAGCAGGGTGCGTACGTAAGCAGGCGAGCAGTTGAGCAGGGTGCGTACGTAAGCAGGCGAGCAGTTGAGCAGGGTGCTTACTGTAAGCAGGCAGTACATGGGTGAAGCTGCTTACTTCTCTTAAAATCTTTGCTTATCATTCTTATGATCTGGGTTGTTGAAGTGATGTTTGGTTCTGATATTATGTTCAGATAACAGCAGTAATTGAGTGAATGATTATGATTAACTTAAGTTTTGTTGGATGAATGGATTGGTTTAAAATGACTTATCTTCATGTGATCTGATGTACTAGATCTGGTTGATAACTCTCATAATATCATTGTATATGTATGGATCTGATGATTGGGTGATTCAGAAGGTTGTTTGATTATGAGCTTCAAAGTTGTTGTTGGGTCCAGTATGAAAATTGGATGAAATGTGGTCTTTCAGATTATGTGTTGTGCTTCAGTGTATCCAGTCTGAAAATTGATGAAACGTGGTACCTGGAGGAGAGAAGATTGTAGGCCAGCGCCTACGTACTAGTATCTAAGCTAGTACAAAAGCTAAGGGAGATCTTTGGAGCAGGTAGCAGCCTGCGTACTAGTAAATGGATCGGCTAGTACAAGAGCAAAGGGGGTTGTAGCTCCCGTATTGGTATAAGACTGCACCAGTACAAATATTGTAAAAGGATTTTCTTATTAAGAAGAATATTGAGATGACCTGCAGCAGGTGGTTTTCTCCCGCATTGGGTTTCCACCTTATATCATGGTGTTCATGTGTGTGCCTTATGTGTGATGATCTATTCTATGTTACTGCATTTGTTAACTAATAATATGGTTGATAAAGTTCTAATGCACTCATTGAAGATTAATTAACTTAATCATAAGGAGTTGTGGAAGTAGCATATATGAATCTGATTATGGAAATGAAAAAGTTTTATTAATGTGATAATACTGATTCACCCCCCCCTCTCAGTATTATTTCCAAAAATTGGTATCAGAGCAGGTCCTTTGATAGAAGCTTGATCGCTTGAAGGAGATCCGTGGAACAATGGGAAAGAAGCTTAAGAAGAAAGCACCTAAGAAAAAGAAGTCATCTCACAAGAACTATGACAGTGGGAGAATCGATTGGGGATTAGGTATAAGAAGCTCTTCAGATTCAGAATCAGATTCAGAATCATTATCAGGTATGAATATATTATCCTCTGATGTTCTAGCTATCTTTCCTTCTGGAAGAGATGAAAGTGATAGCGAAACTACTAAATTTGCTCTTATGGGTGAACAAGAAAGATATCAAATAGAAGCAGAATTTAAAAGGATGACAGACAAAATTAGAGATCAACAAGATCTATTGAACAAAAGGGAATGTGATTTCAAAGAAGAAGCTACCAAACTAAAGGCCCAACTAGAAGAAGGAAACAAGGTAAGAAAGTTACTCAAGGACAAGGAAGACCAATGTCAAAAATTGCAGCATGAAGTGACATCATTAAGAAAAGAAGTCAACGAAAGAAGCACAACCATCAAGAAACTCAAAGATAGATCCAGCTACTATGAAAATCTTGAAGCTACAATCCTCTCACTAAAAGGAGATCTTGAAGAATCAAAGAAACAGAATACAGATCTACTCCAAGCTATTGCAAAACAAGAAATCGAAGTCACCAGCTTAAAATCTCAGCTAGAATGTGCCTTCCGAGTTCGTCAAATGCAGCAGGATCTGAATGAAGAACAAGAAAAGGAGATTCTCAAACTAAGGGAACAAATGGAAGAAGGAAGGAAAGCTGAAGAAGATTTGAAAAAGCAATCTCTTGAAAAGGAAGAACAGCTTCAGGTTGAGGTAAATATCTTGAAAGGTAAACTAGAAGAAAAGGATAAGCTTTTGCGATTTCAAGATAGTTCTAAAGTCTTGGATGATATTATTAGTAGTCAAAGGTCTCTTGCTATAAAGACTGGTCTTGGTTTCCATGAATCTGTTGAAGGTGAATCTAGTTCACAAGGTGAGGCAAGGAACTCTAAAGAGAAATCTAAAGTGATCAACAAAGAAATGAAAGATCAATCTCATCATCAACCAAGAAAAGAGATTCCTCAAAGAAAACCCTTTACTCCTCCTATGAATAATGTTGAGTGTTATGTATGTCATAATCTTGGACATATTGCAGCTAGATGTAGAAGAAAAAGGGTTCAAGACCATTATGCAGACAAGTCATCTCAATCAAGGTATTTTTATGGATATTGCTTTGCTTGCAATATGTTTGGTCACAAAGCTGCTGATTGTTACAGGAGGAATATGAAACATGTAAGATGTTATGCATGTAACAAGCTTGGACATATAGCTAAGGAATGCAGGAACAAAGTGTGGGCACCATATCAAAAGGAGAAAATGTCATCATCACGCTTGAAGATATGGAGGAAAAAGGAAGTACAGTCAGAAAAACGTGGCACAGCACAATGTACAGACATACCAGAATCAGAGGGAGCTGAAAGTACAAAACTTCAGTGTCCTGAATCTCATATGCAAACTTCATAAAGGAAAGTCGCATATATACGCGAGTTGGATACTGCACAATCGCGTATATGCTTGTTTGAAGGCAGTAGGCAAGTGAAGTTGGAAGTGAATCTATCAAATCTGGGAATCTGACTGTCAGTGGCACAAAGGAGGACTGTTAATTTGGCCCTAATCAGAAGTACGCAGATCATTAACTGTGAAAGTGCGAGCGTACGCAACAGAGCGTAATACTGGGTGTGGATGTACGCAAGTGAAGGCACAGTCCCTATGCGGAGGTACGCGGATTATCAGAAGAGCATATGCGAACGGGCGCGGTGAGACAGAAGAAAAGGTGCGTATCATGATCCGTGGTACGCGGCGCGATGGAAGAAAAGGCTGCGTGGGGTACGCGGCGCATCTGATGGAACAGCTGCGTGGGTACGCTCTGTAGTGGAAAACTGTCTGCGTATGTACGCAGGGAAGCAGAAGGATCTCTGCGACTGTACGCAGGGGAGCAGAAGATGAAGTGCGTAGCTACGCAGGACAGATAAAGAACAACTGTGTACATGTCTTAAAGCATTTATTGGCTGACTCTTCTTATTGATATGCATGATCAGATCTGACAGATGGCACAGGTTTAGGGGGAGCATATGTTCTTAATGCATTGTTGGCATTATGGTCCTTGGTGATGATGCTTATGATTCATCTTGCTATGGTTATGAGTTGTTCACATGGTTCTTGGATCAGATGGTGCTTGCATGGAGTCTTTATTATTGTTAGCACATATATGGATGAAGATTGTTGGTTGGATACATGAATGATTATTCAAAGTTGCATTGTTGGAGACATGATGATGATGAGATCTTACCTATATGATGATAGGTTTCATTCATATGTTGATTTGATGACTCTTAGTTCATGCAGATCTGGATGGCTATGGTGTTTCTCATACCTTGGAGATTCATGCACTAATGCAAGTTGATGTTGACAGATACTATGAAGCAGATCATACAGTGTTGATTGCTGATATTTATCTTAAATGATTGGTCTTTATGTAATAGTGTGTCTCTTTTGTAGTTACCTCTTCAGGTCATGTAACGGCCTTTGTTTCCCCACTATGCCTGGGATGAATGATATCATATGTAAACTTTTGATGTATCACCATTGTAATGAATGTATGTATTGAGTCTTTTGGTGATAGGAAGGTCATTTATGATATATAGAGTCATGTTCTTCTTGTAGAACATCTTTTTGCAGTCAGGGGGAGCTTGAGCATGAACAACACTATATAGCAGAGCAGACATCTCAGCTTGTTCTCAGAAAGAGCATTATCAGATTAGAGCACCATGGCATATACAAAGGGGGAGTTCATTCAGATACTTCAGCAGATCTGGTTTATAGAGCATGTTCTTAGGGGGAGCATAACCCTTTGCCCTTGATGTCAAAGGGGGAGAGTGATTTGGTGTTGTTGCCATCAAGGCCAAAGGGGGAGATTGTTGGCATTATGATGCATGTGTTGTACTTGATGGCAATTCTCTCATAGAATATCATCTCATACATTCAGATGAATCTACAGAAGAGATATCAGATGTGACATAATACATAGATGCAGGACAGCTCAAAGGAATCAAATGGCAAGTTCTTAGTAAGCTTTGCCATCAAGTCCAAAGGGGGAGATTGTTGGCATTATGGCTAAAGTGTTGTCCTTGATGGCAACCCATTCAGGTGATAGATCACAGCAGCAGAGATTGATGATCAGCTATCAAATATTGAAGAAAATAAGGGGTACGCAGGTACACCTTACAGAAGGTGCGTACACGCAGGCCAATGTTACATAAAGTGCGTACATACCCGCAGTTATCCCGTTCAGGAGGTGCGTACCCCCAGTGCACACATTTCAAGGCAAAGAAAAGCACACGTGGGGTTTCTTATGTTTAACCTTTGGTATTTAGCCGACGGTATTTGTGTTATTATGGTGTCGGCTCGTGGTATTGATCCATGATTTGAGGAAGAGCTTTTCTATATAAAGCAAAGGAGATCATTTGGCTTTAGCATGTGCTTGGGTTGAACATCTTATGAGAGCTAGATCTGAAATATTATGATCTCTTAGGAGTAATGTCTAGATCTAAATAAGGCGAATCTACTGATGGATTGAGATCTCTTCGGCGCATGATCAGATCTGTAGATCTGACTGTCTGGGTTCTTCTTGAAGTCTTGAAATCATCTATTCCCGGAGGTACGTAGGTACAGTGAAAGAAAAGTGCGTATATACGCTGGCACGAAGCGTTTCAGGTGCGCCGGTGCGCAGGCACAGAAGGGTTGCAGGTGCGGAGATCCGCAGGCAGTTCAATGGACTCAGAGCGAGGTACGCAGGTGAGTAGTTGACTACAGTGCGTACATAAGCAGGTGAACAGTTGAGCAGGGTGCGTACGTAAGCAGGCGAGCAGTTGAGCAGGGTGCGTACGTAAGCAGGCGAGCAGTTGAGCAGGGTGCTTACTGTAAGCAGGCAGTACATGGGTGAAGCTGCTTACTTCTCTTAAAATCTCTGCTTATCATTCTTATGATCTGGGTTGTTGAAGTGATGTTTGGTTCTGATATTATGTTCAGATAACAACAGTAATTGAGTGAATGATTATGATTAACTTCAGTTTTGTTGGATGAATGGATCGGTTTAAAATGACTTATCTTCATGTGATCTGATGTACTAGATCTGGTTGATAACTCTCATAATATCATTGTATATGTATGGATCTGATGATTGGGTGATTCAGAAGGTTGTTTGATTATGAGCTTCAAACTTGTTGTTGGGTCCAGTATGAAAATTGGATGAAATGTGGTCTTTCAGATTATGTGTTGTGCTTCAGTGTATCCAGTCTGAAAATTGATGAAACGTGGTACCTGGAGGAGAGAAGATTGTAGGCCAGCGCCTACGTACTAGTATCTAAGCTAGTACAAAAGCTAAGGGAGATCTTTGGAGCAGGTAGCAGCCTGCGTACTAGTAAATGGATCGACTAGTACAAAAGCAAAGGGGGTTGTAGCTCCCGTACTGGTATAAGACTGCACCAGTACAAATATTGTAAAAGGATTTTCTTATTAAGAAGAAGATTGAGATGACCTGCAGCAGGTGGTTTTCTCCCGCATTGGGTTTCCACCTTATATCATGGTGTTCATGTGTGTGCCTTATGTGTGATGATCTATTCTATGTTACTGCATTTGTTAACTAATAATATGGTTGATAAAGTTCTAATGCACTCATTGAAGATTAATTAACTTAATCATAAGGAGTTGTGGAAGTAGCATATATGAATCTGATTATGGAAATGAAAAAGTTTTATTAATGTGATAATACTGATTCACCCCCCCCTCTCAGTATTATTTCCAACAACAACACCACTTGGAAGACCACAACTGGCTTCACACCTTATGAGCTGGTCTATGGGAAGAAAGCTTTGCTGTCAATTGAGTTTGAATACAACACCTTGAGGATGGCAGCTCAGCTAGACCTGGATCTCAGCCATGCCCAACAAGAAAGGTTATTGCAACTGAATGGATTGGACAAGCACCGAATGCAGGCCCTTCTCCACTCAGAAGTGGTTCAACTTCAGAGGAAGGTGTGGCATGACCAACACCTCAATGACAAGCAATTTCAGCCGGGAGATTGGGCGCTGTTGTATGATTCCAGGCATAAGGATTTCAAGGGGAAGCTGAGAACCAGATGGTTGGGACCATATGCAGTGGAAAAATGTAATGACAATGGATCTGTTCTTATTCGGACCATTGATGAGGAGGCCATCCTTATGCTTGTCAATGGGCATCGCCTAAAGATCCACAGAAAACCTCTGTCAAGGCAAGAATTCATCAAAAATGTGGAAAAATCAGTGCTGGTCATAGATCAGGGTTCTGCCTCTGTTTTGGGCATACCCTGAAGATCTTAAAAAAATAAAATAAAATAAATAAATAAATAATAATAATAATAAAAAATAAAAAAATAAAGATCCTTGGGTGAAAACCTTTCTGAGGCTCCCAAGGCAGATGGTAGGGGTGAAAACCTCATTGAGGCGTCCCTACTATCTTTCTGAAAATGTTTGAAAAAGACCCTTGAGTGAAAACCTCTTTGAGGCGCTCAAGGCAGATGGCAAGGGTGAAAACCTCATGGAGGCGCCCCTGCTATCTTTCAAAAAAAGAAAAAAGAAAAACAAAAAACAGGGAAAGCAAGTTCACAATGTGGCAATGCATGCAGGTTGCAGGTATTCTATGAAGGAAAAGAGGCCCCTCAACTCAAAGATAAGGGTCCCTACTATGCTACCAGGTGACCTCACCAGCACCCCCTCCGGAAACACTCATCTTCTCCAAGGTCTGGGCACGATTTGATCACAGTTTAGCCTTCTACAGGAAGCTACAGGACTTTCTACAGGAAGTTCTGTATTTCTACAGGAAGCTTCCTGTAGAAGTTTTGGACGGCCCAGAACCAATTGTGTGGGGAGATCTAATGGCCGAGGTCCGACACGGAGGCATGCAAGCTAATATTTTCTCCATCACGCCCTGCTGTCACCTCCTTCTACCACCCCAGTTGCCATGCAATGAAAATAACTGCACAGTCAAAACATAACATTGAATTATCAGAGGAAGCAATTTTCAAATGAAAAACGTTGCAGAGACACCATGCATTACTTATCAAAGCCATCCGAGGGCACTGTGATCATAACTGAGATGCCACCGTCTCCACTGTCTCAGCATGCACCCGAGGAGGAAAAAGCTGCTACAGGACATCCTACAGGAATCCCGTAGCAGTTCATCCAGCTAGAGTATACGCCATCAAAGCGCCTACAACACATAGAGCGGACACATGCACCACCCGCAGCCGAGTCACAAGCTTCGTAACCATCAGCAGTCTGCGAAGAGGAACCCTCGTGCCTGTGCATGAATTAGCAACGAGCAATTCTAATCACCATCGTCCTAAAACCTGAAAATCGTGTCGCGACCACAGAGGTAAGTGCCTCACCCTTTTTTCGTCAAATTACATGAATAATACTCTGAAATGTTTGCAAGTGTGGAAATGAATGGGTTGAGCAGTCGAATGGCCATACAACTGGCCACGACGACTAGTCAGATGGTCTAGTCGGATTTGGAAAGTGGTGGTCGTGGCAAGCAAAACGGGTAATAGACACGTGAGGAATGTCCAGTCGGGGAGAAGCGGCGATTTAACGGAAATGGCGGCAGCAGAGCTGCAGGGAATGATGCGGCAGGCAAGGAGACTTGCAGTGAAATGAGTAGGTGATGTCGTCCAATGGTCCGGCAGGGACAGCTCACCCCCGTGCCACGAATTTCGTAGGGATTCAAATCCACCAGCTAGATCGCCACTCCATTCATTTATCATCAGCCGTTTTGAAGTCAAGTGAGCGTCCAAATTTCTCTGAAGCTCGTTACTCCAAGTCTTTGGCTTGTTCGAACGTCTGGTAGTGGCACAGAAGGTGCAGAACCACTGCCGTGCTCTCTAGAACTCGTGCGCTACTTCTACAGGAAGCTCACTGCCACGAGGAAAATTGGTCCCTTCACGTCAAAGGTGGCGAATTGGAAGGTAAGCCTGAACCTGTTCCTCCCATGCAATTGGTTTAAAGGGTGGCGAAGTCGACGTCTTCAAAAAATGTAAAACTACAGTCTGAGCATAAAGTTGCAAGCGTCGTCTTCCTTTTGCATGAATTGTCGTCGAAGTATATGTGGGGTTCTCTACAGGATGTGATTTATAATTGAGCCCCTGTCAAGGCTCATCTGTAGATAATCTTCACGAATTGTGTGCGTGATAGAGGCGTAGTTCTATGCTCTGTCCCAAAGAAATTTGAAAGGCCATCTTTTGATACACACCCGCCACCTCCGGTTAACATAGCAGGCTTTCACCATGCTGGGTGGATTCATTAGAAAGGAACCGACAGACTCAAAGAAACTAAGGGAGAACCCTGAGGTGGTGGAACTGTTCGCTCATGCGCGATGGATGTCGTTCTACGACAAACTTCAAGGTTATGATGATGAGGTGGCAGAGGAGTTCTTGCGAGCTCTGAAGCCAAAATAAAAAACACTGGCCACTGTCAATTTTAGGGGTTTGAGTCTCAGACTCACCCCACAGTTCATCAGCAGAGTCACTGAGCTCCCAATGGGGGTACCGCGGGACAAGTAGGAGAGGAAATTAGGCCAGAAGGCTAAAAAGGAGTTCTTCCCTCCGGAGGAGCAATTCTCAGAGGATAAGAAAAGGGTTCGCAGAGCTAGCTTACAGCCACTTTGGAGTGAGGTCAGCCTCCAAATTATGAAATACATCACATACGAAGGACGGTTCAGCATTGTGTATGGGTACCATTTCCGGCTACTCACTGAATTGAGACACCAAATGGACCTACCTTCAGAAAACAAGATGAGTATTCCTCACTTCCTCCTGCAGTCTATGACTGAATGTGCCACCAAATTACGAGAGGGCACGCCAGATCAAGTAGCTCATCATGGGCTCATTAAGCTCCTCATGGAGGATGCACTCCACACATACAAAGTCCCTCTCTCGTGGGAAGCATTCCGGAATCTGACTAAGGATGGCGATATCAAAATGTTGACCGAGGAGCTCACCTCCTCCAGCAGCGAGGAAAAGGAGTCAGTACACACAGAGAAGAAAGGGAAAGGCCAAGAACCCGCGGCCAAAGCACCGAAGAAAGAACAAAAGGGGAGGCAAGAGAAACCCCAGGTTGCCAAAAAGGAGGGTGGCAAATCCACATTGACACCCAGAGAGCAAAGGCTACAGAGTAGGATGGAAAGAATTGAACCCATCCACGTCAGTAAAGGCACCTCGAAAGCAGCCTCAACCAAGTCAAAAGGCAAAGCACCCTCAGTCAAACAAGCTAAAACGGTGCCACCTATTTCTACAGGAAAACCAAAAACGGCTTCTACAGGAAGCCAGAAATCAGCTGATACAGGGCATTCTACAGGAAGCCCTGAGAAAGGAAAACCAAAGGAAAGGAGAGCGGAAATTCTTGCAAGGGAGGCAGCAGCCGTGCTGGCCACCCTCAGTACACCTCCTAAGCCGAAGGAAAAGTGAAAGAGGGAGGCCCCTCTATATTTCAAAGCTAGGAGAAGTGTGAGAATCAAAACAGGCAAGCCCTAACCTCCATCCAGCAGGCCAATTACTATAGAAGATACTCCTACCTCTCCAAGGGAGAGGTCCCCCTTAAAGATATCAGTCACTTATGAGAGGGGGAGCCTGAAGACGACTACTTGGAAGGAGAGGATGGACCGGTTGGCTTCAAAAGCTCGGCTACAGGATGCTGAGGCCGCTCTACAGGAAACCTTGGCCCGGCTTAAGGAGACAGAGAGAATGGAGGGAGAGGCACCCTCATCACCACTTAGGGAAGACGAAGTAGAGCCACCAAGGGAAGAAGAGAAAGAGCATATTCCAGAACCAAGTCCCCAGCCAAGCTTGAGCTCGTATTATAACTTTTTGGAGGCTGGGAAAATTATTCCACAAAAATTCACCGTGCCACTTTTCTTTGCATTGGAGGAAGAAAGGGTAAGAACCCACACGTGGATGAAAATAGCTAAATCAAAAGGTGTGGTAGACATAGGCCCCTTGGAAGAACAACTCAAGGAGGCAAGAAAGGAATTAGCTATGGCTAAACACGTGGCAAACTGCCAGCAGGTGTTCCTACAAGAAGAGAACGAGAAACTTAGATTGCAGCTACAGGAGCTGAAGAAGGAACAGGGCACATCCTCAGGGGACACTATAGCAGAACATCAAGGCAGAGAAGGACTGCAAGTTGGTCTTGGGGAGACAACCTCGCATCTACAGGAAGGGGAACTGCAAGCACAAATCGAGATACAAGCTCTCAAACAACAGTTGCAGCAAAAAGAGGCACAACTGGCTTGCATGGCCAGTTGGGCCATGGATGCTCTACAGTGCAGACAGCCGGCCAAATCCTATGGCCTGTACCTACGAGACCAGTGGCTGAAATTTCAGATAAATGCATTGGCACAGAGGGGTATCTCCCAACTCCAAGACCCCCAGCAGTTCACAGCGTTATGTAATAGCAGTTCTTCAGAGGATAAGGCCAAACTCTCGGAGTTCTATCTCCATAATTTGGCCCTTCCTAACGTGACTACATGGGATCCCAACACAGTTGTAGGGGATATGCAATTGATGGCATTTGCCTCATGGTTGAACCATGAAGAAAAGAGGGTAGCAGAAGTCAAGGAGGTCATGGACCGAGAATTACATGAGCCACTGTTGATCAGAGCAGAGCCAGGGGATCCCATTGCGTTGATGTCGGCCCACCAACACTTAGCCACCAACCCTCAAACTTTATTGAAATACATGGATCAGCAGGCACAGGCCATAGCACATTTCGAGGATATGGAGCGACTGTTAGGGGACAACTGTGTCCATGCTTGCACCCGCCAATGGAACACATTGTCCCACAGCCTTAAAATCAGAGAATACCATACTCCAACTCGAATGAGGGAAGCTCTAGCACGGGTGCCCCTCTACAAAAAGTCCATACAGAACCTTCAAGCCAGCTGGATTGGCCTCAAGCTAAGCCCACCTCTGCTGTTAGGATTGATGGAAGGCAGCACAGAAAAAGAAGAGCATAATCAGTGGGAGGAGGTGGAAAGGAAGGCTGGGTTCCATGCCAGTGAGGAAGAGACCACTTCAGAAGCCTGGGATGTGAGGGTGGCGGTGAAAGCAATGAAGGACGAGGAGCTGGATTAGTTGCTCAGGGATGAGCAATCATTTTAGCTGGGGGGTGATGATGAGCCCCAAATTTGGTAACATTTTGGGCTCATTTGGCCTAACTACCTTTGCTCAATCCTTCATTTTTCATAACTTATGCATCATTTTTTAGTATATTCATGTCATTTGTACGAATGAGGGCAGTCACTATTCCTAGGTGGCTAACACGTGTTCATTTCAGGTTTTTTGACACATGATTGGAACAAAACTGAGCAAATATGGATAGAAGACAGCCAAGATGGGGTTGAGGATTCGTAGGAGGGTTGTCCACAACATTAAATGACCTTCCTCAGGATCTTCACCCCCAACTCCGAGCTCCAGCAGCCACCACAACCGGATTTAAAGACAGCTAAATGGATTTTGAGGAAGCAGCAGTTCACTTCTAGTTCGGTCAGCCGAGTCCCACTAATTTAGGAGGCCAGCTTGGGGCCTCGTGATGTATAAATGCTAAGGCTTGAGCCTTCGAAAAGGACTTTTGAAACCTTGTTGCACATTCTGGACTACGAGCTGCCAGCTCTGTTTTGCTCTTTTGTAGCCATTATTGGCATGTTATTTGACTTATGATTATTATCTTTTAATGGAAAGCAGGCAGATTTGAGTATAGTTCTGAGTTCTTAAAGGAGACATAGCTCTCGGGGTTGGGCCCAACCTGAGAGCCTAAGGCCTCCTTCCTTTGTATTGTTATCTTTCTTTCAGCATTATGTTTCTTTCCTTTACATGCAATTGAACCGCAGTTTGCTGAGTTAGATCTCTTGGTGTGGTTAAGTAGGTCATTGGTAGAAGATAGAGTTGCTTTAGCTGTTTAGAATAAATTGAAGAGATTGGAGTTGATAAAGGTTCCAGAAAAGGGTTGCTGGCACACTCATTTTCACCTCTTTCTAGGGGCTGGAATTGCAGACAGCGCTACCCACCCAAAAACATTGGTTTACATGTTCATGCAATCTTTGATGCAATATTTTTGTTTGTAGAAGTATCCATGCGTTCAGACCTGTTATAGACATTTTTGTGCCTTACAGCATGAAGCATGAAATGTCAATAATCTAAGGGATCCAAAGTCCCTAAACATGTTGTTCCTACCCCTAGAGGAACAAGGTCAGCAAACCACAGCACTGAAAATCAGTTCTCCACCTGAAAACACTCAAAAACAAGCTATTTCTGGATCATGTCAGCTGCTCCGCTGAGCATCTGCGCTGAATGTCAACTGCTCCACTCTGTACCTGCGCTGAATGTCAAAAGCAATGAAGGCTACCTGCGCTGGGCGAGATTGGCCAAGTGGCACAGTCATTCTGCAAGGTGTCAAATGCCCAGGAAGCTTCCAAAATGACACTTGGATCAGGGAATTCGCCTTGTGATGAGTAAGAGGATCTAGACCTCCAAGTGGAAGCAAGAAACTCCAAGTGGACTCAAGAACTGAAGTATAACTGAAGTGGGAGAGGACACTAGTCAGCTTCATGCCAGCCTCAAGCTGACTCATCCTTTCTCCAAATCTCCTATATATAGAGCTCTCTCATGAGGTCTAGGGAGGCTGGAATGTTGTGAATGTAAGGAAGTGCTGTTGGTTTGTGCATAGAACTATTGGGTGATTGCTTTGAAGGAGGTGAAGAGGAGATTTCTTTCTGCTGGGAGGTGTTGCTGGATTGGGCCTCTTATGGTTGTAACACTCTCAGAACTTTACTTCTTCCATTAATAAAGCATTTGAGGTTCTTCTATATGCATGTATCTTAATGGTGTATTGATGCTTGTATATTTGATTTATTCTAATCCTTGAATCAATTATGGATGTATGCTTCTTGTAGTTTCCCTTTCTTGTGCTTTTGCAGGATCTTTGTGTAGCTGGGCCAGTGAAAGAGCAAGGAGCTGGGAGCAAGCAGCAAAGAGGGAAGATTGGATCAACCATTAACGGAAGACAACGGTTAGTGGATCCCTTTCTCCTCTCTCTTACATCTCATAAAGAAGTTGTTATCGCTGAAAATTCTGTTGCCAAAATTGCTAAGACTAGCTTAAGGACAAAGTGTTTTTGCAGCGCATAAATCCTTTAGCAGTTTTCGCAGCGCTACATGTTTAGGTGGTTTCGTAGCGCGCTTTGAAATCGGGGATTTGTTCGAATCCATAGCAGCTGTCATGCAAAATAGCTCTGGGGTGGATGCACTTTACAGGAAGCATGCTCTCAAGCTCCTGCGTGTATGCTTGTCATCAGTTCTGAATCTGAAGAGGAAGAATGGGTTCTGGTGGAAGTCCTTCAAAGCTGGAGTCTGAATCTTTGAGTTCTTCAACAGTAAGCTTATCAAATACAACAGAAAGTGGCTGCCAGCCCCTTTCTATTGTAGTTATAGGAGCTTCTGGAGATCTTGCCAAAAAGGAAACTTTTCCCGCGCTATTCAACCTGTTCCGTCAGGGTTTTTTGTCACCTGAGGAAGTTTACATTTTGGGATATGCTCGAACACAACTTTCAAATGATGGCTTAAGAGATCGCATACGAGAGCACTTGAAACCAGCAAAGGCAGACTCCACTAAGGATCCTACTGAAGTTGTTTCAGATTTTCTGAATTTGGTCTCATATGTTGCTGGAGCTTATGACAAGGAGGAGGGTTTTCTTAAACTGAATGAAGAAATTGTGAAATATGAAGAATCAAAGAATGGCGCAGAAGGGCCTTCTAGAAGGTTGTTTTATCTCGCATTGCCTCCATCAGTGTATCGCATTGTATGCAAAGTGATCCGGCATCACTGCATGAATCAACGAGGAGGTTGGACGCGGGTTATAGTCGAGAAGCTTTTTGGGAAGGACTTAACATCAGCAGAGGATTTGAGTAAACAGCTAGGGGAGCTTTTCAGTGAAGAGCAGATTTATCGGATTGATCATTGCCTGGGAAAGGAATTAGTGCAGAATCTGTTAGTAGTTCGATGCGCAAACCGACTCTTTTTGCCCCTTTGGAATCGAGATAACATTGATAACGTTCAGATTGTCTTTAGGGAAGATTTTGGAACAGAAGGTCGAGGTGGATACTTTGATGAATACGGGATTATTCGTGATATCATTCAAAATCATCTACTGCAGATTCTTTGTTTGATATCTATGGAGAAGCCAGTTTCCCTTTACCCTGAGCACATTCGGAATGAGAAAGTCAAGGTCCTTGAATCTGTTCAACCTATAAGAGCTGAAGATGTAGTTCTTGGACAGTATGAGGGCTATACAGAAGATACCAACAGAGGAGGAAATCATCCTTACATAAAAGGCCTTGCAATTGCAACATGTTGCCACCATCTTTGCCAATGGAAATCTTATGTGAATAAACATTTTTTCATAAACCTGGGCTTTACAAGAGAAGAATTTTGTGCTGTAACATGGCTGACCAACTAGGCACTTGATGGGCAGCATTGCTCTGATCATTCTAATGGCGTTAAAGTTGGAACCAAATTAAATGTTTGCAATACCACTGAAGATGCTGCTAATGTTCATGATGTTGGAAATATTATTAGATGCTTGAAGCCAGCTGAAAGGGCAGTACTAGGCTTGAAATGCAAAGAACTTCTTGATACTGGCAGGCTCATATGGTTGAGAGAGCTGGGACTAAATGCTAAACTAGTAAGCTATGTTCCAGCCAAAGTATCTCCAGAAAACAGGTTACTTCTTGCAAGCAATAGTTAAAGAACTTGAATCACTTATGGTTGAGTTGTAAACACCACATATTTGGTGGTTACCTTTGTGGCAAGCAATCTGGAGTTTCCATTTTTCATGCTGTTGTTAACGGTATTGGCCATTTGTTCATTAAATTGGGCTTTATGCACACTCGAATGGTCCATGGGGATACTTCACAATCATTTGAGGTGGATGATTTATTGATCTAATTGAACATCTGTCAAAGCTGTGTTCTTCGCGGTCTGGAATCTATTGAAGTGGCTGTAAGAAAAGGTGCTTTGCAGTGAAAGGTTCCAGGTTAGCAGGGCTTGCAGAGAAATCTGAGCATGCTGTTTGAATTTTATAGGAAAAGCTATTGACATTGAAGCCTGGTAGCTGAACAGGATTACTTGCAAGTTGTTATTCATTTGTTGAGGAAAATGTGAAAAATCAGCTGAAAGAGAAATATGGGGAAAAGTGAAATTGTTTAAAACAGTTTCGCAGTTTCGCAGCGCGCTACGAAACTGCTGTAGGTGCTGTTTTTGAACGAAGACAAGCAGTTCGATGGGAGGATCAAATATTTGCCAGAGGAAACACATAAGGGACACTAAGAAGACCACATGAGGTTAACATAAGCCATTCAGATAATGACAAGTGTGCCTTTTGTAAAGGTGAAATATTTTGTCTTAAGTTAAAGCTTTGATAAAGGTACTTTATTACCGGTTGTTAGGGTTTTGGAAGGAGGTGCATACGAGGAGTATTGTTTTGGCTTGCACACCTGTTCATCAACGAAGCCTCCAGCGCATCTGGTATCATGATGGTGCTCTTCATTTTTGGGGTGTTAAAGAGTTGGAAACATGCTGCTACATTTTCGAATAGGTGATGGAAGACAGAGACCGGAAAAACAGGGGTTTGTCTCCTAACATTATTGAACCATCAACGCATCCAGCATCCGAAGCTAGCATGGGACATTGAATCTTCATCTCGGTCATCTCAGCCAAGCTAAAAGGAGACAGGTGTCAAAGAATAAGAAAGAATCATTCTACGAGGAGGATGAAGTTAGAGTTATAATTAAATTAGGACTCTTTAAACTCCATGTTCAGCACTTATTGTATTTAATGAGTCAGTTCAATAGCAGATAGGGGTCATTAGTGTCAGTCATCGAGCTCCCCTCATGCTGGAGGAGGAGGCTCCAAGTAGTTAGAATTATGTTTCTATATATAGCTGGATTATCTATGTAATAGGGGTTGGATGTTTTTGGAGAAGACTGTTTTGGTTTATGTATAGCAGATTTCAGTAATGCAAATGACTGTTGTTTCTTCTCAGGATTCACAATAGATCTTATTGTTCAAATGTATGATGGTTTATTCTCTTTAATGTTCTTTTACAGTTTGGTTAATGCATAATCACTCAGAACTCATGAATCATGCTCTGACTTCCTGTATGCCTAGGCAAACTGTGTTTCATGTAAGTTATGTTTGAACATTAGATGTAAAGTGCCCTGATTTCTATGAAAGGATAGTGTTATTGTTTACTGAGATATTAGTGACTCCATAAGCCCAATGGGAAGCAATTCTGTCCAGCCAGTACATTTTTCATGTGTCTTGTAAGAGTTAGCCATCTTGTTCAATATCAATAACCTATGAGAGAGCCCTCTCAGACTAAGGAGGCTAAGCCTTAGTTAAAAGCCTGGTTTGAAACAGTTACACAGAGTCTTGCTGATTAGCAGCCTTTAGTGCTTGATTTTGTGATAACAGAAGTAATCTTGAATAGCTTTGTATTCAGTTGTTGCTGAGGTACTATCACCCTTAGAGTGGGATAGGGTCATTCCGTATTGGATACTTTTCCCAACAACAAATTGGCGACTCCGCTGGGGATCGTATCTTGTTGGTTGTTTGTGTTTTTGCTATTCATTTCATAAACAAAGGGAGTACCGAATCGAACTGTGTTTGAATCTTTCAAATGCAAAGTAGAGGGCAGCTACTCTAGCTCAGTTTCTGGGCAAGTTTCTGATTTGAAGAGCTGATCCACAAGGACTCTAATAAGCTCTTAGTGATAGCTTTTCATCCTCCTTGTCATCCCTTAGTGTGTCCTTGACTAATAGCTTCTGATTTGAGCAAAAACTGTGAATTTTTGAGCAATCTGTGACCCGGAAACCACCAGAAACGAAAGTTTCGTTCTTCAGTGCAGGCTGTACAAAGGCTGTCTGCATTTCAACGCAGTTCCCGAAGGGGCTACCTGCGCTGAAGGTCAAACAGGCAGTGTTCCACCTGCGCTGGACCAGTCCTGCCTTGTGCTGCTGGGGTTTCCTGCTGTTTCTTGCCTTGTTTTCACTCCTGTTTTTGCTGTTTGTTACCAGTCAGTGTGCCTATCTGAAACCAACTTTCCTTGTCACTATTCCGCCTCGGTTGTATAAAGAAACTGTGTTTGTTCTTTGTGTATTTCTTGTATCATTTACAGTTTCCCATAACAAAAGTGAACTAGTCTTGCTGTGACCTCTTAGATCTAGACCTGTGATAAAGTGTCGTTTTGATCTTAAGAGTTAGTTTGTTTGCTGTTCATAGCTGATTGAGCTTTTGATTTCGTCATTTGGTTTGAATTTATATATTTCTAGTGTCGAAACAAGTAAATCTTAAGGTTTCTTTTGATTTTGGACAAGCTTGTTTGCTTTCACTTGAAATTGAATTCAAAATTATACAACAGCTTTCTTTTTTTTTACGCCAACATTAAGAAAGAGAAAAGAAATACCTGCATCTTTGCATTTTGCATATAAGTTTGTATGTTGATTTAGGGAAAAAGTGCATTAGCGAGTGCTCTTTGATCTGTGTGAAAAGATTTTGTCTCTCTTTTCCCTCATTAGTTAAGATTTTCATAAGTCGAAAAGATTGAAAAAGCTTGCTTCTCATCTTAGACTGCATTTAGGAATTTGTATCAATACATCTCGTGGTGAACCTTGAAAGGCAAACTTTAAAAAAGATCAACTTAAAATATATTGAATGAACCTAACAACGCTTTGAAACATAACGCAAACATCTAGAGGTCTAAGCTAGAGACGTGTTCCGGCGTCGTTAAACGTAGTGACTGTCGATCTCGACGGAGGTGGGTGATTCCTCCTGAGAGTCGGTGGCACTAATACGGACTTGTGCTCCCACATATCGTCACGTATATATTGGGAGACCCCTATAGGAATAAAGCCTTTATCCATAGGAAACCGTGTCGGCCGCCCTACTGATCGCAATGCAGTGAACACAGCATTCACGAAGATCGACCACTCGTACCGTAAAACGTATTCTGTGGTTTTGCGAAAGGTTTGGCACACCCTCTGCCTAGATCTCTAGAGCAGTTTCTTTTGGCCTTTTTCAAACTCTATAACTGAAAAAGTCCAACCGAGGATTTGTCACTTCGGGCTCGTTAATACATCGAAGGAGACTAGAGTCATATTTAGCTTTTTCTCGACTCTTAAAAAGTGAAAAAGCAAGTTGTGTCTAAAAGCGTCTAATAAAATTCATTCAATTCGGAAACACAAATTTCCCCTTTTAATATTTTAGTTGATCGAGTAATCCGCAATCGTGGAAGAAAGTCAATTGAAACCTCGTCGTTCGCGGAGGCTTACGAGTCAACCGTCTTTGTCCCTGGAATCGAAAACAGTACGGGCAAAGCGAACTCGTTTAACCGGTTCGAAATCTCCTTTGAAAGTTAGAACAAGTGTTCCCACTGCATCTGAGATTCCGGTTACTCCTAACATTTCTGGAAACCCTGCCTCTATAGAAGAAGTTCAACAGCCACAGAAGGATAGTAATACTGATCCTAGTCTGGGGGCAAATACTTGTGTAACTGAACCAGTTCCATCTGTAACCGGTCCAGAAAGTTTTGTTCCCCAAACAACTGTCGCTGTCGAAGCAACCACTTCTTCGGCACCAGAAATATTTTACGGACCTGACGGTCTTCCTCTTCCACTGGGTTTGATTGCGATAGAGGAAATTGCAGAGGATCCGCAAGCAAGTACTCCAACTCATTTTGGAGTCGGGGTCACTCTATTTCCTTCATCAGAAGTTAATCCACCACAAGTGGAAGTTCCTGTAGAATCGCTAGGCAATCTATTGGATAGACTTAAAATGTCTGAACAACCGTCATCATCTAGGACTGTGTCAAATGACACAGCGACAGCAGAAGTCCCTGCCGTCACTCCGACGATGTTTGCCGGCATACCAGCTGTCCCAACTAGCTCTCAACAGCTAGAAGGAGTCCACCAAGGGACTATTTCGACAGTTTGGTCTGTTCCAGTTTGTTCATCCGGAGTAATACCTGGTAACTCTTATGTGGAAACTCGCCAAATTGACCCATTTGGAGGTCAATCTGGGCCATCAATCCCCTTTAGTTCTGGATTGATACCGTATGGGGGGCAGTATGCCCTTTCATTACCCCCTCCAGGAGGGTACCCATACGTGAGTTCACAACAATGTTCAGGTTATACTGGAATTGCGTCAAGTAGTTGGGTACCTATGCTACCTCAACAACCAAGGATTGTATATTCTATGCAACAGTGTGTACCTGTGACGAACATCCCAACCACACCGGCTATTGTAACCGTGTCGCAAGTTCAAGCAATACCTGTTACATGTCAACCTCAGATTTCTCAGGTTGTAATGCAACAGTCGCTTGACCATGGGTCACAACCACAATCGCCAACTGGTGGGGTGACACGAGTACAAACGGGTACAATTAGCCCACACCTTGGTCCAATGGTTAGCATGGCGCAACAGAACATGGCGTCACAACCATGGCTTGTACAATACCAACAACCGCAATTCCAGCAAGTGTACCAAGGTTCTGAGCAGCAGATCTTTGCGAACAGTGGACAACCGTATATCCAAAACGTTCAAAACCAACCACTTTACAGTGGTCAAGTCCACCAACCGTATCAGTCATACCAACATCAATTACATTATGCTGGTATGCAAAGACCCACTGCTCAAGCGATTCCATCGTACCCTGGTTACGCGTCGCCTAACCTGAACCAACAGTTACCATTCGTGGCGACTTTAGAGTTACCCGATTTACATCGGTTAACGAACGATCCGATTGCTTATGCCCCTTGGTGGCCAGCGATTCCTCATAAACTTCCATCTGACATTCCTAAATTCAATGGAAATCCAGGTGAGGACCCGTCGAATCACGTGATGAATTTTCATCTGTGGTGTTCGTCGAACACCCTTAACGACGATTCGATAAGGCTTCGCCTTTTTCAGAGGACATTGACAGGTCTAGCGGCTAAATGGTATATTGAATTGCCAAGAGCCTCTTTCGACAATTTTAGTTCCCTAGCCACGACTTTCTTAACCCACTTTCAATTACCAATAAGGTATGAAACGGGAACAGAAATATTAACCAACTTCAAACAGACAACTGCTACCCATATATCTGATCATATACATGAGTGGCGTCGTCGTCGTAGGATGGTGAAAACATATGTTCCCGATCAGCTATTAGCTGAATGGTTTATAAAGTCGTTACTTCCGGCTATTACGGAAGATGTGGCCAAGGGGGGAGTCGTAACAGAGGAGCAAGTGATTGCTCGTGCACAATATTTGGACTTAGTTTATACTCAGTCCGGCACACTCTATGACAAAATACCTGACGCCCCTAGACCAGAGTTTTCAATTCCTCCCCCTCCTAAATCAAATAGTGACTCTCATGCCGGTGATGGCGTGATTGGCACAGCAAACGCGAAATCGATAAAGGCTTCGTCGAAGAAAGCCCGTAAGAATTCGGATCAAAATGCAAAAGAAGAAATTCTTGCTTCGGAAGTAAATGCCGTATCGGAAGATAAGGGCAAAGAAACCAATCAACCAGGAAGCAAGAAGAAACAAAACAAAGGGAAGAAGAAGAAACAGGGTGAGTCATCCCCTGGAAAAGATTCTTCAAACCCTCCTGGCAAAGGGAAACAAAATTATCCATGTCTAATATGTGATGATAAGGATCATACCACAAAGAATTGCCCATTCAAAGCTGAGTTAAAGAGGTTCTTTAAAAGTTCCCAAACCTCAGCTGTGTTAACTGATCCATTTCCCAACCCAGGTCAAAATCTGGTTGATAGTGGAAATGCTTCCCCGTCGCAAGTCCTAATGTTGTCGGTTTCGAAACAGCAGAATGATGCTTTGATTTTGACAAGGAACAAAGATTATGGGAATCCTCAGGTGTCGAACGAAAAAGGTAAAGATCAACCAAGTAGTTCGACAACAACTTCGACAGAAGTTGTAACACCCACCATCCCTGAATTAACAATAAAACCGCCGAAGGGTGTAGTACACAAGTCGACATTTAATCCTCGCGCCAGAGCGGCGCAACATTATAATATAGTGGAAGATTTGGCCCAATCGCCATCCGCTATGTCGACTCTTGAAGTGCTACAAAATTGTCCAACCCAAAGGCAGGCATTGTTATCGGCAATTGGTGGGGTTGATCCCAAGGATTCCAATCTAATATCCTTTGATCACAAGGGATATGATCCTCAGTTACCAGCTCAGCTAGCTTTCCTTATTCAAGTGAAAGCACTCAACAAAACTGTTCACAGAACGATAATTGATGAGGGAGCCTCGACATGTATTATGTCAATGAGTTGCTGGAAAACTTTAGGATCTCCAACCTTGTCGCGGTCTTCGACGACATTAAAAGCTTTCGATGGAAGGACTTATACCCCTTACGGTATCCTTAATAACTTGAAAGTTGAACTAGGAGGAAAGACAGTAGAAATTGATGTAGAAGTCATTGATGGAAATCTTGACTATAACATCCTACTAGGTAGACCATGGATTTATGCCATGGCAGCTGTCGTGTCGACTTATTTTAGGAAGATCGCATTCCCGTTTGAAGGAGGGATTACGATCGTCGACCAACAGAATTTCCTCCCTAATGGTTCACAAGTTACAGGAAGCATTCCCATGATCCATGAAAGCAACCATTCAATTCAAGATATCGGAGTAGGATTATTGAAAGACCCCACATTGATGGGAACTTTCGCGCTACCACCTCCTATTTATATAGGAAATATACCGTTTGTAGCAACCTGCAACATGATATCTTCCACGAAGGTCAACATGGATCATTCAATGGTTTTGCCCCCAAGCCCTTTAGAAATATTGTAGCAATCAATGTTTCAAGCATGGGAAGCGAGCCCAAATCAACGCTCGTCAAGCGTTTGGGTAGATAGGTCTAGAGAATATGGAACCCCATTAGATCCTTGGTCGAAAGTACATGGGACTGACGAAGGAATCTTACAATCAATGATGATTGAGGGGGCACCATGGAATGATCACCACCATCGTTCCCTTCTTCCGGAATATGAAGAAGATACTCAAAGTGACCTTTATCACCCTTCAGTATTTGAATTCCTAACAAATACTGTAAACACGGTGGATTCCGAGCGAAACTTATCCAATATTGAAGAGACTATAGCCATAAATATCTCGACTAAAACTGATGTTGTAGAGAATATTTATGTCGGCAAAGGTTGTTCCCCTTCAGAACTGGAAATATATAACGCTCTTTTTTCGCGAATTTAGAGATGTCTTTGCGTGGTCATATGATGAAATTCCAGGCATTGACTCGAGTATCGTTGAACATGAAATTAAAATGTATCCTGATGTCAAACCAGTAAGGCAACGGCTTCGGCAGGTGCACCCGAAGAAAGCCGCTGCCATTAAGGCGGAAGTTGAAAAACTCCTCCATGCTGGATTCATCTACCCGGTTCCTCTAACCGATTGGGTATCGAATATTGTCCCTGTTATGAAAAAACAAGGGACGATTAGAGTGTGTGTTGATTATAGGGATGTAAACCAAGCTTGTCCGAAGGACAACTACCCTACACCCTTCATCGACCAGATAATTGATGAATGCGCCGGATGTGAAATCTTTTCATTTATGGATGGATTTTCCGGGTATAATCAAATAAATATCCGCCCACAGGACCAGTCAAAGATTGCATTTATTTGTCCGTGGGGCACATTCGCTTATCGAAAATTACCCTTTGGTTTAAAGAACGCAGGGGCGACGTTTCAGAGGGCGATGAATTATGCCTTCCATGACATCAAGAACATTGTTCAACCTTATCTCGACGATCTTCCGGCTCATTCGCGAAAGCGGACTGATCATCCGCAGCATTTAAGAGCGATATTTCTACGTTGCCGACACTACAAGATAAGACTCAATCCGCACAAATGTGTGTTTTGCGTCGGTTCTGGTCGTTTACTTGGCTTTGTAGTCTCTAAAGATGGGATTCGTCTCGACCCCTGCAAGGTTCAGGCAATCATTAATTTGCCTCCACCTTCAAATTTGCTTCAGATTCAGAAACTCCAAGGGAAAGCAAACTTTCTGAGGAGGTTCATTCCAAATTACGCAGAACTTGCTAAGGGTTATACTCGTCTATTGAAAAAGGATGTACCTTTTGTCTGGGACCAGGTGGCGCAAGCTTCTTTTGATGCTCTGAAAAATTGTTTAGTAAAAGCATCATTAATGTACGCCCCGGACTATCAAAGAGATTTTAACCTGTATCTAGCTGCAGCGGATACGACCATTGCGATGGTTTTAGTTCAAGAAGTTGATGGAATAGAACATCCTATCTATTATTTAAGTAAAAACTTAAACGATACAGAAAGTAAATATTCTTATGTTGAAAAACTAGCGCTTACAGCTGTTCAAGCGATTCAAAGGTTTCGACATTATGTCCTCTTTCGGAAAACTACCATCCTGTCAGATTGCAACCCCATGACTTATATACTGTCGCGACAGTTGCTGGGGAGCAAATATTCAAAATGGATAGCGATCCTTCAAGAGTTTGATCTGGAATTTGTAAAATCCAAATCAAAGAAGGCCCTAGTTTTCGCAGAATTATTATGCGATCTCCCATCATCGTCCAACGATGAAACATCGGAAGAGTCAATCGTGGACGAAAGTTTGTTTCTGATATCTGTAAGCGATGAGTGGTATGGGGATATCATAGTTTATCTCCAAACCCAAAAGTTCAGGCCTAACACCTCTCACTCCGAACAAAAACGTATACGATACCAAGCAAAAGACTACATGATCGTCAGTGATACACTTTACCGTCGTGGTGTCGATACAGTTCTGAGGAGGTGCCTTACCCATGAGGAGGCCGAAAAAGCCCTGAATGATTGTCATTCAGGCGCGTGTGGGGGGCATCAGTCTGGATATGCAACAGCACAAAGAATCTTACGAGCAGGATACTTCTGGCCAAACATGTTCAAAGATTGCATAACCGCAGTCAGAAGTTGCCATGCTTGTCAAATCTTTGATAGCAAAACCAGACGACCACCCGCACCTTTACAGCCGATAGTTGCTGTTGGGCCCTTCGCCAAGTGGGGCATCGATTTCATGCAATGTAACCCCACCTCGACCGGGGGCATGGGTATATTATAGTCGCTGTTGACTATTTTACCAAATGGGCCAAGGCGATGCCTACATTGGATAACACTGGTGAAACAGCTGCCCTTTTCTTTTTCAATCATGTAGTCGCCAGGGTCGCCGTACCACAGGCTATAGTCACAGATCATGGGTCGCATTTTCGCAATCACATGATGGTCGAATTAGCTGCCAAGCTAGGGCTATCTCACGACAGCTCTACCCCATATTATCCGCAAGCCAACGGACAAGTTGAGGCAATCAACAAGGTCCTGAAGCGTATGTTGCAAAGGATGATCGGGGTTCATAAAATAAGATGGCACCTAATCCTGTACTCAGCTTGTGGGCTTACCGGACCTCGGTAAAGAACGCAACCGGGTTCACACCTTTTCAACTGGTGTATGGTCTGGAAGCAGTCTTACCAATCCAGTGTGAAATTTCATCACTTAAACTCGCAATCGACCTCCTCCCCAGAACTTCAGAAGAAGAGGCTCGTTTCTTGGAATTAATCCAGTTGGATGAAACCCGTCGTGACGCCGCTTTGGCTAATGAAGCTCATAAGAAACAAGTCAAGGCTCAGTTTGACAAAAATGTCAAACCCCGTGTCTTCTCAGAAGGTGATTTGGTCTTGCTTTATGACCAAGAATCCGATAAATTGGGAGCAGGCAAATTCAAGTCCTTATGGATGGGCCCCTATATTGTTGAAAGGGCGTTAGCAAAAGGAGCCTACGAGTTAATGGATTACGATGGAATTCCACTGGCGCAGCCCTGCAACGGGTTGTACCTCAAGCGTTACTATGCTTAAATAGTAACCTGTATGCTTTTGTTGTATTTTGTTTTCGCTAAAGTGTTTGTTCTGGTCGAGTGATCTGCCTTTTTCGTTCGTTGCAGATGTCAAACCTTATGGAGACATGTGTTGGATATGCCGACGGAGCGAGTCGTAGTTCGCGGAACCTATCCTCTGCAGCCTGGGCCATTTTTGATCCAAGCGGCGAGTTAGTAAGTTTCAGAGGTGTATGTATTGGGCAATCAACGAATAACAGCGCTGAGTATAGTGCGTTGATAGAACTACACTCTGATGCCATCACACGTGGCATACGCCGACTAATTGTCAGGCTAGACTCACAGCTCGTAATACTACAACTCAATGGTATATATTCTGTTCGCAATCCAGCTATTTATCGCATGTTCCTAAGGGTTAAGATCTTGGAAAGACGATTTGATTCAATTCAATATCAACATATTTCAAGAAACTTAAACACATTAACTGACTCATTAGCAAACTATGTGTTAGATAGACATTTGCAACATTTATAAAAAGGACACATCATCAAAAATTGTACATATGGATCACGTAAATCAACCAGAGTAAAACCCGAAAATCAAAATATATAAGCTGTTTATATAAGTTCATACATAATGTTCTGTAACCGAGACAAAATTGGTCATATGACCTAAAAACTCAAAAAGATGCTAGGGGGCACCCTAGCCTAGTGGTGCTCATGATAGTACGTCACGGCCTGTGCAATCATGCGCAAGAGACGAGTCCATCGTCTAGGCACACCAATAGTATGCCGCTGCATCTGTAAAGGTAACTCATCAATCTGTACATCCGGAAGGCCACGAGTAAGGCTCTCAACCTGCTCCTGCACAGCTGTAAGGGTCTCAGTGTCGTCAAGATCGCGAATAACAACTCTCCTAGCAGGCTCCCCTGTCGGGGCAGCAGCTGGCGATCTCGGACGAACTGCGGGACGAACAGGACCAATATCTGCATGCACCCAAGAGCACGATTAAAAGTCTTGATAGAATAAAGCACAGCAACATTATGAATAAGAACAATAAACAGTAATATGGTCAAAGAGTTTACCAATGGCACCCCACTGCTCGCCGTCCGGTAACACCAAATCCGGATCACCTCGGAAATCCATACCCACATATGGATACTCAGAAAACGCCATCTCCTGGCGCTCGAACCACCTAAAGAAGGCCTCAGTAAAAGTAATCTGAGGTTGACCTGCATGCCTAGACATGTGGTCAACCCACCTCTGCATGCGTGGCTCGGTCGGAGAAGGCAAGTCAAGTATGATGTACTGGGGCTGCATCAGTGGGATTTTCTCCAAGGCGAAGGCAGTCAGAATAGAACCAAATCCAAAGTTCTTCAGCTTCCCGTCCTTTACCTTGGTCAATTGACATTTCATCTGAACAAGTATCGCATCACACCAGTTGAATACTTTCGGTTAGAGACACTCCAAGGCGTGCTGCATATAAGACCTGTTGGCAACATGTAGAGTTGCGCTGCCGGCCATCCTACCAATAGTGAACAGAATAGACCTGAGAGCCCGATCAGTAATCTCACGGATAACAATCTTACCGTCTCTGCTTGGCTGAGAACCTTCCCTGCAATACTGGCGGACATAATCTCTGGTGGAATCAGTCCCCCGGGTCGTACCTGATAAGGAAATGGGGGCACCTCGTCTTGACAGTCCAGTCAAGAAGTACATGTCCTCTATGGTCAAGGGGATGGTCTTCCCCCTAATCTGGAACACTTGGTTAACAGGATCCCAAGCATCAAGCATATACTGCAGTAAAGAAATCTGTGCTCTCATGCTAGAGATACGGAAGAACTTCAGCATGCCACAGTTTCGCAGCGCGTTCACCGTGACCGGGTCATGGAGGGAAATCATGTCCTCCTCTTCATGTTTTCGTTCTCGCCATGTAAGGGACATTTTGTTCAAGGTTCCCTGCAAAGCAAACAAGAGAAAGAGTGAATTCCTGATTTGATAAAAAACTGGCGAAAAAATCATCAAAAATAACCTTAAAACTCAGTCTTTTTGAGCCCAGCGCAGGCAGGAAGTCTCCCACTTGCGCTGAGGGTCAGGCTACCTTAAGGCAGCTTGACCTTCAGCGCAGGTTTCGAAAGGGAAACTTGCGCTGATCCTAGGGCGCCCTGGCAAAACCCCAGGGGCTCAGAAAGACCGGAAAACAGGCAAAAAACAGGAAAAGGAAACCGTGAAAAGAAAGAGCTAAGGTTTAGCTCCTACCTGGTCCAGACGGCACCGAAAATCGTCCGCAGAATCTCTCGGAATCAGCTGGTGAAAATCAAGGGGGAAGAGGCACCTCCAGAGCTTCAACAAACCAAATGCAAATGAAATGGTAAATGAGAGGTAAAAACACCTTTTAATGGCTTTTTACACAGTTTAAAGTGAAATATTAGGGTTATAATCTCATTTTCATGCAAATATTATTCATTTCTAACAAAGTTTGTTGCAGCAATTGAAAAAGCAGTACTATATTTGAAAAGAGAAAAGCTAGTAATGGTAAAAAATCAAAATTTGACCATGTGATTCAAGCAGTTTTACCGCGGAATTTATGCTCGTTAAAAAATAGAAAAGCGAGATCCGAGCAGTTTTAGCGTCATAGTTCATGCTCGTTAAAAAATAAACATAAGCTTTTGAGCAAGTTTAAGCTCGTTAAAAAATGAACTTCCCGGTAAATAACCATTAAGAATGTACCTTGATCAACCGTAAAAAGACCTTGGTCATGTTTTGCTGCAGCCATCACCTCCACCGTTCATTTGGCCGATCGTTTACCTCCATATGATTGTTTACCCATTTTGAGGAACAGCTGCGAAGAGTGATTTCACCTAGCCATCCTTGTGACACTGCCGTGATTGGAAAATTCCAACCTGTACATGGAATCTACTGCTATCCCTGTTTATCACTCGTTCCTCAAAAGACGAGTCTTCTTTGAGCTCTTTTCATCTGACTCGTAAAATATGAAAAGTTTGCCGAGTTTTGGCCTTCCAGCTCATTAAAAGGACCGGAAGAGCTATCCCTCCTCTAGATTTTAATCTTTTTGGACCTAAGGGATTATTGCACAAAAAGGTCGAGCGCTTGTTTTATTCGGCTCGTTAAAGTTATCGAAAACTCATCCCTTCTGTATTGTTTTATACTTTTTCGGACTTAAGGGATTAGATGACGAAAAAGGAATTTTGGAGTTAACTTTCTGTACCTTTTCAGACTCTCTAAAATTGAAAAGGACCGAGTTTTCCTTGTCGTTAGGCTCGTTAAAATGATTAAATAGCGACAAACTTGTCTTGAGACGAGAATGAGTTTCCCTATCGCTAAGCTCGTTAAAACATAGCGATGGGCTTGCCCGAAGGGCAGGTTATAGAAGAAGCATATGTTATCCTCCTCAAGATTGACAAAAATAAAGAGGTATTGGTCAGAAATGACTGGGGAAAAATTGGGAGAACCTCAAAGCTTTAATGGTAGCAAGTCGCTCTTGAACATGACACTTTGTCCTCCGTATCACATCGGGTTGGGTTGTTTCATTCACCGGTCTCATCACCATGGTCCTCGCCAAACCATCCACATTTGGGGTAATGCTACCGATCCATCACATGAGTGTCGTTATATGTTCAAGAGATGTGTTCAGAAAGAGTCAACCGTGTCCCATCCACTGCCATACATTATTCTTCATCCACCCATGATCGCCACCCTGAATCATATTTCACAGATTGTTTTCACCTCCACTAAAATCATTAGCTCCGTTCCGTGTCACTGATGTGGGATTCATTAAGGCCCTCCTTTGACGGATCGCTTCTTGTCGACTTCAGCTCATTATCCAAGAAGTTGATCTAGGAACATCCCCCCCAGTACTTTGAAGCTTGCATGCCTCAATGGCAAGTTTCTCACTTCCGGCGACAGGTATACATCAATGACCTTCGACCAGAAGATTTTACGTGGTGTTCGACGCCAAGTCCTTTATTCACACCACATGAATTGTACTGCAGTACCTTGAGGGTCATTATCATTATCGGTGATTCCTCTCGCGCTTGTTAACGGTTTACATTATTGACCGGTAATCAAGCGATGTCTTTCCATGTTCGACTTCAGCGCAATTCTCACATGGATCGACTTGTACTTAGAGTGAAGATCGAACGAGTTTGAAGACCCCGGATCTAGTTTGATCCATCCGGGCTGCGATATATATATTCAGGATATAAAGACATTTGTTATGTACATCATTGCAGCAGATGATCATCCTACTCAAAGGATGATAATTTCAGCAGAGAATTATCAGTCTACCACCAGACGATCGTCTGTTCTATGTACCAAAATGAATTTATAAAGCTGAGCATGGGAATGCCCGCCTCAGCTAGATCATGAAAGCAGAATGAAAAATAATGTATTGTATTGTATTTTATTACAGGGCACCTCTCAGCGATTGAATGAACTTCGGATCCTCCTGATAAAGCATTTCACCCGATAAACGACCTCATACTTTAGGGGGCAACTGTTATAGACATTTTTGTGCCTTACAGCATGAAGCATGAAATGTCAATAATCTAAGGGATCCAAAGTCCCTAAACATGTTGTTCCTACCCCTAGAGGAACAAGGTCAGCAAACCACAGCACTGAAAATCAGTTCTCCACCTGAAAACACTCAAAAACAAGCTATTTCTGGATCATGTCAGCTGCTCCATTGAGCATCTGCGCTGAATGTCAACTGCTCCACTCTGTACCTGCGCTGAATGTCAAAAGCAATGAAGGCTACCTACGCTGGGCGAGATTGGCCAAGTGGCACAGTCATTCTGCAAGGTGTCAAATGCCCAGGAAGCTTCCAAAATGACACTTGGATCAGGGAATTCGCCTTGTGATGAGTAAGAGGATCTAGATCTCCAAGTGGAAGCAAGAAACTCGAAGTGGACTCAAGAACTGAAGTATAACTGAAGTGGGAGAGGACACTAGTCAGCTTCATGCCAGCCTCAAGCTGACTCATCCTTTCTCCAAATCTCCTATATATAGAGCTCTCTCATGAGGTCTAGGGAGGCTGGAATCTTGTGAATGTAAGGAAGTGCTGTTGGTTTGTGCATAGAACTATTGGGTGATTGCTTTGAAGGAGGTGAAGAGGAGATTTCTTTCTGCTGGGAGGTGTTGCTGGATTGGGCCTCTTATGGTTGTAACACTCTCAGAACTTTACTTCTTCCATTAATAAAGCATTTGAGGTTCTTCTATATGCATGTATCTTAATGGTGTATTGATGCTTGTATATTTGATTTATTCTAATCCTTGAATCAATTATGGATGTATGCTTCTTGTAGTTTCCCTTTCTTGTGCTTTTGCAGGATCTTTGTGTAGCTGGGCCAGTGAAAGAGCAAGGAGCTGGGAGCAAGCAACAAAGAGGGAAGATTGGATCAACCATTAACGGAAGACAACGGTTAGTGGATCCCTTTCTCCTCTCTCTTACATCTCATAAAGAAGTAATCTTGACTAGCTTTGTATTCAGTTGTTGCTGAGGTACTATCACCCTTAGAGTGGGATAGGGTCATTCCGTATTGGATACTTTTCCCAACAACAAGACCTCTTGGAATGTTTCTTTGTTTCAGTACCATGCATGATTCTCCTTAGAAATAACGCTGCTGTTCATTGGTTTTATTAAACAGTTAGAATAGGTTAATAATATTTCGGTTATGTGCAGGACGTGGATGATTTGTTTCGTTTACACTGTTCAGCGCTACTCCCTCACTCTCTTGTCCTTCTAAGCCGTGGCCAGGCCAACTACTCATCTCCCAATTAGACCCCTTGTCTCTCAACTATTCTATTACCCTCGTTATCCTACCTTCTTCGGCCTTCCATTCCCTCTGCCCTCTTTAAGACAACCTAGCTTTGCACACCCCCTCTTCATCTCATCTCTCTGTCGCTGAGTCATTACAAACTCCTCTCCTACCTCTCTATCCACCCATGCAGCCTCTTCCACTCACCCACCACCTAAAATCTGATTATAAAACATCCTGTAGGAATTACTGAACTTCCTGTAGAAATTCTGAACATCTTGTAGAACCCCTGCAGACTTCTTGTAGAAGCTCATAAACACGGTTGCTTGGCATCCAAACTTTGTGAAACTCTCTGAAAGGATGTTAGGGACTCCTTAGACCCTCTCTCAGCCTTCCTGACCTCTTCCAAGCATTTCCCCCCTTGATCTACCCCTGCACAGTAAAGATCTAGTTAGAAGCACATGCATAATAATTCCAACAACTTGAACAAAAATACAAAAATATGTTCTCTTCAGATCAAAGTAGTCTATACACATGCATCTCACCTTCCTAGAAGTAATGGCATCTCTTTCAGTAGTTTGCATTCCCACCTTTGCATTAGTAGGACTAGCTGGTAGAATTAGGGTTTGCCAGGGTTCGTGTTTCTTGTTGGCTTTCAGTTCCTTTCTGCAGTAGGTTAATTTCCTTTGAGTTAGCTTTCGTTCATCGGTTAAAAAGCTTCTTCTAAGAGCTCATAGAAGTTGGCTTGAGCCCTAGCGGACTTGTGCCAGCTGACCAAGTGACGGCTGCGGCAAGAGCTAGTACTTGTGCATACAGCACCGTCGCTTCCAAGTTTGTTACGAACTACAGGGTTGATAAAATTAGAGAAGGAAGCTCCAGGAGTTGTAGCATTATTGCTACAATACTGGAGCCCACCACCTGCAGGGAAAACAACATTGCAGAATAAATGGGTTTATAGGCTGAAGGAAGAAGATGGAGGAAAACAGAGGTACAAAGCTAGACTTGTGGTAAAGGGGTTTGCACAGAAGAAAGGTATTGATTTTGATGAAATATTTTCTCCTGTTGTTAAAATGACTTCAATCAGAACTATTTTAAGTCTAGTAGCAGCTGAAGATTTGCATCTTGAGCAGTTAGACGTAAAGACAGCCTTTCTCCATGGGGATTTGGAGGAAGAGATATATATGCAGCAGCCACAAGGATATCAGGTGAAAGGGAAGGAGAAACTAGTGTGCAGGTTGAAGAAGTGCCTGTATGGCTTAAAACAGGCTCTAAGGCAGTGGTATCTAAAATTTGACAAGTTTATGTCTGAACAAGGTTATACTAGATGTCACTCTGATCATTGTGTTTATCTGAAAAAGCAAAATGATGGCAGCTATATTATATTGTTATTGTATGTGGATGACATGCTTGTTGCAGGATCTAACATGCAGGAAATAAATGTACTCAAAAGAAAATTGGCAAATTCATTTGCAATGAAGGATTTGGGAGCTGCAAAACAAATCCTTGGTATGAGAATAACTAGAGACAGGAAAAATCGCAAATTAACATTGTCTCAGAATGAGTACATACAAAAGGTGTTGAAAAGATTTAATATGCAAAATTCAAAACCAGTTAGTACACCTTTTGCTAGCCATTTCAAACATAGCAAGGAAATGTGCCCAAAGACCCAAGAAGACATGGATTATATATCTAAAGTTCCATATGCATTAGCAGTTGGAAGCTTAATGTACGCAATGGTCTGCACAAGGCCTGATATTGCACATGCAGTGGGAGTTGTAAGCAGGTACATGAACAATCCAGGAAAGGAACATTGGATGGCAGTGAAATGGATTCTCAGATATTTGAAAGGCACCACAAATCAAGCATTATGCTTTGGTGGTTCAAACATCTCCCTACAAGGATATGTTGATGCAGATATGGCAGGTGACAGAGATAACAGGAGGAGCACTATAGGATATGTATTTACTGTTGGAGGAATAGCTGTCAGTTGGGTTTCAAAAATCCAAAGTGTTGTTGCACTTTCAACAACAGAAGTAGAGTATGTTGCTGCTACAGAGGCTAGCAAAGAAATGATTTGGTTACAAAGGTTTATGGGTGAGTTGGGTAAGGAGCATGATATGGGCACGTTATACAGTGATAGCCAAAGTTCCATTCATCTTGCAAAGAACTCAGCATTTCATTCTAGGACTAAACACATACAACTCAAGTACCATTTCATACGATCAGTGTTGGAAGATGGAGAGTTGAAGCTGGAAAAGATACACACTAGCCAGAATCCTGCAGATATGCTAACAAAAGTTGTAACCAGGGAGAAACTGAGAATATGCTCAGTTTCAATTAGTCTTCAAGGATGACGATGAAGATGAGAAACAGCCAGGTCCAAAGAGGAGTCATTGTCCAACAAATGAAGCAGCGGTGGAGTTTCTACAATCATTCTCCAAGTGGGAGATTGTTGTGTGTGGAGCATGATTGTTTAGAGGTCTTTGTTTCAGCCGGATGTATACCCCAGGAAGTTTGTACACCCCTCCACGCGGGGGGGTGCAGGGGGGACTTGTCCCCCCCGAAGCCAAAAATAAATGTAAAATTTCCTTGTAAAAGTATAGTAATTTCTAGTCAATCTGGGCCGTTCATTAGGCGGATGATCTCACGGTAGAACTTATGTTTAGTTTAGGGTTTTTTTCCCTAGAAGGCAACCCCTCTATTTGTATGAGCGTATTGTATTTGAGGCTGTGAAATAGATGTGTATTCTGTGAGCGAGAAACAGAGAGGTGAGACTGTGAGAGAAAACAGAGGATATTACAGCGGATTTGCTGTAGGTTGTGTCTCTTCATTTTGCTGGATAATAGAAAGGAAGGACTGACTGTTCGGGGTGGACGTAGCCCAAAATGGGTGAACCACGTATATCTGTGTCTCTCTTGTTTTGTGCGTTTTCTGTGTTTATATTTCTGCAATATTTTATGTGTTACATTGCTCCGTAATATATAATTTTCTAACAACTGGTATCAGAGCCGAAGGTCTATTTGGCTGATAAACTCGCAGGAAAGAAGGGTTCCTGGTTTGAGTGGGAGCAATGGCGGAAGATGGTAAGTTCAGGGTCGAGAAATTTAATGGCCAAAATTTCTCGCTGTGGAAGATGCAGATGGAAGATTATCTGTATCAGAAAGATCTATACCTACCATTGGGTGGAAAAACAAAGATGCCGATGGGTATGAAAGACGAAGAATGGAACCTTCTCGATAGAAAGGCACTCGGAACAATACGGTTGTGCCTTGCTGCGTCAGTTTCCTTCAACATTTCGAAGGAAACCACGACAGAGGGTTTGATGCAGACGTTGTCGAAACTATATGAAAAACCCTTAGCCTCAAACAAGGTATTTCTTATGAAACGGTTATTTAATATGAATATGTCGGAAGGTGGATCTGTTGCAAACCATTTAAATGATTTTAATACAGTTACAAGTCAGTTAATTACTGTAGGGGCAAACTTTGATGATGAAGTTAGAGCTCTGTTATTCTTGTGCTCATTACCAGAAAGTTGGAATGGTTTGTTAATGGCCATTAGTAACTCCGTTTCTGGATCTAGTACTTTAAAGTTTGATGATGTTTTTGGTGCTATCCTTAGCGAGGAAATGCGACGGAAAAGCTCCGGTGAGACATCGGGAAATGCTTTGAGTGCAGAGTCCAAAGGAAGAAAAATGGAAAGAGGAAAGAGCTCAGGATGTCGCAGTAAATCAAGGAAAGGCAAATCCAAGTCCATATCGGGGATAGTGTGCTGGAAATGTGGAAAGAAAGGACACCTAAAGAAAGACTGTAGACCTCGGAAGGGAAAAGAAGGAGATGCACAGCAAGAAAACAATCATGAAGCAAATGTGACAGGTGAGGTGTTACAAGATGCTTTGTATCTTTCTTTCGAAAATATTACTGATTCCTGGGTGGTAGATTCAGGGGCTTCATTCCATGCCACACCTGATAAGAAATACTTTCATGACTATGTTCAAGGAGATTTTGGACAAGTTCGTCTTGGTGATGATAAACCCTGTAAAATCGTTGGAATGGGTAAGGTTCTTGTAAAACAACAGAATGGAAACCAATGGCTATTAAAGGAGGTAAGGCATGTTCCAGATCTAAAGAAAAATCTGATTTCAACAGGGCAATTAGGCGGTGAAGGTTGTGTGACAACTTTCACAGATAAAGCTTTGAAGGTCACCAAAGGAGCCCTGGTAATAGCAAAAGGCGAAAAGGTTGGTACATTGTATTTATGCAATGGTATTTCTAACTCTGTTAATGCTTTAACTTCTAAAGGAGCAGATGCAGCATTATGGCATCATAGGCTCGGACACATGAGTGAAAAGGGGATGAAGATTCTTCACTCAAGGAATTTGTTGCCAGGTTTGAAGAATGTTGATTTGGACTTCTGTAAGAATTGGATTTATGGAAAACAGAAGAGAGTCAGATTTATCAGAGTTGGGAAAGAAAAGAAGAATGAAAAATTAGAGCTTGTGCATACAGATGTATGGGGACCTGCTCAGGTATCATCTCTCGGTGGCTCTCGTTATTATGTTACTTTTATTGATGATGCAACTAGAAAAACTTGGATCTATTGTATTAAGAATAAATCTGATGTATTTGATACTTTCAAGAAATGGAAAGCTTTGGTTGAGATTGAGACAGGAAAGAAATTGAAGTGTCTTAGATCAGACAATGGAGGTGAATATTGCAGCAAAGAGTTTGATAGGTACTGTTCAGAACATGGAATTTGCAGAGAGAAGACAGTTCCAAGAACACCACAAGAAAATGGTGTGTCAGAAAGGATGAACAGAACAATCATGGAGCGTGCAAGGTGCATGAGATTGCATGCAGGATTGCCTTTATAGTTTTGGGCAGATGCTGTAGATACTGCTGTTTATCTAATAAACAGAGGGCCTTCAAGTTCTTTGGATGGTGGTGTTCCGGAGGAAGCATGGACAGGTAAAAAGGTAAACTACTCTTTTTTAAAGCCTTTTGGTTGTGAGGCCTTTGTCCATATTGATAAAGAAAATAGAACAAAGTTTGAGGCAAAGTCAAAGAAATGTACCTTTATTGGATATGGTGTTAATGATTTTGGTTATCGCTTATATGATTATGAAAATCACAAAATTATTAGGAGCAGAGATGTAATATTCAATGAAAAGGTCTTGTATAAGAATCAGTTGCAGGAAAAGAAGCAAGAAAAAGAAAACAAGGAATACGCAGTTCTTGACGAAATCACTGAAAAAGTAAAGGTGCCTGAAAATAATAATAATCAACAACCACAACAACAGCAACCACCACAATAGCAACAGGCACCCCAAACACCTGAAAGTGGTGTTAGAAGATCTACCAGGATAAGTAGACCCCCTGAACGATACTCTCCTTCATTATATTATTTATTGTTGACTGATTCTGGTGAACCTGAATGTTGTGAAGAAGCAGTGCAGGTAGAAACCAGGAAGAAGTGGGAGCAAGCCATGAAGGAAGAGATGGACTCCTTAGCACATAAACAGACTTGGGACTTAGTCAGGTTTCCTGCAGGGAAAACAACATTTCAGAATAAATGGGTTTATAGGCTGAAGGAAGAAGATGGAGGAAAACAGAGGTACAAAGCTAGACTTGTGGTAAAGGGGTTTGCACAGAAGAAAGGTATTGATTTTGATGAAATATTTTCTCCTATTGTTAAAATGACTTCAATCAGAACTATTTTAAGTCTAGTAGCAGCTGAAGATTTGCATCTTGAGCAGTTAGATGTAGAGACAACCTTTCTCCATGGGGATTTGGAGGAAGAGATATATATGCAGCAGCCACAAGGATATGAGGTGAAAGGGAAGGAGAAACTAGTGCGCAGGTTGAAGAAGATCCTGTATGGCTTAAAACAGGCTCCAAGGCAGTGGTATCTAAAATTTGACAAGTTTATGTCTGAACAAGGTTATACTAGATGTCACTCTGATCATTGTGTTTATCTGAAAAAGCAAAATGATGGCAGCTATATTATATTGTTATTGTATGTGGATGACATGTTTGTTGGAGGATCTAACATGCAGGAAATAAATGTACTCAAAAGAAAATTGGCAAATTCATTTGCAATGAAGGATTTGGGAGCTGCAAAACAAATCCTTGGTATGAGAATAACTAGAGACAGGAAAAGTTGCAAATTAACATTGTCTCAGAATGAGTACATACAAAATGTGTTGAAAAGATTTAATATGCAAAATGCAAAACCAGTTAGTACACCTTTTGCTAGCCATTTCAAACTTAGCAAGGAAATGTGCCCAAAGACCCAAGAAGACATGGATTATATGTCTAAAGTTCCATATGCATCAACAGTTGGAATCTTAATGTATGCAATGGTCTGCACAAGGCTTGATATTGCACATGCAGTGGGAGTTGTAAGCAGGTACATGAACAATCCAAGAAAGGAACATTGGATGGCAGTGAAATGGATTCTCAGATATTTGAAAGGCACCACAAATCAAGCATTATGCTTTGGTGGTTCAAACATCTCCCTACAAGGATATGTTGATGCAGATATGGCAGGTGACAGAGATAACAGGAGGAGCACTACAGGATATGTATTTACTGTTGGAGGAACAGCTGTCAGTTGGGTTTCAAAAATCCAAAGTGTTGTTGCACTTTCAACAACAGAAGCAGAGTATGTTGCTGCTACAGAGGCTAGCAAAGAAATGATTTGGTTACAGAGGTTTATGGGTGATTTGGGTAAGGAGCATGATATGGGCACGTTATACAGTGATAGCCAAAGTGCCATTCATCTTGCAAAGAACTCAACATTTCATTCTAGGACTAAACACATACAGCTCAAGTACCATTTCATACGATCAGTGTTGGAAGATGGAGAGTTGAAGCTGGAAAAGATACACACTAGCCAGAATCCTGCAGATATGCTAACAAAAGTTGTAACTAGGGAGAAACTGAGAATATGCTCAGTTTCAATTGGTCTTCAAGGATGACTATGAAGATGAGAAACAACCAGGTCCAAAGAGGAGTCATTGTCCAGCAAATGAAGCAGCGGTGGAGTTTCTACAATCATTCTCCAAGTGGGAGATTGTTGTGTGTGGAGCATGATTGTTCAGAGGTCTTTGTTTCAGCCGGATGTATACCCCAGGAAGTTTGTACACCCCTCCATGTGGGGGGGACTTGTCCCCCCTGCGGGGGCTCGGGGGCAGTGCCCCCAAAGCCAAAAATAAATGTAAAATTGCCTTGTAAAAGTATAGTAATTTCTAGTCAATCTGGGCCGTTCATTAGGCGGATGATCTGACGGTAGAACTTATGTTTAGTTTAGGGTTTTTTGCCCTAGAAGGCAACCCCTCTGTTTGTATGAGAGTATTGTATTTGAGGCTGTGAAATAGATGTGTATTCTGTGAGCGAGAAATAGAGAGGTGAGACTGTGAGAGAAAACAGAGGATATTACAACGGATTTGTTGTAGGTTGTGTCTCTTCATTTTGCTGGATAATAGAAAGGAAGGACTGGTTGTTCGGGGTGGACGTAGCCCAAACTGGGTGAACCACGTATATCTGTGTCTCTCTTGTTTTGTGCGTTTTCTGTGTTTATATTTCTGCAATATTTTATGTGTTACATTGCTCCGTAATATATAATTTTCTAACATCTGATTATCCGTTTTGTCCTTGCTGACTCCTGCTCAATGTTGTCAACCTGGGCCTGGAGGATGTCGATTTGCTTATTAATTTGCTACAGCTGAGTATGGTCTGTACAATCCCTTGTGCTGGAAAACAGTGACTGAATCTACTCTCTTAGTGGGTAAACCTGGTGGTTCTTTAGTGCTAAACTACCTGACTAGTCGTGGACCTTGCCCATTAGGGCGTATCCGTCAGTGAGGGCTTTGGCCAAGGATTTCTTCTTCACTTCTAGTTCCCTAACCTTTCCTTCAACCATCTGTGTGTAGATTTCCACGGGATCTGGTAGTGCAGACCTTACCATCTCTAGCTTCCACCTCATCTCAACATTGGTGGTTGCCAGGCATGTGCATATCGTCTGTATGTGATCGTAGCAGTTGATCAACGTGCAAGCGGTCATGTCTGCAGTGCTTCAGTGTTGGATTCGGTGACGGTTGGCCGTTTTGATTGAAACCATTGTGTAATCTGATCCACCTGGGCTTGCAATATTGTGTTTTCTTCCCATAGGCGATCTCGCTCCTCCGTCACGGAGGCTCTTGGCCTTGTGAGCTGCTTGCTGAATAAAAGAAAATAATTGGGCCGATGACCAGTGATGGAGTGTATCAGCCTGCATTGTGCTTGGTTTCAGGAATTTTTATTGTAGGGGTAGGCTACTTGCTATGGACTTATCTGAATGAGAGGTGGGTGAGTGTTCTTGCTGGGATGGTGGAGTGAACTGTGGTGTGGCTGGAGTAATGCTAGGGTTTGGAGGGACTACGAGCTTTATAGGGAGAGCAGGCAAGTACAATTTAGTCCTTTCTCTCTGCCAAATGGTATCAAGGCATCTCCCTACTGGTGGGTCCAACCCAAGCATTGGTGATGTAATATCCACTGGTGGAATTCCTATGGTCGAGGTGGTGCCCTCTGTTTGGCTGGCCGACTAAAATTTTGCTTCTGTAGTATCCCTTCGGTGGCCGAATGAGAGGATCTCGGACAGGGTCGCAAAAGTTGAAGTAGTTTGCAGGGATGATTGCCGCGACAACTGTACTGCGGTGGATGTAGTGGTAGGGATCTCCTCAACTATGGTGGTTGTGGGAATTGGTTGTTCGACCTTAATAGTGAGGTCAATGACTAGAGCTGGCGGACTAATTTTCGGCTTTTTCGTAGCCAGCTTTTTGACGTGTGGGGTTTGGATTACTCGCTTTTTCTGAATTTAGGGACCGTCATCTGGGAGGAAGCCTGAGCTGCTTCCGAGGGAAGCGCCACAACGAGTGGTGGTGTTATAATGGGGGAAAACATGGTGGAACCTTGAAAGTGCTCAGGATAGTCACTCTCACCTGGCTCGAAGCTAGCGACTGTCCTTCTTGCTTCAAACATTTTTTCTTCCATTTGGAGCAGGATCAGCTGGAGTACTTCATCGGCTACCCACTTTCGACTGCTCTCTGCCCCATCTCCCTCTCAAACTTGTGGCATCAGGGATCCGAAAAGATACCTTGGCTTCCCCTCTCTTACCTCGCAGACCACTCTTGGCCAGGACTCCACTTCTCTGCACAATGCTTCCTCCATCAGGCTAAACCTCTACGGCCTCAATTTGAATGTGCTCAGGTTGACACACTGCGGTCTTAGGTAAGTGTGCGTGTGGGAGGCACCAAACCAGAGCTCGCCTGAGAACTCATCCAAGAGAGCCTTGGGTATCCTCTCAGTGGACTGAATGGTGTCCACCATCTACTCATACCAGCTCTTGAAAGCTCTCTCGTTGATCTCCTTTGTGTTGGGATCCCTCGATGCCTTCCACGGTTCGTACCTGAGTGCAATTGGCTGGTCTTCGGTAATGGTTTCCATTTTCCTTTTTGGTGGTGGCCTCCATTTCCACATTGCTAGTGCCATTAACAAGTATCCGAACAAAAAGCCAGTGCTCCTCCCGTAGACATCTTCACAAGCCTTGAATAGTTCGTTGAGCACGAAGGCTGACCAGTTGAGTACTTATCCTTGGCAACAGTGTTCCGAAATTGAGATGGTGAAATGATGTCCAAGGTGTACTCGTTCCTCATGAAATGCCTCATTTTTTTGCCTACTATAAGATAGCAAGCAACCCTAATATTATCCTTGTTAATTTTGTCTAGCTTTGCGCCCCTCCCACCTCGCTCTGTCCTGTATTTGGCATAGATGTTATCCTCTGTCTACTTCTTCCCCACTTGACCCCGGCCTAGAACGTCGTTCTGACTACATTCCCAACTTCTGCCAGCCCAATGAGTCGATTTATATCCTCGACATGAATGGGGTATTCCTTTTCCAACCATAGTGACCCACCATGCAACTTGCTTGCCAACAATTTTGTGCACTGCATGGTGGCAAATTAGGTGCCAAATATGGGAAAACTTCATAAGTGGAATAGCGTGGACCTCTGTATCCCCTGAACTCATCTCTGATTCTAGAGGCCCTGGTGCCATCCTCCCTTTGAAATTCTTCCGCATACACCTCCCTCTTCATGGCTGGAAACTGGAATCCATCTGTGAAGTCATTGTCGATCAGATTCGACCTGTCATACTTCCCATATAGATCGTCCACTGCTTCAATTCATGCATCAAGAGCATTCTGTGGGACTGATATTATTCCTTTCACCATTTCTTCTCTTCTGCGGTAAACTATCTGCATTGGAGGTTTCTTGCTTCTCTTCTTCTGCCCCTGTTCTTCAGAGTGATCCTGGAATTCTTCTGTGGTTTGAAACTCTAGCGTTCCCTGCATCCTCCTGCGATTTATGTAGCCAACTCTGACACAACGTCCCTTGATTAATGAGGCTTTAATCAACTAATTACTCTGGCGACCTTTCCATGTATTCTAGCTATATTTTTCCACTGTCAGCCGACTTGTATGTCACAACTATGACGTGGTCTGGAAAGTACATAGTGAGTTGCATGGCGTCTTTATTTTGTCGTGATGGGTTTATTTATTAAATAATTCTATACTTAACGGGAAATATTTTGTGACCTTATCTTGACAGTTGCCTTATTTATTACTTAACCGAGAAATAACTACTGGTACGGTGGATGGGACGGGTGCTTGTGCGGCCATCAATTCTGGAAAAGGTTCGGACCTACGTGTATTCTGCTGATGAGGGTGACATGTGTGGCTATAGTCTCTGCTGAAAAGGCCTACCAACACGAGCCCTGACACTACCCAATCTCTGGTGACTTGGTCTACTTATATGATCGCTGACAGTACCCCCCCCGACCACAAATGGGTTGCGACATCCAAAACATGCCCAAAACCTTATTATTCGAACTAAAAAATATTATTATTATTATTATCATTATTTTTTTTTATACTTGCGAAAGAGTTTCAAGCATGTGCCATTCACCCATCCTTGTAGTAGGAGTCCATCTAGTTGTGTGAGTCTTACTGCGCCTGATTCTTTTAGGCCTAACCAGTGCATCTGTAGTTTTCCTGGGAACTTCAAGAACTTGCTGTCATAAAGGAGCACTTGGTCTCCGACTTCAAATGATTTCTTCTTGATGTGCCTATCATGCTGAGGGTTTTGTCTTTGTTGCTCGACTGATTGATGGAATTCTGCTAGGAACCGGGTTTCATCAACTTCCATCAGTTGGCTCAGCCTGTTTTGCAAGGCAATGCTATCCGTCATTCCTATAGCCTTTGAGATTAGCATGTTGGGAAGTATAAATTCCGCTGGTACCACCGCTTCTCTGCCGTACGCGAGCTGAAAAGGATTTTGTTTGTGGAGTCTTTTGAATATTGTCCTATATGCTCATAGAGTCGCTGGAATTCTTTTGGGCAGTCGTCCCGGTTAGCAGATACGACTTTTGTTAGCCCTTTCTCTAGTAGTTTGTTAAATGCTTCTACTGCACCATTTTCTTGTGGATGATAAGGACTACTATTATTATGCTAGACCATAAAATTCGTTAGCAGAGATTTGATTATTTCGTTCAGAAAGTGGGTGCCCTGGTCACTTGTGAGGCTCCTCGGGCATCCGAACCTTGAAATAATATTTTCAAAAATGAATCTTGTTGTTGTTTCTGCTGTGCATCCTTTCACTGGCGCAGCCTCTACCCATCTTGTGAGGTATTCTGTCGTTGTAATTATGTATCGGGCTCATGAGTGTGTTACTGGTGGAGAAATTGGCCCAATGAAGTCTATTGCCCACTTATCAAATATCTACATCGAATGGACCGGATATAGTGGTAGCTCGTCGGGTCAAGAAGGCTTACCAACCCTTTGGTAGACATCACATTCTTTGGCAAATTCTTTAGATTCATTATGGATAGTGGGCCACCATAATCCTGCGTGTAGTATCTTTCTTGCAGTGGCCTTGCCTCCTACATGGCCTTGCTTGACCCCTACATGGCACTCCCATAGGACATCCGTTCTTTCGTGCAGTAGGACATACCGTCTGAGTATTTGATCCAAGCCCATTTTGTAGAGGTCTCCTGTGATGAGCTGGTAATTTGCTACTCTGACCACCAAGTGCCGCCTCTGTGCTGTCGTATATCCCTCTGGGCAACGGCCTGTTGTTAGCAAAGTAGCAATCTCTTCTAGGTGATCGGGAATGGCTTCTATCCTGAATAGGTCGGCATCGGGCAACTGATCATCTATTGGTCCATCATTATCCCTTGTTTATAGGCGTGACAGGTGATCTAGCCCTACATTTAATCTGCCTGGCTTAACAACCACTTCAAACGTGAATTCTTGGAATAGTAACAACCACCTGCATATTCTTCCTTCTAGTACGACTTGTTTACTAAGTACTTCAGTGCAGATTGGTCTATAAAGAATTTGAACAACGTGCCTACTAGGTAGTGCTTGAACTTTTAGAGAGAGTAGATCATTGCCAAAGCTTCCCGTTTTGTTGTTGTGTAGTTCTTTTCCACCGTAGAGAGCTTTCTGTTAGCGTAGTATACTGGATGGTCCATCTTTTCTTGTGGTTGTGCTAAGACTGCTCCTAGCACTATTCCAGACATGTCGATGTCTACGTGGAACATTTTTTTCCAGTCGAGGTACAATAATATGGGTGTGCTTACTAACCTTTCTTTTAGTTTATTCAGTGCTACTTGACAGTCTGTAGTCCAGATAAATTCTTCTGTCTTCCAAAGTAATTTCTCCATCGGGGCTGTTATGGCTACATAGTTCCTGATGAACCATCTGTAGTACCCCGTGTGGCCCAGATTTGCCCTTAGTTGTTCCACGTTGCGTGGTGTTTCCATGTGGAAAATTGCTGCTACCTTGGCAGGGTCCACATAGACTCCATGTTTGCAGACAATGTGGCCCAGTAGAGTTCCAAAGGGGACTGTGAAAATACATTTTTATTAAGTTTAAGGAGATCTGCAACTCTCGAACATCACTCTCAATAAGCTGGTATGCTTCTGTAGTAGGCTGTATACTGTCCAGTCGTCCATGTAAACTTCTAGAAACTGATGAATGTAATCCTAGAATGTAGGTATTACAATCGTTGAGAAGACCGCTGATGCAGTTTTTAATCCGAATGGCATTACATTGTATGCATATGACCCCCACTCCGTTGTGAAAGTTGTTTTCCTTTTGTCTTCCTCGGCTATTTGGACCTGGTGGTAGCCTTAGAATCCATCTGTGAACGAGTATGACTCATTCACCACAACATTGTCTAGGGCTTCGTCACTGAATGGCGTGGGGAGCGGGTCATGCATGCATGCATTGTTCAGGCTTATGTAGTCAATGCATACCATAATTTTGGTTGCATCCTTCTTGTTTTGAATTACTATGGGGCTTATCCAGTCAACTTCATCTACCGGAAATATGATCCCTGCATCCAACATTTTGTCAATTTCCCTTTTAACTTTCTCTTTTACCCTTGGGTTCAGTCGGTATGGTCTGTGCTTTACTAGTCAGACACCTGGTTTCAAAAAAAATTTCATTTCTCCCAGGTTACCTTTTATCCCCTTAAGTTCCACCACTGAAGTACGGACAGGTCCTCGTATTTTTGTAATAAATCAAAAATTTCTTTGGTGATTTGTTCATCCTAGTAATCTCCCACTGATGCTATCTTAGGCTTATATTCCATCCCCACATTCTGTTTTCTCATCTTCACTGGTAGTGTCGTGCGGATAAATCATTCTTGCAGACAAGACAGATCTCCCTAGTATCTATGGATATCTAGCGACAAGCAAACCAAACAAATTCTATCTTTCTCTAAATATTGCGATTTATAAATAAAGGCCAATAGATGTTTAAGACCCTACCTCAAGTCTAGTGCTAGTTTGTGGAAGCCACACTCCGTTTGTCCAAATGAGCTCTCTTTTAAAGAACCTGCAAACACAAATAGGCACACATCAAATAACACCTACATAGCCAATATAATAAACCATATTTAACATGATGATCAAGGAATTCATGAAATAAACCATAGAAGACAATTTATTGAGAAAAAATGAATCTCATTGTATTAACTTTAAACAAAGAAGAACTTTACAATCTTGGTGCCTTGATGCTGTACAAGCTCCTCCCAGGGTCCAGCAAGAATCTCCTCTACTTTGACAAGTTTCACACTCTTCCCAAAGAAGCCAAAAGGTATGTAATCTCTCATCTCAAGCTCAATTAGGAAGTCTAAATTCCAACAACATTTACCCTAAAAAATATTCAGCTTTCAACCTCTCTAGCAACCAGCCCAATGCCTCAATTTATAGTGCAGAGGAAGGAAGTTACCAGGTCCACCTTCAAAGGGATAAGCTCCTCTCATCAAGGGGTTAGCTCCTTTAGTTATGGGATGCATGAACCACCTAGGAGCGAACTTGCCACCTCAATATTCCTTCTAGAAGCGTCCAGAATTAATCCAAAGTGAGTTTTTAATAATAAACTTGCGCCTTTTTTACTTTTACAGGGGTCTGCACCCATTCCTTTAGAGACAGAGCGGGCAGGTCCACGGGTAACATGACCAAGGGGTGCGGAACCACAGGTAATGCTAAGAGAATGTGTGGAACCAGAGTTTTAGAGATTTTCAAGGACTTTCTCTCATTTTTAAGGCTTGACATGAAGAGTTGAGGTTTGAGACTTGCAAAGGAGGATGGTATCAGTGGTGATAGACTCACACTGACTGCAAAAAGTCATGGTGACAATATTTTGTGTAACAGATTGCCCCCTAAAGTACGAAGTTTGTAATAGATAGTATTTGTCATCTAAGAAGAGTGAAGTACTTTATCATTTCGAGGATCATCTTGTGGAGAGCCTGGTTGGAACCTGTAAAAACATTCAATACAAAATATATATATGAGATCATATCATCACTGAGGTAGGCATTCTGATACTCAAATCAAAACTGACTAGAAAACTAACTAAACTACTCTGATATAGGAATGATCTTGTAATACATCACAAGTATAGACACATGTAGACACAGTATGGGCGCAACCATCTATTTATGAATAGTCCACTGTATAATGAATAACAAAATTCCTCACAGCCTGGATGGTGGAAACTAGATCCAAGTTCTTGATTTCTACTTCCTGAAATAGTACGATTCTATCCATGTGAATGAATGTGTCGAAGTCGAACATGGTAGAAACCACTTGATTACCAGTCAATGATGTAAACCGTTAACAAGTGTGAGAGAAACCACCAGTAATGTCAATGGCTCTCAAAGTACTCAGTACAATCCATGAAATGTGAATAGATGTGTTGATGTCAAACATGTCACGGAATCCTTTGATCGAAGGTCAATGATGCAACCTATCATCGAAGGTGAGAAACCTGCCATTGAGGCATGCAGATTCCAAGGTACTGACGATTTCTAGATCATCTTTCTAGATAATGAGATGAAGTCGATAGAAAGCGATCCGTCGTAGGCAAGCCCACAACACGAAATCATAGATCAAGTTTGAAGAAAAATAGTTGCAAGGATTGAATCAGGGATGGTCAAGATGGATGACAGATATTTTGTAGATGAATGGTTTATTTGCACTGACCTCTTGAACACATAACGACACTAAAGATGGTTTGGTGACAATTGACCCAAAGCTAATACCCAGAAACCGGCTGAAGACTTTCAATATGGTTTGATTAACTATTAGGCAAAGGATTTCCCAACCCAGGTGAACAAAAAGTGTCGTGTTCAAGAGTGGTTAAATGTTTTTCTGAGACACAAAGTATGACAAACAGGTTCATTTTTCTCTCTTTTCCCCCACCATTTCTGGCAAGTACCTCTTTATTTTTGACAAGCTTGAGGAGGATAACATTTGCTTGATTATAAGCTCATCCTTCAGATGAGTCCAACTTAGTTTAAATTCGAACCCTAAGAAGGAGTGGTCCGTTCCTGTTTGTAATTGAACAGGTCCTTTACTGTTAAATTTTAATGAGTCCAGTATAGGAGAAACTCGGTGTTTTTCAATTTTAGGGAGTCAGAAGAAAAACTTAAGAAAACTCCATGGTTGTCCTTTTTCGTAAATTTGTGTCTCCCAAGCCCGAAAAAGTATAAAATAATACTTGAGAGAACTAGTTGACCATTACGATAAAGGAGTACTTTTCATAATTAGTGTCTTTGATCCGAAAAAGTAAAAAAGCGACCAAAGACACGTCATTTTATAACCAATATCGAATTTGAAACGACAAAAATCCAGCAATCTTTTCATGTTTATATGGTCAGAAAAGAGATGTAAGTGGACCGTCCTTTTAATTCCATTTTAACGAGCTTAAAAAGAAAAACTCGACAATCTTTTCATATTTTAGGAGCCAGAAAAGAGCTTAAAGATGACTCTAATGTTTTTGTTGAAAATGATCAATTTTGCCTGAAAAATACGATATTCTGCACAAAAACTCAAACATTACTCATACCTGTTTAAAATAAATAAAAATGCTTCAAAAGTTACCTCTTTAAAGTGAAAAATAAACAAATTAAAAATTCATTTATTCAAAAAATCTTATAAAAAGGGCTTTTTTAAATTCATTTTTACCATTTGACTTCAGAGTGAGAAAGAGAGCTTTTTGGTAAGAAACTTCCCGTGAAGATTGCGGAAAATCCGTTCGTTGGAATCGAGCACCGTCACCTCCAGGTAATCCATATCACTTTACTCTTGCATTTCAACCATTTGAAATTTGTTTTTAGGTTTATATTTTGATTTTTAGGAAGAATTTTGTTTAAAAGTATGCTCGTGGGGGTCCACAGGTGCAGCCCGCGAAACCTGTGGACCCTGAATTTTTCCCACAGAGGAAAAAGCCAGGGGCCCGCACCCGTTGTTTAGGCAGAGTGCAAACCTACGCATTGTCTCTAACTATAAAGTGCGGTCCCTGCGGCATATGTTCTAAAATTCCAAATTCTTCAAATTTCGCCCAAAAACTTCGATTTAAAATGTTTCAATCTGCCTTTTCTTTCAATGTAGGGTATACACCATGATTAGTTGGCAGGAACGGGAGCACGAAGATGTGGACCTCACCACAATCAATCATCAACCTTCAATTGATGCATTAAAGGCATGCAGGTTATTTAAATTCTGGGCCATACCTGGCATGAGGGCCCAAGTAGACTTTTTGCAGTGGTTGGTGGACAAGTGGAATGTACAAGACTAGTGTTTCATTATTGGTGGCCACCAGCTCGAAATGGAGCCAGAGGAAATTTACTTTTTGACTGGTTTGCCCAAGAGAGGTGAACAATTGACTCTATTCGGGACTAGGCCAGGTGGCCAGTCTGTCGATAGCCTCTGGCTAGAGTTTTGTAATGACCAAACCAAGGACAAGGGGATTGATATCAAAATCATCTCCCGTCCTGAACTCAAAGTGATTGCATTTACTGTCACCAGACTCTGCGAAAGCGCAATAGTACATATGGCCACTGGATCCCAAATGCGGATGGCAGTAGACTGTTTTCGAGGCACCGTCTTCAATTGGTGCGAAGCTGTGTTGGCTAATGTAAAAGGCCAACTGACTAGAGCAAAGAACGAACAACTGAAAAAATTTGGATATGGTTTCTTAGTTGTGAGCTTTGGTCTAGAGAGGGTCCCAATGTTGGGTCCACAGCATCTTTGCGTCGAAGCTAGACTTCTTCGAGAGCCCAAGCTAATGCGTTGGGTTGCAGTTATGGCCCGTCATCCCGAGGAGGGTTCAGAGGTTGTTCGATTTCCTCCTGAGTGTTTTCATTTGTTGGAGAACCAAGTTTTTGTGATTCAGGATTTTCTTTATGCTGGGATGGATTATCGTGGTGACCCAGACATGGCTCTTCCACTAGGAGAGCAATGGGATGACTCAGGTAAAATCATTTTCAACATTTTCTAATTTAATTTTTTTTTGTTTTTTAAATCGTCCCAATATTGATAGTAAAAGTTTCAAATGCAGATGTAGGTCCACGGTGACCAGCCACTCTCCGGCCTTATGAGAGGAAACAGCGAGCTGCAGTAGCACCAGCCCCACGGGATGAATCTACAGAGACTCTGGCTGAATTGGAAAACCATCTAGAGCGTTTGACAATAGACATTCCAAAGACTAGCATAGATGACATTCGTCTTAGGCTATAGTGCTATGTGATTAGGCTACAGTACAATGGTTTCTTATCGTGATCATCACCAGTGATAGGATGATCGCCTGTTGTAGACTCATATGACATTTTTTCTTTTTGTACTATCATTTTTGCTGATCATAAGGTGTTTTTCAACCTATGATCGAAGACGATGTATATTTGACACACTTCTATGCTATGCTATATCACTATTATTGGTGATCTTGTAAAACATGTTATGGAATGTTTTTAAATTTACTGTTTGATTATTGCAAATGTCTACTTAACATTCGAGAAGAAATTGCATCTGCTAATGTATTTAAATATCTTGGAATATGTTGATATTCAATATAGTCAAATTCACGTTCCAAGAGATGAAATCCCAAAAATAATCTTAATAACACTGGATTTCTAATGGCATAAACTCTATTAAGTTGCAATACAACGAGTTCAGAATCTAACCTCACAATCAAACTCTGAATGCCAAATGAGATGGATTCAGACAATAACTCAATCACTACACTATACTCTGCAATGTTGTTCGTTGTTTGACCGAGGCTTACCCCATGCATAGATACCAACTCATCAGAGGGTGAATAGATAACCCAAGTTGCGGAAGAAATGTTCTGTGTATTACGATAAGCACCATCAGTGAAACCAATGTATGTTTGAAGAGACGTCGACATCTGCAATATCAGGAGTAAAATCAAGATAAGCAGGAATAATGACAAAAACACTCTCTAAACTAAGCACACTTTTCTAATCTAAAGCACACCAGCTAGAAAGAAAACTAACCTAACTAAAATCTCCACACCCAGATTTAAGAATAATATCTCTTCAGGTAAAGACCATTTCTGGGTTTACCTAAAGAGACACTGTCAAAATCTACCAATTCATAGGCCCCTTTTGCCAGCTCTCGCTTGACAACATAAGGGCCATGTCACATGGGTATGAATTTTCCAGCACCTAACTTATCATTTGTTTGATCGTATAGTAAGACTAGGTCTCCTTCCGAAAATTACGAGGTGTAACATTTTGATCGTACTGAGCTTTAATACGTTTGGCATGAGTTTCGATTGCTAGTGCAGCATCACGTCGACTCTCATCTAGCTGGGCCAAGTACAACAAATGTTTCTCCTCTTCGGAAGTGGCTAGAAGTAATTCTATGGCCATTTGCAATGACGGGATTTCGCATTCAATGGGCAACACAGCTTCCAAACCGTAAACTAGTTGGAAAGGAGTGAAACCAGTTGATGTTTTTATTGAGGTTTGATACTCCCAAAGCGCTAAAAATAACATGTTATGCCAATTCGACCTATGAATCCCAATGATTCGTCGGATCATAATGACTAGAACTTTGTTGATGGCTTCAACCAGACCATTAGCCTGTGGGTAATATGGAGTAGAACTATCGTGACGCATGCCAAGCTGTTCTGTTAGTTCAGTCATCATAATATTTCAAAAATGATGCCCATGATCAGTGATAATTGCTTGTGGAACACCTAACCTAGCAATTATATGATTGAAAACGAAAATCGCAGCAATTTTTCCATTTGCCAAAAACGTAGGCATCGCCTCGGCCCACTTGGTAAAATAATCTACCGCAAGGATGATATACGCATGCCCCCCGGCCGAGTGAGGGTTACATGTAATAAAATCGATACCCCATTTCGCAAAAGGACCGATGGAAATTATAGGGTGGAGAGGAGCAGGTGGAGCGCGCATCTTTCGATCAAAAATTTGGCAGTTGTGGCATTTTCGGACCGCATCAATACAAACTTTAAACAAAGACAGCTAGAAATAGCCAGCGTGCAATATCTTTTGGGTTGTGGCAAACCCAGACATATGACTACCACACGCTCCAGAGTGATAGTCATTTCGAACCCTTTTAGCTTCCTCATGAGTTAAACATCGTTAGAAAATAGAGTCTGCCCCATGACGATAAAGTGTATCTCCAATAATTTTGTACTGTTGGGATTGTAATCGTATTTTCCGACGCTGAGATCTTGAAATTTCAGGCTGAAAGGATTGGGTTTGGAGATAAACTATGATATCTCCATACCATGGATCAAGAGTGCTGATAAGAAACAAGGATTCGTCCGCAATGGGCTCTTTCACCACAGTTTCAGTATCAGCGTGCGGGAAGTCACACATCAACTCCGCAAAAACTAAAGATTTCTTTGACCTAGATTTTTCAAACTCCAAGTCAAATTCCTGTAGGATTACAATCCATTTGGAATACTTGCCCCCTAGCAATTGTTTTGTCAAAATATAGATCATAGGGTTACAGTCGGAAATTACAGTAGTTTTGCGTAGTAAAATGTAATGACGAAATCGTTGGACAACTTGAACAGCTGCCAAGGCTAATTTCTCCTCATGTGAATATTTTAGCTCAGTTGGATTCAAAGTTCGACTAAGGTAATAAATCACATGTTCACTACCGAATTAATCTTCCTAAACTAATACCATCCCAATGGGGGAATGAGAGGCGGCGAGATATAAGAAGTAGTCCTGGTTGTAGTTGGGAGGATGTAATAACGGTGCATAAGTCAGCGCGTGTTTTAGTGCATCAAAATATTTGTCAGCTATCTCATCCCAAAAGAATGGAGTATTCTGTTTCAACAACCTGGTAAAACCCTTTGTTATCTCAGCGTAGTTAGGAATGAATCGACGTAAAAAGTTTGCTTTTCATTGCAAACTTTGGAGTTGGCGAAGAGTCGAAGGAGGAGGCAATTTGAAAATAGCTTCAACCTTCGAGGGATCGACATGAATGCCAGCTTTCGAAACAAAAAATCCCAGTAACCGACCCGTTTCTATACAGAAAACACATTTGTGTGGATTCAACCTAATTCGATAATTCCTACATCTCATAAAGATTTCTCGTAAATGAATGAGATGATCGGCTCTATGTAATGAATGAGCAGGTAAATCATCGAGATAGGGTTGCACAATGTGCTTGATGTCATGAAACACGTAAGACATGGCTCTTTGAAAAGTTGCACCGGCGTTCTTAAGCCCAAAAGGTAATTTGCAATAAGCAAATGTTCCCCATGGAAAAATGAAAGCCGTTTTTGGTTGATCAGCAGGTAGAATGTTGATTTGATTGTAAGCAGAAAAACCATCCATAAAGGAGAATATTTCGCTGCCGGCACAATCATCAATGATTTGATCGATATATGGAGTTGGATAATTGTCTTTGGGACAGGCTCGATTAATATCCCTATAATCGATACATATTCTTATTGTTCCTTGTTTTTTGTTAACAGGAACAATATTTGATACCCAATCCGTTAAGGGAATCAGATAAATGAAACATGCTTTAAGTAAATTTCAACTTCTGCTTTAATAGTAGCAGCTTTTCGCGAGTGAATCTGATGCAAACATTGCTGGACGGGTTTGGCATCCAGGTAAGTTTTGATTTCATGAATAACAATTGCTGGATCAATTCCTAGAATTTCTTCAGATGACCAGGCAAACATGTCGCGGAATTCTTGAAATAGAGCCTTATATGTTTGAAATTCATTTTCCATACAGGAGGCACCTATATGAATGTTTTCAACAATTCCAGGTTTAACCGAAATGTCGATAAGAACTGTTCGAGAAATATTGCCCAAATTTAACTTAGAATCAGGATTTTGCAATGGATTTTGTGGTTCCTTGACATAATCAGTCGTAAAAATAGATGAAAAATCATTTTCAAAATGATCAATCTCAGGTAAACGAAGATCTATGATGAAGATCTTCCCATGGTAAATCATCAACAGACAAGATTTCACGGATCTGCTCATCAGTATGAACAAGTTCGGAAAAAGTTGTTGAATCTGAGTTTGATGTTGAAAGTGATTCTTCATGGACCACATTCATTAAGTCAATTTCGGTTGAAGAAGGATCGGAAAACGACTATATAGCCTAATACGATTTCATAGGGACTCAAAGGCATAACATCACCAAATGTATCCATCTCAGATTCAGAATGTACAATCCAAGGATCATCATAAACAATGGTGTCTGATGAAATCATATGAATGGTTGCAGTAGAAGGCGATACGTTGGAAGGAGGAAAGGAAAAAGTTCCTAGTAAACCAGAATCTTTAACTAGTCCTACTCCAACATCATTATAAGGGATAGTTGTTTTGCCGACATGCTGGATACTTTCAGAAGAGACTGGGTCGAATGAAAAGTAAAATAGCTAGTCTATAGTTATGATATTTCCATTATGAGGAAAATTTATAAATCAAAAGACCGATGAAACAACAACAGTCATAGTGTAAGACCAACTACGACCCAAGAGAAGGTTGTAATCTAGAGGGGCATCAACCACTTCCACATCTAGATTAACGGTTTTGCCTTCAACCCCTATAGGTAAATCTTGTAGAATGCCAAAAGAATGGAACCCATGGCCATCAAAAGCCTTTAGAATCGTCGGGGATTGATTAAGTGTAGGAGAGCCAAGCGATCTCCAACACTGGATCGACATAATACACGTTGAAGCTCCCTCATCAATCACAGTCCTATAGCAAGTTATGTTTTTGACTAACACTGGAATCTGGAAAGCCATTTGATGAGGTAAGCGAGGTGTACTATTTTCTAAATTGAAGATTATAAGGTTCGAGTCCTGAATATCAACAACACCTATAGCCGACAATAGCAATTTACGCTGTGCTGGACATGATTGCAGCTCCTCCAAAGCCGACATTGCTGAAGGTGAAATAGCTAGATCTTCAACAATGTTATAGTTCTGAGCAGCTCTCGCATGTGGATTGAAAGCTAACTTTCAAAGTATACCTTTGGTGGGCGGCTTGATTACTAAGTCTGGGTTAGGTTTCTTGATCTGTAGCGGATCGGAACTGGGAGTTGAAGTTGATGGGTTCGAATTAGAAGATTTTGCTTCCTTACCACCAACAGGACTTTTACTTCCATAATTTTGCGATCGTGTCGCAATCCTAACATGGGACATCATCATTATGGGTTCTTCTGAGGCATTTGAGGAAGAACCTATCATCTTACTATCTTGACTAGGAAAAGGTTCCTTCAAAACAACAGGCGTTTGGGAACCTTTGACGATTTTCACAACCTCAGCGCGATGAGAGCAGTCTCTTGTAAAATGCTCTTCGTCACAAATGAGACAAGGATAACGAGGTTTACGTTTCTCATCAGTAGATTCCATTTTATCTGGTTTCTCTTTCGAATTTTTATCTGATTTATTTTTCTTCTTCCCCTTCTTCTTACTGTCGTTTTTGATTTGGCCGTAGATGACTCTACGACATGAATATCGACAGAAATTTCCGTGGAAGAGTCTCCTGTCGGGGAATTTGTTAAAGTTATGATAGGAGAAGAATTCTTGGAAGATTTCTTCTTACTTTTGGTGTTAACTGTACCAAGCATACCATCAGCGGCATGAGACCCTGAAGGAGCTGCAGTTATTTTATTTTGTTTAGGAAGGTCGGCGATTTTCTCGTGTAACGTACCCGACTGTGTATAAACGAGGTCAAGGTACTGAGCTTGAGAAATTACTTTCTCTTCAGTAACAACTCTTGCCTTAGCTAAATCCTCAGTGATTTTAGGTAATAATGATTTAACAAACCATTCTGCTAAGATTTGATCCGAAATAAAAACTTTCACTAAACACTGTCGATGCCTCCATTCGTGAATGTGATCTGAAATATAAGTGGATGTTGATAGTTTTAATGAAGTTAATAATTCCGTGGCATTGTCATATCTGACAGGCAACTGAAAATGAGTTAAGAATGAAGTGGCTAGCTGACTAAAATTATAAAAAGTGGCTCGCGGTAACTCAATGTACCACTTGGCTGCAAGACCAATTAGAGTGCATTGAAAAAGATGTAAATGAATTGAATCATCTGAAATGGAGTTAGATGCACACCAGAGGTGATAAGTCATCACATGGTTTGACAGATCCTCTCCTGATTTACGTTCAAACTTTGGGATATCACTGGGCAACTTATTCGGCATTGGCGGCCAAAACGGAAGATAGTTAATCAGATTGTTCGTAAGGCGTGACAAATCAGGCAAGTCTAAAGTTGCAATGAACGGTAACTGACGATTAGGGTCTCGAAAACCCTGGGTCATGAGACCAGCCCCAGGAGGAGGATATCCAGGATAACTTGGAATTGGAATGGAATTTGGGATATTATATCCTCCTGGAAAACCAGGATTAACCGGACCGTACTGGGGTTGTTGAGGTTGCTGATAAGTATATCTAGGGTACGGTTGATACTGATAGACTGGGTTCTGCATAGCAGGACCGAATTGGTACTGTCCCTAGTATGGTTGATAAGTAAATTGAGGTTTACTTGTGACAACCGTACTTGGACTAGGTTGTCCTATAGGCCTCTGAACCGAAGTCTGAATTGTAGGTCCAGACTGAGGTAAAGATGCTTGAGGAGTTGATGCAGGAACAGTAGAAACTAGAGTTGTCGATACTCCAGAAGTAGGTGGGGTAGATGGAACGGATGTTGCAGCAGTCGTTTGAGGTGGAGTTCGAGGCGAACTAGGCTCGGGCTGAGAAACTACACTAGGTGCAGAAGTTTGAATAATAGGTTGGATAGGTTGTTGGGTTGAACCAGAAACCAAAGGTTGTCCAGATTGAGATGACAGCTGCACATTCGGTTGCAAGATCTGTTGGGATTGAGATGGATCCCACACTACGTTCATTCTGGGGTATGGACCCATAGAAGGTTGAGCATATTTTGGACCATAACCAGGTTGAGGGTAGGGTTGATAATTCAAAGGTACATTTCCAGCTCCTTGGACAAATGATTGACCTGAAGGTGGTTGGAAACCTTGGGTTGGGTACTGACCTTGAGGTTGATAACCTTGAGGCACGTACTGAAACTGGGGTTGACCTTGAGGCATATATTGATACTGGGGTTGACCTTGAGGTACATACTGAGTTTGGGGTTGACCCTGAGGAATGTACTGTCCCGAAGGTATGTACTGTCCTTGAGGTTGCCCCCCAGGCGGTAACTGGGTACCTTGAGGTTGCCCCCTAGGCGATAATTGAGGACCTTGAGGTTGCCCCCCAGGCGGTAACTGACTACCTTGAGGTTGCGGATTTGGAATGGTACCTAACATCATAAGAATATCTTCTACACTCAATGGCTTAGTTCCGTTATTACTAGTTAATAATCCTTGTTCAACAGGTTGAGGAGATGCTCCTGAAAAAGTACCAGTAAGTGACTGATACCCACAAGGAACAAAAGGACTGCCATACAAAAATGTTTCTAGAGATTGAGAAAACATGGATGACTGTCTCGACATATTCAAAGGAGGATAATAACCTCTAGGTGTTGGATGAAAAGGAATGCGAGGTGGTGAAAAACTTAGTCCCGGGTTTTCCAAAAAATTAGTCAATGAAAGATACCAAGCGTCCCTCCTAGGTGGATTGTAAAAGATTGATTCACGCTCCCTAAGTTCTATAGTTGGTTGATTTTCAGGGATAGATATACCTTCTTCCAGAGTAACAAGTTCTTCAATAGCAATTAGTCCAGAAGGAAGATTTTGGGTAATGACTCTTCCTACCCTGGGTGAACCAGGACCATTGGAAGTTGGAGAGGCAAATCCTGATGATGGAGTAGCAGCAGGTTCAGTTTCAGGTTCAGAAATTTCAGGTTCCTCGGCTAACTCACTAGTAGAAGAAAAACTACCAGTAACTTCGGAAAATGAAATAGGTTCAATAATATACTCTGGTGCTTGAACTTGATAATCAGGATGCACAACTAAAGAAGATTCTCCTTCTTTGGGTGACCCAACTCTACTATCACTAGGAGTTACAAGAGCTCATAGCCCTTCAAGCTGGCTTGGTGAAAACTCAGGAGGTTGGCCCTGAAGTCTACGGGACTGCCTCGGTAATTCAGCCACGATTAAATATTTTAACTACTTCACATGCAAACAAAGAAAAATCTTAATGAAAACCACCTAAAGTCTCTAAAGAACCAAACAATTTGAATCACACGCCTAAAGAATCTAGGAGGTCAAACCAGACACAAACAGTAACTTTCTGTACCGAAAACACTAGTTGGTGATGAAATCCAACATCGCAGAATTCAATACAGAAATGGCAGTTGGAACAGTTACCCTGACAACCTGCTTAATGAAACAGACTAGCACAAGTTTCTCCACTAAACCATCTGGAGTGAAGAGAACCCCCCAGAGAGTCCAAGTGAGTCTAGTCGACGTCTGCTCTAGGTACAATGGGATCTTCCCTCCACCGTCAGCTTAGGAAAGAATCCTATAGATTATGGTCACTATGGTTACCAACAGAAACAAATATACCTAGGGGAACAGTCTGTGATCCGATACACACGCAAGGGCAGAGTAGCAAAGCTCAATCCCCTTGAAGGCTCCTTGACATTATCCAAGGCTTACCAACAAGTGACCCCAGGCTCCTCGATAATGGTTAATCTGAGGTTTACCATTTTTAATACGTGTATATCTGCTATCGTTCCCAATAAGGAAGGATTGATTACCCCACTGGTTCAGATATGACCTCGTGTTTGACTCCTTTAAGAGGAGCTTCCCAGAGCATAGATGTAACAATTGGAATTTATCTCCTACCACAAGATACAGCTACTTGTTTGTTTTTACTATCTTGGAGAGTTAATTACTCCCTACTCCAAGATACTAGCCTAAGCTATGTTGGTGACAAAGAGCCCTAGAAATAAAAAGATTGCTAGATTGATTTTACTTTAGCGTTATTTTTATGGTTGTTTCTTAAGTCAAAAGGTGTGGAGATAAAACTTTATGGTGTGAAGAGTCGACTCCAAAACACTAAAAATGCACTTAAGATGATAAACAATCCTTTTTCTTCAATGAAGTTCTAGCTAAAGAAAGAGTTGAGAATGCAAATGCTTGAAAAAACAAATCTTTCCTTAACAAACAAATGAAAAGAAAAACTTTTTTGTCTTTTTCAATAAACTAAAAAACGAGACTACTAATTATGTTCATGAGAAATATCCCTTCCTTTTTTACTCAAAAACTACAAAAACAAACTTTTCAAAAGAGATTTTAAAATTCCTAGAAAACACTCAAAACTATTAAAAATCTAATCTTGAGATCTATAAATTCTAAAATTCTAATTGAAGTAAAAGCTTACAAAATTTCTTTTCAAGGATGTTTTACTTAGTTATCAGCAAACTAAGGACTAACTTGTCAAGAATAACAAATTAATCAAAAACAACCAACTTTTGTTTTCTTTTATAAAAATTAAATCCAAAACTTTCAAAACAAGTTCTTTCGAAGTTTCGCAAAGAGAAAAACGAGATGTATTCCTCACCAAAGGCAGATTTTAAAAATCGGTCACTCATAAAGAAGACCAGTAAAAACTAGGGTGATCTGAGGTTTCTAAGGCTTCTAAGCTCTGAGTTACTACAAAGACCAAACGAAAATCAAGCCAGACACACAAAACTTCTAGAAATTCACCTAAAACCTAAATGCCAATGGAATTCACCTACAAAAAGTTTCTGACAAGACACGTGTAGATTTGGGCAGAGGCTAAAACACATAAACAAATCCTAAGCTTAACTGAATGAAAAGATTTTAAGTTTTTCAAAATTTTGACAGGGTCCACAGGCCCCTAGTATAACCAGGTGCGGTACCGCTCTGTGTGGTAAAGCAACAGTGCGGGAATGTCCGCACTGTGTTACAACCAGAACGTGCGGTCCTCTTCCAAAAATGTGAAAAACAAAAACAATTCAAAATCTAAAGAACCTACCCAATTCCACACAGATCAAGCAAAAACCAGAAACAGAGAAAAAGTTTCTCAAGTCAAAGTAAAAGCAAAGGCAAAAACCAAAAATTCAAGTCCCCAGCGGAGTTGCCATTTTGTCGTTCGGATAAATCGTTCTTGTGGACAAGACCGATCTCCCTAGTATCTATGGATATCTAGGGACAAGCAAACCAAACAAATTCTATCTTTCTCTAAATATTGCAATTTATAAATAAAGGCCAATAGATGTTTAAGACCCTACCTCAAGTCCAGTGCTAATTTGTGGAAGCCACGCTCCGTTTGTCCAAATGAGCTCTCTTTTAAACAACCTGCAAACACAAATAGGCACACATCAAATAACACCTGCATAGCCAATATAATAAACCATAGAAGACAATTATTGAGAAAAAATGAATCTCATTGTATTAACTTTAAACAAAGAAGAACTTTACAACCTTGGTGCCTTGATGCTGTACAAGCTCCTCCTAGGGTCCTGCAAGAATCTCCTCTACTTTGACAAGTTTCACTCTCTTCCCAAAGAAGCCAAAAGGTATGTAATCTCTCCTCTCAAGCTCAATTAGGAAGTCTAAATTCCAACAACATTTACCCTAAAAAATATTTAGCTTTCAACCTCTTTAGCAACCAGCCCAATGCCTCAATTTATAGTGCAGAGGAAGGAAGTTACCAAGTCCACCTTCAAAGGGATAGAGTCCTCCTTCAAAGGGATAAGCTCCTCTCATCAAGGGGTTAGCTCCTTTAGTTATGGGATGCATGAACCACCTAGGAGCGAACTTGCCACCTCAAGATTCCTTCTAGAAGCATCCAGAATTAATCCAAAGTGAGTTTTTAATAATAAACTTGCGCATTTTTTACTTTTACAGGGGTCCGCACCCATTCCTTTAGAGACAGAGCGGGCAGGTCCACAGGTAACATGACCAAGGGGTGCAGGACCATAGGTAATGCTAAGAGAAAGTGCGGAACCAGAGTTTTAGAGATTTTCAAGGACTTTCTCTCATTTTTAAGGCTTGACATGAAGAGCTGAAGTTTGAGACTTGCAAAGGAGGATGGTATCAGTGGTGATAGACTCACACTGACTGCAAAAAGTCATGGTGACAATATTTTGTGTAACAGGTAGGAGATGGGCATCTTCCATGAAGGGGTTCTCCTAAATAGGGAATGAAGATCCGGACTAGTTTTGGTTCGTGATAAAAGCTGTATGGGAAGCACAGGGTGTCACAGACGATAATATAAAGGCAACAACATTGGTCATTGCTCTACAGGATCACGTATTGACCTAGTAAATTAAGCATTCCAATGACAATTTGAATGCAGGGATCATGGATATCCAAGCTGCGCTAAACAAATAATTTAGTAGGCCAAAGTCAGAGGCACAGTTGATCATTGGATTCAAGGAAATCACAATGCTACCAGGTGAGATCCCTTGGGAATTGGATCAAAGAATAAAGTGCACAATTCGTGAAGCAAACATGACATTAGTAGATGGGTAACACAGTGAATGGTTTGTAGCATCGTTAACGTCGCATCTACGAAATGTGCTGGCACAACAAAGGCTAACCACTCAGGTTGAGGCTTTGGAGGTCGCAATGAGATTGCATGAAACTCTGATACAAGATCCTAACCTGGGAGTTTAGAAGGCAAGACAGGACAACCTGCCCAGAGATGCGCAATGAGTTATGGTACGTAAAATGCAAGGGCCATGGGCATGACAAGGACCATTGCTTGGTGTTCGCGAATTACGTTGTGGGAGGACGACCAATGCCACTAAGACTGGAGGCACAAGTAGGACCAAGCATGGCACCTACATTGTGGTGCGTGATTTGTTAGATAGGAGGAAAGCATGCTACAGATAATTTCCATCTATTATAGAAGTATACGCAGAATTCACAACAATGGTTTTGTACATTCTGTCGGTCGATAGGACATGATGAGCGCACCTGTAGAAGTTATGAATTGATGATGGATCAAACTCCTACCTACAGAGTTTAGGCTGAAACATGGGCCCTCGATCAAAACACGGGAATGGCGTGCACCGGATTTTAGGGGCACGGACGAGGCTGAGGTGGAGGGGGACCAGGAAGAGGTCGTGGATAGTTGATATGTTATAATTTCGGAGGGCCAGGGTATTATGCTTACGATTGTATGAATCCAATGCGACCATCATGTTTGTATTGTACGTTGTTTGATCATGAGACTGAGGATTGTCCCACATTGATAGCAAGGTTGCACGATAAAGGAGCACTCCAACCTCCCCTGACTCAGAACTTGCAGATGATGAGGTTTGAGCCGTGTGAGGAAGACCCTAATATAAATATCATGCTCAGAAGTGGAATTACGCCAGGGGATGACAAAGGCAAGCAACCTGAAGAAAGTACCTGGGTTCGCAAGGCTCCAACGAAGGAACCAAAATTTGATTTGGAGCGCGCTAAGGAGACCTTCATGGATGCTAAGAAGAGCTTCGTAGATGCCTCCACTTCAGGAAGTAAAGACAGACTTGAGCCAGAAATGGACCCACCGATGCTCACTACGTTCTTGGAGACATGCATGAAGCTGCTATGTGATAACAAGGCTGTAAAGGGGTTGCAAGAACTCATAACTAGATGCGTTGGGACCACACCAGTAGAACTGTGCATAATCCAAAAGCTTGGGAAACACACGACGTGAACAGGAAGGGAAATGAGATTAACCACACAGATTGGGGAATATGAGATGGACCAAGTGATTCTGGATCTAGGGTCAGACGCGAACGTCCTGCCAAAATAGACATGGGAGTGCATGGGCAGGCCTGCGTTGCAATGGTCTCCTATCCAATTGCGAATGGCAAACCAGCAAAAGATCCTACCTATGGGGAGATTACAGGGAATCACGGTAGATATTGAAGGAGAAAGCGCACTAGTGGACTTCGAAGTAATAGAGATTGTTGATGAAAGCAATCCCTACCCCACGCTATTGGGAATAGATTGTGCCACTGACATGAATGGAGTGATAAATCTAAAGAAGTGCAAGATGACTTTGAGAAAACGTTTCTGCGCATAGTGGTACCTTTATACCCTGCAAAAGGATCGTGCTACACGGAGTCGGTGCATGACTAAGACAATGACAACAGTGACTTGGACTGAATCTACAAGATAACTGTGCGAGATCAAGACTAGGTAAATCCAACCGCAGATGGTCGAATCTCATGGGAATGCGAAAGACCCTGCACATCATATTTTGACGAGGAGATAGAACGATGGAAGAACCGGTTACATGAGGTAACCACGCTCAACTGTAACATGATGACAAGGTCACTGCACTACATCACAATAGAGGTAACAGATCTACCTATGTATTACGGGTTAAGAGAGGTGGATGACTTCCTCAACAAATTTGAAAGAGAAGTATCAGAACAGCAGTGTTTCGATGCTTTGAAATTGGTACTGCATGCTACACTCACAAGATGGTGGGGTATGCACAAGAGAAGTTTTGAGGATTGGCGCGAATTTAGAAGGATGATACGCATGCGGTTTGGGAAGCCTTAGATGCAGTTAAAAGACAAGTATGATGGACGGGATGATCCGCGTGTACACCTCGCAAAATGGACAAAGGTCTATGGGGAAGAGCTACAACTTGAGTGGGTGCACCTGTTCTATCATACCTAGGATATTATACCCATGAACTGGTATATAGAGATGGATCTCTACCATGGAAAAAATGAATGGGATATCTTGTGTGAAGGATTCCTGCTAACCTTCACATTTGAGGATCATTGGTGGGATATTTTTGATGATATTCTACAAGCAGTAAAAGCAGTTATCTTTAAAATACCCCAGGAACCAGTGAAGTACTTCAGTCGGATTGGGCAACCTAGCTGAGCTGTGCACTGGAGTGTTACAACGTAAATATTAAAGAAGACGAGGAAGATCCACGAAAAAGTTAACATTCCAAAAATTTGGGGCTATCATGAGGTTCAGGGGCCATCGATTGAAGACCCTGACATAACCACGCCGGTAAAGACAAAGTAGTTAAACATTGGTACAAAGGCTGAACCAAAGTATGCAACACTCGGCGACTACTGGGATGACGTGACGGTGGATAAGGTCGCTAAGTTACTCCGCTAGTACCAAGACTTGTTTCCTACTAATATCATGGACTTAAAGAGGATCGTTGGCAATTTAGGGATGATGAAGATCACCCTAAAACCCAACGTGAAGCCGGTTAAGCAGAGGCCTTATCGCTTGAATCTGAAGTACAAGGAAAAGGTCTGCATAGAACTAGACAAAATTCTCGCAGCTAGAATTGTTGAGCCAGTGGAAGAATTCGACTTGGTAAGCCCTATGGTAGTGCAGGAGAAGAAGTAGAAGGGTGAGATAAGAATATGAGTGGACCTCAGGAAATTGAAAGATGCCTGTGTGCGTGACCCATTCTCAACTCTGTTCACAGATGAAGTATTAGAAAATGTCGTCGGGCAAGAAGCATATTCTTTTACTGATGGGTTCTCAGGATACCACCATATCAAAATCGCTGGAAGACAAGAGCAAGACCACCTTCACGACTGAGTGGGGTTGCTTTCAATACACCGTTATGCCATTTGGGTTGAAGAATGCGCCGGCCATATTTTCATGCATAGTTGTTGCAGCATTCAAAGATTATATCCACAAATTCCTGGAGGTCTATTTGGATGATTGGATTGTATTTGGGTTAGTTAAGCACCATGTGGCAAGCTTACACTTGATGCTGGATACTTGCCGACGACACCAAATCGCGCTGAACCTCAGAAAGTGTACATTTCTCATTCCCTTTGGGAACCTATTAGGATATGTGGTCTGCAAACAAGGACTAATGGTAAACCCTGCAAAGATTGCAATCATTCTTAACTTGGAAGCATCGTGAAGTGTTAAACAGCTACGCGTTACCTTGGGCCATACAGGGTACTACAGGAAGTTCATCAAAAGCTATGCTCAGATCACCGCGCTAATGGAGAAACTGTTAAAAAAGGATGTTATGTTCTGCTAGAATGATAACTGCATGAAGAGCCTGGATGTACTAAAATATAAATTGGCCTTTGCGCCAATCTTGGTCTTCTCAAATGGGATGTGGAGTTTCATGTCCATGTTGACGTGTCATGTAAAGCGCTGGGAGCAATACTCACACAGGAGGGTGGAGAGGGCTTCGAACACCCTATCACGCTCACAAGTCACAGATTGTCTAAAGCAGAAAATAACTATTCCACAATTGAACACGAGGGGGGGGGGCATATGTAGGTGGCTCCTATTTTTCCAAGAATATGACTTTGAGGTCATCGTGAAGCTTGGATGCCTGAACGTGGGACCAGATCACTTGTCGCGTATTGAGATGGGAGAGGAACCTACTAGTTTCGAGGAAGGATTACTTAATGCACAACTCTTTTCTGTGCATACAAGGGATGGACACTTTGAAGATATAATCCACTTTCTGACAACTGGAACTACGCCAAAGGAATACTTCGTCCAGCAGAAGAAGGAACTGGTGGTGTGCGCGGCTGATTTTTCTGTCATCGCGGGGCACCTATACAAAATGGGCAATGATGAGATACTATGAAGGTACGTCCCTGAATTTGAATGAAGTTAGATCCTTGCGGAAGCGCATGGGGGCACTGCAGGAGGACACTATGGAGGATGAGTGACTGTGCAAAAGATTCTCCATGCAGGGTTGTGGTGGCCAACCCTTCATCAGGATTCAAAAGCACACTGTAAGGCCTGTGATATATGTCAAAGGACAGGTAAACCCTCGTAGAGGGACAAGATGCCTTTGAATCCACAAATGATGCTGCAGCCCTTCAAAAAATGGGCAAATGACTTTCTAGGACCTATCAAAACTTTCTAGGACCTATCACCGAGACAAGGTACTTGACTCGTTGGGCAAGAGCGCAGCCGGTCAAAGACTGCACGGCCGCCACGACTGCAAAGTTTTTGTTTGAACACGTGTTGAATCGATTTGGAAGCCCAAAAATCTTGATGAGTGATCATGGTACACATTTCCTAAACGAAACCATCAGGGTGCTCATAGACGAGTTTCAGGTGTATCATTAGAAAAGCACACCGTATCACCCACAAGCCAATGAGACAGTATAAGCATTCAAAAAAATACTAGAGACTGTGCTAACCAAAGTCTGCAGTGTGCAGCGGAGTGATTGGGACTTGCGTGTACCCACAATACTATGGGCTTATAGGACAACGTGCAAGAAACTGACGGGAAAAACACCTTTCTGTTTGGTTTATGGTATGGAAGTTGTCGTGCCAATGCAATATATTGTACCTAGTCTATGCATAACAACGCTCACAAGTATGATGGACTGCGAAGCCTTGGAAGAAAGGTTCACGTAGTTGGAAGAACTTGAGGAGGAACAGTTCCTAGTTGGCTTTCATCAGGAGGTGCAAAAGCAGCGTGAGAAGGCCTGGCATGATCCCCATATTAAGTTGCGCACCTTCAAGGTAAATGATTTAGTGCTGCTATATGACAGTAAGTTTGATAAATTCTTGGGAAAGTTCAAAATGCATTGCTTAGGACCATACATTGTTAAGGAGGTCACAGACGGAGGCGCGGTATAGCTAGTGAAACTAAATGGAGAGCCATTCCTAGGAAAAGTGAATGGCAGCTGATTAAAGCCGTACATGGGTGGCCCGACGATCTGACTAGCCGAAAGAAGCACAATCTTCGTGCTCCCAAAATCCAAAAGAAGGTGCGGGACTATAAACATAGGCAGGGGATACATGCATAGATGCAAAGAAACACTTCTAACATCGCGGTCTCGGAACAATGCACGCAACATATCTGACAGGCAACAGTTCAGTGTGCTGCTAACCTTGCTACAGTTCGAGCATAGCTAGAGGGACTTCATGCAAAGAAATCTGCCTCGACAGAGTGACTCGAGGGCGAGTCACGATGTTTGTGTTGGGGGCTTGTTGGGCATGGAATCCCCCCAAGGCATGTTTTGGGGCTTAAAGCCCAAGTTTTGACCGAATCTTCTTGTAAAAGCTCCGTGAATTATGGGCGCGGGGTGCGAAATTATAATAGAGTCACAGGGTTGTCCACCCTAGTTTTTGTAATGTAATGTCAGCTGGATAGACCTACCCATGGTTCGCAGACCATGGGATTGTATAAATAGAGCGAGGCTCTAAGTGTATAAGATAACTAATAGAAGATGGAATAGAGAAAAAGAGGAGAAGTCTAAGTGATTGAGTCGAAGTGTAAAGTGTGTTTGTGGGTCATAGAGTAGGAGAAGGCTCTGCAGCTGAGTGCGCAGAGGCCTAGTAGTCTGCAGCTAAGTGCATGGACCCTTGCAGCTGAGTGCGTAGGGCAGGTCGAGTCTATAACCGTTGGGAGAATCAATAAAGAGAAGTTTTGCTATAATTCTGTGTATCTTTTCCTAGTTTAATGCATGATTGGATATAATTTGCAAGTATACTGTTTATTTACTACGCGAACCTGTATGAATGTTTTGTATTACTAATTATAACTTAAGACATTCAAGTAGGCGAAGGTAATTAATTAATACTGGAAGATAAGTAAGATCTCAGGTAATAGCGCAGAGCGCGGCACAACCCCTGGTTAGGGCTGCACGAAGGCAGTGTATCAGGCCGCGAGGAATGGGAAGTGCGCGAAGCAACCTGCGCATAGGAACAAACAGAGGACCATTTGAACCTCTCAGACATCTCAAGGGTGCGGAAACTTGGTTCTAGCACCCTCCCATATTACTTCGGTTGAGACCTCAGTCCGCGCTCCGCGGACTGTTGTCGAAAGGGCCTGTAGTACAGGCAATTGTTTGGCTAATTAACTTCAAACCTGGGTCAGACCTCAACAAGCCAACAAATAATTTAAACCGTTCCCCAATCGGCTAGGTGGGAGTAGGCACATGGACTTGCAGTATTTGGGTTTCACTATCTTCGGTCATTTCCTCGAACAATTTTGCTGCTTCTTGATAATACTATTTTTGGTGCTCGGGCTGATATGCCCTTTGTGGTGATACCGCTTTAATGATCAAGGGGGGGTCCTCGGCATAATGGTCCTCCCCTATCTTCTTCCCTCCTTGGGTGACTATATTAATATTGGTCGCGGGGAAGCTCTCGTGGTCCGGGGCTCAGCATTCACCAAGTTGGCCCCTTGCTGTCAGGTTCTCTCTTCCCACTTCGCAATGAGCTCTAGGTAGTCCTCCATCGCATGGGTGATAACTCTACACTACGAACACCAGGGTCGCCTTTGGAGCAGACATTCCCTTGCAACATGTCCTTCCTGATCTCAGTTGTAGCACCTTAAGGGACCTCTTCCTCCCGTTCTTCCTCCACGTCCATTTCCTCGTTGCGCCCCTCGACTCGCTTCATTGATCCTGAATGTGGATCTGTCCAATCTTTCTGCTAGATCGTCCAACACTCGGCACTGATCGGTGTCATGAGTTCTTGATACGTAGAACTCACAATAGTTGTTATTGGGGACATTAGAGTACTTTTTCAGAATTGGTCACATTCATAGTAGGTGTCCATATTCCCTACAGAGCTCATAGAAGTATTTGTTATTCCTTCTTGGGAAGGGTCCTTGCACTCTGACTGCTGTAACTCCTGTGGTGGGAGGGGGTGCTGACGACCCCGCTACCCCACTAGTTGATCAATTCCCCGCAACCATGGGCATTTCTTCGCAACATGCCCTTCCACCAGGAAATGGGTGCACCAAACATTGGGCCTGGTTGGTCATATCGGCTGGAGATCCCTTAGCTTCTCGGTCAAGTTCGTGATGTAGCTTTGCAGGCCTGTGATCATCGGATCTTGCAGACTTGTGCCTCCCCAGTATTCATGGGGGTATCCTACCATTTCTTTTATCTGGGACGCTTGATCCAATGCATCCTGCAGGGTTCCTATCTTTTGTTGTGTCAGTGGTGTTCTGGTCAAGGGAAAGAGTGCCTTGATAAACCAGTCCTGCTAGCGGTTTGGGTCGAGGGTGTAACTCATATTGGCGATGGCATCCTTAAACCTTTGCATGAGCTCCCAAGTCGCTCGCCCTTCCTCTAATTAATTTCCCACAACTTTGATAACCCCTGCTGATCTATCTGTGGCACCTTGAACTCCTGCATAAATCCCCTCTTAATATCATCTATGGTGGGATTCTAGTTCTGCTCTTCCCACTTTATGAACCAGCGTAGAGCTCGTTCTCTTAATGTGGTTTGGAATTCCACCGCCAAACGTTATCCGGAGTCTGATGGGCCCTCCAGATGGCTTCGCAGAGGTACCAGCACTACTCCACATCCTCGTTCCCCCTTCCTACAAATTCTGAGTATCTAGTAAATGATCCTACCATACTGCTCTGAGTATGGGCTAACAACACAAAACCTTTGCTTCCCAGCTATTGGGATCCCTGTAGTCCCAAGTTACTACTATAGTCAGTTCTTGTACTACTTCCAATATTGAGACCGGTCCTATATTTCTCCCACGCACTATATACTCACGCTGCCTTGGCTAAGCTACTGACAAAATATTCTGGTTTGTGATAAAGTATCAGGGGAAGGTTCGGGAAAACGCGACTTATATTTCAGGGTTGGCGCTGCTGAATTTTGATGGATGCTTCTTCCTCGTCGAACAACCTCCTCATCCCATCACCCACATTATCATCATCTCCTTCCTCATGCTGATATGGTTTCTGATCTTGCGAGTCTACTTTCGAAACCTGTAGGGAAGATCCCCCATCCGTTCCATGTTGTGATTTCATTTTCTTAACCTTCTAAGACAGTCCTCCTTCGGTCACCTATTGTGATCCTATTTCCACAACCTGCAGGAAACATATTTCTTCATTTTCCCGTTTCAAACATTCCTCTCTCCTGTACTCGAGTTTCCTAGTACTGTCTTCTCCCCTCATCTCAACTCGGGGTTTTCCCATCACCATTCCTATTTGGTAGGGTCCCCACCTTCTCTTCCCTAGAGCCTGAGCCGCTCTTTCCTGCCACTAGTTCGCTAGAAGTGCCCTCCTCTATGCTCTAACATCCCTAGCTCTTTCCAATCCTTCTGCATCCATCCCCTCGTAGCATCCCTATCCCTTTGTGGGAATCATTTCCCCCTCTAATTCCTTCCCCCGATACTGGGGTTTTATGCTTCCATCCCGACAGTGGGTAAAGATAACAGTCCTTACTCTACCAAAAATATCTTAATCCACATTGGGACTTCTCTTATCAACTCCCCCCTCAGCTCGGAGCTAAACACAACCTCTGCCTTTGGGAATGATTGGCAGCCCTCCATAACAAACTCCACCACGTACCCCTCCACCGTAGTCTTCACCCAGAAATTGACTGACCTCGTCCGATCGTTATCTAGCTGTTGTAATAATGCAGTATTGGAAAGAGTCCAACTATGGAGAACTATCGTCGTGCCACTTGACTGATTCTACCTCTTCAACATTCTCAACCAGTTGTATAGGTCCTCAGGGAACTTGCACTAGAAAATTTCATACTGGTCATCTATGCTATCAGCGTATAAAATCCCCTCATGTACTTTGCCGATTGGTTGATTCCTATGGGAAACTTTCTCTGCCACAAATTGATCTACTTTATGGTTCCACCAGTCTCTGATCTCTCTTTTAAATACCCTTGACACCATATTTTGAACTAGTTCTCTCAACTTCAGGTCCCGGCAATGGAACCATTTGTTGGCTTGAAAGAGTCATCAAGGAAAAGACCTTGGGTTCAGGCACAGGAGGCCAACAGTGGTCTGCTATAGTCTAGGACAACGCCGACATTTTCACCTCACCCTGAAGGGCAAGGAGTTTCACCTGTGGCTCGCCGTGGCCAAAAGGGATAAGGGTTTAGCATAGGGTTGAGGGAATATCAACCGAGCACAGGCGATCATACACATACATATCCATGATACGTGAAACAATGATAACAGTGTCCTTAAATCATACACATAAATCCATTATAAGGAACACAGAACTAACATCATCCTTGCATCAATCTATGAATTACCATCTATGTGCAACAGATAGACTATTTAAAATTTTAATGGACCCACTAAACACGAATCTCATTACGTTAGAAACCACAAAAACCATCAGCTCTATCTTATATTAACTTAACATAACAAAATACATCATAATATGGCATTCACCATAAGAATTACATAAAATACCCGACTTAGTCACTCAGGTTAGATCAGTTCTGCAACCAAGTCCCTCGGATCCCAACACTCTCTCATTCAGCCTCTACAACTATGTACGTATTCTGCAACTGACTCCTTCTTCCTCTGGTGGGTTCAACAACAACCTTCTTCCTCTCTGGTCTTCCCCTTTTATGTCCTTCCCGGCTGCCTAGATTGCCAGTTCTCGCTCGACTGCTTTCTCTCTTGGCTGCTTCTGCGCCTTCCCGTCTCCTCGGCTGCCTTTGCCTTCCACTGCCACCTTTCCACCACTCCTCCACAACTGTTCATTCTTCCACCCAACCATTGCTGCCATCTGTCTCTTTCCCGCCCTTCAGTCAGTCAAAACTAGTCAAAATCATTCAAAATTAACGAAGGCCCCAACACATTGGTTGTTCTACAAAGATCAATTTGTGTAGACTCCAAAATATATGTTTGTTTATTCTTGGTATGTAGAAAGTTTAAGCAAGTTCATACCTACATGATCAAAACTAGGTTTGAGTCGAGCTTGTGTTTGGAAACTAAATTTATGTTAATGTATGTAAAATGTGGGGATTGCTCAGATGCTTGCAAAGTGTTTGATGCAATTCCTGAATGAAATATGTTTTCATGGAATTAAATTCTTGCTAGCTATACTCAACATGGGATAGATGATGAGTCCTTAGAACTTTTTGGGCAAATGCAATTCAAGAATATGAAGCCTGATTACTTCACATTCTCCCCTCTTCTAAAGGCATGCATGAATGTTAGTGATTTGGTACAAGGAAAGATATGGACAACGAGGGAATTGTGGAGATAATTTAGAACTCTTTTCCCAAATGTGACACGCGAGGATGTACATTTATTACACAACTATCTTTGAGAACAAGCACCACTTTTAAGGAAAAATTGTTTTGGATGTAGGTGCAAGAAGTGGTAATTTGGCAATCTAGTGTGCACAAGCTGGTGCAAGGAAAGTTTATGTTGTTGAAGCAACCAAAATTTTGTAACATGTATGTCCACATGTAATCAGAATTGGTGTTAGCCAAATTTTTTATGCAAATGAAGGATCTATGGAGAATGTCATGTTTCTTGAAATGTTGATGTCATTATCTCAGAGTGGTTGGTGTATTTCCTTATACAAGAATCCACGTTTTGGTGATCCATGGACGTGATTGATTTTGAAGCTGACTATAATCATGGAATCTAGGTGTACACTTAGTTCACATTTTTGTTGGTGTAGACACATGGTGGCATTGGTGCATGCAACAGTTACATGATACACATTGATGAATAAACTCAAGCATTGGTTATAGTTTAGTTATTGATTTTGGATTATGAAGTTGAGTTTATGAATTGGAAATGTTAGAAGAGAGAATTTTTAAAGCTTCAATTTATAAATTTTATAGTGTTGCTTCTTTCACTTGTCTAATGCACTAGGGTTAAAGTGCTCCACAAGCCTTGAATTGGAGAAAACTATGGCCTTTAAGCATTACTTCTTGGACTACACTAGTTCTCCACACAGTACCATGTTGAGGGCTCTTAAGAGGAATAAATCTATTTGGGAGTGTCTAAATGCTTGAAGAGAAGATTTGTTCAGATTTACATGGCAAATATTGTACACGCTCTCTTTGATGTTCCTTCTTTGAAGCATCATACCAAGAGAGACAACATCTTTTAGTCCTTGCAAATTTTTTATGAGGCTTTGTTTTTGAACTCCATAAATACAATTGTCCAATGACATGCAACATTTTGTCACATTTTTAATAGTAATAACATAGTTTCTTGCCACCTTTGAAGGGTTATGGAAAATAAAGGACATACTCTATTCACATTGCAATTGAAAATCATTTTGAGAACTAATTTGGATTTTTTTGAGGTAATATGGCTTGCCATCCATCAAAGAAAAACACTCTCAAAATGATTCACTATAGGTTGTTGAATAGGTGACAGTCACACATCATCTGGAATAAATAGTGTAGGCATCTTCAAAGAAAGTATTCTTGCAAATTTTTAGATGGCAAGTTGACAATTAGGGTTGCCACATTCTTTTATTAGATCCATTGTTTTGCAACCAGTCAAAAGTATACTCCCATTAATTTCTTGTTCAACCTATTTTATGCTCTTAATAGGAATAGAGCCTTTAGTGAGGCTTGATGGTTGAGCATAACAAATCAAAGGAAGAATCTCATTTGCACCCTCGCTTGTCAAGATATGTTGAACCTCTAAAAATCAATAATTTGCAACTGTTGTATTCAAATAAGACACATATTGGCTTTATTGGACTTCCCAATAAGGATATGAAACATTGTCTCTAGTTCTTGACAACATATCACGTTGCCTAGATATGGTGCAAGTGAAATCCAAAATTTAACTACCATTCCACTTACTATAGGTGTTGCTGCTTAAAAGAAATTGAAAGCAAAAAGCCTTGATAAGACTGGGTCAATTGAATTTTGAAATAAAGGGTGTAAGGGGGAAGAAGCCACAAGAAGAATATTTTTTTCCTTTTCCTTTTGGATTTTCCTTGCCTTTGGATCAATTGAAATGGGTGGCTTTGTATCTACATGATCAATTTTGTCACATTTTTAATAGTAATAACACAATTTCTTGCCACCTTTGAAGGGTTATGGAAAATAAATGACATACTCTATTCACATTGCAATTGAAAAGCACACTGAGAACTAATTTGGATTTTTTTGAGGTAATATGGCTTGCCATCCATCTAAGCAAAACAATCAAAATGATTTACTCTAGGTTGTTGAATAGGTGACAATCACATACCATCTGGAATATATAGCCTAGGCATCTTCAAAGAAATTATTCTTGCAACTTTTGAGATGGAAGGTTGACAATTAGGGTTTCCATATTCTTTTATTAGATCCACTGTTTTGCAACCAGTCAAATGTATACTCCCATTAATTTCTTGCTCAACCTATTTTATGCTCTTAATAGGAATGCAGCCTTCAATGAGGTTTGATGGTTGAGCATAACAAATCGAAGGAAGAATAACATTTTCTCCCTCCCTTGTCAAGATATGTTGAACATCCAAAAATCAATAATTTGCATATGTTGTATTTAAATAAGTCACACATTGGCTTTGTTGGACTTCCCAATAAGTATATGAAACATTGTCTCTAGTTCTTGACAACAAATCACATTTCCTAGATATGGTTTGAGTGAAATCCAAAATTTAACTTCCATTCCACTTACTATATGTGCTGCTGCTTAAAAGAAATTGAAAGAAAAAAGCCTTGATAAGACTGGGACAATTGAATTTCGAAAGAAAGGGTGTAACCGCGGGGGGTGGGGAAGCAATGGATTCAATGCATCAGGAGAAACACTAGGGGAAGAAGCCACAAGAATAAGTTTGTTTCCATTTTTCTTTTGGATTTTCTTTGCATTTGGATCAATTGAAATAAGTGGCTTTGTATCTATGGGTATTTCTGAAGAGAATATTATTTTGGAAGCACAAAAAATTGAGAAAGAGGTTCATAATATGACTATAGAAGTGCTAGAGAAAGAGACATAAGAGATTGGAAAATAAAAAGGAAAGTTTGAGGTTGTGAATGTCAATTTATAAGTTGGGATATCATTAGAACTTAATAATAAATTTTCTGCAATAGATAGAGATGATAATCATTTGCAGATTTTTTTGCTACTTCCAAATGTTGATATGCCTTCTATAGAAAATATTGATCTTGTTTAGTCTGTAAAACTGTATTTTGTTTCCAATGAGGGGGATAATAAAGTGGAAAATTTTGGGACTGAATCTAGATATTTAGAAGTCAATTCTATGTCTCAAATTACTTGAACAATTTTTCCCACAACAACTACTTCTACTCAGTTTGGGAGCTGAATGGTGTGGCCACCTATGATTCCAAAAGCCTAACTTGATTGCAATGTCTGTGTTTCTAGTTTTCATTCACTTTTATCTATGCATTTAACATATGATTTACTTGATAATCCCTAACTGTTGTTGGCATTCTATAACACCCAATTGTATTGTTGGTTTTCCTTCAATTCGATTGTCCTAATTTACTCTAATTATTGGTCATGTTCATGATGGATATTTAAATGACTACAAATTTTCCATCAAAAGAAGTTGATGGGTGTTAAACCCAAGTCAATTACCATTGTCAGTGCTTTTCTTGCATGTGCTTACTTGGGAGATTTGTGGGAAGGCAAGGAATTCATATGCATATAAGAAGAAGTACATTACAGATGGATATTTTGGTTTGGAACATACTTGTAACCTTATATTTCATGAGAAAGATTTTATGGGAATCACATCAGGTGTTTCATACAATTCCAAAACATTAATAACTATGTCATCACTAATGCCAATGTTATAGATATCAGTACATTTTTGTAAAGAGAACAGATTGAAAGAAGCATTGGTTTTTCTACAAAGATCAATTTGTGTAGACTCCAAAAGCTATGTTTGTTTATTCTTGGTATGTGGCAATTGGAAATCCCTTAGAAAGGTTAAGCAAGTCCATACCTACATGATCAAAAATGGGTTTAAGTCGAGCTTGTGTTTGGAAACTAAATTTATGTTAATATATGTAAAATGTGGGGATTGTTTAGATGCTTGCAAAGTGTTTGATGAAATGCTTGAATGAAATATGTTTTCATGGAATTAAATTCTTTTTGGCTATACTCAACATGGGATAGATGATGAGTCCCTAGAACTTTTTGGAAAAATGCAATTCAATAATATGAAGCCTGCTTACTTCACATTCTCCCCTCTTCTAAATGCATGCATGAATGTTAGTGATTTGGTACAAGGAAAGATATGGGCAGCTAGGGAATTGTGGAGATTCATTACAACTCTTTTCCCAAATGTGACACGTGAGGATGTATGCTTATTACACAACTATCTTTGAGAACAAGAACCACTTTGAAGGCAATATTGTTTTGGATGTAGGCGCAGGAAGTGGTAATTTGGAAATCTAATGTGCACAAGCTAGTGCAAGGAAAGTTTATGTTGTTGGAGCAACCAAAATGTTAGAACATGTATGTCCACATGTAATCAGAAATGGTGTTAGCCACATTGTTGATGGAAATGAAGGACCTATGGAGGATGTCATGTTTCTTGAAAATTTGATGTCATTATCTCAGAGTGGATGGTGTATTTCCTTATACATGAATCCACATTTCAGTGATCCATGGACGTGATTGATTTTTGAAGCTGACTATAATCATGGATTCTAGGTGTACACTTAGTTCACATTTATGTTGGTGTATCCACATGGTGGCATTGTTGAATGCAAAAGTTACATATTACATGTTGATGAACGAACTCAAGAATTGGTGATAGTTTAGTTACTGATTTTGGATTATGAAGTTGAGTTGATAAATTGGAAATGTTAGAAGAGAGAATTTTCAAAGCTTCAATTTATAAATTTTATAGTATTACTTCTTTCACTTGTCTAATGCACTAGGGTTAAAGTTCCCCACAACCCCTGAATTGGAGACAACTATTGACTTTAAGCATTACTTCTTGGACTACACTAGTTCTCCACACAGTACGATGTTGAGGGCTCTTAATAGGAATAAATCTATTTGGGAGTGTCCAAATGGTTGAAGAGAATTTTTTTTACTCAGATTTACATGACAAAGATTGGACACACTCTCTTTGATGTTCATTCTTTGAAGCATCATACCAAGAGAGGCAACATCATTTATGCCTTGCAAATTTTTTATGAGGCTTTGTTGTTGAACTCCGGAAATACGAGTTTTGAATGGCATGCAACACTTTGCCACATTTTTAATAGTAATAACACAATTTCTTGCATCCTTTGAAGGGTTATGGAAAATAAATGACATACTCTATTCACATTGCAATTGAAAAGCACTCTGAGAACTAATTTGGATTTTTTTGAGGTAATATGGCTTGCCATCCATCGACGCAAAACACTCTCAAAATGATTCACTATAGGTTGTTGAATAGGTGAGTCACACATCATTTGTAATATATATCCTAGGCATATTCAAAGAAAGTATTCTTGTAGCTTTTGAGATGGTAGGTTGATAATTAGGGTTTCCACATTCTTTTATTAGATCTACTGTTTTGCAACCAGTCAAAAGTATACTCCCATTAATTTCTTGTTCAACCTATTTTATGCTCTTAATAGGAATAGAGCCTTCAATGAGGTTCGATGGTTGAGCATAAAAAATCAAAGGAAGAATCTCATTTGCACCCTCACTTGTCAAGATATGTTGAACATCTCAAAATCAATAATTTGCAACTGTTGTATTCAAATAAGTTGCACATTGGCTTTTTTGGACTTCCCAATAAGGATATGAAACATTGTCTCTAGTTCTTGACAACAAATCACATTGCCCAGATATGGTGCAAGTGAAATCCAACATTTAACTACCATTCCACTTACTATATGTGTTGCTGCTTAAAAGAAATTGAAAGAAAAAATCCTTGATAAGACTGGGACAATTGAATTTTGAAAGAAAGGGTGTAAGGGGGAAGAAGAAAGCAATGGATTCAATGCATCGGGAGAATAACTAGGGGAAGAAGATACAAGAAGAATATTTTTTTCCTTTTCCTTTTGGATTTTCCTTGCATCTGGATCAATTGAAATGGGTGGCTTTGTATCTCTAGCATTTGGCTTTGCCTTCTTGGTAGATCTATGGAACAATCATCCCTGGTTGTAGCTCTAGGTTCCTCTATTGTTTATGCTTGAGCTATTGAGTAAAATTACAATTACTTTGATAACCAATTGGGCCTTGGAGGGCAATGTGGGTGGTGGGCCATGGAGGTATGCTTGATCAAGGCACTTATTTCAGGCTGAAGGATCTAAGGATATAGCTAAATATTTATCAGATTATACATATTTTCCACTTCATAGCTGCATTCACCATAATAATCTACCTAGAAGAGATGAGGAAGGAACCCACATGTTTAAGAAGATTTATACCTAAATGTTCCTCATCATGAGAAGTCCTTTGATCTTTGTAATCAAAATAGATATAGTAAAAAATTCTCTTGAGGGATTACATATAGTAAATATTGAATCTCTAATTGATCAATCCTATTTTATAGTTAAAATATACTACAAAAAAAAGGTGCTTGTTCTACTAAATAAAACACTATGTTCTCATGGTATTTAGCTTCTAATGTAGCTCTTTATTGTTGCAAAACAATGAATTTTTAGAATAAGAACACTAAGTAGTCTGTAAGTATTGTGGTTTATTTACATCAAAGTTATTGGGACTATACCCACTTGAGTTAGAGTTTGAAAGGCATATGATATTGTATAGACAAGGAATGGTAGACTTAGACGATAGTATATTTCCACACCAAGTCAGCAAAGAAAAATTACAAAGAAGGAAGAATATATGGGAGACTCAATGCACAAGATCGTTGGAGGACTGTGGCATAAATGAGGAAAGCTACCCCTGAGATAACACATCCCTAAAATGATGCATACATGATGGTTACCAGATGGGTAAGTGGAAATAAGGGGCACAAAAAAGAAAACAATAGTAATATGTTGAACATTTGAACCCACAAGAAGAGTTCATAGTGCAAGAATACAATAAAATTAACATTCCAATTAGATTTTTAATCCAAATTTGAAAAGGTATCCCACCTCACACTGTAATCCTCTAGTCACATAGATCTATAATCTTATGGAAATTTTGTGAAAAAAGTCAAGATCAATATCATTGGGATCAAACAAGTTCCAACTTTGATGGCTTCCATGCTAGCAAACCTTTAGAAAATGAGACATGTCAAAATATTCCAGTAAGAAGAGTATGCTTGATTGTAGCTAAAAACATTTCATTGAGGCATCACTTGAGAGTATTTCATAGGCCTGCAATGATGAGAAAGAAAAGAATGTAGGTGAGGAAAGCATGATCAGAAGTGATAAACATCTATTGGAAAATAGTGTCTTTACAAGAAAAGACCCAGTAGCAGAAAGAAAATGGCCCAAAGCCTAAAGAAAAGTGTCCGGGTGAAAATTTAATTAGAACTAGTAGCAAATGGTTAACAATTGTAGATGTTGAGTCATACAATCAGGTTAAAGATATAGAATGGGTTATGGCTAGTTTAGGCCCTAGGGCTTGACTCCTCACCTATAGAAGCTTCTAATGCATCATCTAGCCACATTGATAATACTTCACCTGACATAAAATTGACTATTGAAAAGGGAAATACCCCAGTAATGTAGCATACAAATGTTGATATATTCATGTTGGTGAATCTATCAACCCTATTTGCTTTCAAGATTATCAAAATTAGAATGCTTCATTTGTTAATCCCGTGGGGAAACTTGTCCATGATGTGACATGCAACTCAAGTGAAACTGGTCTAGAGAACTACTTGGAAGCTATTAGTGATGTGAATCAAATTGAATCCATGGATGTGCAAGGAATTGGAAGTCAGGTGTCTCATTTTCTTGAAAAACTATCTTCTATTGAGGGTTGTCAAGACCAAGAAAATGAAAGAAAAGATACATCAATAATATATGTTTTATCGACAAAAGACATGGAATACCTAGTCAAAGCTACTTCTTCCCCAGAAGGAAAAGACATTCTTCTTCTTTCTCATACTAGGGATGAAACTGATGGATGTAACTTTGGGACCACCTCCCTTCAAGGCACTACTCAATCTCCACTACCAGCAGACCGACCTATGAATGATACATCACAACAAGAATTACAAGTAAATTTCCCCAATATTACATCAGAATCTAACATCAAGCACACTAATCAAATTAATATGGAATTTTAAAGGAATGTTAATGAATATAATACCTTCATTGGTATCAAAGTGTAGGATGAAGGGAAGACATCATTTTTTCTTTATATGGGAATTGGTCTATGCCAATACCTCAGTCAAGTCCTAACACTAACCAAATTATGGTGGAAGTTTCACAATTGGGTATTCCTCAAGAGAATATTATTTTGGAAGCACAAAAATTTGAGCCAGAGGTTCATAATATGACTATAGAAGTGCTAGAGAAAGAGACATAAGAGATAGGAAAAGACAAAGGAAAGTTTGAGGCCACAAAAGTCAGTTTATAAGTTGGGATCTCATTAGAACCTGATAATAAATCTCCAGCAACATATAGAGATGATAATCATTTGCAAATTTGTTTTCTCCTTCCAAATGTTGATAGGCCAATACTTCCTAAACGTAGTAAATTTAACCAAATGAATGTCTTATTGTATCATATCCTCCTCACTCACATAGAACACCACTCTTTAGATGAATTCCCTCAAAAGTACTTAGAAATGGTTGAAAGTGCAATTTAGAAATAAGCTCTAAATGCATGATTCATTGTCAATCAAAAGAAATTTATGAAAACCAACACAACACATTCAAAAGGAGAATTCAACTCTTAGAATAAGATAACATAAAGGAATCAAAACCACTATTTTTTTTCTTCAATGAAACAAAAAGGAGAAGAGCAGAAATTTACTCTGTAATTGAGCTAGAACCTTCAACAAATTTACGATTAGAGAGTAACTTCCATGATCATCATTCAGATAAGTCCCAACCATAATTCCATTGGGATGATTTTTCCTCCACCGCCTATTATGACCAACTAGGCATCTTCAACGACTTCTTTTCCCCTCATCAAACTCTTGAAGAATATGAAAAAATACTCCAATGACTTATTTTCCCCTCATCAAACTCTTGAAGAATATGAAACCTGCTCCAAGGAATCTTATGTATGATTCTACTCATAACGTTAGGTTAACAACAATTACTTGGAGAGAATAGTATCACCTCCTTAAGTACAGGAAATGTAAGTTCTTGACAATGAAGAGGAATGATCTTTTGTTTGTCTTTCATAGCTCTCACAAAACCTTTTCTCTTTACCCTTTTTGAATGGTTGCAACGGAGAGACTTTTGTCTTACCGCTTCTGATGAGATGATTGTAATTTGTAAGTGATATTCACATTACACACTGATTCATGAGGGATATTAGGAGTACTATTGGGTTTAATAAGGGGTGTTATTTTTCTCCAACTCTTTTGGAAACAGACATCAATGAACTTGAACAACTCCTTAGAGAATTAAACATGCTGGTGATGGTTGCCTCTTCCAGCAGATCTTGATCTGAATTCATATTTTTATAGACGCATAGCTGGTGGCTAACACAGGTAAAAAAATAGAGTATATAATTCAACACTACTTTCTCGAGGTTTCACTTTTCTTTCAGGTCAATGTTGGTGTGGGTTTACTAGGACAAGGATTCATCATCCACCCTATAGAAATTCTGCACCGAGCCATAAGTTGACAGATAGGGCAGGATGGTTCCATTTCTTCTAGGCAGAATTTCTGTAGGGTGAAATTTTGTTTCCACTAATGCATATTTATTTGGAAGTACAACTCATAACTCCCCTTTAGCTTGAAGCACGCATGGACCACATGTTTCTTCCACTCCACTACAAGCACTAGATGCATGAAATAACCTGTAGATGCCATATGTTGCTCTTTAACTTGAACTACTCATCAATCACCCCTTGTGAGATTGAGGGAAAATAGGATGGCCTATTATTCTCCACAGCAGCCCCCATTCTAAGGATCAAAATCACTGACCCTTTACCCATTCTAAACTTTTCCATTGTCATTGACATTAACTAATTTACTCTATACATCTCCAATCCACAAAAAAAAGCAATTTCATGGTTTCACATTCCCTCACAAGATATCAATCAACAAAGCTAAGATAAGTGTGATTTACAACTGCAAGTACAATTTCACCAAACCCTGCTTTCTTTAAAAGAATAACTGAATGGATTATTAGCCCTTTTAAGAGCAAATGAACGAGACGAGGGCATAGCATGTATGTGTGTGTAAATATTAGAGGTTTCATATTTCAAGTCCAATAAATTTGAGTACTCTACTAGAGGTGAATGTTACATAAATTTATCAACTCACAAATTCCATTCAGGCCTTACCTCCTTTTAGTGTCATGGCATACAAGACATTAAGCACTTGGTCTAAATTTCACAAAATAATGAAACTGGAATAAGAATGGAAAAATGTGATATGAATACCAATATTAATTTTCATTTCTTACTTGAAACGTTAGCAACATTCAAACACAGTGAGCGTAGATCATCTGCGTCCACCCTAAACCCTCGATCGCAACTTCTGGTAAAATGGAACGAATGACAACGAGAATCGCTCGGTCGATCTCCTCCCAAAACTTCCTAGGCTATAAATTTTCCTGCTTTGGCCCAATTTCTGTTTTCGCCAGAATTGATTTGCGATTAATTTGTGTGATTATAGACATGCCTTCCATTTGGGAAAAATGCAGGTTAGTCCCGTTTTCGACTTCAATTACCGGGGAGAACAACAAGAGTTTCCCAACCTTATTTAACCACTTGACAAATTTTAAAATGCCATAACTTCTTGATATTTATTGTCTTTCTCCCTCCAGTACCACTTCCATATTTCTGAATTATCAGGTTACATGGAACAAGCTAGATTCAAGTTAATGAACTTGCTAATGCTCCCTCCTATGCCAATTTCATGATCCTATATTATCAGGTTACATTCGATAAGCTAGATTCAAGATAATGATAGCCTAGTGTAATTAATCTATTTTAATAAAATTGACTAATTGTGTTGTATATGGAGATGTGATAAAGGGTTTTATGTTTTCAAAAGTTGCAAAGTTGTTGGGGAAAAAAGGTGTAGTGAGCATTAAAGCACCTCTCCAATATGAAGAAAAAAACAAAAAACTCTTCTCTAGCTCCAGGAGAAATTCACTGCTAAAAATATGACTGGAATGTGGATCCAAAATTGTGCTTACATTATAGAACATGCTTACTACCATATATGTGTCATATAGTGTTTATAAAAGATAGGCCATCCAAATAGAACAACAATTCTTTCTTCTATTATAATCCTGGAAAAGAAAATGCACCATAAAGCTTCAAAGCTTGAAACTCAAAAACCTATCCTAAAAATCATGCCAATTCTACTACATAGAAGGGCAGGCTAGAGAGAGTGTGTCAGTTGAAGGGAAGACTATAAAACTCCAAAACATAAGAGGGTGCCACCCAAAGCAACCAGTGTTGAGTTAGAAGAGGGGAGTGTAATAAGAGATTACAAAGGAAATGTGATTATGACTTTTAGCCATGGACTTGTATAGGCTTCCAACAATAAGGAAAAAATCTTATTTCTAATCACAAGGCTTAGGTTTGTTTAAAAATTCAAAAAAGTTAGAGGAGAGAGGCTTGAAAATGATATGAAATAATTTATTTTGTAAAAATGTCTATGAGATCATCAATCTATGGGACAAGGGGATTACATAGTAAGACAATTTTTTCTAAATCTAGATATAGAAATATAAGAGGAAACATAAATCTAAAATCAAAGCTAAATGACAACTATCATTTTTTTTTCTAAGTAAGGTTAATCTATTGATATAATACAAAAAGAAGTTACAGAGTTTCCTGGCCATGAAGGGACCCGACCTTAATCAGCATGCAGCCATGAACATTGTCTGAGACTGCCCCAACAAAGGGGAAACCAGTCTAAAAGAAAAAGTCCAAAATACAACCAGATTTAACCCACAGTTTTCCTGATGAGACCAACCTATCAAAAACAACATTAAAAAACCACCCAGAAAACAACAGTTTGTCCTGACTGGACCAACCAACCCGCAGATACCCTGAGGACACATAAGACAAGACAGAACTAGACCAAGAACTAAAAGAAATGCCACCTGGCAGATGTGACACGCACCACAAAGTCATTCGTGGCAGGTTCCTCCACAATTGGACAAGCCCAGTCATCCGGGTTGTCTGCCTCGCCATGTCCCGCTGCCTGATGTCCTCCCTCCCTGCTTCCGGCCTCAACCTGTGGGCTCGACGTGTCCTCCATTTGGCTCTCCACGGCCTGCGTGTCACTTTGAATGCCCAAATCATCATGCGAGCTGCCAGCAATGGCTTTCCCATGCCGTCTGTTCCGACCTCCATTACCTTCCTGCTCGTCATTGTTGCCCCTGTTCTTGCTTGGGCCAGCTCTGTGCGTCTCCTCCATGGAAATGGTCATGGGAATGTGCTGCTCAGTCTCTTCTGTAATGGAGATGGAGACGGTGGCAACAATAACTGGGCAATTCAGAGAGCTATAGAACTGAAACTGCGTCGTGTGAGGGACTTGATGCGGAGGTAGAGGAAAGGTTGCAATGCGAACAACTGCCTCTTCACGACTTGAGCAGTGGAGGCTGGCTCTGCCTCTGCCACTTCTGGTATTCGGATACTGGGGATTTTCAGCAGAGGAAGCAGGGGAAACCGAATTATGTCGATGCAAAGCCAGGGAGTGAGAGCTTCCGCCTCGTGTGCCACTGTGTCTGCTACGCATGCGGTGGTGGACCATGGTGGAAATAGGAGCAGTGAAAGAGTTAGGGGGAGCAAAAGAAGAATGGACAGAAGAATTTTGTGCAGAGGTTACTGAGTGCTAGAGGACAAGAGCCGAGTTGCAGAGGTTTGTATGGGAATGGTGGAAGCCATTACCCAAGTCAAGACAGCACACAATCCAGCATCTGCGCCCAGTGCTGGTTCGCTCAGTCGGCTCTCCCGCCTGCGGAGGGCAAGCACAATGAAACAGGGGTAGAATGACTGGAATGTTCTCTGGCTCCATGGTTAAGCAAGGAATGGCCTTGCCTCGACTAGAGCAGGCATTAAATGCCGCCTGCGAGGTGCCATGAATATCATTTATGTTGATCTTGGGATGGTTGCAGAGGGCCATGTGGCCACCCTGCCCACCATCGCCCTGTCTCATCACCATAATCGCCTTAATTAACACCCACATCCGGGGGTTGAGCTTCCTTGTGCACCAGGTCAGTGCAAATTTGTAGTTGATTTTGGTCATCTATGATGTTGAGAAGGCCGTAGTGTAGGATTTGGTCCTGTTCTACCCCAATGTTTGCTAGAAGATCAACAACTTTGTTACTGTCCCTTTTGACGTGAATAAAAGTTATTGCTCTCCTGTCTTTTATCCATTTCTCTATTGTTTCAAGCCTGGTCATTAATCTCCAGCTTTTGGCAACTCGTGAAGCCGTGCTTCCTTGTTGGATTTGAGTGGCCATATTGATGAGGATTTGAGTGTCCCCTTCTATAAGGATGGGATAAAAATTATGTTGGTCAACTAGCTTCATACCTTGCCACAAGCCTTCTAGTTCTACAGAGTTGTTCGTGTCCTAGCCAATGGAGCCAAAATACAATAGTAGGGGTTGGCCCTCATGATTTCTAAATATGCCTCCGTATCCTGCTTTGCCCAGGTTTCCCTTGGAGGCACCATCGAAATTTAACTTAATCACTCCTTTTGGGGGGTGTAACCAATGTGAAAGCTGCCTGGTTGCAATGCTGGGTCTATTGGAATTCAATTGTGCTTGTGGGAGCTGTATGTTCCAATTAGCCCATATGCTTAATTCCTGAGGCTGGGTCAGAAAGTCCTCAGTTTTCCATTGATGCAATGCAAGAGTTTCCTTGATGTTCTGACATAAGTTAGTCCATATGATTTCTAAGGAAGTTTTGTGATTTTTGAAAATTCGCTTATTTCTTTCCTTCCAGATTGTCCATAGAAGGAGACCTAGCAAGATAGTCCACAACTTGTTGAGAATTTTGCTGTTATAGGGCTCCAGAGTCTAGTTATGAATTCTGCCTCTTATATCCCCAAGAAGTCTGCATGGTCTCTGGCATCTGAAAGTGAGCTTTTCCCAGAGTTGATTGGCCATGTGGCAGGAGTCCATGAGGTGCTGAATAGTTTCTTCATTGTTTTGACAGTTGGGATAGTAAGATGGACCTTGAAATCCTCTTTTGATTAAGTTGTCCCATGTGAGAATTCTTTGATGATACAACAGCCAGATGAAAGTGGAGACTTTGGGCCAGATCCCGGTAGTCCATATACGATTCCAAGCAGGATCTATTGGTTCCTAAGTTTGGAACATTATCTGGTATGCTTCTTTGGTGGTGTATGTTCCTTTTGGTGTATATCCCCATCTTAGAACATCGCTTCCTGTATTGACTCTGATTCTTCTGCTGGTGAGCTCTTTGTGTAGCTCCATGTTATGAGCTTCCATTTCTTGCTGTGCTATTTGCCTCACTGATTTCCATTGCCTGAATCCCTGTATAGTGCTAAGAGTCTAGAAATGTGCTACATTGTCTGCCTGGTTAATGTCGTTTCCATTATGATTTGTGCCTGGTAAGAGTGCTGCAATTTTGGGTCTCTGTTGCCAAGAATCTGTCCAGAAACGGGCTGTCCTCCCATCCCTTATCTCCTAGAAGCTATGCTGATGGATGACCTCTTTGTGTTGCTTGGCCACATTCCAAATTAGGGATCCTGTAGGTGTGGTGGTTATCCTGATTAGTTCTTGTTGCGGTCGATTATTTGCATACTTTGCAGTCCATAATTGTGCCCATAGCTTCTGTGGGCAGGAGACCCATTGCCACCAAATCCGTGCTCCCATCAAAGTATTGTTGTGTTGAGGATCACGTAAGCCTAGACCCCCCTGCCTTTTAGGCTTGCAAACTTTATCCCATTTGACTAAAGCCCACTTTCTGTTTTGTCCTGTGGAACCCCATAAGAAATTGCATTGCAGATTCTGAATTCTCTTCAACACCCATTTTGGCGCAGCAAGCACTGAGAACAGATAGAGGGGCATTGATTATAGGACTACCTTTATCAGGATTAATCTGCTTGCCATGTTGAGAGTTCTATATGTCCAAGATAGGAGTCGACTTTCCATTTTCTCTATGAGTTGATGCCAGGAAGCATGCTTTAAGGCAGAATCTATGAGAGGGGCGCCTAAATACTAAGACGGAAGCTTGGCTTGAGAGAAACCAATGATTCGAGCAATGATTCTTTGAGTGGGAATAGGAGTATGGAAGAAAAAAATTTGAGATTTGGAGGTGTTGATGGTGGTGCCAAAAGCTTCTGAGAATGTGTCTAAAAGTGCTTTAAAGGTTCTGGCCTCATTTACAGAAGGATGACCAAAGAGCATATTGTCATCAACAAATTGTTGATGGGTGATAACAGGGGATCCATGGACAGAGAGTCCTCTAAGATCATGGGACTGAACAACATGCTTTATAATATGGCCTAGACCCTCAGCCATAATGATGAAAAGAAAAGGGGATAGAGGGTCACCTTGACGAATTCCTCTTGAAGGGTGGTACGGTTAGAGGGGATCCCATTGACAAGAACAAAGCAAAGTGGGGAGGAAATAAGGGTCATCATCCATCTAACCCAGGTCACACTGAATCCAAAGGCCGTTAGCAGCTGTTTTATGTAGGTCCAATTGAGTTTATCAAAGGCTTTGGAAAGGTCGATTTTCAACAACATACCTGCCTGTTTGTTTTTCTTGAGAGAATGGATGGTTTCATGAGTCAGAATAATACCATCCAGAATTTGACGACCTTCTACATAACTAGATTGCTCTGGTGAGATGAGAAGAGGGAGGAGTGGTTTGAGGCGATTGGCTATGACTTTCGAGATAATTTTGTAGATGACATTACAGAGGGCAATAGGCCTGAACTTCTCCAGAGTGCTTGGTTGCATGACTTTGGGAATAAGAGCGATGAAAGTTGCATTGAGTGAAGGGAGTAACCAATGCATTGCTCTTGATTCTTCTACCACATTCCAGACATCTGCTTTGATTAGATCCCAAAAGTGATGGTGAAAGTTGGACGTGAAGCCATCAGGTCCAGGCACTTTCCCAGCCTTCAGTTGATTTGAAGCCTCTTCGACCTCCATGATAGTGACTGGTCTTAACAATAATTGATTATGCTCCTCTGTGATGAGTTTAGGAATATGCTGAAGTATCTCATTGATAGCACGCTGTCTGTCTATGGGTTGCTCTTGATGAACAATTTTGAAGTGATTTGTGAGCTCTTTCTCTATGTCTTCCTAATTCTTTTGTCTCATTGTGAGTTTTGAATGTGTGAGATTGTATTGTTCATTCTTCTTTGTATAGTTGTACGATGAAAAAACTTGGTGTTTCATTCCCCTTCTCTTAGCCATCTAATTCTTGACTTCTGTTTCCAGAGCAATTCCTCTTATCTACCTCTTTCATCTAGTTGTGTTAGTAGTATTTGTTCCTGTCTAGCATATTCCTCTGTTTTGCCTTCTAGGATGATCTTCTGTTGTAGCTCTGTCATGCTCTACTCAAGAGCTTTTTTCTCTTGAAGGATGTTGCCAAAGGTGGTGTAGTTCTAGGTTTTGATTTGTTTTTTGATATGCTTCAGTCTTTGCTGGAATTGGTACATGAGTGAGCCACCATTGGGAATGAAACTTTCCCATGCTGATTTGACCACTGTATTGAACTCAGGGTGGGTAAGCCAGAAAGCTTCAAACTTGAATGGTCTTCTATTAGATTTTTTGGGATTTTTCCATTGCAAAGAAATGGGCCAATGATCCAAGCCAGCTAAGGGTAAGATATAGGTGCATATATCACCACCAAGATGAACAAAATTGTTTGAAATTAGAAATCTATCCAACCTGGATGCTATTTGCTGAGTGCCGGCTCTTTTGTTGTTCCAAGTAAAGATGTCGTTATCAAAAGGTAAGTCTATTAGACTATTGTGTTGAATGTAGTCTTTGAAGTCATTACTTTCTTTGTCCAGCTTTCGTCTGCCTCCCAATTTTTCCTCCAGCTGTGTGATCATATTGAAGTCTCCTCCCATTATCCAAAGTGGATAAGCTCTTGGAGCGTTAAGAATCTCCAGTGTTTCTAATTGCGTACTTTCCTGAGGGAAGTAAACATTGGTTAAATGTTCATGTATGTTGGTGTCAATCAGGTGGAACATTGCTTGAATGAAATAGTGTGAAGCATGGAAATTTGTTAAGGATATATGTTGAGTATTCCATGCTATGGCTAACCCTCCCGAGGCACCTGTTGCGTCGACTGTTACTGTTTGACATCCTGCCTAGGCTTTGGATAATATGGATTCTAATGTGTTGGTGCTGCATTTTGTTTCTTGCATGAATACAATGTATGGTTGTTCTTGCTGAATCATGTTCTTCAACATTTTGTACTTCCCAGGACCATTAAGTCCTCTTACATTCCATGAGATGAGCTTCATGGTTGACTAGTAGGTAAGGATCGGTAATATTTGGTCAACTTGGAGCACCTTCTCGACTCCACTAGCATTTCCCCAATTAATATGGTACATTATAGATCTATCTTTCTGCCTCTTTTCTTCCCATCTTTAATGATATGTTTCCCATCCCATTTGCCTCCTTGCTGTATGCCCAAAGTATTATGCTGATGCACTCTTGTGAGCACTACTTCCAAATTTTCCAGTTGTCTTTCTGGTATTGTGTCGAACTCTTTCCTTTTGCAGGCTTGCTCTAGACTAAAAATGTCTATTTCCCCGAGATCAAAGCTTTCTAGTTCTTCTTCCATTAAGCTTTTTTGACTGCCTCCTTCCTGGTGGATTGGTGGCTGAGAAGGTTCTGCCGGAGTATCATCGATGTCCATACTTTTATCAGACCATAGGGCTTTGTACTGAACAAGGTTGGTGTTGAGTTGCAAATCTGAGGCCGGCTTTTCAGAGGAGATGGCATTCAAAGGATGACTGGTTTTAGAGTGGATGAGTGTGGGGGATAGATGGGTGGATGGAACAGAGCTTGGCTTTGCTAGCATAGGCGTATCTGATTCAGGCTGTTCTAGATTTGTCAGAATATCAAAGCTGTTGCTGGAGGATGGCAAATCAGAAGATGGAGCAGTGCTTTTTGGTGCTGAGGGAGGTTTTTTGGTATGCCTTTTCCTGCTGGCTACCTTGGTAAATCCTTCTGGATCAGACTTGTTTCCAGTTTCTGTGGTTTTAGGCATCATGTTTAAGGGATAGTCACGAAAGAGGTGACCATGGGCATGGCATCTCCTACATCGGAAGGGTACATGTTCATAGTCAAGGGGTTGAATCCATTCAAAGTCGTCGTGAAGAAGACTTACCGTGTCCGGTAGCACGTGGCCCAACTTCATGTAAATGCAGATCCGTGCGTAGGATGTGTATCTTCAAAGCTTAGTTTCCTCCGCTGCCTTTATGAACTCACCTAAACCATTGCCAATGGTTGTTAGTGAGTCCTCATCCCAGTATTCCAGTGGAAGTGAGTACATGCGGATCCATACTGGCGCCCAGCTGAAATCTTCCTTATCAGGGTTGAATCTTTCGACCCAGTCTCGTAGATAAAGACTTGTTGCATTGAAGAAATAGGGTCCTCCATCCAAAACTCGGTTCCGGTCTTCAAGGCAGTTGAATGTGGCTATGAAGAAGCCCTTAGGGCCCAACTGTAGAGTTACATGACCTTTAGGCTTCCATTTCGAGGTGATCCAGCCTTGCAGGGCTTTTTCAATTGGCCAGAAACCTATGAATTTTCCAATCAGGGCGTGATCTTTCATATATTGTATTTGCGCATTGATCTTGTGACTAGGCAGCTCGATCTTGGGCCTTTCTGTGGCAATGGGCTTGCATGTGGGTGATGAAGCTTTCTTTGGTTTGCCAGATGTTGTGTGTATGTTCGCCTTCTCGTATTCCAGATCTTCTTGTTCATTCTTCTCCGTCTGCTGCGTAGGCTGTGCCTCAGGCTTCTCTGCGTTCTTAGTTCTGCTCTCAGTTGGGTTTTCATTATTGTAATTTTTGGGGGGAGGCGCTGATGCCTCCACCGTCATACTGTTAATTGTCCTCTACATTCAGAATCACAGAGTCAGTCCTGACGAAATTTTTGTTTGGGCTTGAAACGCTACGTGCTCAGACTATGTGTCGTGGAAGGGTTTGTCATGAACCCTAAATCCTTAGTGCGCCATTTTCCTCCAGAGCTTCCAGTCCCTTGTATTCTTAGTATTAAATGACAACTAGCATTACAAATATGGAGATCCCCCTATTTGTTTAAGAATTCAAACAAAAAAAAGGAGTTTTGAAAATGATATGAAATGATTGATTTTATAAAAACGTCCATGAGATCATCAATCTATGGGATGGGAGAATTACAACATGAGACAATTCATCTTTGAAATGTAGATGCAAAAATCTAAGAGGAAACATGAAATCAACAAGGTTCATTTGATTGATTCTCTTAAGAGAAACACAGGGCATGGAAATTTCACAGTGAAATAATATAAAGGGAAAGGAGGTAAGCTTGATTTTTTACCTGAAGCAATGTAGCCATAGGAGCCTGCAATAGAAGACATACATTCTGAAACTCCTAAATCTTACAAAAACTTTGCAAGGCTGAAATCAGCTACATGGGCCTCAAAATTGGAATCCAATAGAATGTTGTTGGACTTTACATCACAATGTATTATAATTGGGCAACAATCATGGTGAAAATAATAGATCCCTTTAGCTGTCTCAATGGAAATTTTGTATCTGGTAGCCCATTGTAAATGCCCACCTTTCTTCCCATGTAGTAACTCTCCTAGGTTTCTGTTTGGCATGTACTCATAAACAAGCATATTGATTTCTTGATTTGAGCAAAACCCCAACAATCTCACTATATGGTGATATAAGATCTTTCCCAATGTCTGAATCTCTGTAGCAAATCCATGGTCATGAGAAGATCTTCTTACAATCCCAGACAACCTCTTCACTGCAAATTCCTCCCCACTCCGCATTGAACCCTTGTATACAACCCCTGCTCATCCCTTCCCTATAATATTTTCCTCTTTCAAACCTTCCAGGACATCTTCACAGGTGAAGTCTAGCCTCTGGAAAGTCGTTAACTTCCTAGATCTTGTAGCATTACTCTTCTTTAAAGTCTGGGCTTTGATGATGGCAATAGAGGCAAATACTAGTGAACATAATAGTAAACCTATAACTAGAACCATCTTTATAGTCAAAGAAAATGAAGAAACCTTGACATGAGTGTGATATGAATTGGAATGAACTATGTAAGAAGGAAGATACAACCCACACAATTTGGTGGCATTTGAAGCCTTGGCCACACCAAAATTTCATACAATACATCGATAGAATGTGGACCCCTTGCAAACTCTAAGTTTAACAAAGGGGAGTCTACATTGAGGTGGTCTATTGAAACCCATTGAAAAATTGATGGCAGAGGATACATGGAGGCAACCCCCTATTTTTAAACCACTAGACGTATGAAAAACCAACAAGGGTAAGTTTATTTATAAATATGTATATTTGTGTAATTTATATATAAAATATTTTTGTTTTCTGGCCTATGTATCTAGATTATTGCATACTTAGCTCATTAATTAAAAATTAAAATGGTTATGACAATTGCATAGTAATTTTTTTTAAATGCATTTTTCTCTGAAAAATAAATCAAAATAAAAAGTGTGCATGTTAAAGTTTGATTAGATTTTACATTGCATGGTTAGATAGATCTAAACGATACTTTGCTACATTCAAAATTCAAAAGTAAATCCCTTTCCCTTCTCATAATCTATGTTGTTTCATTGAAATCCATTTCCCTTCTCATCATCTTTGTTGTTTCATCGAAGTAAAAGATAAAAGTGCATTATGTATTTTTATTTCTTTATTAACCAATTCAATATATTTTTAAGTCTCGAAGACCATAAATGTTTCACTTCATAAACTTCAAGTAACAAAAAAAACATTACAAGCAAGGTAACATAACAATGATTTTTTTTGTTGGGTTGTGTTATATTCTTTCCATGACAAGCCCACATAGTTAACCGGGGGTTAGAGGGGGGAGGAGCCCCCCTTCGTTGCGCTGATTCCGTAGCAGGGGGGGGGGTCACAGGGGGTTTGAGCAGTGCAGATAACCCCCCTCATCGAGTGGGAGATCTAAATCTCCAGGAAAACCTGTAAAGGTGGTGTGCTGGAAATGTGGAAAGGAAGGGCACTACAAAAGGGACTGTAAATCTAAAGCTCTTGATAAAGGAAAGGGATCTCATGATGCTCCTTCTGCAGAGGAGAAAACCTCCTCAGATGAAGATGGGGGTGTATACTTGGCTTATTCAAGTACACATGTAGATCATGAGGCATGGTTGATTGGCTCAGGTGCATCCTTTCACTTCACTCCCCATAGAGAGTGGTTCTGCGAGTATGAGAAATATGATGGTGGTGATGTCTTCTTGGGGGATGACAGGAAGGCTAGAATCGAAAAGTAAATTTGAAGTTGCGAGGTGGAAGGGTTAGAAAACTTATACGTGTTCTGCATATTCCTGCATTGGCCAGAAATCTAATTTCTGTAAGCAAGTTGGATGATGCAGGTGTAAAAATAGTGTTTGAGAAGGATACCTACAAGATTGTTCGGGGAGCATTAGTATTGATGCGGGGAGCTCGGATTGCAAATCTATACAAGTTGCAAGGTAGCACTATTGTTGATCGGTGAAATAGCTCTGTGGTTCCTGAAAGTGGAGTAGAAAATCTAGTGGTCTCTGGAGAGAAGACCATGCTTAGGCATCAAAGGATTGGACATATTGGAGAGAAGGGCCTTTGAATACTTCATGGTAAAGGTATGGTAGAAGGTATGAGCAATAACTCTCTGGATTTTGATTTCTGTGAAAATTGTGTATATGGGAATCATAATCATGTGAGTTTCCCCTCTAGTGGTAAGAGGGTGAAACATATATTAGAACTTGTGCACAGTGATGTGTTTGGACCTGTGAAGGTTCCATCACTAGGTAAATCCGTGTGCTATGTATCATTTATAGATGAAGTCTCAAGGAATACACGAATATATTACCTTAAGAAGAAATCTGAAGTCTTTGACAGGTTTAAAGAATTTAAGGCTCTGGTGGGAAACCAGATAGAGAAGAAGATAAAGGTGTTAAGGACAGATAACAGGGGAAAGTTTTGCAGTAAGGAATTTGAAGAATTCTGTAAGTGTGGTATAGCATGGCAGAAGACTACTCCATACACACCTGAGCAAAATGGAGTTGCAGAAAGAATGAACAAGACATTGATGGAAAGGGCAAGAAGCATGCTTAGTGGTGCCGGGTTAGGACAAGAATTCTGGGCAGAGGCAGTGGAGACAGCATGTTACCTGGTCAACAGATCACCTTCATCAACGTTGGAGGATAAGACTCCACAAGAGGTATGGACTGGTAAGAAACCCTCTCTTTCACATCTGAGGGTATTTGAATGTGATGCATATGTACATGTTCCAAAGGAGAAATGAACCAAGTTGGATAGTAAATCTAAAAAGTGCATATTTATTGGGTATAAGGATGGTTTAAAGGGTTATAAGCTTTGGAACCCAGTAATAAGGAAGTATGTGTATAGCCGAGATGTGGTGTTTAGAGAGGTAAAATATGTTATTAAACATGAAGTCCAACCAAAGGAACTTGAGAAGATAGAGTTTGAGCTTAAGAAGGAAGAATCAGAATCTACAATAGAAGAGGAATCAGAAGATGAAGAGCCACAAACTATGGGTGTGAGAAGATTAGTTCAAGAAGGAAGACAACCAGAAAGGTATAGTCCATATGCTTTCTGTTAAAATTTTTCTTTATCTATTACTGACGATGATCCAAAAACTGTGAAGGAAGCAGTAGATTCAGAGAATGACAAACTCTAGAAAGAGGCCATGGTTGATGAAATGGCATCTTTGCACAAAAATGAGGCTTGGGATTTGGTGGAGTTTTCGGCTGGAAGGAAACCTGTTGGTAGCAAATGGGTGTTCAAGAAGAAGACAAATGAAGAAGGAAAGGTAGAGAAATACAAATCTCATTTGGTAGAAAAAGGTTATTCCTAGGTGTCGGGAATTTATTTTGGTGATATTTTTTCTCCTATTGCCAAGGTAACCTCTATTAGATTACTTTTATCTGTTGCTGCTGCTTTTGATTTTGAGGTAGAACGGATGGATGTGAAGACAATATTTCTTCATGGGGATCTGGAAGAGGAAATCTACATGAAGCAACCTGAAGGCTTTGCGATGAAGGGTAAGAAAGAACTGGTATGCAAGTTAAAGAAGTCTCTGTATGGGTTGAAACAGTCACCAAGGATGTGGTATCAGAAATTTGATACATTTATACGGGGACTTGGCTTCACCAGAAGCAAAGCAGATCACTATGTGTATTTTAAGTTAATTGGTGACTGTGTTATTTATCTGGCCTTGTATGTGGATGATATGTTGTTGGTTGGAAATGACAAAGAAATTATCCAGGATTTGAAGACCCAATTGTCCTCCAAATTTGACATGAAAGATCTTGGTGCTGAAAACTATATTTTGGGCATGGAAATTAAAAGAGATCGGGCAAAGAGGAAGCTCTGGTTAAACCAGAGGAAGTATGTCGAGACAATACTACAGAGGTTTAATATGCAGGATAGTAAACTGGTGAAGGTTCTTATTCCTGTAGGTGTGAAGTTATTTGCTGAAAAGTGTCCCAAGTCACAAGAAGAGGAGGAGGACATGTCCCGTGTTCCATATGCAAGTGTAGTCGGTAGCATGATGTATGCAATGGTCTGTACTAGACCAGACATTGCACATGCAGTGGGAGTATTAAGTAGGTTTATGTCAAAACTAGGGAAGGAGCACCGGACAATAGTGAAGCGAGTTTTCAGGTATTTTCGTGGCACTAGTGATTATGGTTTATGCTACCAAGGAAGACTAGGATTGGATAGAGTGTTGGATATCCGTGGCTTTGTTGATGCAGACTGGGCTGGAGATATAGATCAGAGAATATCTATAAGTGGGTATGTGTTTAACATATTTTGAGGTGCAGTTAGTTGGATGAGTAAGAAACAATCTGTAGTGGCACTATCACCAACAAAGGCATAATACATGGCAGCCACTCATGTAAGCAAGGAAGTAGTTTGGTTGCAGAGATTGTGTTCAAGTATGGGGTTAGTATAGGGAGCTATAAGGATAGACTGTGACAACCAAAGTGCAATTTTCATGGCAAAGAACCCTGCATATCTTTCAAAGACAAAGCACATTGATGTTCAGTATCACTTTTTTAGGGATATGATAGAAGACAAAAAGGTGTTGTTGGTAAAGGTGGACACTTTGAAGAATACTGCAAATTCATTGACAAAATCTGTGAGCTCTAAGAAGTTCTCTTGGTGTAGAGAAAAAATGGGCATTGTAGGGCTGGATAAATGACTAAGCTATGTTGTGGCCCCCTGTGGAAAGAAAAAAACAAGTGGGAGAATGTTGCATTGTGTTATATTCTTTCCACGACTAGCCCATGTAGTTAACTGGGGGCTTAGAGGGTGGGCGAAGCCCCCCTTCGTTGTGCCGATTGCGTAGTGGGGGGGGTCACAAGGGGTTTGAGGGGTGTAGGTAACCCCCCTCTATGGGGTTTGGGGCAGTGCCCTAGAAAATTTTGGTTTTGGACCCTATGTTAGGTTGGGTGGACCTATGTATGGTTTTGTGCATGATTTTTGCACATGGTTTTGGACGCAATGGTTTTTGGTCCATGGTTTTGGATGCGATGGTTTCTGGTCCATGGTATTGGATGCTTTGGCATGTATAAATATGTATTGTAACATTGAAAGGAACATAATGAAAAATCAAGCTGGTACTCCCAGTTTTTGGATCCAGGGGAAATCTCTGTGTATATGTGTTTTATGTGTTATGCTCTCGCATTGTTTATTTTTTGTGTTTTAGAATTCGTATCTAGGTAATTTATGTACAGGGTTAAAACCTACAATGTTAAGTTTATTTATGTATATGTATATTTGTGTCGTATATTGGAATGCTTTCATAATCATTTTGATAGGATTTGTTTTAAAATAGTATAATTTTAAGATTAGATTAATTTGTTCTATGAAAAAATGGAATTTTATTTTTAAATATTTTTTAATTTTAATGTTAACATATTGAATTAAGTTTTATGACAATGGAACTTTCTTAATAGCGAGAAAACCATTTTTTTTTTTTTTAGATTTTAGAATAAAAAATTACAAGCTACGAGAGACATATGGAAATTGATTTTGGACTATATCTTTTTGTAATGGATATTGTATCTATCACACATTCAATAATTGATTCTAGGTGACCATGAGGCTACCTTAAGGTGGTGAGCAAACATTTCATTGGCAATCCTAAAGGACAAAATGGAGGTGGGATTCACCTAGACGTGTGTGTGCACATGGGAGGTGTTATGCATGCCACATGTTTGACCATTATAAGTGTCCCCATAACTACCTTTTGACCACTATCTCTAAGTGTATAAGAGGTAATTGTTAGAAAAGCACCCTAAAAGTTCAAATTTTGATGACTTTTTTGGGGGGGGGGGGGGGGGGGGTTGGTGGGTTAGGTTTCAAAAACTACCCCTAAATTCATTAAAAATATTTTAGAGGTGGTTTTGGAAAGTGTTATGAAACCAGCTCAAGAAAATATAGAAAAGATAGATCAACGCCTTAGAATTCAGCCTCTTCGAGGGGCAACCTCCTTTACATTACATAAATGAACAATTCTTCGATGATACAAATGAAAATACCTCCTTTCTATATATAGGAGTCTAAGCAGTCATAACATAATTAGAGCCGACATAACAATAATAATGTAAGGGCACAATAATAACAATAGTGGGCTTCTATGGGGCACAATAGTAACAATATGGGCACTACATGGGTACATCAATATAATAAGTGGGTTGTACTAATAACAATAAGGGGTTACACTAGTAGTATAGGGGCCTAACATGCCCCTCTCCTTCAAAAAGCATTGTCCTCAACGCTTGAGTAGTTCTTGATGCTTCTGTATAAAATTCTTGTCCTCCCATGTGGAATCTTCAGCAGGTAAGTTCTTCCACTTGATGAGATACTCTGAAATTGATCGATTTCGTAGCTGTTGGGTTCTTGTTTCTATGACTACTCCAGGTTCCAACATGATTTTTCCTTCCTCTTCAATTTCTGGTAATATTGTTTGAATTGGGATCTTTTGCAACTTTTGAATAAGTGGCCATACTTCTTTGTCCTTCTTCCATTCATCCCTTGCTTCGTTTATCCAATCTAGTTGGATAATAGAAATAGCACAAAACAATGCTTCCACATCCTCATCCTTGAAGAGTCTTCCCATTCGGTAAGGTCGACATTTTTTAAGTGCATGTAGTATTGCCAACATTTCCTTCTCATAAATAGCTTGCTTTAGATGTAGCAGTAAAAATACCCAATCACCTACATCAAAACATTTTTCACTATGATGTTGATCTACCTGTTGTTTCATTTGATTTTTCACCGAAGTGGCGTTATCCTTTAAAAGTTGGAGAACTTGTTGTTGATGCTCGATGTGATCTTTCACTACTTGAACCTTTTTCTTCTTGATATGTCCTTCTATCTCTAGAGTTTGAGGAGTGGTAATTTCTTCCGATCCTTTAGAAGATATGGTCGGATTCATTTCTTGATGCTTGATGTGATCTTTCACTTCTTGAACATTTTTCTTCTTGATATTTCCTTCTATCTTGATAGTTTGAGGAGTGGTAATTTCGAACAATGAATTACAAGATATGGTTGGATTCATTTCTTCTTTCTCAATGTGATCTTTCACTTCTTGCACATTTTTCTTCTTGATATGTCCTTCTATCTTGAGAGTTTGAGGAGTGGTAATTCTTGCCAATGCTTTACAAGATATGGTCTTATTCATTTCTTCTTTCTCTGGGGTGGGGTCCTGGCGTATATCTTCTTTTTTTGATGTTTCTTGATCCTTTTCTTCCTCCTCTTCATATCCTATGTAAAATAACTTCTTCTCGGCACACTTATGACCTTTAGTGCATTTTCTATCACAATTGTAACAAAGCCCTTTTTCTCTTTTTTCTTCCAATTGTTGTGGTGTAACCCTTGTAGGTTGTGGAAGGCTAGGAGAAACAACACTTCCATCATTATAGTTGTGAGGGGTACGCTTCCTGGTTTCCATAATTTTTCTTTCCACTATGTCACAAAGCCCTTTTACTCTTTCCAATTGTTGTGGTGTTGCTCTAAAGAAGGTGTTTCTCTTTGTATCCTCATAATGTGCTATCATTTCCTCCGTGAAAATTGACCACGTAACAAGTTTTTTACGAGAACAAAGCCCTTTGTACCATAAAAGTTGATCTGGTTCTAAATATGAAGATGCAATACATACCTTTTGTAACAGTTGTACACCATGTAGATCAAAATATTGCTCCATCTGAAGTATCCAATTTACTAGATCCTTGCCATCAAACTTCCTCATCTTGCTTTTTCTTGATTTTAGGAGCTCGACCTTGAAACGACTGTAACTCTGTACTTTCAGATCTTAAGTTATGAAATTGCTACCTGTAGTAACCCTCTGTGTCCTCTTTCCAATGCCACCAGTCTGATCCAAATTGGATTCTCCAAGAAAAAGTTATGCACAATCTCCTAAGATGACCTGAATATAGACCTTTCCAGAAGAGAGAGCTTGTATGAAGTGCCACGTCTCAATTTTTCGAATTTTGGCTTTGAAAAAGATATACAAGAAACTACAGTCCGTCCTCTTTTTGTACCTTCTTACGAAATTTCAATCCAATCCCTAGAGAGAAAGTTATGACGATTTTCCCCAGGTCACCTGTTTGGAATGTAATTCAAGAGTCTGCAAAAATACCAACTTCCTCAGATCATATCTCCGAAACTATAGCGTGAAAAGCTCTGAAACTTGGACCCGAGGTTCAGCGTGCTTTTTTCTCAAATGGGTTTTTTTTTGCAACTTCTGAAACGTCGCAGAAAAAAAGTTATAGCGAAAATGCCACGATGACCTGTTTGGAGCAGCGAAACCCTAGAATCCAAAGCTCTGATACCAAATGTTATGAAACCAGCTCAAGAAAAGATAGATCAACGCCTTAGAATTCAGCCTCTTCGAGGGGGAAACCTCCTTTACATTACATAAATGAACAATTCTTCGATGATACAAATGAAAATACCTCCTTTCTATATATAGGAGTCTAAGCGGTCATAACATAATTAGAGCCGACATAACAATAATAATGTAAGGGCACAATAATAACAATAGTGGGCTTCTATGGGGCACAAGAGTAACAATATGGGCACTACATGGGTACATCAATATAATAAGTGGGTTGTACTAATAACAATAAGGGGTTACACTAGTAGTATAGGGGCCTAACAGAAAGAGTGCCACAAGCCAAGCCGCGCCTAAAGGCATTTTTTTGTAGTAGTGTTTGAATTCCCTATCACTTGTAACTTTAGATTGATGAAGTGACACAATTAAAGGGACTAACATAGACAATTGATTAGTATTATAGTAGTACTTGTTAGGTAGTCATATTTTTGTTCATAGACTAAATTAGTCATTCACATTAGTCAATTTTAGTTGTATTACTTATTAGCTAGTTGTATATTTTTACTTGAGACTAAATTAGCATTTATGTTAGTAATTTTTAGTTGGGTCACTTAAAATTGCTCATTTTTTGTAGTATTTCACTTGGAAAAGCTACGGTGACTAATGTTTTTAGTTGCATAGTAACTAATTTACCATTTTCTACTAGTGTTCAAAGCAAAGAACCAAATTAATCATTACAAAATGATCTAGGAAGAGGAGAAATAACATGCCCATCAAGGGTTGAACATATATAGAACATATTAACTCAGGCCTCTTTACTATTATCATCGAAGTGATTTCAATCTAATTGATGCATTCCAAACAACAAAAACATCCCTTTCCTGCCAGTTATCACACAAGGAAAAAATTAAAATCACCTGGCATTTCATCACGAACATCATGCATGATAGTTTCTCTAAGCTTAACATTTTATAATATGTTTACTATATATATATGGAAATTATTTCATCCCAATTTATTTTTTCCAATATTAAAATTTCCCAAATAGCATTTCTATTTTTCTTCCTTATGTATAGGTGACACAAAGGTAAAATCATGGATGAAGATGATCAAGAGGGAGGAGTTGGATTAACTTGATCTAGAGAAAGGAGCTGCATTGATAGAGTAGGGGACTGAAAATCCTCTTACCAATAAATCCTCACTTAAATAAATGTGGGATTTACTCAAAAAATCAGGAATAAAAAAATGAATCACAATATAGTGTACCATGAAATTAAGACATTGCTCCGAAAGTCAACTTATAAATATGAAAAGCTGAAAGATGTAGATAAAACCTCATATAAGAGAGCATTCAAGGAAGTTAGATGAATCACAATGATGAAATGAGAAGTGGTTCGTTGTCCAAATTTGGCAATTTGGATAAGCTGGTAGTAAGAATCACCATGATAGATATTTATCGAAGATAGAACCATTCCACTAGTAACTTCTTATTTGGTGCCGACTAGCCTCAATCAATATCACAATAGCAAAAGGAAAAGGAATAGCTGACAAGCTCTCACTGCCTCCCCTTCGACTCGCTCCAAATTTTCACAAATCCATATTCCACCCACAAAATTCTCCTCCTCCACCATCACCTTCTCATTCATTCCCTGTTATCTCTCTCATTAAACTCATTCTCAACACATCTCCGCCTCCTCCTCGCACGACCAAGTCTAGACCCCAAGTCAATGAAATCCAAGACAAAAATAACAAGAATCTGATCCTTGAATCACTCTCCAGTCCTCCATCAATAGTCGAAGGCGCGCAAGACGTAAAAGGAGTTCTCCATCCGCAATTGTGTTCCAATGCTCATGTGGGTTTTGAAGAAGGGCCTCCACGACTTGGTATCCAAGAAGGTACTTCTTCATGTAAGGGTGTCACGGGCTATAGAAATGGTAATTTCGGAAGCCATTCATGGAGGAAATAAATCTTAGAAACTGATGAGTTTCTTTTACACTCAATTCTTCAACAAGATGGGAGTTTGGGTGAAATTCTAGATTCAGCCCTGGCCCCTAATACAAGAAGGGGATATTTTGGAAATCTTAAAGGGGATATGTGAATTTAGAGAATGGAAGAAGGCCTTGGATGTATTTGAATGGATGAGAAACCATGAGGATCACAAGCCAAATGCACAAATAATTGCAGTCATGATCAAGATTTTAGGCATAGAGGCTCAATGCTCTAAAGCAACTGACTTGTTTCATAATCTTCCCCTAGAAGGTTATCCTATGAATGCCTATGCCTATACCTCTATAATTTCTACTTATTCCTGTAATGGTATGTATAGAGAAGTGATCTCTCTATTCAAGAGAATGGAGGGTGGATGTGAACTAAATGTTGTCACCTACAATGTAATGCTTGATGTATACGAAAATATGGGTAATTCTTGGAACAAAGTTGTATTTCTTTTTGAGGAGATGAAAACTCGGGGAATTAGACCTAATGAATGCACCTACAATACCATTATAGTTGTATGTGGTAGAGGAGAGTTGTATGAAGAAGCATCCAATATTTTCAAAGAGATGAAGGCAGAGGGATGTCCCCCAGGTAGAATCACATACAATGCTCTTCTTAATGTCTATGGGAAAGCAGGGTTGCATGGATAAGCTCTCAGGATTTTCACAGAAATGGAGAACAACAAAGAGTGCCAACTTGATACTGTCAACTACAATGAGTTGATTCCATCTTAATTGTACTATTGTATTATGTAATGAAGCTACTGCTTTGATGGATACAATGGTAAGAAAAGGAGTGGAGCCTGATGTTTTTACATACAAAATATTGATATCTACATTTTGGAAAGAAGGAAGAGAGGAGAAATCCAAGGTGGAATTTGGCCCTAGTTGCCAGTTTTAACACAATCAAAATTTTAAAATATCCTCTAAAAGACCAAATAGAAAATGGGGTAACAAATCCCATGACATCCAAATTTTGATCTATGGTGGGAAATCCTTAAAGTATCTCTGAATAAATATGTCTCATTAAGGCCGAGGACAAGAAGAGGTACAATGACTCACTAATTTGGTAGTTGAAGAAGTTTGAATCTTGGTTTGTAAATTTGGCCCTAAGTATCCAAGGCAACATGGAAGGAAGTGACCCCCTTGGAAGAGTTTTATAAGGGAAGGCCACATGAGGCCTTATATAAAGATCAAAATAAAAGGACATCCCTCATAAAAAGTTCTAGACATGTATTTAAAGAATGTAGATAACGACCCATCCAAATGTTGATAAAGACAATAGAACATCCCTTGAATCTCATAATAAATGGGGGCATATACAGATGAGGTGATCCTTTAATTCTAGTATCTCATGTATATGGAAAAGCTAGCAGATGTTATTAAGAAGAGGAAGGTCATTATGATTAGTTTCAACTCGACGTGAATGTAAACCCACTTTGAATGCACCAAGGGGGATCTGAAGGGAAACATCTGGTGCTCTTGTGTATATGTGGTTAAAAAAAAAGGCCCCCTTTCATTTTCATGAAGTGTTCTTGGTACAAATCCATGTTAGAGTTGAGGCCTTGAAAAGATGAATTTTAAGTACATTGCATATATTGTCTATAAATAACCTCTCTAATAACCTGACACAAACATAAAATAATGTCATTTACATTGGAGGTTTAAATCACCTGAATTGTGTTACAACTTTAATCTCTCCCACACAAAAAAATTTCATGCTTCCTTGTGATGATGCTTAAACCCTATTGGAGAACAACTTCACAATGTAAAAGGAATTTAAACATGATGTAACTTTAATAGTGCCCCACATTCACCCTATGGCTCACCACTCATGGCTAATTTAAGGCTATTTCAAGCATTGATGTGGATAATATCATTTTATTTTCACTTATGTATATTATCCTACATTGAAACAATTGAGTTTATAGGTTAAGGACTTAAGATTTAGGGGCTTTAGGTGTCAGTGGTTAAGGGGTTTGAAGTTAAGTTGTTTAGGCAGTGAAGGGTTAGGGATTAAGTGTCACAGGTTAAGAAGACAAGGAGTTATGGCTTAGGAGTTGGTTCATGGATTATAGGTTAGGGTTTACTGTCTTAAGATTTAATGTGTCAAGGGGTTTATGGGTTATGAGTTGTGAGTGTAGGGGTTAAGGGATTATGGATTTGGGGTTAAGGGGATAGGGGATTTAGGGGTTATGGGTTAAGGGATGATGATTTTTGATAATTGGACTCCTAATCCCCTTATCACCACTATTGGGGGCTCCCCTATCAATTCCTCTTGCTACCATCCCTCTAGGTCCCCTAGATCTTATGAAATTAAGTCCTAAGCCGCCTTCTCATTCTCTAATTCTAGGATTATAGATCTTAGTAAACCATGATTTTACCTCTGATTTATACCATCCATGCATGCCTTGTGCCCCCTTGCCCTGTTCAATACACCATAACATACCCCCCACAACCTTTTTGGTCATGCCATTCCACTTTTCCTAATGTTATGAACCCCCAAATTTGGTCCCAATGCCCCTACAACTACACCCTTGGGCCCCCTTGGCTAAGGGATTAAACACATTAGGGGTTATGGGTTGTGATAAGGGAGCCCCTAATCCCCTTATCACAACTAGAAATAGGCTCATGAACACCATCAATATCTACTAGAGGTGCTGCGATGAAAGCAATAATGAATACAAAAGTTGTGGTCAATAGGACAGGGATCATCATGATGTTAATCCATCCAATGTAAAGATGGTTTTCGATGCTAGTGATATCGTCACATAAAATACCCCATAAATTTGTGCTTTGGGACACCCCTAGGATTCAATAATTAATCCAAACTAAGAGGATTTGTTGCTGAGGTGACAATGGCAACAACCTTGAGTTGACACAAAGTGACACTTTGTGAGCCTTGCACAACTAGGGTGTTGGTTTCATCATCAACAAGAGGCATAATTGACAAGTGGTAAACATCTCACATTTAGGGAACTTGGTCACAAATATTTATGCACGTTTTTCCACTAAGGGTACCTTTCACATTTCCCAAGGCACAAATTACATATTTGGATGAATTGTGGATAACTTGTCACATTCCACTAGCTGCATGTATGAAGAAGAGCTCCCATCCTTTAAGAATATTTTGGAGGATTTCATGACATAGTCAAGGGTCACATGTATAAAAGATGAACACCATAGCCAAGAATATGAAAATTGGCATTTGTGTTAGGTGTTAGGGAGTGCCATGGAAACACAAGGGGGAGCTAGCTCAAAATGAATGGAAATGAACGAATAAGAGTGTGTGATAGTGAGTGTGAGTGACTTTTAGGTGTGTTAAGGAGGGAGTGACAAGGTTATATGCTAAGAAGTGCCAAGGAATGCTAGATTTCCAAGGCATGTCAAGGAGTGCTTGGGAGTGCCAAAGCATACCAAGGAATGTAGGGGGTGCTAACATGTACCACATAGTGCCAAGGGATTGTTAGATGTGCCAAATGCTATGGCATGTCAAGATGTAAACTATGTTGCTGAGTTATTTTATGGCCATAGTTCGATGTGAGCCTTGACATGGTAACTTGTAACTTGTTAAGTTGGATAAGTTGAAATTATGAATGAGTCACCTAAGATGAGTTATAGACAGTTCTTAGGTGAACAAGGCATAGTCTAGTTGTAGTATTTGTAACTTGGTCAAGTTTTTGTAGTCAAGGCAAGACTTGGTTGGGTTCCCAAGTCCAAAAAAAAGTAAGGGTAGTTGTGAGGGCATTATAGCTAAGGAGTGCCAGGGCATGCCAAGGAATGAAAAGGCATTCTAACACATGTCGAGCATTAGCAATGCATGTTGAGGAATGTTAGTGAGTGTTAGAGCATCACAAAGGAGAACTAGGTCAAAATACATGGAAATGAACAAATAAGTGTGTGTGCCAAGGAGTGTCAATGAATTCTAGGTGTCTCAAGGACCAAGTGTTTTAGGAGAAGGCTAGAATAGGAATTATAGGAGGAAACCCTATGGTTACAATTATAAGGGGTTGGTGAAAGAAATTTTGAATAAAGGGAGACACTAGGTTGGGCACAACATTTTTTTTGCAATGACTTGGTTGGGTTCCCAAGTCGTAAAAATAGTAAAGCTATGTATAAGGGCTTGACAATTAGGGAGTGCCAAGGTCTACCAGGGAATGCCAGGAGGTACTAAAACATGCTAGACAATTCCAAGGCATGTTATGCATGCTAAGAGAAGCCAACTGCTAAGGCATGCCAAGATGTGATGGGTGCTAAGGTTTGACGCGAATGCATGCTAGGGAGTGTTTGGGACAAGTGCCAAGGAAACACAAGGGAACACTAATTTCAAATGCATGGAAATCAAGTTTCAATGAGTTCCAGGTGTGCTAAGGAGAGAGTGACAAGGCATGCTATGCAGTGCCAAGGCATGCTAGAGTGCTAGGGAAGCATACCAAGATTTTCCAAGCACCAGCTGTGCCAATGGGTGCTAAGGAGTGTTAGGGAGTTCCAAGGAAATATAAGGGAGCACTAGATCAAAATGCATGGAAATGAATGAATAAGAGTGTGTGACAGAGAGTGTCAATGAGTTCCAAGTGTGCTAAGGAGAGAGTGCCATGGTATGCTAGGCTGCACTAAGTCATACTATATTGCTAGGGTGATATGCAACCAAGATGTGGTAGGTGCCAAGGCGTGTCAACATGTGCTAGGTGAAATTAACGCATGCAAATGATGTTGTGAAACTAGATCAAAAAAGATAGAAAAAATAGATCAACGACTTCAGAATCATCCTCTTCGAGGGGGCAACCTCCTTTACATTACACAAATGAACAATTCTTGGATGATACAAATGAAAAAACCTCCTTTCTATATATAGGAGTCTAAGGGGTCACAATATAATCAAAGCCGACATAAAAATAATAATATAAGGGAACAAAAATAAAAATAGTGGGCTTCTATGGGACACAATAATAACAATATGGGGGTAATAGGGGCACACCAATAACAATAAGGGCTACAATGACAATAGTAATAGGGGAATCACTAGTATTTTAGGGACCTAACATGACCCTCTCATCCAAAAAAAGGTTTTCCTCAATGCTTGAGTAGTTCTGGAAGCTTCTGTATAAAATTCTCATCCTCCCATGTGGAATCTTCAACGGGTAAGTTCTTCCACTTGATGAGATACTCGAAATTAATTGATTTCGTAGCTGTCGAGTTCTTGTTTATGTGACTACTTCAGGTTCCAATATGATTTTTCCTTCCTTGTCAAGTTTTGGAAATATTGTTTGAGCTGGGAGCTTGTCACCAATAACCTTCTTTAAACATGAAACATGGAAAATTGGGTGCACTCGGGAAGCTATAGGAAGCTCCAATTTGTATGCCATAGTACTAATATTTTGCAACACCTTGTACGTACCATAATAATTTGGTGATAATTTATTATCATTCTTAGCTTGCTTGAGGGACATTTTTTGATATGGTTGTAGCTGTATACCCAGTCACCTACATCAAAACTTCTTTCGCTACGATGTTGATCTGCCTTTTGTTTCATTCTATTCTGTGCCAAAGTTAGGTTATCCTTTAAGAGTTGGAGAACTTGTTGTTGATGTTCAATGTGATATTCCACTACTTGAACCTTAGAATTTTCTCTTAAATATGATGTGATGGATGGTGGGTGATATCCATAAAGTGCCATAAATAGTGTCATTTTTTCTGCTGTATGGAAGGAAGTGTTATACCACCAATCAGCCAGGTGTAACCATTTGACCCATTGTGTCTGTTTATCAGATACAAAGCGATGAAGATATCATTCCAAACATTGTTTACAATCTCAATTTTCCCATCAGATTGAGGATGATAAGATGAGCTATGAGCTAACTGAGTACCAAGACAAGAAAATAATTATGTCCAAAAATTTCCAGTGAAAATGGGATCTCTGTCTCTTACTATAATCTTTGGGTTTCCATGTAGCTTTTGAATTGTTTCCATAAATGCAGTAGAAATTGTACTAGCTTTAAATGGATGAGATAATGCACAAAAGTGTGCATACTTGGTAAGTCTGTCAACTACCACCATGATGAAACTCTTTCCTTAAGACTTGGGTAAACTTGTGATAAAATCCATTGAAACCTCCTCCCAAAGTTGACTTGGAGTGGATAAAGGTTGTAATAGACCGGGGGTCTTAATTGTTTCAACTTTATTTTGTTGGCAGACCAAACATTCTGCCACAAACTTATGAATATCAGATTTAAGGCCATCCCAAAAAAATCCTTCCCAACCCTGTGGTAAGTTTTTAAAAATCTCCAGTGCCCTCCTAAGGGAGAGGTGTGAAATTCAATAAGTGATATTTGTACCATAACGAATCATTTTTCTAGCTAAATGTATCAGATGTACTAGGATATTGTTGTAACTTTTGAATGAGTGCCCACACTTCTTCGTCATTCTTCCATTCATCCCTTGCTTTTTTTATCCAATCTGTTTGGATAATAGAAATGGGACAAAGAAATGCTTTCACATCCTCATCCTTTCTTGAGAGTGCATCCGCCACAACATTTTGCTTCTCTTTTTTGTAGATGATTTCAAAGTCATAACCCAACATCTTTATGACCCATTTTTTCTGCTCTTCTGAAGATAATATTTGTTCTAAAAGGTATTTAAGACTATCATGATTCATTTTTACCTTGAAGTGTCTTCCCATTAGGTAGGGTCACCATTTCCTAAGTGCATGTAGTATTGCCAACATTTCCTTCTCATAAATATCTTTGTGTAAATACTTTCCTTTGATTAGACAACTTTCGAAAGCAATGGGTCTTTCTTCTTGCATTAAAACAACACCAATTCCATTTCTCGAGGCATCACATTCCACAATAAAGGTTTATGTGAAGTCCGGCGTAGCTAAGACTGGTGCTTGGCACATTGTGTCTTTAAGATGTTCAAAGGCCTTCGTTGCTTATTGAGTCCATAAAAATGCATCTTTCTTCAATAATGTTGTTAGAGGTGCTACTATTCTCCCATAATTTTTAACAAACTTGTGATAATACCCTGTCAAGCCAAGAAATCCTCATAGATTCTTTATGGATGTGAGGATTTTCCATTCCTTAATGGATTTAATTTTGCTAGGGTCTACCTTAACACCTTCATGAGATACAATATGACCAAGATATTACACCTCTTGAACTCCAAAGAAACATTTGGAGCTTTTTGCATATAATTGTTTCTCCTCCAATAGTTTGAGCACCTTGTCAACATGTTGAACATGATCCTTCTAAGACTTTCTATAGATTAGTATATCATCAAAAAATACTAACACAAATTTTCTAAGGAAGGTTTTGAAAATGGAATTCATCAAACCTTGAAATGTAGAAGGTGCATTGGTAAGGCCAAAAGGGATGACCAAAAATTCATAATGACCCACATGAGTTATAAATGTTGTTTTAGAATGTGTTCAGTCTTCATTCTGATTTGATGATATCATGAACGAAGATCCAACTTGGTGAAGTAAATTGATCCATGCAATTCATCCAATAATTCATCAATGATAGGAATGGGAAACTTATCTTTAATAGTGAGCTTGTTGAGCTCCCTATAATCCGGACACATGCACCATGATCCATCCTTCTTGTGCACCAATACTATTGGAGCAGAGAAAGAAATTTGACTAGGTTGAATTATAGCAGCCTCTAGCATTTCTGCAACCATACATTCAATTTCACTCTTTTGGGCATAGGGATATCTCTAAGGCCTAATGTTTGGAGAAACACTTCCTGGAATCAAATGAATATCATGATCATGATCACGAATAAGTGGGAGACCTTTGGGAGTCTCAAATACCTTGGAATGATTGTCCAAGACTTTTTGGAGATCTAGAGAAATAGATGATTTCAATGTGGGAACCTCTAGCGAACATAATTGTGCAATTATGCCTAGTTGTTATTTCTTTAGAAGCTTTGTCATTCCATTAGAGTTGATTATTTTTCTTGGTTTCCCTGCGATAACTCTTAATTCAACATCCTTTCCTTCTAAGAAAATTTCATGAAATGTTCTTGCACTACAAGAAAAAAGGACATTGGTGAGGGGTGAAAAATGTCACCATAAGCTCACTGGTGACCGTCAAAAGAGCATTCGTCACCAAAAATTGAACGTCACCAAAGGTGGCATCACCGAAAGTATAGGTGTTGTAGTGACATATAAAGTCCGTCACTAATAATGATTTATACTGATGGATAACGACCGTCACCATTTCATATGAGAAATGGTGACAGACCATAGCCTCTGTCACCAAAAACTGAATTTCACCAAAAGTGGTGTCGCCAAAAGTATAGGTGTTGTATTGTTGAAAATTAAAACCTATTGTACCCAAGGATTGTAGCCATTGGACTCCTAGTACAACATCAACACCACCCATTGGAATGGAAATCATTGGGTTATTCAATACATATTCTTCTATGGATAGCTTGATATTATGGCACTTTCTAGAGAAATTTATGGTTCCTCCACTTGCAACCATCACTTGACACTCTGGTGTTGGATATAGGAAGCAATTCAATTCCTTGGCTATCTTACAATGAATTAAATTATGGGTATTGCTCGAATCAATCAACACTATTAGCTTTTTCTTCTTGATATGTCTTTCTATCTTGATAGTTTGAGGAGTGGTAATTATGGCCAATGCATTACAAGATATGGTCAAATTCATTTCTTCTTTCTCTACGGTTTGTTCCTGGTGTATGTCAAACACACACATGGAAGCAACATAATATGAAAGATAAGCATGAGAGTACATTTTTTATTAACAAAACATATACATTTATAGTACATGGTGTGACCGTCCGGTTCCACATCCCAAGGTCTCTTGGACTTCGTTTGTCTATTTGGCTTCCACACTAACCCTTAGAGGATTAGGTGTCCAACATTCCCCCCATTAATCCGAAGGGTTATGTATGAGTCCAAGAAGAGAGATGTAATACAAAATGTGCAAAAATGCATGGCAACACTAGGCTGAATGTGCTCTCTGAAATCTTGGTATAAAGGAGGGTGGTTTATGGATGACCACCAACACTAGAACGCTTAGTGCAGTTCCTGGAACTCTTCCAATTCTAGCATGAAGCTTAAGTCTTCTGCTAGAGGAAGTGTTCTTGATGTTTTGAAGAGGGAAACCTTCAACCATGAAAGGGAGGTCTCACCCCGCATAAAAGGGAGAATCTCAACCTGAAAAGGGAGGTCTCAACCTGTGATGGTTTAAGGATGACCAACAACTCTGGAATGCTTAATGCAATTCCTAGAACTCTTCCAAAACTGGCAAGAAGATGAAGTCTTCTGCTAGAGGAAGTGTCCCCAATTCTATTCCTGGAACTCTTCCAAAATTGGCAAGAAGCTAAAGTCTTCTGCTAGAGGAAGTGTCCCAAATTACCAATTGAAGGCATGCTCAGGGGCATCTTTGTCTCTGGCTACAACTTTGAAACTGGTGTGGCAGGTTGTGGCTTAGGCTCGCTTGATGTGACTTTGAAGCTTGTAGATGACCATCATTTCCCCCCTATCAAATACAAGGTGAGATGATGGAGACAACTCAACTGTAAGACTGTTCAATACTCTTGAACAAGTTCTGACATGTGACTGAAATATCTTCTTGGCTGTTGATGCCCATTGCCAAGAAGAGATCCATCCAAGATGAATCTTTGTTCTTGCAGGAGGTTTGTTTCTGAAGCATCTATTTGAATAATCACTGGTTTTATGACAGTGCTTACATGGATGAAGATCAAAACAATGATCTTTCAGATGGCCAACTCAATCACAATGTTGGCATTCCACAATCTGTTGCTGTGGAAGAGGGGTAGAATCTGAAACAGCTGGAGGTGAATTGTCATGAAGGAATCCAACACTTTGAAACTAAATGGGCTTTGAGTAGTCTGGAATATGAAAGGACATCTCCTTATCATATCCAAGACCTATTCTATGCTTGTTGTGGACAAGGTCTTCCCAAGGTCTGATGATTGGCTTGGGAAGTGTAGGCTGGACTTCTAAATCTGCATTCACATCTGCTCTTGAATCAGCCTCAACTTTACTGTCTTGATTATTTTCTGCATGTTGATGGGAGTCAATTTATGATTCAAAAGGAGAATTGTTTTAAACAAAAACAAGTTCAGAATCATGACGATACTTTTGTAACTCCTCTTGCTGTAGTTGTGATTCTAGCTGCAGAAACCCTATCTTTTCATGTGCATTTTGCATACAGGATTGAATGTCCGAAAGAGAGGCTTTGTTAATTTTGACTGTGCTGTCAGTAGTGGACCTGATTAGAGTTTTCAGTAAATCTAATAAGCCATGAATTTTTGCCATTATTCAACCAAACAAATGGGTAAAGTGTTAAGAAGCCAGGTGCACAATGTTGTTGCAAATCCGCACCAAAACAATATGCCAATTTAAACATACATTCCCATGCATTAAGGGCTAGCGTGCTCTCTCTCTCTCAAAGCATAAACTTCAACATTTAAAAAATAGGGTCAAAACACAGTGGGTATATGGTAAACATATTTTTTATGGAAAGTGAAAATAGAACTAAGGTTCACTTGGGGGTGGACTACAAAACCAGAAAACACAAAATGCCCTTACTGTCAACTGAAAAAGGGTATTACAAGAACTGATTTTTGATGATGTTGAGTTCAGTGCCTGAGCAATGAGGAAATGAGGCACAAATACCATGTTAATGGCCAAATCCAGTGACCTTCAATCTGGAATTTCTGCTTCAATGCAACAACCTCTGAGTTGTTCAAGATGATGATGAGACCAGTTGCACCTTACACAAAGTTTTCAGGCCCAATAGATGCAACGAAACCACTTTTGTCTGTGGAAAGGGACCCACGCAGATCTGAAGAAGTGACTGTGAGAAGAATTCAAAATTAACCCTCAAAATTCTTGTGCCAATGAAGTAGGCATGCTATCAGTGAAAATCTCCACAACATTCCAGCGTCCACCTTCTGCTTTCAACTCCAAAAAATGTATCTCCCATCCATGCAATGCGTTCTTTTATATATAACTGTGGGTAACCAAATAACATTGTGAGACACTAATTTCACCGGCAAGTTTGACCAACGTAAATTGGGATGGCCAGCGTAGGAAGCCTTAGTTTTTCCCTTAAAAATAGAACCTCTGAAATCCTATTTTAGTCTGAGTTCTGAAGGGATAAATCTGTCCCACGTTCAGATATCAATGCAACTTGGCTCCATTTGATATCCAGTCATTTCCAAGAGTCTTCAACGAACTCAACACACTTCAAAAGAAGCATAACAGAATGACCAATGCATACGCAACATCATATCACATTGCATGATGGTCGCATTGTTCAAACCACCTTCACAACGAGCGTATGAAGCAGAGGTATCACATGTAGCATTCAACGTTGTATTCAGAAATACAATGTATTGCAAATTCTTTCTCCACATAGTTCTTTTGGACAACACATATTCAACGATGTAACCATGCCCAATTGCTTACTTTATTTAATTAATTTCCAAATAAAGAATTGTTCCCAAAAATGTTTCACCTTATTCAAACAGAGGTTTTGTAACTCTCTTTATATAAGGTGGGCGAATTTAATTACTGAGGAGTGCCTTGTAATTAATCATTTTAGTCATGATTGAATGAAGTTTTTTCCTCCATTGCACAAACCATCAATAATTTCACGTGCTCAATCTCTAGAATAACCATCTATTTGAAGATGAGAAGATGCCTTTGAACGCAACTGAGATTGCCAAATAGTTGAGAGTGTTCTTGAGGCTCTCCTTCTCTTCAACTAGTTTGTGGTGTATTCCAGCTACAAAGCCTTTTTTTTTAAACATAAGGACCAGAACCATGCATTGTAAGCCTTACAGAACCAAAACTCTCTGAGTCTATTAACCTGTTAAAATCCTCACGGAGCCACATGGCCATTATCAAATAAAACCAAATTAAAATCCTAACTGGTGCATTCATCATTGTAGCCTCGAATTCGAGCATTGAGAAAAAACATCAGTGTAGAGAATACAAAATAACAATGTACATGCGTTAAACACCGTAAGAGGCAAAGCCCTCCAAATTATCAAAGGAGGAAAAGACAATCAAATATATTTAAAATAGGTTATTGCACTTAAACAAATACAGTCTGTCGAGGCCTTTAAATTGTAGCACAAGCTAGGCTATTGAAACAACATAAATAATAAATCTTATACGGGTTTGAACAAAAACATAGATCACCCAGAACTGGAAATGCACCCGTGACATCGCCCTGAAGCAAAACCCTAATGGTTTGAACCTGCATGCGAAGGAGGAAGGTCGGCGAACTGTAAGCTGAGGGAGGGTCTCCTGGTGTTGAAAATCCCTTGGAAAAGTGGAGAGTCGAAGTAGCAGCTCGACAACTGACAATAGCCAACAATGGTGAACATTGGAAGGGTTACAAGCCCTCCATCGCTGAGAGTATACTCACAAAGGAATCTTACTGAAACATACAATGCAAATGAAGTGCGGAAGGCAGGGTTGGTTTGAGTGGTTACTGGAAAGGAACCCATGGTTGCAAAGAATCCGCCTATGGATTCAGATACAGTTGCCATTGACCTCGATGTAACTTCAACCTCCACGAGTCCTATGAAACAACACCCGACATAGTTAATGGAGCTCCCAGTGATCGTCCACACCCACTTCAATTACATCGATATGATTTCCAGTGAAACCCGTTACTGTATGACTGCGAGCTTTTTAGCGAGAAAGTAGCTGGACTTCTGTGCTATCATTGTCATTTACGTAACTGTGACAGATATTTTCATATATCATGTGTGTATCTCCCTCTAAAGATGCAACATCCTTCTTATGAGCAGCAAATGCTTGTACTGTGGAAGGTTGGAACTGTTTAGACTACAGTTAATTTATCTGTTCAACTATAACGGAATTGAGCAGGTGGAATATGGAATTGAGCGCAACACTGAGACTAAGAATAGAATGAATACCATGATTGATGCCAGCAACAAATCAGTGTGTCAGAGAGCATCCAAAATGGTAGAGCTACACTTCTGCAATGGTAGAGAGCATTTCTGGAATCCACTAGAGCCAGGGAGTAGGCGTAGATTTCAGAGCATTAAAGTAGGATTAGCCTGACGAAACGGCTTGGATAGCAAATGATTTCATGCAGGAGCGGTTATGGAAGACAACAACTATTGCACATTTGTGCAGTTGGGTAGCTTAGGAGAGAGAACAACTAGATTTTTAGGTAAAGGAGCATCTAGTGCAGAGAAGAACCAAAGTTTCAGTGAAGCAGTTTCGAAAGGCACAAAAATGATAAGGAGAAGTGCTCAAATCTACAAAGGCCACAAAACAATGGATCAAATTAATTATGCAGGGCAGGGATACGCCTGCTCTGATACCATGTCAAACACACACATGGCAACAACATAATATGAAAGATAAGCATGAGAGTACATTTTTTATTAACAAAACATATACATTTATAGTACATGGTGTGACTATTGGGTTCCACATCCCAAGGTCTCTTGGACTTCGTTTGTCTATTCGGCTTCCATACTAACTCTTAGAGGATTAGATGTCCAATAGTGTATATCCTCTTCTTTTGATGTTTCTTGTTCATTTTGTTCCTCCTCTTCACATTCTATGGAAAATAATTTCTTCTCAGCACACTTATGACCTTTAGTGTATTTGCTATCACAACTATAACAAAGCCCTTTCTCTCTTTTTTCTTCCAATTGTTGGGGTGTCAACCTTGCAGGTTGTGGAAGGCTAGGGGAAACAACACTTCCATCGTTATAGTTGTGAGTGGTAGGCTTCCTTGTTGCCATAATTTTTCTTTCTATTTTTCTTGCCAACCTGAATGCCTTCTCCAATGAGTCAGGTTCCCAAAGGTGAATGTCATGTTGGATGTTATCTTTTGAATTCCCTATCAACACATCAATCCTATGCTCCTCTAGAATATCTTTTACCCTTATATTCAATTTTTGGAAGTCCTCAATGTGCTCCATCATTGAACCCTTTTGGTTGAGGTTTATCAATTGGCTAAAAAAAGTGTTGCTTTTTGTATCCTCATAATGTGCTATCATTTCTTCCATAAAAATTTCCCAAGTGACAATTTGTTTATGAGAACAAAGCCATCGATACCATACAAACTGATTTGGTTCCAAATGTAAAGTTGCAATGCATACCTTTTGTTGTTTTTGCACATTATGGAGATTGAAATATTGCTCCATCTATAGTATCCATGTTACGGGATGCTTGCCATTAAATTTCCTCATATTGATCTTTGGAACATGGTGGGTCTTCAATCCAATGTTAGAGTCTATGAAATCATGATTAACATTTCTTTTATTCTCATCATGACTTTCCTTTACTACCCTTTCACCATTAGTAAGCATTTCTTGTAGCAACTTCATCAAATCTATCTTCAAATCTTCCATGTTGCCTTTTAGTTTTTCTTCTATACCATCCATATTAGCATCCATGTCATTCATATTAGCTTCCATGCCATCCATATTAGCTTCCACGCCATCCATCTTAGCTTCCACGCCATTTATCTTAGCTTCCACACCTTTCTTTAAACCATCAATCTTAGCTTCTGTTACCTTTTGTGAGAGTGAAATTTGTTGCACTTGGTCTCGTAATTTTGATATATCATGTTGCATTTCTTCCTCTTCTTCATGAGTCATGCTAGAGATTTCAGGTTGCTTACTAGGTGTTTCCATTTTCTTTCTTTGGGGCATCAATTAATGATAATTATGCTTCATTATGCCCTTTGAACTTCAAACTAATTTTTCAACCCAAACTTATGCAAAATTTTAAAAAGACTACACACCTTTTTTCACTTTGTAGAAGCTCGATATTGAATCTATTGTATCTCTGTAATTGCAGATCTCCAAGGTCTGAAATTTTTTCCTGCGGTAGCCCTCTAAGTCTACAAAAACCCTAACTTCCTCAAATCATATCTCCGAAAATATAGCGCTAAAATATTTGAAATTCGTACCCGAGGTTTATAAAGAGATTAGCTCAAATGGGATTTTATTTTAGCTTCTTAAACTTTGTAGGGAAAAAGTTATAGCGAAAATCCCACGATGACCTGTTTGGAGCAGAAAAACCCTATAATCCAAAGCTCTCATACCAAATGTTATGAAATAAGCTCACAAAAATATAGAAAAAATAGATCAACGACTTCAGAATTTGCCTCTTCGAGGGGGGAACCTGCTTTACATTACACAAATGGACAATTCTTGGATGATACAAATGACAAAACCTCCTTTCTATATATAGGAGTCTAAGGGGTCACAATATAATCAAATCCGACATAACAATAATAATATAAGGGCACAACAATAAAAATAGTGGGTTTCTATGGGGCACAATAATAACAATATGGCAACAATAGGGGCACAACAATAACAATAAGGGATACAATGATAATAGTAATGGGGGAATCACTAGTTACATTATAGGGACCTAACAAATGAATAAATAAGAGTTTGTGATAGGAAGTGTTTGTGAGATACAGGTGTGTTGAGGGAGTAACAAGGTATGGTAGGTAGTGTTAACACATGCTAGAGGCCAAGGAAACATGCCAAGATGTGCCAGGTGCTAAGGTGTGTCAATGCATGCCAGGGAGTGTTATGGAGTGCCAAGGAAACAAAAGCGATCACTAGTTTCAAATACATGGAAATGAATGAATAAGAGTGCGTGACAGGGACTGTTAGTGAGTCCTAGGCGTGGTAAGGAGGGAGTGACAAGATATGTTAGGTAGTACCAAGGAATGCTAGAGTTCCATGGCAACATTCCAAGATGTGTTAATGCATGCTAGAGAATGTTAGGTAGTGCCACAAAAACACAAGGGAGAACTAGTTCAAAATGCATGGAAATGAAGAGATAAGAGTGTGTGATAGGGAGTGTCAATGAGTTCCAAGTGTTCTAAGAAGAGAGTGACAAGGTTATATGCTAGGCATTTCCAAGGCATGCTAGAGTGCTAGGGCATGTTAGGGAGTGCTAGGGTGTGCTAGGGTATGAAAAGCATGCCAATAAATGCAGGTGATGCTAACATGTGCCGCATGGGGCTAAGGGATTGTTAGACATGCCGGGTTTTATGGCATGTCAAGATGTAAACTGTGTTTCATAGTTGTTTTATTGCCATAGTTGGACGTGAGCCTTGAATTGGTAACTTGTTAAGTGGGATGAGTTGATATTGGACATGAGTAGCTTAAGATGTGTTATAGGCAGTTCTTAGGTGAACAAGGCATAGTCTAGCTGTAGTGACTATAACTTGGTTAAGTTGTTGCAGACGAGGTAGGACTTGGTTGGGTTCCCAAGTCTCAAAAAAATTAAGGGTAGTTGTGAGGGCATGATAACTAAAAAGTGCCTGGGCATGCCAAGGAATGAAAGGGTGTGCTAACACATGACAAACAATATCAATGGATGTTGAGGAGTTTTATGGAGTGGCAATGGAACACAAGGGAGAACTAGGTCAAAATTATTAGAACTGAACGAATAAGATTGTGTGCCAAGGAGTGTTAGTGAATTCTATGTGTCCCAAGGATGAAGTGTTTTAGGGAAAGTTCAGAATAGGACTTGCATGAGGAAATCCTATGGTTGTGATAAGGCGTGGACAAAGCAATTTCAGAGAAAGGGAGACTTTGGGTTGGGCACAATATTTTTTGCTAAAGAATTGGTTGGGTTCCCAAGTTGCAAAAAAAATAAGGCTATCTATGAGGGGATGACAACTAGGGAGTGCCAAGGTGTTCTAGGGAATGCAAGGTTCCCAAGTTGTGGGAAAATTTAATGCTAGTTGCGAGGGCATGACTGCCAAGGTGTGTTAGGGAATGTTAGGGCATGCTAGCATGTGCCAGATAGTATGAAGGCATGTCAAACAAGCTAATATGTGCGAAGTGTTAAGGCATGACAAGATGTGCAAGGGTGTGACAATGCATGCCAGGGACTGTCAAGGCAAAAAAAGGGAAGAAAAAGTTAAACTACAAGGAAATGAACACATAATAGGGTTAATAAGTCATCAATTTACCTTTACCATGAGGGGTATTCTAGGTACACCAACACTAGGTACCAATAGGTGCCAAGTGCCAAGTGTCAGTGCATTCTAAGTGCCAAATCGTCCTCCGTTGCTTCTCATCTACTTTCCAATAATTGATCTCAAATAACTTTAATTAAACCATGCCAAAGCATACCAAGTCATCTCAACGCATGCCAAACATGCTAAGACTTGCCAAGTTCCAAGTGCCAATGTGTGTCAGGGAGTGTGATGCATGCTATGAAGTGGCAGAGCATGTCGAAGAGTGATAAGGTGTGATAGAGAGTTCCAATGCATGTTGAGGAGTGTTAGGGAGTACTAGGACAAAACAAGGGAGCACTAAGTAAAAATTCATGGAAGTGAATCAATATGAGGGTGTGTCAGGGAGTGTCAATGAGTGCTAGTTGTCATGCCAAGGAAGGAGCGACAAGGTATGCTAAGCACGGGTAAGGCATGCCAGGGAATATTAGGGCATGTCAAGAAGTGCTAGAGTGTGCTAGGTAGTTCTGGGGTGTGCTAACATGTGCCAAATAGTGCCAAGACATGACAGGTGCTAAGACATGCTAAGATGTGGAGGGTGCCAGAGTATGCCAATATGATTTAAGGAGTTTCATGGAAACAAAATGAATAACCAAGCTAAAATGCAAGGAAATGAACACATAAGACGGTTAATAAGTCTTGACTTTATCTTTTTAAGAAGGGAATGCTAGGCACACTAATAATATGTTCCAATACATGCCAAGTGCCAATGTGCACCAAGTGCTAATGTATGTCAATGCAATATTATGCCAAGGTGTTCCATGGCATGATAGGGACTACAGGGCATGCCAACACATGCTAGGGGAGTGCTATGCTATGCTAGGGCATGCCTAAATGTGCTTGGGCATCCTACTCATGGCCGATGTTCTAGGTACAAAGATGTTCCAAGGCATGCAAGGTGCCAAGGAATGTTAGTGTGTTCCAAAGCATGTTAAGGTGTGCCATGAGTGTTGAGGAGTGCTAGGTCTCTCTCTGTAACAACCCTGAAATCAAAACATGCAATTAATTAGATTAATTATGCGATTTACAATCAATACACCTCTATTCAACTAATTAGCATAGAATTTTCAAAAGCACGAGCAGAGACAACTTACCTGTAGTGATGATATTCCTTACTTGTAATTTCAGAGTTGAACGCTATTTGAATCCTGCTAACCACAACAAAGTTTTGGGGATGACTCTCCACCCAACCGTAGGCTTAGCTGCACATAATCTTTCTATAGTTGGCCACCTCCGAGCCCTCAATCAACATACCACTGTCAGGGAATCCATTGTCTCACAACACTTTTCTCCCAAGAGAATGGATGAAGGAATGATCAATGTCATCCTCTTCTTCATCTATTAAATAGACCAAACAATGGAAAGGGGACCACATGCACACACTCCATGTGTCAACATGCAACTTTTATTTCTTTATTTTAAGTTTAACTTAATTTAGTAATTCTCTTAATATAATTATTTCTTATTTTATTCCTTTTTACTTTTTGATAACTTTACTTATTTTTACTATTTTTATAGTTCTCTTAATTTAACTCCTTATTTTATTTTACTTTTTGTTAACTTTACTTATTTTTACTATTTTTATAGTTTATTTTTTATTTATTTATTTAGAACTCCAGTATTGTTATTTACCATTTTATTTATTTATTTATTATTATATTTTCTTCATTATTTATTATTTATTTATTATTATTATTATCTTTTCTTTATTGTTTATCATTTATTTTCTTATATTTTAATATTATATTATATTATTTATTATTAGGGGACATTACACACTCCCCCTCTTTAAGGAACTTCGTCCTGAAGTTAAGTTGAATTATTGAACATTTTATTTATTTAATTATTTATTACTTCATGTTTTCCCTACACCCTCTGTTGAACTAGTATAACCAACAGGCATCGAAAGTTTTCACAACACCTGGGAAATATTAAAGAATCTCGGTCCTTTTTCCCACTTTTGGAACCAGGCATAAGCCTCATTTGTCTGTATCCTAGCCCAAGGCTGGCCCCAAGGCTGATGCCCGACTTAGACCTCATCTGCCCCAAGGCAGGCATCTGGTAGAATACTCAATGACTCAGGGCATCTCGCAAGGCTAGCCCACTCCCTCCACACCTACTAAGGTGCACAGCCCCAAGCATCGAAGTCCTTACAGCCCCACCAGATTTCGGCATCCCAATCCAATACCAGGTACCTAGCCTACAATATCAGGGACTTGGCCTCCTCAAGATGGTCCCATAGCCCTTAAAGAGCTATCCATCTAGAGCTAAAGGAACCACTGACATATGTAGTGTTCATTGAGTATGTCCCCAACCCATATGGTGTTACATATTCTCCCTTGCAGGTATGGGCTCCTATGAGATCATCAAATAAACCAACCCTCTCGGCCCATTTGTGGATTTCCTGTCAATCACCACATCTCAACATGCAACCATGCATTAGTTATAACATCATAGTATCATAGAAAATAATCCACATGCCAACTCTTGCATGTCATCATGATAGCATAAAACCATTGTTAATCACCACATTCTGAATAGTAAAGAACTGCATACCCTTGTATGTTATAAAATCTGCATGCAATTGTCACATGCTTCACCTTATGAAATACCGTCATAATTTATAACATCAACAAATATGTATCAAATATGTATCATGACATCACATAATAAATGAACCACATGTCAATATACATTATATTATAACATCATAATCCCTATGCATATCATATCCATCATGAACATACAACATCATTATCATATCAAACTAAATGAATAAGAACCACATGTGCATCATTATCCTCAAACCATCATATCATGAAACCTCATCCCGATATTACACTCAACAACCCTATTTTGACATAACAGTTAACTAAAACCATAATTGAAATCATAGTGTATGATTTAGATGTATCAATAAAATTTAAATAATAAGACATGATTTAGATGATCCACAAAAGTATATCTACTTAAGCTAAGCTATGCAATCCTAAAATTTAATAAGAATATAAGAAAAATCATGATGAATAGTATCTCCATCATCTCATTCAATAAAAATATAATAAAAATCATGATGAATAGTATCTCCATCATCTCATTCTAATAATAGGGTTACTATCTTTATAGGGTAGTTGCATAGTATCATAACATATATTGCTTCCCATTTCGACTTCAATTGGTGTGTACCTTTGTGAATTAGATTATTATCCTCTTGGGTTGATTACTCATAATTTCACCACATGTTACCTAAATAGCTAGTGTCTTCTTTACTTCCTCTGGTTACTTATGACAACTAAGCATATTATGTGAGTTTATGTTAGTTCATTTCCACTAGCTTGGTCTTAATGTAATCAGACTTTCATTACCTTGTCATGTACATGGAGCAAAGTCAAGCAATAATCACCACGATTCCACCTTAATCATTTATTCATATGTAACCTACAAATCACATTTTTATGTCTAAATTGTCATTTCATTAACTCTCTCTTACCATGTTTGTATAATAATAAAATATAATATCTACCGTTACATTAAATTTTCAATAACAATTATCGCTTAAAAAACAAATCATGCATTTAAAAAAAAAATTTCAATCATCACTAATTTTTTTTCTTAATAATATTCATATTAATAAACTAACTATATATATATTTAATCATAAAAATTCATATGTATATAACCTATAAACTTTATTACTTCATTTATCATTTTATTCGTAAAATAATATTATAATTAGTTTTATTTTATTTCATTTAGACCTACCATAATTTAAAAACACTAACATATATTTTAACAAAATCACTAACATATAATAATCTTTTATAACCACTTAGTATCAAGCTACACATATGCTTACCAACATAGTTAATGGAAATGGTTATTATGAATTCACAAATTTATAACAAAGACCCACGTATACCTTGTGTTAGAATCCCGCGTGGTATCATAACACTCATCGCTAGATATAATATATATTTTGTTAAATATGTCTTACACATATAGGTGATTTATAAAAACATTAATAACGATATAGCCTACGATTCTGCATTAAAAACATTAATTACATTTCCTTTTACCATGTAATTAAAAACATTAATGTAACTAAAAACATTAATTACATTAATTAAATAATTACATTAATTAAAAACATTAATTACATTAATTAAAAACATTAATTACATTTCCTTTTACCATGTTGCGAAGTTGAGAAATAGCCTACGATTCTGCATGATATATATATTTAATACCGTTTTGTTTTTTTTTAATTTCCTATGTAGTTATTAATGTCATTGTATACATACCATCCGTATTATTAAATAGCAGAAGGGAGCATATGGGTTAATTTTTTTTTGCTATCATTTTTGTCAAAAGGAATATATGCTATTTTTTTTAAGTGAAACTTATCACTTAATCACACCTCATGCATGTGACTTGATTTGGTTTTTTTAACATGCTTAATATTTCTTTTTAACATATTTATTTTTAGACATCTTTGTAATTAATATTATTGAGAAATTTAATTAAGTGTTTTTTTTAAATTTTTATCTAGAGGTCGCACAGTGTTGAAACTCGCTTTGATACTATATATAACAACCTCAAAATTAAAACATGTAATTAAGTAGATTACTTATGCGATTTACAATCAATACATCTCTATTCAACTAATTAGCATAGAATTTTCAGAAGCACGAGTAGAGACAACTTACTTGTAGCGATGATATTCCTTACTTGTAATTTCGAAGTTGAATGCTATTTGAATCCCACTAACCACAACAAAGTTTTGGGAACAAACCTCCACCCAACCGTAGGTTCAACTGCATATAATCTTTATACAGTTGACCACCCCTAAACATCCTTCTTAACCTTGTGGTAAGTTTTAAAATCCCGAGTGCCCTCCGAAGGGAGAGGCGTGCAATTCCATAAGAATATTTTATTTGAGTTGGGAATTCTTACAGAGGTATAAGTGATCTTTGTACCAAAACGAACCATTTTTCCAGCTAAATGTATCAGATGTATTGGGATCTTGTTGTAACTTTTAAATGAGTTCCCACACTTCTTCGTCATTCTTCCATTCATCCCTTACTTTGTTTATCCAATCTGGTTGGATAATAGAAATGGCACAAAGAAATGCTTCCACATCCTCATCCTTTCTTGAGAGTGCATTTGCCAGAACATTTTGCTTCCCTTTTTTGTAGATGATTTCAAAGTCATAACCCAACATCTTTGTGACCCATTTTTTTTTCTCTTCTGAAGATAATATTTGTTCTAAAAAGTATTTAAGACTATCATGATCTGTTTTTACCTTGAAGTGTCTTCCCATTAGGTAGGGTCGCCATTTCTTAAGTGCATGTAGTATTGCCAACATTTCCTTCTCATAAATAGCTTCGTGTAAATACTTTCCTTTGATTAGATGACTTTTGAAAGAAATGGGTCTTTCTTCTTGCATTAAAACATCACCAATTCCATTTCCTGAGGCATCACATTCCACAATAAAGGTTTTTGTGAAGTCCGGCGTAGCTAAGACTGGTGCTTGGTACATTGCCTCTTTAAGATGTTAAAAGGCCTTCGTTGCTTCTTGAATCCATAAAAATGCACCTTTCTTCAATAATGTTGTTAGAGGTGCTGCTATTCTCCCTTAATTTTAACAAACTTGTGATAATACCCTGTCAACCTGAGAAATCCTCATAGATGCTTTATGGATGTGGGGATTTTCCATTCCTTAATGGATTTAATTTTGCTAGGGTCTACCTTAACACCTTCATGAGATACAATATGACCCAGATATTCCACCTCTTGTACTCCAAAGAAACATTTGGAGCTTTTTGCATATAATTGTTTCTCCTCCAATAGTTTGAGCACCTTGTCAACATGTTGAACATGATCCTTCCAATACTTGCTATAGATTAGTATATCATCAAAAATTACTAACATAAATTTTTTAAGGAAGGGTTTGAATATGGAATTCATCAAACCTTGAAATGTAGAAGGTGCATTGGTAAGCCCAAAAGGCATGACCAAAAATTCATAATGATCCTCATGAGTTATAAATGTTGTCTTCGGAATGTGTTCAATCTTCATTCCGATTTGATGATATCATGAACGAAGATCCAAATTGGTGAAGTAAATTGATCCATGCAATTCATCCAATAGTTCATCAATGACAGGAATGGGAAGTTTATCTTTAATATTGAGCTCCCTATAATTCGGACACATGTGCTATGATCCATCCTTAATTTGCACCAATACTACTGGAGCAAAGAAAGAACTTTGACTGGGTTAACTATACCAACCTCTAGCATTTCTGCAACCATACGTTCAATTTCACTTTTTTGGGCATAGGGATATCTGGAAGGCTTCATGTTTGGAGGAACAATTCTTGGAATCAAATGAATATCATGATCATGATCACGAATAAGTGGGAGACCTTTAAGAGTCTCAAATACCTTGGAATGATTGTCCAAGACTTTTTGGAGATCTGGAGAAATAGATGATTTCAATGTGGGAACCTCTAGTAAACATAATTGTGCAATTACGTCTAGTTGTTCTTTATCTAGAAGCTTTATCATTCCATTAGAGTTGATTATCTTTCCTGCTTTCCCTGCGATACCTCTTAATTCAACTTGCTTTCCTTCCAAAGAAAATTTCATGAAAAGTTCTTGAAAATTAAAAGCTATGTACCCAAGGATTGTAGCCATTGGACTCCTAGTACAACATCAGCACCACCTATTGGAATGGAAAGGATTGGGTTATTCAATACATATTCTCCCATGGATAGCTCGATATTATGGCACTTTCCAGAGAAATTTATGGTTCCTCCACTTGCAACCATCACTTGACACTCTGGTGCTGGATATAGGAAGCAATTCAATTCCTTGGCTATCTTACAATGAATAAAATTATGGGTACTCCCTGAATCAATCAACACTATTAGCTTTTTCTTCTTGGTATGTCCGTCTATCTTGATAGTTTGAGGAGTGGTAATTTTGGCCAATGCATTACAAGATATGGTCAGATTCATTTCTTCTTTCTCTACGGTTTGTTCTTGGTGTATATCCTCTTCTTTTGACATTTCGTGTTCATTTTATTCCTCCTCTTCACATTCTATGTAAAATAATTTATTCTCAGCACACTTATGACCTTTAGTGTATTTGCTATCACAACTATAACAAAGCCCTTTTGCTCTTTTTTCTTCTAATTTTTGGGGTGCCAACCTTGCAGGTTGTGGAAGGCTAGGGGAAACAACACTTCCATTCTTATAGTTGTGAGTGGTAGGCTTCCTTGTGGCCATAATTTTGCTTTCCATTTTTCTTGCCAACGTGAATGCCTTCTCCAATGAGTTAGGTTCCCAAAGGTGATCCTCATGTTGGATGTTTTCCTTTGAATTCCCTATGAACACATCAATCCTATGCTCCTCTAGAATATCTTTTACCCTTATATTCAATTTTTGGAAGTCCTAAATGTGCTCCATCATTGAACCCTTTTGGTTGAGGTTTATCAATTGGCTAAAAAAGGTGTTGCTTTTTGTATCCTCGTAATGTGCTATCATTTCTTCCATAAAAATTGCCCAGGTGAAAATTTGTTTACGAAAGCAAATCCATTGATACCATACAAACTGATTTGGATCCAAATATAAAGTTGCAATGCGTACCTTTTGTGTTTTTTTCACATTATGGAGATCGAAATATTGCTCCATCTGAAGTATCCATGTTACGTGATCCTCACCATTAAACTTCCTCATATCGATCTTTGGAACATGGCGGGTCTTCAATCCAATATTAGAGTCTATGAAATCATGATTAACATTTCTTTTATTCTCATCATGACTTTCCTTTACTGCCCTTTCACCATTAGTAAGAATTTCTTGTAGCAACTTAATCAAATCTATCTTCAAATCTTCCATGTTCTTTTTTAGTTTTTCTTCTATACTATCCATCTTAGCGTCCATGCCATTCATATTAGATTCCATGCCATCCATATTAGCTTCCACGCCATCCATCTTCACTTCCACGCCATTTATCTTAGCTTCCACACCTTTCTTTAAACCATCAATCTTAGCTTCTATTACCTTTTGTGAGAGTGAAATTTGTTGCACTTAGTCTTGTAATTTTGATATATCATGTTGCATTTCTTCCTCTTCTTCACGAGTCATGGTAGAGATTTCAGATTGCTTACTAGGTGTTTCCATTTTATTTCTTTGGGGCATAAATTAATGATAATTATGCTTCACTACGCCCTTTGAACTTCAAACTAATTTTTCAACCCAAACTTATGCAAAATTTTAAAAAGACTACACACATTTTTTCACTTTGTAGAAGTTAGATATTGAGTCTATTATATATATGTAATTGCAGATCTCCAAGGTTTGAAATTTATTCCTGCGGTATCCCTCCAAGTCCTCTTTCCAATGCCACCAGTTTGATCACCACTGGATTCTCCAAGAAAGAGTTATGACAAATCTCCCACGATGACCTGATTATATAATTTTTCAGTATGGCGAATTTGTATGACGTGCCACGTGTCTCTGTTTTGACCTTAGGATATGAGAAAGATACACAAAAAACTATAGTCCATTCTTTTTCTGGAAATTCTTATGAAAATTTCAATCTAATGCTCAGAGAGAAAGTTATGACGATTTTCCCAAGGTCACCTGTTTGGAATGTAATTCGAGAGTTTGCAAAAGCCCTAACTTCCTCAGCTCATATCTCCAAAAATATAGTGCTAAAAGATCTGAAATTCGTACCTGAGGTTTAGAGAGAGATCATATCAATTGGGTTTTTATTTTATCTTCTTAAACTTCGTAGGGAAAAAGTTATAGCAACAATCCCACGATGACCTGTTTGGAGCAGCAAAACTCTAGAATCCAAAGCTCTCATACCAAATGTTATGAAACCAGCTCACAAAAATATAGAAAAAATAGATCAACGACTTCAGAATCAACTTCTTTGAGGGGGGAACTTCCTTGACATTACACAAATGAAAAACTCTTGGATGATACAAATGACAAAACCTCCTTTCCATATATAGGAGTCTAAGGGGTCACAATATAATCAAAGGTGACATAACAATAATAATATAAGGGAACAACAATAAAAATAATGGGCTTCTATGGGGCACAATAATAACAATATGAGGACAATAGGGGCACAACAATAACAATATGGGGACAATAGGAGCACAACAATAATAATAAGGGATACAATGGCAATAGTAATGGAGGAATCACTAGCATTATAGGGACCTAACAAATGATAAGAGTTTGTGACAAGAAGTATTCGTGAGATACAGGTGTGTTGAGGGAGTAACAAGGTATGGTAAGTAGTGCTAGCGCATGCTAGAGGCCAGGGAAACATGCCAAGATGTGTCAGGTGCTAAGGTGTGTCAATGCATGTCAGGAAGTGTTATGGAGTGCCAAGGAAACAAAAGCAATCACTAGTTCCAAATACATGGAAATGAATGAATAAGAGTGTGTGACAGGGAGTGTTAGTGAGTCCTAGGCATGGTAAGGAGGGAGTGACAAGATATGTTAGGTAGTACCAAGGAATGCTATAGTTCCATGGAAATATTCCAAGATGTGTCAATGCATGCCAATGAATGTTAGGGAGCACCATAAAAACACAAGGGAGAACTAGTTCAAAATGCATGGAAATGAAGAGATAAGAGTGTGTGATAGGGAGTGTCAATGAGTTCCAAGCGTTCTAAGGAGAGAGTGACAAGGTTATATGCTAGGCATTTCCAAGGCATGCTAGAGTACCAAGGCATGTCAGGGAGTGCTAGGGTGTGCTAGGGAGTGAAAAGCATGCCAATAAATGTAGGGGATGCTAGCATGTGCCACATAGGGCTAAGGGATTATTAGACATGCTAGGTGCTATGGCATGTCAAGATGTAAACTGTGTTTCATAGTTGTTTTATTGCCATGGTTGGACGTGAGCCTTGAATTGGTAACTTGTTAAGTGGGATGAGTTTATATTGGACATGAGTAGCCTAAGATGTGTTATAGGTAGTTCTTAGGTGAACAAGGCATAGTCTAGTTGTACTGACTATAACTTGGTTAAGTTGTTGTAGTCGAGGTAGGACTTGGTTGGGTTCCCAAGTCTCAAAAAAATTAAGGGTAGTTGTGAAGGCATGATAACTAAAGAGTGCCAGGGCATGCCAAGGAATGAAAGGGTGTGCTAACACATGGTAAACAATATCAGTGGATGTTGAGGAGTGTTATGGAGTGGCAGGGGAACACAAGGGATAACTAGGTCAAAATGCTTGGAACTGAACGAATAAGAGTGTGTACCAAGGAGTGTTAGTGAATTCTATGTGTCCCAAGGATGAAGCGTTTTAGGGGAAGTTCAGAATAGGACTTGCATGAGGCAATCATATGGTTGTGATAAGGTGTGGAGAAAGTAATTTCAGAGAAAGGGAGACTTTGGGTTGGGCACAATATTGTTTTGCTAATGAATTGGTTGGGTTCCCAAGTCGCAAAAAATGTAAGGCTATCTATGAAGGGATGACAACTAGGGAGTGCCAAGGTGTTGTAGGGACTGTAAAGTTCCCAAGTCATGGAAAAATTTAATGCTAGTTGCGAGGGCATGACTGCCAAGGTGTGTTAGGGAATTCTAGGGAATGATAACATGTGCCAGATAGTACGAAGGCATGTCAAACAAGCTAAGATGTGCCAAGTGTTAAAGCATGCCAAGATGTGCAAGGGTGTGACTGCATGCTAGGGAATTTCGAGGCAACAAAAGGGAAGAACAAGTTAAAATACAAGGAAATGAACACATAATAGGGTTAATAAGTCATCAATTTACCTTTTCCATGAGGGGTATTCTATGCACACCAACACTAGCTGCCAATAGGTGCCAAGTTCCAAGTGTCAATGCATTCTAAGTGCCAAATCGTCCTCCGTTGCTTCTCATCTACTTTCCAATAATTGATCTCAAATAACTTTAATTAAACCATGCCAAAGCATACCAAGTCATCTCAATGCATGCCAAACATGCTAAGACTTGCCAAGTTCCAAGTGCCAATGTGTGTTTGGGAGTGTGATGCATGCTATGAAGTGGCAGAGCATGTTAAAGAGTGCTAAGGTGTGATAGGGAGTGCCAATGCATGCTGAGGAGTGTTAGGGAGTAGTAGGATAAAACAAGGGGGCACCAGGTAAAAATGCATGGAAGTGAATGAGTATGAGGGTGTGTCAGGGAGTGTCATTGAGTGCTAGTTATCATGCTAAGGAGGGAGTGACAAGGTATGCTAAGCACGGGTAAGGCATGCCAGGGAATATTAGGGCATGTAAATAAGTGATAGAGTGTGCTAGGTAGTTCTGGGGTGTGCTAACGTGTGCCAAATAGTGCTAAGGCATGCCAAGACATGACAGGTGCTAAGACATGCTAGGATGTGGAGGGTGCTAGAGTATGCCAATATGCTTCAAGGAGTTTCATGGAAACAAAAGGAATAACCAAGCTAAAATGCAAGGAAATGAACACATAATAGGGTTAATAAGTCTTGACTTTATCTTTTTTAAAAGGGAATGCTAGGCACACTAATAATATGTTCCAATACATGCCAAGTGCCAATGTGCACCAAGTGCTAATGTGTTAGGTCCCTATAATACTAGTGATTACCCCATTACTATTGTAGTTGTATCCCTTATTAATATTGTTGTGCCCCTATTGTCCCCATATTATTATTACTCTGCCCCATAGAATCCCTCTATTGTTATTTTTGTTCCTTTATACTATTATTGTTAGGTCAGCTTGGTTATATTGTGACCCCTTAGACTCCTATATATATAAAGGAGGTTTTGTCATTTGAATCATCAAAGAATCATTCATTTGTGTAATGTAAAGGAGGTTTCCCCCTCAAAGAGGCTAAATTCTAAGGCATTGATCTATCTTTTCTATCTTTTTGTGAGCTGGTTTCATAACATTTGGTATTAGAGCTTTGAATTCTAGGGTTTCGCTGCTCCAAACAGGTCATCGTGGCATTCGCGCTATAAATTTTTTTTCCGACGTTTCAAATGCTGAAAAAAAACCTGTTTGGACCGAAATCATTCCGAACCGCAGGTTCTAATTTCAAAGATTTTTGCACTATATTTGCGGAGATATGATCTGAGGAATTTGGCATTTTTGCAGACTCCTGAATTAAATTCCAAGTAGGTGACCTAGGGAAAATAGTCATAACTTTTGTTTTGAGCATCAGATTGAAATTTCGTAAGAAGTAACATAGAGAGGATGGACTGTAGTTTCCTGTGTATATTTTTCAGATCCTAAGGTTAAAACAATGACACGTGGCACTTCATACAAGTTTGCTCTTCTGAAAAGGTATATAATCAGGCCATCTTGGGAGATTGTGTATAACTCTTTCTTGAGAATCTAAATTCGATCACACTGGTGGCATTGGAAAGAAGACATAGAGGGATATCGCAGGTCACAATTTCAGAACTGGAAGATCTGAAATTACATAGATACATCAGATGCAATATCGAGCTCCTACAAAGTGAAAAAAGGTGTGTAGATTTTTTTAAACTTTTGCTTAAGCTTGGTTTGAAAAATTATTTTGAAGGAATTCAAAAGGCATAGTAAAGTATTATTATCGGTAACTGATGCCCCAAGAAAATAAAATGCAAACACCTAGTAAGCAACCTGAAAGCTCTAGCATGACTCATGAAGAAAAGGAAGAAATGCAACATGATATATCAAAATTACGAGACCAAGTGCAACAAATGTCACTCGCACAAAAAGTAATAGAATCTAAGATGGATGGTTTAAAGAAAGATGTAGAAGCTAAGATATATGGCGTGGAAGCTAATATGAATGGCGTGGAAGATAGGTTTGAAGACAGGAATGGAAGATTTGAAGATAGATTTGGATACAGATTTGACAAAGTTTCTACAAGAAATACTTACTAATGGTGAAAGGGTAGTAAAGAAAACTTGTGATGAGAAAAAAATAAATGTTAATTATGATTTCATAGACTTTAACGTTGGATCTAAGAACCATCATATTCCAAAAATCAATATGAGGAAGTTTGATGGCAAGGATCCCGCAACATGGATACTACAAATGGAGCAATTTTTCAATCTAAATAATGTGCAAAACACACAAAAGTTACGTATTGCCACTTTATATTTGGAACCAAATCAGTTTGTATGGTATCAATGGATTTGATCTTGTAAGCAAATTGTCACTTGGGCAATTTTTACGGATGAAATGACAGCACATTATGAGGATACAAAAAGCAACACCTTTTTTAGCCAATTGATAAGTCTCAAACAAAAGGGTTCAATGATGGATCACATTGAGGACTTCCAAAACTTGAACATAAGGGTAAAAGATATTCCAAAGGAGCATAGGATTGATGTGTTCATAAGGACTTTAAAGGATAATATCCAACATGAGGTTAGCCTTTGGGAATCGAATTCATTAGAGAAGGCATTCAGGTTAGCAAGAAAAATGGAAAGAAAAGTTATGGCAACCAAGAAGCCTACCACTCACAACTATAAAGATGGAAGTGTTGTTGCCCCCAGCCTTCCACAACCTATAAGGTTGACACCACAACAATTGGAAGAAAAAAGAGCAAAAAGGGCTTTGTTACAGTTGTGATAACAAATACACTAAAGGTCATAAGTGTGCTGAGAAGAAATTATTCTACATAGATTGTAAAGAGGAGGAAGAAAATGAACAAGAAATGTCAAAAGAAGAGGATATACTCTAGGAACAAACCCTAGATAGAGAAGTAATGAATCCAACGATATCTTGTAATGCATTGGTTGGAAGTACCACTCCTCAAACTATCAAGATAGAAGGACATATCAAGAAGAAAAAGGTAATAGTGTTGATTGATTCAGGAAGTACCCACAATTTTATTCATTGTAAGATAGCAAAAGAATTGAATTGCTTCCTATATCCTGCACCAGAGTGTCAAGTGATGGTTGCCAGTGGAAGAACGATAAATTGCTTAGGAAAGTGCCAAAATATCAAGATATCCATGGGAGAATATGTATTGAATAGCCCAATGCTTTCCATTCCAATGGGAGGTGGTGATGTTGTACTAGGAGTCCAATGGCTACAATCCTTGGGTACAATAGCTTTTAATTTTCAAGAACTTTTCATGAAATTTTCTGCGGAAGGAAAGGAAGTTGAATTAAGGGGTATTGTAGGGAATCGAGAAAGATAATCAGCTCTAACGGTATGATAAATATTCTAAAAAAGGAACAACGAGGTGTAATTGCACAATTATGTTCACTAGATGTTTCCACATCGAAATCATCTACTTCTCAAGATCTCCAAAAAGTCTTGGACAATCATTCCAAGGTATTTGATACTCCCAAAGGTCTCCCACCTATTCGTGATCATGATCATGCTATTCATTTGATTCCAGGAAGTGTTCCTCCAAACATCAGGTCGTATAGATATCCCTATGCCCAAAAGAGTGAAATTGAACGTATGGTTGCAGAAATGCTAGAGGCTGGTATAATTCAACCTAGTCAAAGTTCTTTCTCTACTCCAGTAGTATTGGTGCACAAGAAGGATGGATCATGGTGCATGTGTCCGGATTATAGGGAGCTCAACAAGCTCACTATTAAAGATAAGTTTCCCATTCCTATCATTGATGAATTATTGGATGAATTGCATGGATCAATTTACTTCACCAAGTCGGATCTTTGTTCAGGATATCATCAAATTAGAATGAAGACTGATGACATTTCGAAAACAACATTTAGAACTCATGAGGGTCATTATGAATTTTTGTTCATGCCTTTTGGCCTTACCAATGCACCTTCTACATTTCAAGGTTTGATGAATTTCATTTTCAAACCCTTAGAAAATTTGTGTTAGTATTTTTTGATGATATACTAATCTACAGCAAGTCTTGGAAGGATCATGTTGAACATGTTGACAGGGTGCTACAACTATTGGAGGAGAAACAATTATATGCAAAAAGATCCAAATGTTTCTTTGGAGTATAAGAGGTGAAATATCTGGGTCATATTGTATCTCATGAAGGAGTTAAGGTAGACCCTAGCAAAATTAAAGCCATTAAGGAATGGAAAATCCCCACATCCATAAAGCAAATGCTAGGATTTCTTGGGTTGACAGGGTATTATCTTAAGTTTGTTAAGAATTATGGGAGAATAGTAGCACCTCTAACAACATTATTGAAGAAAGATGCAGTTTCATGGACTCCAGAAGCAACAAAGGCCTTTGAATATCTTAAAGAGGCAATGTGCCAAGCAATGGTCTTAGCTACACCAGACTTCACAAAAACCTTTATTATGGAATGTGATGCTTCAGGAAAAGGAATTGGTGTTGTTTTAATGCAAGATGAAAGACCCATTGCTTTTGAAAGTCGTCCAATCAAGGGAAAGTTTTTACACAAAGCTATTTATGAGAAGGAAATGTTGGCAATACTACATGCACTTAATAAAGGGCGACCCTACCTAACGGGAAGACACTTCAAGGTAAAAATGGATCATGATAGCCTTAAATACTTTTTAGAACGAAGATTATTCTCAAAAGAGAAACAAAAGTGGGTCACAAAGATGTTGGGTTATGACTTTGAAATCATTTACAAAAAAGGGAAGAAAAATGTGGTGGCAGATGCACTCTCAAGAAAGGATGAGGATGTGGAAGCATTGTTGTGCGCCATTTCTATTATCCAACTAGATTGGATAAACGAAGCAAGGGAGGAATGGAAGAATGAAGAAGAAGTGTGGGCACTTATTCGAAAGTTACAATAAGATTCTAGTACATCTGATACATTTAGCTGGAAAAATGATTCGTTATGGTACAAAAATTGCTTATACCTCTCTAAGAATTCCCAACTCAAACAAAATATTCTTATGGAATAGCACACTTCTCCCTTAGGAGGGCACTCAGGATTTTTAAAAACTTACCACAGGGTTAAGAAGGATTTTTTTTGGGATGGCCTTAAATTGGATATTCAAAAGTTTGTGGCGGAATGTTTGGTTTTCCAACAAAATAAAGTTAAAACAATTAAGACCCCAGGTATGGAAGAATGAAGAAGAAGTGTGGGCACTTATTCGAAAGTTACAATAAGATTCTAGTACATCTGATACATTTAGCTGGAAAAATGATTCGTTATGGTACAAAAATTGCTTATACCTCTCTAAGAATTCCCAACTCAAACAAAATATTCTTATGGAATAGCACACTTCTCCCTTAGGAGGGCACTCAGGATTTTTAAAAACTTACCACAGGGTTAAGAAGGATTTTTTTTGGGATGGCCTTAAATTGGATATTCAAAAGTTTGTGGCGGAATGTTTGGTTTTCCAACAAAATAAAGTTAAAACAATTAAGACCCCAGGTCTATTACAACCTTTATCCATTCCAAGCCAATGTTGGGAGGAGGTTTCAATGATTTTATCACAGGTTTACCAAAGTCTAAGGGAAAGAGTGTCATCATGGTGGTAGTTGACAAACTTACCAAGTATGCACACTTTTGTGCATTATCACATCCATTTAAATCCATTACAGTTTCTACTGCATTTATGGAAACAATTCAAAAGCTACATGGAAACCCAAAGATTATTGTAAGTGACAGAGATCCCATTTGCATTGGAAATTTTTGGATAGAATATTTTCTTGTCTTAGTACTCAGTTAGCTCATAGCTCATCTTATCATCCTCAATCTGATGGGAAAACTGAGATAGTAAACAAATGTTTGGAAGGATATCTTCGTTTCTTTGTATCTGATAAGCAGACATAATGGGTCAAATGGTTGCCTCTGGCTGAATGGTGGTATAACACTTCCTTCCATACAACAACAAAAATGACCCCATTTATGGCACTTTATGGATATCAGCCACCATCCATCACATCATATTTAAGAGAAAATTCTAAGGTTCAAGCAATGGAACATCACATCAAGCATCAACATCAAGTCCTCCAACTCTTAAAGGATAACCTCGTGTTGGTGCAGAATAGAATGAAACAACAGGCAGATCAACATCACAGCGAAAGAAGTTTTGATGTAGGTGACTGGGTATTCCTACGACTACAACCATATAAACAAATGTCCCTCAAGCAAGCTAAGAAGGATAATAAATTATCACCAAAGTATTATGGTTCGTACAAGGTGTTGCAATAGATTAGTACTATGGCATACAAATTGGAGCTTCCTGCAGCGTCTCGAGTGCACCCAGTTTTCCATGTTTCATATTTAAAGAAGATTATAGGCGACAAGCTCCCAGTTCAAACAATATTGCCAGAACTTGACGAGGAAGGAAAAATTTTATTGGAACCGGAAGCAGTCACAGAAACAAGAACTCGACAGCTACGAAATCGATCAATTTCGGAGTATCTGAACTTATCCGCTGAAGATTCCACATGGATGATAATTTTATATAGAAGCATCCATAACTACTCAAGCGTTGAGGACAACACTTTTTTGAAGGAGAGGGGCATGTTAGGTCCCTATAATACTAGTGATTAATCCATTACTATTGTAGTTGTATCCCTTATTAATATTGTTGTGCCCCTATTGTCCCCATATTGTTATTACTATGCCCCATATAATCCCTCTATTGCTATTTTTGTGCCTTTATATTATTATTGTTAGGTCGACTTGGTTATATTATGACCCCTTAGAATCCTATATATAGAAATGAGGTTTTGTCATTTGAATCATCCAATAATCGTTCATTTGTGTAATGCAAAGGAGGCTCGAAGAGGTTGAATTCTAAGGCGTTGATCTATCTTTTCTATATTTTTGTGAGCTGGTTTCATAATATAATGTATGTCAATGCAATATTATGCCAAGGTGTTCTAGGGCATGCTAGGGACTACAGGGCATGCCAACACATGCTAGGGGAGTGCTATGCTATGTTAGGACATGCCAAAATGTGCTTGTGCATCCTACTCATGGCAGATGTTCTAGGTACAAAGATGTTCTAAGACATGCGAGGTGCCAAGGAATGTTAGTGTGCTCCAAAGCATGTTAAGATGTGCCATGAGTGTTGAGGAGTGCTGGGTCTCTCTCTGTAACAACCTCGAAATTAAAACATGCAACTAATTAGATTAATTATGTAATTTACAATCAATACACTTTGTTGAGAATGCAACAAGATGATGGAGCTTAGTGGAAAGGAGTTGCCTTCACTAAGTGGGCCCGCAAGGTATTTTTGGCGCAAAGTCTATTTTTAGACTATGTCTATTTTTAGACATATGGATCATGGTCTATGAGTTGCAAGATTCTATTTGTGGATGATTAGTCATGTTGGTAAAAATAGATGGACTTATATTTTTATACATATGGGTGGTTTCTATTTTTAGACTGCTAGGCTAAAAATAGAACAGTCGAATATTATTAGCTCATAATAATATTTGGACTATAAACATTATCTTATCCTCTTGGAGCACTTCAGTTTCAGCTACAGATGTGGCACATGTAGCTGTTAGAAGGAAATACACTTTTCTTGTGGGTCAATTGAGCTATTGCATGATGGAATTCAGTTAGAACTCAAGTGATTGAGTTTGGTGGAGTTGATTGAGGAGTTGATGGAGTTGTGTTCAGTTTGACTTGGTTGAACTAATTGTATTTAGTTTAACTGCAAATACACTAGTGATAAGTGATGTGAATTAATTGTTAATTAATTAACTAATTATTAACTCATAAAGCAACTAAAGAATACATCAGTTAACTCAGTGCATGGACAGTTCAGTGGAGACAAGTGTTAGAGGTTGAGATTGCTATCAGTTGTGACTATAGTTGTGCATGCGATTTGCACAATCAATGGATTGAGTATTGCCAATGAGGATTGTGTGGTTCAGCCAAGGAAATATGAGTTTGCTTCAGCCATTCTCATCTATTCTCATGCAGGATTGCGCAATGGAGGCAGGCAAGTAGTGGAGGAGATTTGAACCTGTGATTGATTCAGATCTGAGCTAGTTTTGTGTGTAACAGGTGGAGATAGTACTGAGTACTTGTTAGGAGTATTGTACTATGTATTGTTACATGTTCTCAATCATTATAATATACAGATAGTGTGGGGTTTTCAGCTATATGCTTTCCCCGGGTTACATATTGTGTTGATATGTGTTATTGATGTGTTCAATGTGTGCATGCAAATGTTTTGATTCTGCAAATTGATGATCAACGTAGAGGAGGTTATGTATTATGCATGCATTCCAAAAATAGTGTATAATCAGGATAATCTCTGTGAATAAGTGTCATATTATTCAAAATTTCTACATGGTATCAGAGTTGTTGATCATCAGATCTATTATTCAGAAAGTGTTTACATTTTATTTCTTCAGGCAGAGTCTGTAATCTGGCCAGGTAGCCTCTGGATTCACCCTTCCTTTAGAAGGTGAGATATCTGGCAAAAGCCCATACAGTCAATATATGTACGAGAAATAATTTGTTCTCACGAATTTTTAGATCAGAAGCGGTTGTGTTTTGAGCTGGTGGAATTCGAATTTGCAGCAATGTTTTCTTGGTGTCAAAATTGCAATGTCTTTCAACGGATTGCGATTCGAGTATGCTCTTGAGGGCATCTCGAATTGTATTGCATGGAAAGACAGGATGGAGGCGGTGTTAGATGACAATGGGTTGAAGGAGTTCATAGAGGCTGAGGTCCAAAAGCCTACTGATACTTCTCAAGTTGAGGCTTGGCAAAAGAAGACAACAAAGTGTCGAAGGATTCTGTTGGAGGGCATGAAGGATCACATTGTGTCCAGCCTGCATGGAAAGGCTTCTCCATACTTGATGTGGAAAGCGTTGAAAAATCTATTCCAAAGCAAGAGCGACCAGAGGAAGTTGGCACTCAAGGATAAACTCAGAAACATTAAGTGTGAGAAAGGAGACAGTATGCCCAAGTATCTCACGAAGTTCACTCAATGTTGGGATGAGTTGGGAAGTGTGGGGGTGACTGTCGATGATGAGGACTTGGTGAGCTTGGCTCTCCTTGGTCTTCCGAAGAGTTGGCATTCCTATCAGGACTCTGTCAATGGTCGGGAGAAATTTCCAGGATGGGAGAAACTTTGGTTAGATCTTGTGCAGGAGGAGATCAGGCGGAATACCAGGGATGGATCTTCATCAAAGGAAACTGATGAAGAAAATTGCACTTTGGCCGCCAAAGCAAAGAAGGGTAAGAACAAGAAAGCTTCTCATTCTGGTGTGAAAGGCAAGAATCAGGACATTTCCAAGGTGAAGTGCTTTCACTGTCACCAGCACGGACACTATGCCTCAAATTGTCCGCAGAAGAAGAAAAATAAGCAAGATGCTGGATCTGCAGCAGGAGAGGCCTTAGCCTCATAGTTTGAGCTTGATTTTTTGTTGATTGCATGCTTGGTATCAAGTGTGATGGGATCGGTATGGTTCTTGGACAGTGGTGCGTCTTTTCACATGACAGGAGATAGAGATTTGTTTTCTGATCTGGAGGAGAAATATCTTGGAGTGCACATCGAGATGGGCGATGATGGTAGATACAGTGTGACCGGTATCGGTACCATTTCCTTTAAGAGGGAGTATGGTAAACCCTTCATATTGAAGGAAGTGATGCATGTTCTAGGATTGAAGAAGAATCTTATCTCTGTGGCGATGTTAGAAGACAAGGGATATGTTGTTGTTTTCAGCGAGGGAAAGGCTTTCCTGCGTAGTAAGACAACTTGAGAAACCTGGAAGATAGGGGTTCGAGTTAGGAACCTTTATCAGTTGCATGTAGATGGCTACGCAGCAATGGCATGCAAGGCGGAAGGATTGGTGAGCTGGGATGATGGTGAGCTGTGGCACAGGAGATTGGGCCACCTTCACCATGGAGCCTTGAAGATACTGCGGAAAATTACTACTGGGCTTCCTAAAGGCACTCTTGTGCAGTCAGATCAGTGCAAGGGGTGTACTTTGGGAAAATTTGTGAAAGCCACCTTTCACGAGAAGGATAGTTACACCACAACGATCCTTGAGAGAATTCACATAGACGTGTGTGGACATTTTTCAGTAGCTTCGACAGCAAAGCACAGGTACTATGTGATCTTTGTTGATGATTTCTCTCGAAAGTGTTGGATCTTCTTGATGCAGAAGAAAGCGAGACATACTCAAAGTTCTGTGAGTTTAAAGCACTGGTCAAGAAGGAATCGGGGAAGAAGGTGAAGGCTCTTAGGAGTGACAATGGTGGTGAATTCATCTCTGGCGAGTTCAAGGACTTCTGCAGCATAGAAGGGATTCGAAGAGAGCTCATAGCTCCCCATAAGCCACAACAGAACGGGGTTGCTGAGCGGAAGAATAGAACGATCGTGGGTGTTGCACGGGTGATGTTGCATGATTAGGGCCTACCCCTTCACTTGTGGGCGGAAGCATGCAATACTGTAGTATATATGCAGAACCATTGTCCTCATAGGATACTTGGAATGAGTACACCCGAGGAGGCTTATTCTGGTAAGAGGCCTGATATTTCTCATTTGAGGATTTTTGGTTCTAACGTTTACATGCATGTGACGAAGGATGCCAGGAAGAAGTTGGAGCTGACCACAGAGGTTGGTATATTTGTGGGGTAAATTGATATGCCCCACAACTATCATGTGTATTTTCCAGACAGTCGCAAGACTGTTGTGCGACGGGATATCAAATTTCAGGAGGAGAAAGCCATGAAGTGTTCACTTGAGAGGGAGCCACACTTGCATGCAGATGAGGAGCTATTAGTTCCTAAGGATGAGCTTCAAGATGTGGATCAGCCACAGGTCGAAGTTCATGGAGTAGAAGAGACCACTCATGCAGCGCCAACCATCAGAAGGTGAAAGCGCATGACAAAAGCTAAGCGACTGGCTCAAGATGTAGAGAAGGTTGTAGGACCACCTACAGCTCAACGCAGACAGAGACAGTCACCTAATCGGTACACTGGATACATGGCTCTTGTGAGAAAATTTGTTGTGACTGAGCCATCCTCTTTCGAGGAAGCTGTGAAGGATACCACATGGGTAGATGCCATGGTAGAAGAGTATGATTCAATTGTCAGAAACAGTGCATGGGAGATTGTCCCAAGACTGAAGGGGAAATCAATGATGGGTTCGAGATGATCTACAAAGTGAAGCAGGTAGCTCACAGGAGTGTGGAGAAGTATAAGGGAAGATTTGTTGCCCAAGGCTTCTCACAGATAGATGGGATCGATTATGAGGAGACCTTTGCACCTGTCGCAAGGTATTCTTCCATATGGATGATTCTTGCTCTCTCAGTGCAGATGGGGTGGCAAATTCATCAAATGGATGTGAAGACTGCATTCCTCAATAGAGTCATTGAGGAGGAGGTGTACATAGAGCAGTCTGAAGGTTTTGAGATCTTCAGTAGCGAGTCGCATGTGTGTAGGCTCAAGAGAGCACTGTATGGGTTGAAACAAGCACCACGTGCTTGGTACACACGGATAGACAACTATATCACCGGACTTGGATTCTCCAAGAGTGAGGCGGATCCTAACCTATACCAGATTGTGGTGGAGGGTAAGTTGCTTATCATTATACTTTATGTAGATGATTTGATTCTAACAAGTGATGAGCTGTTGATACTTTCATGCAAGGATTATCTTGCTAAGCAGTTTGAGATGAAGGACTTGGGCCTCCTTCATTATTTCCTGGGATTGGAAATTTGGCAGTGTAGTGATGGACTATTTGTTTCTCAGGGTAAGTATGCTCGGGAGATACTGGAGAAGTTCAACATGCATGGCTGCAAGCTTGTTGATACTCCTCTTCCTGGAGGTTGGAAGAAGGAGGATGCTACTTCAGCAGAAGTAGTGGATGCCACTGTTTATTGATAGTTGGTGGGGTCACTTATGTATCTGGTCAATACACAACCCAATATATGCTATGCTATTAACCAACTTTCACAAGCTATGGTTAAGCCAACCAAGCTCTTCTGGAAGGCAGGCAAGCATGTATTGCGTTATCTCAGAGGCACATCAGGATATGGATTGTGGTACAGACAGGAGAATGATGTGAAGCTATGTGGCTTCATGGATGTAGATTGGGAAGGTAGCCCAATGGATAGAAAGAGCACATATGGAGGGGTCTTCAGTATCAGGTCGACAGTAGTTTCTTGGTATAGCAGGAAGCAGAGATCCGTGGCACTCAGTTCAGTAGAGGCTGAGTATATGGCAGCAAGTTTGGCTGCATGCGAGGCTATATGGATGAGGAAGATCCTGGTCGGGTTGTTCGGTTCATACTTGGAGCCTACTGTGATTTATTGTGATAACCAGAGTTGCATTAAACTCTCAGCTAATCCAGTATTTCATGATAGATCCAAGCACATTGACATCAGGTACCATCACATCAAAGATTGTGTGCAGCGGAGAATCATGTTACTTTCATACATTCCAACGGAGGATCAGGATGCTGATATATTTTCGAAGGCGCTCACCAGAAGCAAATTCGAATACCAGCAAGGCAGGATAGGGGTTGCTGATAATCCATATCTTGTTTAGAGGGAGTGTTGAGAATGCAACAAGATGATGGAGCTTAGTGGAAAGGAGTCGCCTCCACTAAGTGGGCCCACAAGCTATTTTTGGCGCAAAGTCTATTTTTAGACATATGGATCATGGTCTACGAGTTGTAGGATGCTATTTGTGGATGATTGGTCATGTTGGTAAAAATAGATGGACTTCTATTTTTAGACATATGGGCGATTTCTATTTTTAGACTGCCAGGCTAAAAATAGAACAGTCGAATATTATTAGCTCATAATAATATTTGGACTATAAACATTATCTTATCCTCTTGGATCACTTCAGTTTGAGCTATAGATGTGGCACATGCAACTGTTAGAAGGAAATACGCTTTTCTTGTGGGTCAGTTGAGCTATTGCATGATGGACTTCAGTTAGAACTCAAGTGATTGAGTTTGGTGGAGTTGATTGAGGAGTTGATGGAGTTGTGTTCAGTTTGACTTGGTTGAACTAGTTGTATTTAGTTTAACTACAAATACACTAGCGATGAGTGATGTGAATTAATTGTTAATTAATTCACTAATTATTAACTCATAAAGCAACTAAAGAATACATTAGTTAACTCAATGCATGGACAGTTCAGTGGAGACAGGTGTTAGAGGTTGAGATTTCTATCAGTTGTGACTATAGTTGTGCATGAGATTTGCACAATCAATGGATTGAGTATTGCCAATGAGGATTGCGTGGTTCAGCTAGGGAAATACGAGTTTGCTTCAGCCATTCTCATCTATTCTCATGCAGGATTGCGTAGTGGAGGCAGGCAAGCAGTGGAGGAGATTTGAACCTGTGATTGATTCAGATCTGAGTTAGTTTTGTGTGTAACAGGTGGAGATAGTACTGAGTACTTGTGAGGAGTATTGTACTATGTATTGTTACATGTTCTCAATCATTATAATATACAGATAGTGTGGGGTTTTCAGCTGTATGCTTTCCCCGGGTTACATACTGTGTTGATATGTGTTATTGATGTGTTCAATGTGCACATGCGAATGTTTTGATTCTGCAAATTGATTATCAATGTAGAGGAGGTTATGTATTATGCATGCATTCTGCAAATAGTGTATAATCAGGATAATCTTTGTGAATAAGTGTCATATTATTCAAAATTTCTACACACTTCTATTCAACTAATTAGCATAGAATTTTCAAAAGCACGAGCATAGACAACTTACCTGTAGTGATGATATTCCGTACTTGTAATTTCGGAGTTGAACGCTATTTGAATTCCACTAACCACAACAAAGTTTTGGGGACGACTCTCCACTCAACCGTAGGCTCAACTGCACATAATCTTTCTACAACTAGCCACCCCCGAACCCTCAATCAACATACTACTGTGAGGGAATCCTTTGTCTCACAACACTTTTCTCCCAAGAGAATGGATGAAGGAATGATCAATCTCATCTTCCTCTTCATCTATTAAATAGACCAAACAATGGAAAGGGGACCACATGCACACACTCCATGTGTCAACATGCAACTTTTATTTCTTTATTTTAAGTTTAACTTAATTTAGTAATTCTCTTAATATAATTATTTCTTATTTTATTTCTTTTTATTTTTTGATAACTTTACTTATTTTTACTATTTTTATAGTTCTCTTAATTTAACTCTTTCTTATTTTATTTTACTTTTTGTTAACTTTACTTATTTTTACTATTTTTATAGTTTATTTATATTTATATTTATTTAGAACTCTAGTATTGTTATTTACTATTCTATTTATTTATTATTATTATATTTTCTTCATTATTTATTATTATTATCTTTTCTTTATTGTTTATCATTTATTTTCTTGTATTTTAATATTATATTATATTATTTATTATTTATTATTTTTATTATTATTAGGGGACATTACATACTCCCCTTCTTTAAGGAACTTCGTTCCGAAGTTAAGTTGAATTATTTAACATTTTATTTATTTAGTTATTTATTACTTCATGTTTGCCTTACACCCTCTGCTGAACTAGTATAACTAGTAGGCATCGAAAGTTTTCACAACACCCGGGAAATCTCAAGGAATATCTGTCCTTTTTCCCACTTTCGGAACCAGGCATAAGCCTCATCGGTCTATATCCTAACCCAAGGCTCATGCCCGACTCAAACCTCATCTTCCCCAAGGCAGGGATCCGGTACAGTACTCAATGACTCTGGGCATCTCGCAAGGCTGACCCACTCCCTCCACACCTACTAAGGTGCACAGCCCCAGGCATCGAAGTCCTTACACCCCCACTAGACTTCGGCATCCCAATCCAATACCAGGCACCTAGCCTACAATATCAGGCACTTGGCCTCCTCAAGATGGTCCCATAGCCCTTCAAGAGCTATCCATCTAGAGCTAAAGGAACCATTGACATATGTAGTGTTCATTGAGTATGTCCCCAACCCATATGGTGTTACTTATTCTCCCTCGTAGGTATGGGCTCCTATGAGATCATCAAATAAACCAACCCTCTTGGCCCATTTGTGGATTTCCTGTCAATCACCACATCTCAACATATAACCATGCATTAGTTATAACATCATAGTATCATAGAAAATAATCCACATGCCAACTCTTACATGTCATCATGATAACATAAAACCATTGTTAATCACAACATTCTGAATAGTAAAGAACTGCATACTCTTGTATGTCATAAAATCTGCATGCAATTATCACATGCTTCACCTTATGAAATACCATCATAAGATATAACATCAACATATATGTATCAAAGATGTATCATGACATCACATAATAAATGAACCAGATGTCAATATACATTATATTATAACATCATAATCCCTATGCATATCATATCCATCATGAGCATACAACATCATTATCATATCAAACTAAATGAATAAGAACCACATGTGCATCATTATCCTCATACCATCATATCATGAAACCTCATCCCAAAATTACACTCAACGACCCTATTTTGACATAATAGTTAACTAAAACCATAATTGAAATCATATTGTATGATTTAGATGTATCAATAAAATTTAAATAATAAGACATGATTTAGATGCTCCACAAAAGTATCTACTTAAGCTAAGCTATGCAATCCTACAATTTAATAAAAATATAAGAAAAATCATGATGAATAATATCTCCATCATCTCATTCTAATAATAGGGTTACTATCTTTATAGGGTAGTTGCATAGTATCATAACATATATTGCTTCCCATTTTGACTTCAATTGGTGTGTACCTTTGTGAATTATATTATTATCCCCTTGGGTTGATTACTCATAATTTCACCACATGTTACCTAAATAGCTAGTGTCTTCTTTGCTTCCTCTGGTTACTTATGACAACTAAACATATTATGTGAGTTTATGTTAGTTTATTTCCACTAGCTTCGTCTTAATGTCCATAATCAGACTTTCATTACCTTGTCATGTACATGGAGCAAGGTGTCTTCTTTACTTCCTCTGGTTACTTATGACAACTAAGCATATTATGTGAGTTTATGTTAGTTCATTTCCACTAGCTTGATCTTAATGTCCATAATCAGACTTTCATTACCTTGTCATGTACATGGAGCAAGGTCGACTGATAATCACCATGATTCCACCTTAATCATTTATTTACATATAACCTACCAATCACATTTTTATATTTGAATTGTCATTTCGTTAACTCTTTCTTATCATGTTTGTATAATAATAAAATATAATATCTATCCTTGCATTAAATTTTCAATAACAATTATCGCTTAAATATATATATATATATATATATATATATATATATAAATTCATATGTATATAACCTATAAACTTTATTACTTCATTTATCATTTTATTCGTAAAATAATATTATAATAAGTTTTATTTTATATTTCATTTAGTCCTACCATAATTTAAAAACATTAACATATATTTTAACAAAATCACTAACATATAATAATCTACACTAACATATATTTTAACAAAATCACTTACATATAATAATATTTTATAACCACTTAGTATCAAGCTACACATATGCTTACCAACATAGTTAATAGAAATGGTTATATGAATTCACAAATTTATAACAAAGACCCACGTATACCTTGTGTTAGAATCCCGCGTGGTATCATAACACTCATCGCTAGATATAATATATATTTTGTTAAATGTCTTACACATATAGGTAATTTATAAAAACATTAATAATGATATAGCTTGGATACCTTGGTAATTACATTTCCTTTTACCATGTTGCGAAGTTCAGAATTAGCCTACAATTCTGCATGATATATATTTAATACCGTTTTGTTTTTGTTTTTTTATTTTAATTTCCTCTGTAGTTATTAATGTCAGCGTATACATACCATCCGTATTATTAAATAGCAGCAGGGAGCGGTATTAATGAGATAAAAATTTTGGACTACGAGCATATGGGTTAACTTTTTTTGCTATCATTTTTGTCAAAAGGGGAATATATGCTATTTTTTAAAGTGAAACTTATCACTTAATCACACCTCATGCATGTGATTTGATTTGGTTTTTTTAAGATGCTTAATATTTCTTTTTGACATATTTATTTTTAGACATCTTTGTAATCAATATTATTGAGAAATTTAATTAAGTGTTTTTTTTTTTTTTTAAATCAAGTGTTGAAACTCGCTTTGATACTATATAACAATCCCAAAATTAAAACATGTAACTAATTAGATTAATTATGTGATTTACAATCAATACATCTCTATTCAACTAATTAGCATAGAAATTTTTAAAAGCACGAGCAGAGACAACTTACTTGTAGCGATGATATTCCTTATTTGTAATTTCGGAGTTGAACGCTATTTGAATCCCGCTAACTACAACAAAGTTTTGGGAACGAACCTCCACCCAACCGTAGGCTCAACTGCACATAATCTTTATACAGTTGACCACCCCTAAACTCTCAATCAACGTACTACTATCAGGGAATCCTTTGTCTTACAACACTTTTCTCCCAAGAGAATGGATGAAGGGATGATCAATCTCATTTTCCTCTTCGTCTATTAAATAGACCAAACAATAGAAACATGACCGAATGCACACATTCCATGTGTCAACATGCAACTTTTATTTTTTTATTTTAAGTTTAACTTAATTTAATAATTCTCTTAATATAATTATTTTTTATTTTATTCATTTTTATTTTTTGGTAACTTTATTTATTTTTATTATTTTTATAGTTCTCTTAATTTAACTCTTTCTTATTTTATTTTACTTTTTGTTAACTTTACTTATTTTTACTATTTTTATAGTTTATTTATATTTATATTTATTTAGAACTTTAGTATTGTTATTTACCATTTTATTTATTTTTTATTATTATATTTTCTTCATTATTTACTATTGATTTACTATTATTATCTTTTCTTTATTGTTTATCAATTATTTTCTTATATTTTAATATTATATATTATATTATATATTTATTATTTTTATTATTATTGGGGGCATTACATACTCCCCATTTTTAAGCAACTTCTTCTCGAAGCTAAGTTGAATTATTAAACATTTCATTTATTTAGTTATTTATTACTTCATGTTTGCCCTACACCCTCTACTGAACTAGTATAACCAGTAGGCATTGAAAGTTTTCACAACACCCGGGAAATCTCAAAGAATCTCTGTCCCTTTTCACACTTTCGGAACAAAGCATAAGCTTCATTGGTCTGTATTCTAGCCCAAGGCTGGCCTCAAGGCTCACGCCTAACTCAGACCTCATCTTCCCCAAGGCAAGCATTTGGTACAATACTCAATGACTCTGGGCATCTCGCAAGGCCGGCCCACTCTGACATTACACTTTCATTAATAAAATTGGCAGAGCTTGATTATGTATTAAATAATATAGTTCCTACACACACTAGTGGAACTTTATCTAAAGAGAATTTTCTAGATAATAAATCTAATAGAGATGAATTATGTGTTGACTAATAGGAAAACTATATTATTATGACTTGAGGGAAATGATACACACTAATTACTTCTTAACAAATTGACTGACTCTAATCACTATGGCCTTGGACACAATGAAAAGGACTCCAGAACAATGGTCTTAAATTGTTACATTTTAACAAAAAATATAGTAATAGGTACATAACGTCATGAAAAACTCATGGGAATGATCAATAATGATGAACATTTTTTGACCGTCACCAAAAGTAACCAAAAAGAGCATTGATGAGGGTCAATAAAAGATCGTCACTAGAAGTTTCATCAAAGAGAGATTTAGTGATGGGCCTTTAACGACCCTCACCAAAGAGAAAATTAGTGGCGGGCTTTTAACAATCCTCACCAAAAGTGTCATTGAAAATGGTTTTGGTGACAAACCTTAAAGGACCATCACTATATACACTTACAACAATGTTTTTTTAAGGACCGTCACCATATGTGACATTAGTGATGGACCTTAAAGGTTCGTCACAAGCATTACCCTCACCAATGACTTTTTTTTTGTAGTGAGTGCAGTTCCTTATAAGAGATTCAACATAGCTAAGAAAGGACATGGAGAGCAGCATACTAGAGGTGGTGGTAGAGAGCCATTCCCGAGTTGGATATGTGGTAAGGATCATTGTAAGAAGGATTGTCCATAGTATCAGAGTGGTGGAAGACCCCATATCTATAGTGCTCAGGAGGCGCATAAAATTGGTGATGTTGGTCATAACATCCCTCAGATATATACAATTGTGTACAACAGGCAGACGGATCATTAGGCATTGATCATTGATATGGAAGGTAAGCTTTGTGATCAAGTTGTTTCTATTTTGATTGATCATGGATCTAACTATAGTTGTATTAATCCTAACCCGGTGGATAAGTGTGATTTGAGAAAATAAGTGCGTGCATAATCTTGGTTGGTACAGTTGGCTACAGGTACAAAGAATCGAGTTCACCATTGGGTAAGATCTTGTTCATTTGAGTTAAATGGTATGCCTACAACAACACATTTTAATGTATTTCCATTGGGTTTGTATAGTATGATTTTAGGTATGGATTAGCTATACTTTCATAGAACCAAAGTGGATTGCTTCGATAAGGGGATTGAGTGTGTGGAGGATAGTGGTGAAAAAAGGACCTTGCAAGAAAAGAAGAAGCCTACATTAGTGAGGATGGTTACCGCTATGTAGGTTAAGTGCATTTGCATAAAAGGTTGTGTGATGTTTGTAGTGCACATTTCCAGTGACAAGGGTAAGGAGGTTGAGGATGTGGATGTGTTGAGAAGGTACCCAATTTTACAATAGTTTTAGGATGTGTTCCCTGAGGACATTACAGAGTTTCCACCTCACAAAGAGGTTGAATTTTCTATTGATTTAGTGCCGAGGGAAATCTCTAACATCGAAATCACCTTATAGGATGAGCACATGCCAGGGGAATCTCTAGCATCAAAATCACCTTATAGGATGAGCACACTTGAGTTGGTAGAGTTAAAGTTGCAGCTAAAGGATATTTTAGAGAAAGGATATATTAGACCCAGTGAATCACTTTGAGGTGCACCAGTGTTTTTCATAAATAAGAAAGATGGTACTCTCAGATTGTGCATTGATTACATGCAGCTGAACAAGGTAACAATCAAGAATAGGTACCCTTTGCTGAGGATCGATGATTTGTTTGATCAGTTAAAGGGAGCAACAACATTCTTTAAGATCGACTTGACATCAGGATACCATCAGGTACACATCAAGGAAGAGGGTATCTTCAAGATTGTGTTTAGGATTAGGTATGGGCATTATGAGTTTATTGTTGTTCCATTCGATTTGACTAATACTCCAACTACATTTATGTATTTGATGAATAGTGTATTACGTCCTTATATGGACAAGTTTGTTATTGTATTCATTGATGACATACTGGTATATTCTAAGAATGAGGAGGAACATGCCGAGCATTTACTAGCAGTGTTGAGATTGCTAAGAGAGCATCAGTTGTATGTTAAGCTTAGCAAGTGCATCTTATTTTAGGTTGAGTTACATTACTTGGGACATGTTGTCCCCAAGGAAGGCATTGTAGTAGATCCAGAAAATATAAGGGCTATCATGGAGTGGGTAGCTCCTAAGAATGTGGATGAGGTGAGATCATTCAAGGGATTTGCAGGTTACTACAGGAGGTTCATCAGGAATTAGGGGAGTTTTTAGGTCTAAAATGGGATTCCTGAGGAAATTATAAAATAATAGTGGAAATAATAAAATAAGATTAGATTACATCATCAAAGTTTAGAGGGAAAAAAGACAACTATTTTTTCAACTCATATTTTCAACTTATCACCATATGGGTTTACTCAAGTTTTGAGCGGAAACACTCGTTAGATGAAAAATTTGATCCTTATCCAAAGAGTACCTATGTTGCATATTTTTGATGGACCCTTCTACATGAAAAATGAGAAATACATGAAAAACGTGATTGCAAACACATTTTTTCATGTATTTCTCATTTTCCGTGTAGCAAGGTCCATCGAAAATATGCAACATGGGTACTCCTTAGATGAGGAATTAAATTTTGCATCCAACGAGTACTCCCACTCAAAATTTGAGTAAAACCTTAAGGAGATAAGTTGAAAATAAGAGCTGAAAAAGTTATTTTATTATTTTATTATTTTTTAATCTTTTTACCTTTTTACTCCAAAGATGGTGAATCATCCCCCATTGTTGAAATCATCATCTTGAATCCTATTGGTTCTTATAAAGTTTATTTTGGTTGTACATTTTTCTTAGTAGGCCCAATTTATACCTCAAAATTCCTCTAATGAACTTCTCATGCATTGCATACCCCATCACATCATTGCAGAGGAAACGTAATAAGTTTGGATAGAAAAAGGAATGCGGGGATAGTTTTGAGCAGCTTAAGCAGTTGTTGACACAAGCACTAGTGCTAAAGATTGCAAATCCAGACCAGGAGATTGTAGTGTGTACAGATGCTTGCAAGAGAGGACTTGGTGGAGTTCTCATGTAAGAAGGACAAGTAGTGTGCTACGAGTGATGGAAACTAAATGAGCATGAGAAGAACTACTCAGCACATGATCTTGTGTTAGCAGCGATCATACATGCATTGAAGATGTGGAGGCACTATCTTCTTGGTAGAAGATTTGTATTGATGAGCGATCACAGTGGGTTGAGGTATTTGTTTTACCAGCTGAATCCAAATGCCAGGTAAGCTAGTTGGTTGACCACCCTTAGTGAGTTCAACTTCGAGATCAGATACATAAAAGGACAGGAGAACCAGGTTGTAGATGCTCTTAGTAGGAAGGTACATGTAAATCATATAGCAGCTATAAGCACTTATGGGACAGAGTTACGAGATAGGATCTTGCAGGGAGGACAACAGGATGAAAAATACATGGAGATCATGAACATGTTATAAAAGAGTAAAGGTATAGGTGTAGGTACAGGTATAGGTGATCAGGATGCTGACTATCGTCTCATGATAGATAGCTTGGTGAGGTTTCAAGATAGGATCTATGGGCGAAATTGCAGTGAGCTCAAGAAGCTTATATTAAGAGAGTTTGACGTCAAGCCATACTCTGGTCATCCAGGATATCAGAAGACGTTGATTGCGGTAAATAAGTTCTATTACTGGTCGAATCTAAAGAAGGAAGTGGCATGGTTCATGGCTAGATGTTTAGATTATCAACAAGTAAAGGCAGAATGCAAGCATCCAGGTGGTTTACTACAGCCTATTGCGATTCCTGAATGGAAATGGGAGGTAATTTCCTTGTATTTAATCACAGGTCTTCTGAGGATAGTGAGGTAGCATGATTCTATTATGGTCGTGGTTGACAGATTGAGCAATGTAGCTCACTTCATTCCAGTGAAGACTACTTATTCAGCCAATAAGGTAGCATAGGTGTTCATCAGAGAGATAGTGAGACTACATGGTGTCCCGAAGAAGACTGTGTCAGACAGGGATGCAAAGTTCACTTCCAAGTTTTGGAAGGAGCTATTTGCAGGCTTGGGTACAAAGTTGACCTTTAGTACAACTTATCATCCGTAGACAGATGGTAAAACAGAAAGGGTCAAAAATATTTTTGAGGATATGTTGAGGATGTACGTGATGCACCAACAAAGGAAATGGGAGGAGTATCTTCCTTTGGTTGAGTTCACATACAACAATGGTTATCATGAGTCAATGAGGATGAGTCCTTTCGAAGCATTGTATGGGCAGAGTTGTAATACTCCCATCACCTGGATTGATCTAGTGAATAGAGAGCTTATTGGACCGGATATGATGACAGACATGGAGCAAGAAATAAAAGTTATAAAGAGGAATCTAAAGGCAACATAGGACACACAAAAGAGTTATGTGGATCATCACAGGGTATTCAAGGATTTTCAGGTTGGGGAGCATGTGTATTTGCACATCAAGCCCAAGAAAATCTCTTTGAGGATTGGTTAATGTGCCAAGTTGGCACCACAGTATTGCGTGCCTTTTGAGATCCTTAAGAGAAATGGACTAGTGGCATATTGAATTGCCCTGCCTCCAACAGTGAAAGTCCATGATGTTTTCCATAATTCATTGCTTAAGAAGTATATAAAGGATGTTGGTCATGTTATTGATTGGTCTATATTGTAGGTAGAGTAAGAAGGAGAGTTCTAGTCATAGCCTCAGTGCATATTGCAACAGAAACCCCTCATGCTCAGGAACATATCCATAGAGTGAGTTAAAGTGTAGTGAAAGCACCTTAAGCCTAAAGAAGCTACATGGGAGATGGCGGATCAGATGCGGGCCTTATATCCTTCATTATTGGTTGGTTGAGGCAAATAAATTTTGGTTTTATGTTTGGTATATGTTTTGTTGATGTTTTAAGTATATATATATATATATATATATATATATATATATATATATATATATATATATATATATATGGATGTAAATACTACCATGAGCTAAGCTATAAAGCTCCAATAAGCGGTATGGTTGTTATCTTGTCATGATGTTTTTCTCTGAGCAGGTATTTGATTGTAAATACTGCAACGAGATAAGTTATAAAGCTCTACGGGCAGTATGTTTTTTTGCTAAGGCCATGGTGTTGTTTAACACTGAGGACGATGTTCCTCAAGGGGGAGGGTTCTCTAACAACCCTGGTGAAAAGCTCATGTAATAAAATTTAATAAATGAAAAATAAGACCACGGTTAAGCGACAATTATTCCAAGATGAATGTTGGGAAAAAATATCCTAGTGGGCATCACTCGATGTGTGTTTTAGATAAGGAAAATTAGCAAAGGCTAAGGCAAGGGCATTAAAAGGAAAAAAGACATTTTTGGCACATTAATTTATGAAAATAAAGGAAATCAAGAGAAAAGTAAGGGGAAAGGTCACAGGTTGCATGCGAGGAGGAAAATGAAGGAAACTAATGGAAAATGAAGAAAATAGAGGCCTCATCAATAAAAAGGATTTTGAGGACCAGTTCATGGCTTTTGTCAGTTCAAGTTTGGAGTTCTCTCATTTTTCTCTTTCTCTCTCTCTCTCTCTCTCTCTCTCACTCTTGGTCACTTAGAGTTTTCTTGGAGCACTCTAGTTTGAAGCAAGGAAAGGAAAAGAAAGCAAAGGAAAGGAAAAGCAAGAAAGGATCAAGGAAGGAAAGTAGGATTGTTGTGGGGAAAAATACCTATGCAGGATGATCCTATCCACCTAAGGTGTGACAGTGCCTTAGCAACAAACAGAGACAGCTATTCTGGTTTCTTCCTTTATGAAATGTGAAAGAGGAGAGATCAATGGACTTACCGGTGTCTTCCGTTTGTCCCTCGATCCAGATCCTCTTCTCTTTGGGTGTTCACAGCTACTTGCCTCCTCGCTCGTCCAAGAGAACAGCTACTTGATTCCTGCGAGATCACAAGAGAACAACTACTTGCGACAAGAGAACACCTACTTGTGTCAAGAGAAGAACACAACACGAAGGAAAATATTCATATTCATAAATGATTCAGGATTAGAAGTAAATCAAATACACTAATGCAATCATACATCAAAGATACATCAGCATATAGGAGAAAACCAAGATAGCTTTATTGATAAATAACAAGGTTCAGGAAGAGATACAACCCAGAGGGCTCCAATCCAGCATCTCCTTCCCAGCAGAATGGAATTCCTATCTTCACCTCCCTTCAAAGCATTAAGCACCCAATGATACCAGTCTCAAACCAACAACAATTCTTTGCAATAACAAAATTCCAGCCTCTGGATCTCATGGAGGAGAGATCCATATATAGATGTTTGGAGAGAGGATGAGTCAGCTTGAGATCTGACTAGTGTCCTCTCCCTCTGTCAGTTCTTGATTCCACTTGGAGGTTCTTACTTCCACTTGGAGATTTGGAACCTCTTACTCATCACCAGTCGAATTCCCTGAGGCATGTGTCATTTTGGAAGCTTCCTGGGTTTTGACACTAGGAGGAATGAGCCTACCACATGTCCAATCTCGCTCAGCGTAGGTAGCCAGTGTTGGAGTTGACATTCAGCGCAGGTAGCCAGTGTAGCCATTGACATTCAGTGCAGATGGTCAGTGGAGCAGTTGACATGATCCTGAATTGACTTGTTTTTGAGCAGTTTCAGGTGGAGAACTTCTGTGAATTGCTGTGGTTTGTTAGCCTTGTTCCTCTAGGGGTAGGAACAACATGTTTAGGGACTTTGGATCCCTTAGATTATGGACATTTCATGCTCAATGCTGTAAGGCACAAAAATGTCTATAACAGTTGCCCCCTAAAGTATGAGGCCATTTATCGGGTGAAATGCTTTATCCAGGAGGGTCCGAAGTTCATCCAATTGCTGGGAGGAGACCTGTAATAAGATACAATACAATACATTATTTTTCATACTGCTTTCATGATCTAGCTGAGGCGGGCATTCCCATGCTCAGCTTTATAAATTCATTTTCTGTACATAGAACAGACAATCGTCTGATGGTAGACTGATAATTTTGAGGAAATTATCATCCTTTGAGTAGGATGATCGTCTGCTGCAATGATGTACATGTCAAATGTCTTTATCTTTCCTGAATATATATCGCAGCCCGGATGGATGAAACTAGATCCGGGGTCTTCAAACTCGTTCGATCTTCACTCTAAGTACAAGTCGATCCATGTGAGAATTGTTCTGAATTCGAACACGGAAAGACATCGCTTGATTACCGGTCAATGATGTAAACCGTTAACAAGCGCGAGAGGAATCACCGATAATGATAATGACCCTCAAGGTACTGTAGCACAATTCACGTGGTGTGAATAAAGGACTTGGCGTCGAACACCACGCAAAATCTTTCGGTCAAAGGTCATTGATGTATACCTGTCGCCGAAAGTGAGAAACTTGCCATTGAGGTATGCAAGCTTCAAAGCACTGAAGGGGTTGTTCCTAGATCAACTTCTTGGATAATGAGCTGATGTCGACAAGAAGAGATCCGTCAAAGGAGGGTCTTAATAAATCCCACATTAGTGACACAGAACGGAGCTAATGATTTTGATGGAGGTGAAAACGATCTGTGACATATGATTCAGGGTGGCGGTCATGAATGGATGAAGGATAATGTATGGTAGTGGATGGGACCCGGTTGACTCTTTCTGAACGACTTCTCTTGAACATATGGCGACACTGATGCGATGGATCGGTAGCATTACCCCAATTATGGATGGTATGGCGAGACCATGGTGATGTGACTGGTGAATGAAACAACCCAACCCGATTGTGGTACGGATGAAAAGTGTCATGTTCAAGAGCGACCTGCTACCATCAAAGTTTTCTTTAGTTTCTCCCAATTTTTCCCCAGTCATTGCTGACCAGTACCTCTTTATTTTTGTCAAGCTTGAGGAGGATAACATATGCTTGTTCTATAACCTGCCCTTCGGGCAAGCCCATCGCTATGTTTTAACGAGCCTAGCGATAGTGAAACTCGTTCTCGTCTAAAGACAAGTTTGTCGTTATTTATTGATTTTAACGAGTCTAACGACAAAGACAACTCGGTCCCTTTTCATTTTTAGAGAGTCTGAAAAGGTACATAAAGTTAACTCCAAAATTCCTTTTTCGTCATCTAATCCCTTAGGTCCGAAAAAGTATAAAACAATACAGAAGGGATGAGTTTTCGATAGTTTTAACGAGCCGAATAAAACAAGCGCTCGATCTTTTTGTGCAATAATCCCTCAGGTCCAAAAAGATTAAAATCTAGAGGAGGGATAGCTCTTCCGGTCGCTTTAACGAGCTGGAAGGCCAAAACTCGGCAATCTTTTCATATTTTACGAGTCAGTTGAAAAGAGCTTAAAGAAGACTCGTCTTTTGAGGAACAAGTGATAAACAGGGTTAGCAGCTGATTCCAGGTACAGGTTGGAATTTTCCAATCACGGCAGTGTCACAAGGATGGCTAGGTGAAATCACTCTTCGCAACTGTTCCTCAAAATGGGTAAACAATCATATGGAGGTGAACGATCGGCCAAATGAAAAGTGGAGGTGACGGTGCAAACACGACCAAGGCTTTAATGGCTGATAGAGTCACATTCACAATGGTTATTTACCGGGATAGGTTCATTTTTTAATGAGCTTGAACGCGGAAAAACACTGCTCAAACTTATGTTTATTTTTTAACGAGCATGAACTATGCGCTAAAACTGCTCGGATCTTGCGTTTATTTTTAAACGAGCATGAACTTTGTGCTAAAATTGCTCGATGATAAGTTTGCATGCCCCCAGCATAATAACGCAAATCGAGGTGCATGCCCCCCAAGCTTCATTGCATTCAACTCGGTGGTTGGAATGAAGGTTTACCTTTGAAATTTGAAAAGGGGATTTGTTTCATTTTTTAATGAGGTTGAAAAAGAACTATCCTCATGACTCCTTGTTTCATTTTTTAACGAGGTTGACACGAGATAAGAACCGTCCTCGGGGCCCACTGTATTTACAGTATTTCTATTAGGGCGATGATCCATGCTGACAAAATGTTTAGGAATCTTCCGAATCCATTAGATATAGAAGATTTCATATTGTAGGTTTCCACTGTGGCCACTTCCGCCAGATTACTTGCAGGCGGTAGGGCAAAAGTACCCATTAAAGCAGGGTCTTTTAGGAGACCTACTCCAATATTTTGAAGCAAATGATTGCTTCCATGGATCATTGGAATGCTTCCCGTAACTTGTGAACTGTCGGGGAGGAAAGTTTGTTGGTCGACGACTGTAATTCCTCCTTGAAAGGGAAATGCAATCTTTCTGAAGTAGGTCGACACAACTGCGGCCATGGCATATATCCAGGGCCTTCCCAGTAGGATGTTGTAATCGAGGTTTCCATCAGTTACTTCAACATCAATTCCTACTGTTTTTCCCCCTAGTTCAACTTGCAAGTTACTTAAAATCCCGTATGGAGTGTATGATCGTCCATCAAATGCTTTTAACGTCGTTGACGATCTCGACAAGGGTGGTGAGCCTAAATTCTTCCAGCAACTCATCGACATAATACACGTAGATGCCCCCTCATCAATAATTGTTTGATGAACAGTTTTGTTGAGGGCTTTCACTTGAATAAGGAAAGCTAGTTGAGCTGGTAACTGAGGGTCATATTCTTTATGATCAAAGGCCACAAGATTGGAATCCATTGGGCCAATCCCACTTATTGCTGATAATAAAGCTTGCTCTTGGGAGGGGCAATTTTGCGGTACCTCAAGTGTCGACATAGCGGACGGCGATTGGGCCAGGTCTTCTACTATATTATAATTCTGTGCTACTTTGGCACGAGGATTAAATGTCGATTTGTGTACTACTCCCTTTGGCGACTTTATCATTGGTTCAGGAATGATGGGTGGCACAACTTCGGTCAAAGTTGTCGTCGAACTACTAGGTTGTTCATTAGCCTTGTTATTCGACAGCTGTGGATTCCCGTAATCTTTATTCCTTGTCAAAGCATCATTCTGCTGCTTTGAGGTAGACAACATAAGCACTGGGGATCGGGAAGCATTTTGATTAGCAACCAGTTTGGTTCCCGGGCTTGGAAACGGATCAGTCAATACCGCTGGGGTTTTTGAACTCTTAAAGAGTTTCTTAACTTCAGCTATATGTGGACAATCTCTCGTCCAATGATCCTCATCGCATATATGACACCCCGCAGGGGGTTTCCTTTTTCTCCCTTTCTTTTTCTTCTCGCCCCCTGGTTGCTTCAGTTGTTTGCCCTTTTCTGTCGACATGGCATTTACTTCCGAGGCAAGAAGTTCCTCATTTGCATTTTGACTAGAAATCTTACAGGCCTTTTTAGATTTAGCCTTTGTCGATTTTGTATCTGTTTTGCCAATCACGCCATCGCCGGTGTGAGAGTCATTGTTTGATTTAGGAGGAGGAGGAATTGAGAATTCCGGTCTAGGGGCGTCAGGTATTTTGTCGTAGAGCGTGCCAGACTGAGTATAGACCAAGTCTAGATATTGCGCACGAGCGATAACTTGCTCTTCCGTTACGACTCCTCCCTTTGCCACATCTTCCGTTATAGCGGGAAGTAACGACTTGATAAACCATTCAGCTAATAGCTGATCGGGAACGTACGTTTTTACCATCCTACGACGACGTCGCCACTCATGTATATGATCAGATATGTGAGTGGCCGTTGTCTGTTTGAAGTTGGTTAGGATTTTTGTTCCCGTTTCATACCTTATCGGTAATTGAAAATGGGTTAAGAAAGTCGTGGCTAAGGTACTGAAGTTGTCGAACGAAGCTCTAGGCAATTCAATATACCATTTTGCCGCTGGACCTGTTAACGTCCTCTGAAAAAGGCGAAGTCTTATTGAATCATCATTGAGGGTGTTTGATGAACACCACAGATGAAATGTCATCACATGATTCGACGGATCTTCACCCGGATTTCCATTAAATTTAGGAATATCTGACGGAAGTTTATGCGGAATCACTGGCCACCAAGGGGCATAAGCAATTGGATCATTCGTCAGCCAGTTTAGATTTGGTAATTCTAGAGTTGCTACAAAGGGCAACTGTTGATTCAGGTTAGGCGAAGCATACCCAGGATAAGATGGAATCGTCTGAGCAGTGGGTCTTTGCATACCAGCATAATGTATTTGATGCTGGCAACCTTGACAAGGTTGTTGGGCATAACCATTATAGTATGGTTGTTGAATACCGCTTTGGAAATGCAGCTGCCCATTACTTACAAAGACTTGTTGCTCAGGTCCTTGATATGATTGCTGGAATTGCGGTTGTTGAGATTGAACCAGCTCTGGTTGTCCAATACTGGATGATTGACCAAGATGAGGAGTCATAGTACTTGTCTGAGCCTGAGTCGCTCCAGATAAGGAGGCACTAACCTGAGGTTGTGATTGAGTCGTTGAGACAAGAGGCTGTTGTATTGCAACCTGAGAAACTTGGGGTTGACATACAACAGGTAACGCTTGTACTTGCGATGCAGTCACCATAGCAGGTATAGTGGGAATATTCGACCCAGGGTGGACTGGTTGCATTGAATATACAACCCTTGGTTGCTGAGGCAGTATTGGTACCCAACCGCTGGATGTAATTCCAGTTTGACCTGAACTTTGTTGTAAACTCCCATATGGTTGTTCTCCGGGAGGGAACAATGAAAAGGCATACTGCCCTCCATATGGTGGCAATCCAGTACTTAAAGGGTAGATTGGCCTTTGAAGACACATTGGATCAATTTTTCGAGTTTCAACATAAGAAATACCAGATGATAATCCGGATGAAGAAATAGGAACTAACCATGTCGTCGAAGCAGTTCCTGATGGGACTCCGGCTTGTTGTTGATAACTTGCCGGGACAGATGGTATACCATCGAACATCGTTGGGGTAGCAGCAGGAGGCTCTGCCGCCGCTGCGTCGGATGACATAGTCCTGGATGTCGACGGTTGTTCAGACATATTTAGTCTATCCAAAAGATTTTCTAGCGATTCTACAAGAACTTACGATGAAAAGAGACTAACTTCAAAGATCAACGAGGGAATGGTGATGATTATTTCGTTTAAAATAAATTTTAACGACGCTTTAGACACAACTTGCTTTTTCACTTTTAAAGAGTCGAGAAAAAGCTAAAGATGACTCTAGTCTCCTTCGATGTTTTAACGAGCCCGAAGTGACAAATGCTCGGACGGACTTTTTCTGTTATAGAGTCTGAAAAAGGCCAAAAGAAACTGCTATGGAGTTTTAGGCAGAGGGTGTGCCAAACTTTTCGCAAAACCGCAGAATACTTTTTAGGGTACGGGCGGTCGATCTTCCTGAATGCTGTGTTCATTGCATTGTGATCAGTAGGGCGGCCGACACGGCTTCCTAAGGATAAAGGTTTTATGCCTATAGGTGTCTCCCAATATATACGCGACGGTACGTGGGAGCACAATCCGTACTGGCGCTATCGTCCCTCAGGAGGAATCACCCACCTTCAACGAGATCGACAGTCACCAGGCTTTACGACGCCGGAACACGTCTCTAGCCTAGACCTCTATGTTGTGCGTTATGTTGCAAAGCTTTGTTAAGTTCATTCAATTTATTTTAGGTTGATCTTTTTAGAAGTTTGCCTTTCTGGATCACCACGAGATGTATGATAGAAATTCCTAAATGCAGTCTAAAGATGATAAGCAAGCTTTATATCTTTTCAACTTTGAAAATCCTAGCTACTAAGGGAAAAGAAAGACACCATCTTTTCTCAAAGAGCAATCAGCACACTCTAATGCACTGTTCCTAAATCAAGCATGCAAACTTATCAAAATGCAAATGCACAATGCAGGTGTTTGTTTTACGCTTTCTTAGTATTGATGCCTACAAAGAAAGCTTTTTGTACAACTTTGAATTCGCTTTTAAATGACAAGTACAAACAAGTTTACTTTTTCGAAATCAACAAGGGTAGAAGAGATTACAACACTTTGCGACTTTCGAAATGAACAGCTTGTTTCGACACTTAAAAGAGACAAACTCAAACCAATAAGTAAAAGCAAATGTATAATCAACTGTAAAAAGACAATGAACTCTCTCCTAAGATCACAATCAACAGATCTGAATCAAGGGCTACAGGATGATTATTTCACTCATGCAAAGGAAAACTATGAATGACGCCACAAACACATAAAAACACTCACAGTCTTTTTGTACAAAAGGAGGCGGAATCTAAGCAGAGAAAAGGAGTTATCAGACTGGTACCTATGCTGGTTACAGGCTGCAAAAAACAGAGATCAAAACAGGGCAACAGAGAGCAGAGAACCCCAGCTGCACAAGGCCAAACTGGTTCAGCGCAACCTCAACACTGTGGTTTTGACATTCAGCGCAGGTAGCCTTCACGGGACCTACGTTGAAATGCAGAATGCCTTCACAGTGGTCGCGCTGAAGGAGAAACTCTCGTTTCTCACTGGGTTCTGGGTCACAGATTGCTCAATAATCAACGGTTTCAGGCCAAATCAGAAACACAAGCAAGGTACAATCAAAGGGATGCTTTGAGAGGGTACTAAGATCTATCACAAAGGATCATCAAATCATTTGTGAGTCCATTGTTCAGATCATAGACAAAATCCAGTGAAGGATCAAGGTAGCTATCTACTTTGCAACTGAGAATAGCAGAAGCAGTTCGATTGTTGCTGTTGAGTCTATGAGGTAAACAATGATAGAAACACAAATAAAATGACTAAAACAAATCTCCCCAGCGGAGTCGCCAATTTGTTGTGGGGAAAAATGCCTATGCAGGACGATCCTATCCACCTAAGGTGTGACATTGCCTTAGCAACAAACAGAGACAACTATTCTGGTTTCTTCCTTTATGAAATGTGAAAGAGGAGAGATCAATGGACTTACCGGTGTCTTCCGTTTGTCCCTCGATCCAGATCCTCTTCTCTTTGGGTGTTCACAGCTACTTGCCTCCTCGCTCGTCCAAGAGAACAACTACTTGATTCCTGTGAGATCACAAGAGAACAGCTACTTGTGTCAAGAGAAGAACACAACACGAAGGCAAATATTCATATTCATAAATGATTCAGGATTAGAAGTAAATCAAATACACTAATGCAATCATACATCAAAGATACATCAGTATATAGGAGAAAACCAAGATAGCTTTATTGATAAATAACAAGGTTCAGGAAGAGATACAACCCAGAGGGCTCCAATCCAGCATCTCCTTCCCAACAGAATGGAATTCCTATCTTCACCTCCCTTCAAAGCATTAAGCACCCAATGATTCCAGTCTCAAACCAACAGCAATTCTTTGCAATAACAAAATTCCAGCCTCTGGATCTCATGGAGGAGAGATCCATATATAGATGTTTGGAGAGAGGATGAGTCAGCTTGAGATCTGACTAGTGTCCTCTCCCTCTGTCAGTTCTTGATTCCACTTGGAGGTTCTTACTTCCACTTGGAGATTTGGAACCTCTTACTCATCACCAGTCGAATTCCCTGAGGCATGTGTCATTTTGGAAGCTTCCTGGGTTTTGACACTAGGAGGAATGAGCCTGCCACATGTCCAATCTCGCTCAGCGTAGGTAGCCAGTGTTGGAGTTGACATTCAGCGCAGGTAGCCAGTGTAGCCATTGACATTCAGCGCAGATGGTCAGTGGAGCAGTTGACATGATCCTGAATTGACTTGTTTTTGAGCAGTTTCAGGTGGAGAACTTCTGTGAATTGCTGTGGTTTGTTAGCCTTGTTCCTCTAGGGGTAGGAACAACATGTTTAGGGACTTTGGATCCCTTAGATTATGGACATTTCATGCTCAATGCTGTAAGGCACAAAAATGTCTATAACAAGGATCAAGCAGCTTTAGTAGGAATACTTGCAGGTAACCTTTTGCATGTGTGATTTCCTAGCTGGTTTGGACATGCATGGATTTGCATGTTGATGTATGGTTCTCTTGCTATTGGTGTCATGGTTTTTCCAGGTTATGATAGTGGATTTCAGCCTAGCCTTGCCTTTTTCCGAATGCCATGGTGTTGGGATGTTTATTTTGGTTTTTGAGATTTGGTTCACTGGATGGATTTCAGAATCTGGGGTGGAGGTGGTCTCAAGTTCCATTCCCAAAGGCCTAGGAATCCCTTGACCAATTTTGGTAGGATACACGATAAAGACTGAGGGAGAGGTCTCGGTTTATGGCGTAGTGATCTGGGTTTAGATTGTGGTAAATCCTGAGAGACAAGGAGATGGAAAATTCCTCAAGGATAGTGACAGATTCCAAATGGTATTCCAAGTTTGGTTCAGTTGTGATCAAACATCGATTTTGGTGTGATCATGGTTTGATGAGGGTGGAGGTGGTTTAACCTCTGGATTCCCTTGGTTGTTCTTTGATTGGTTGTTCTATGAGATCCCACATTCATGCTTCAAATATGGCACAGGGGTGACTGGATGAAAGAGATAATTGGTTCAACCATGTCTATGGTTGGGTGGTACGTTGAAGTCCCGGACCTGGTAGGATTTTTCTATGAGTAATAAAAGTTTTTTTCTTACTTTTGCACTGGTTTATATGTAAATTTAATGGCCTTCTTATCTCTCATATTTACAAGGTTTTATGCTGGTTATAAGCATGGTTGAATTACTTGTAACTGTTAAATGGATGGATGAAAGACCTAATTGACGATGTAGTAGTTCAATGGAGAAGGAGGTGATCCTTTTGGTTATGTTTCATAAGTTGTTTAAGTCATTTATGCTCTATCTTGTATCCTAGACCTGTAGTTTGCATTGATGCCAAGTGTTTGAAAGAATGTTAGTCCTAGTTGGGGATGCTCAGGCCTAGTCCTAAGTTTGCTTTTTATTTATCAACATTGTTACCATGTCCTTAATGAATTCTTAAGTTTGTGGCAAGTTCTAGGTAGAGGTCGGGATTCTGGGCTAAGAATGTGGCTTAAATCCCGGGGTCGCTGGCACATAACTGACAATTTTGGTCCATAGTCGCTGGGAGGCAAGCTTGTGAGAGCGAATTTAGGTTGCTGGTCACTCCCTTTCCCATAGCATGAGAATGACTATGGCCTAAGAGATCCATAATAGCAGTGGGACCCAGGGACAAGCTGTTTGAGTGGCTGACTTGTCTCCTGAGGGTTTTGTTGATGATGTTGGATGATTGTGTGTGATGTTCTATCGATTCCACTTCCTTAAGGTCACATAGGAGGTTGAATCTGATCATAGTAGCCTCTCATCTCATGTTTACCCTAGTTGGCATGGTTACTTTAGGTATACCTAAGGGGGGGGGGGGTTTACAATGTCGCGACTAGAGAGGATAGTGCATTTTCTTGGAACCATATTTTGCGGGAAACTAGAAGGATAAATTTCATGGTCTTCATGTTCAGAGCCAAGCTTTGCAAATGAGAATTCAACGTCCGCTAATGTTGGAACCTAGTATGCAGGGTGGTGACCATGGTTGACCTTCACTACAGGTGATAATTTTTAACATTTGGAGATATGCTTGTGAGTAGGATAACCTTCAGAACCACCGTCTCACAGAGATGAAGCAAAGTATTTTTACAAGAGGCACACTGTTATGATGAAGCGAAGAGGACAAGAAAGAGTCCACAAACTTCATGCTTTAAAAGAAGGAGAAAGGTGTAAAAGACCATGCCTATACTGATCCTCCACCGTCGCGTGGACTAGTACAAACCAACGAAGGGAGCTATTAGCAAGTGAAGTGAAATTAACAGGAATGCGGGCATGGTGAAAAAATGACATAGATATTGCAGAGTAGGGAAGTGACCCTGACTGTGAACATTCTCGGATCGTAAATAGAACGAGGGAGGTGGGCGGACTAGCCATGATGTAGCTCACACAACACCACCTTGAATGCTCATTATGAATTACAATGATTCAAGTGTATGTTATGAAGGATGGCTCGTGCAAAGGATTGATCTGAAGGAGTATGACCATATTGTTATATTGAATCCATCCATACCAAGTGACTGTGGGAGTCATGCAACTTAGATGGCTATTCGATCCATGAGATATGGCTCCCATTACACATCGACTTAGAGCTTAATAAGCCCAGGGATTCACAATGGCACTTATTTTGTTCCTCCTAGGTTAACTGCTCAGATTCAAAAGTTCTGGTCCATTTCATACTATCTGGCCCCACTTTTCCTTTATTAATACTTTGTCATGGGATGAAGGACATTCCCTATCTACATATGCCTACTCGTCATCACCCAACCCTTTATAACGTGAGAACTTCTTTTCGTTCGAGATTTACCTTCCAATTTGACTTGATGCACCCATTCAATTCTCAAATGACTTCCCATTGGAATAGGATGGCATCCATTACGTGCTGGTTCAGAGCCTAGTGTTGTAACTAAGACTGTTATCGATTATATTAATTACTATTTCTCTATATTCTCAAAGTCCCCTTGCTTAGTCTCATTTCTTCTTCTTTAATTACAATTAATAAAATAAAAGAGTGGGTTATCAAAAACCATTTCTAACCTTTAAGGTTTTAAAATAATGACGTTTCAGGTAGACTTGTGCATGGATTACCAACCATACCTCTTCCACTCGAAAGTAATAAATGAAACCAAATGTGCACATCAAACTATTCTAGTCGATTCAGGTGGAATCCTGTCTGTAATTTCAATTAGACTCCCACAACCAAAAAAATTGCACAACTCTTGTGTGTTTGATCCAAACACCCTTAATATTTTCGGGTGTAGAATTGCGCTAGAGTTAGCAAAGCCTTTGTCACCTGGAAGAGATATGACAATGAGGCTTGGTTGATCAAACAGTTGAAAATCCTTCAAACTACCTACACTTGTGCAGACTCCCACTGATCGTATCATGTTGAGACATTCACTACCAACGTTGATCCCCGATACATTTATGCGCGGGCATAATATTTATGATTTAGTACATGGCATACATGCATTTAATTCTATAATACACTAAATTTTAAAGGTTTCCCACAACTCAATTTTTGTTATTTTCACGATAGTTTGCAATATACCCGGTCCAGACCCTTGTTTGAAAGTTTCCAACCAGTGAGCAGAGCATTACATTTCTAGGTAAGTACTTACGCCTAGCTCTTATAATCTTATAGAGTTGTAGCTAAATTATTTAACATCCTACGTTCTAAATGGCTAAGAGCTTGACTTAAGAGAGTTTTCATGAACCATGGTCTCATGTTAGGGATACATTAGTAACGAACACAAATATTTATGCCATAAGGAGAGAATTGGAGAAAAGGGATGGAAGTGAGGCAAATAAGTGTTTAATTTGAACTGGAATCCTACAAACCACCTTACCCACAATACATTACAACCTTGACTCCATCATGCTACTCACATGAAGTTCCCAACTTGATACCAAAATAACTCTCTACCCAAGAAATCATAACCTTTTTCTTGAGGTGTCCCAAATCTTTTTAGCTAAAATGCTCAATCTAGCAGCTATGAGAAAAGTATTTTTTGATAGATACCTAACTAAGAAGTTTGAGAGCTTGGATGATGAGGGGAAACTTAGCTTCTTATAGAGTTTAGTGAAAAATCCCCATGATCTTACAACCTTTTCCCTGCTTATCCCAACTCAGATGCTGAAACTCCTCTATCAAACCTTGACCTCACTCTTGGACTGGAATTCAAGGATATGTAGATGACCTAAAATTGGATGAGGCCACATTGATGTTCATTGAAGAGGTGCTCGCAAATCCAAAGGAGGTTTCTATAATTTCTTTTGCATATTTGGCCAAAGCCATATTTGTGGACCTTAATGCAACATATCAGTGGTTCATTTTCAGGCACTGTACTTATTTATTCCACTTGGTTTTGTTTAATTATCCAAGTTTCTTCTCCTTGACCAAATTAATTAAGGATTACTAAGATAGTTCGGGAAAGGAAAAACCGATTGACTCCTGGTCTTTAGTCTTATATCCAAGAAGAGAACCTGAGGGTTATGTGAATTTTATTGTTTGATTTTATTTTTATTTACAAATCAATCTACTTCAAACAATTCCTCACAGGATTTATACTGAATCTAGAAGGACTCTTTACTTAACGTAGGAAACTAGTATCAAGCAACGATTTTTAATGCCCAATGTTACTGCCATGCATGCATATGGATTTGAGGGTGAACCTTATAAGTTACCTATATTTGTTCCAAATAAATTCTTGCATTGGGATTGGCCAGGAAAAGAATACAACTAAACGATTTCCATTTTGTTTTAAAAATTAAAAAGATAGTAATTGTAACACCTTTTTCTTTTGGTGATTTGATAATTAAACATAAAAATACATTGGCTATTATTGAAAAATAATATTGTCATTTGGATTGGAAAATGATATATCCTGGTGTTTTGATCCTTTTAATATTGTTTTAGAAGAAATAAAATATATTGTTCTTCCTGCATATACTTCCATTTCAAAACCTGAGATTGAGAAACTAGCTAATGCTGAATGTGCTATTGTGAATAAGGAAAACCTAGCTGCTATGTAGGTGTCCAAGGTAATCGTGATCGATTCCATCCCTACCGAAAAGGAGTAGAATGGATAATCTTTATCTACAATGTATCAGACTCACAAAGATAATGCAATCATCAACCTACAATAGAACCCTCTTAAGAGGAAAGTCACACAAATATATACAAAAGAAGTGCCCCTGACTCTAAAGAATATAAGAAGCAATAATGAAAGTGAAGAAGAAGCCATTTCATTTCACAATGCAAACAATGAGATGTTAAAGAAAATTGAACAAGAAATAGAAGAGACCAAGACAAAAGATTCAGGAGAAAGTCTCATATGGGTAGAAAACTTCGTTAGAACATAAAATATAATAGAAAGTAAAGGGAAGGATTTAACACTAATCACTGAAAAGTATGCATCATATGGGCCCCAAATTTCTGTGAACAAATTATTTTGATAAGAATATGCTTAATTTGACAACGTTGTAACCAGGATTGGATTTGGGTATATAGGTACTCAATTCAAGGGCCACTTCTATTGATATCAACCTATCTAGGATAAATGATAAGAATATAGTTTATTGGCACAACTAGACTGGGGAGGTAATATCAAGAAGGTTATTGCAATCATTAGCCAATAATAAGCCTAATATCAAACAATTATCACCAAGGTACAAGGGTAGTTGAAATATACTCAGATAGTTATGAGAATCAGGGTAAATAAAATTAAATAATTGGAGGAGAAAATAGTTAAATAATACGTGATTCCAAAAGATGGTACTATCACCAATGACCTTCTGCAACTAAAGGACAAAGAAATTAAAAAGTTGAATGCATGTAAAAAAATGCAAGGCTATTATATGACCAATTCGGTGGAAAGTTTCCAACAAAAGAAAATACAAGAGTAGTTACAAGAGCTAAAGAAGTCTCTAGATATTAATGCAGCCAAATGTAGAGAATTAAAAAAAAAACCAAAAAAGCAACTAAAGAACTCAAAAATAAGGAAAAAATACATTATGAGGAAGTCAACAAATTCAAGAACACTTTGGACGAAGCCCTTGATAAATATTCATCTGCAAATGTAAAATATGATAAAGAGAAACTCCTTGAGGCGAAAGTAGATGGATTCGAACAACAAAGAAAGGTTGAAAGGTCTGAGCTAGCAAAGACTATTGAATCCATGAATAAAAGCATTGAAGACTTAGAAGTTGTACTAACTAAAAAGGATGAAGAGGCTAAATCCCTGCAAATATGCATATAAGAATCCACTTTCGAAAAATAGACCTTATTAGAGGTCAAAGAGAAGATTTGGTTAATGATTAATGAAAAGATTCTTTTGTTGAAGCCTTACGCTGAAATCTTAGTTGATTGTGAGAAGAATATAATTCAAAATTTGGAAAATGTGGTAAAAAATATGATGCCTTTAGTTGAAGAAATATTTAAGGATTTTAACCCCATTTTTGATCTTTTTGACTCCCTGATTGATGAACAACTACAAAGGATGAATTTTTTGAGAGGGAGGAAGGTATTGTAGAACTGACATCTGTTAAAGAATAGAGGAGGTGGCTGGAGGAAACAAACAATGAAGCCACCAAAGATATGGAGAATATCATGAAATTTAGAACCAAATGGGATTACATTCAGAGACTTGGTTTTCCTTCCCTATGGACTAATGAAGGTTCACTAACATAACAAACTTTTTATGAATCACTAAACAAACTAAAGCTTGATCTCAAAACCTTCTCATATGATGAAGATAGGACTATTTCCAGTCAAGCCATAATAGATTCTTTCCTGAAAGTGAATATAGGCCTCGAAGGGTCAAATATCTTGGCTTCGGTCATGAAATCTACTACATCAGTGCCTCCACTACAATCAACAAGTGAGCAGGTTGAGGTTTCATACACAGACACTTCAACTGTTTCCCCTAATCCTTGAAGAAGGACCGTGCTTATCCTAGAGATCCATATTCCTGTTACTTCTCCGACACGGACTTCGAAGAAAGTGAAGAAACTTGTGAAGAATAAAAATACTAGTCAACCATCTTTATAATTTTATTTACTTTAGTTTAGTTACCTGTTGTTAAGAGATAGTTAAAACAATTTAGTTACTTTAATTTTGTATTTAATACCTCGTTTATGAATTTGAGGGGTCAACTACACGAGGATAGAACTTTTTGTGACTAAATGATTTGAATGTACTTTCTACACATATCAATCAATTGACTTTGATGATTCTCTTATGCAATTTTGGAATGAATGTTCAACTTCTTATAACTTTTTGTGCTTATATGCAAAATTAGATATAATATATTCTAAACTTGATTTATAACATACATTGTGTCTACTTTACTCGATTACGCGTACTTATTGATATAATACTAACGAGGGTGGAGTAGTTGAGATGATATAATTCTAAACTTGATTTATAACATACATTGTGTCTACTTTACTCGATTACGTGTATTTATTGATATTATACTATTGAGGGTGGAGTAGTATGGGACTTCAACAACCAAACTTTGAGGTCTTATTCTGTTCACTAATGAAAATGATTCTTATTTGATGTGTAGTCGTTATTTGTTATGACATTGTGTTAGTTTAATGTGTGTATGATTCTCTGTCTGTGTACAAGGCTATTTTTAGCCTAGTTGATATTAACTTGTAACAATATATTTTGGAAACCCTCATGTTTCAATATCTGTATCATTGATATATGTTAAGTTTCCTAAACCCTGCCTTTCTCCAATTGTAGAAGAGATTATACTTCATATGATGCTTCCTATGGCGATCCCTTACACCTGAATGCTCATTTCATATTGTGTAAGAATTAGGGGAATTTTGAGGTCTAAAATGGGCCTCATGAGGAAATTATAAAATAATAGTGGAAATAATAAAATAAGATTAGATTACATGAGCAAATTTTAGAGGGAAAAAATAAATAACTAACTTTTCACTCATATTTTCAACTTATCTCCCTATGGGTTTACACAAATTTCGAGCAGGAACATTCATTGGATGCATTATTTTATTCCTCATCCAAGGAGTAACCATTTTGCATACTTTCGATGGATACTCCTACAAGAAAAAATGAGAAACACATGAAAAACATGATTGCAATAATGTTTTTTTCATTTATTTTTCATTTTTCGTGTAGCAGGGTCCATCGAAAGCATGCAACATGGGTACTCCTTGGATGAGGAAGTAAATTTTGCATCCAATGAGTACCCTCACTCAAAACTTGAGTAAAACCTTAGGGAGATAAGTTGAAAATACAAATTGAAAAAGTAATTTTATTATTTTATTAAATTTTAATCTTTTTACTTTTTTACCCCAAAAATGGTGAATCATCCCGCATGGTTGACATCATCATCTTGAATCCTATTGGTTCTTATAAAGTTTATTTAGTTGTACATTTTTCTTAGGAAGCCCATTTTAGACCTCAAAAGTTCTCTAATGTAGCTTCCCTTAGTTAGCGATATATCTATATATATATATATATATATCTATATATATATATATATATATATATATATATATATATATATATATATATATATATATATATATATATATATATATATATATATATATATTCCAATTTTGCTATGTCCTCAATATTTACCACCTAGACGCTTTGCTATTATTAGTAATTTGGTCAGTTATATGTATTTGAATATTGAATATATTTCATGAGCGTTAAGAGGGAATACCCTGTGTGGTGAGAGGGAGATCAACCATATTCATCTAGAGCAAGAGGATTTATTCCTCAAGGAATGTTCTCTTAAAGCATTCTCATCGCTGGAACAATATGAGAACCAACACCTAGTTAGACTAGACATTCCCAACGACGCTTATTTCGTTTCTTCCAGGATTTAACTATAGGATACGAAAGTGTTGGGACAACTCATACCATTCAAGCCCATTATTCATTTTATTCCTACTTTATTATTGGACGAAGGACATCCCCTATCCACGTATGCCTGATATTCGCCACCCTGCCCATTTATAATATGCAAACTTATTTTTGTCTGAGATTTAGCTTCCAAGATGACTCAATGCACCCATTCAACACTCAAATGACTTCCCATTGGAACACAATGACTTCCATTATACGTAAGCTCGGAGGCTAGTTAGCCCAGGAATTCCCATTGGAACTTATTTTGTTCCTCCGAGGATTTAATAGTTGGGATGATGTTACATCCCACGTCACCTATCAACTCATCCTTTTGATCAATAAAGCCATGCCAACTATCTTCCTTATAACACTATCACCCCAATATGGATAGTTCAAAGTTGCGTTCATATTTAATTTTGTACTTATTATTGTTTAATTTGATTTATTGTTGCATTTTTGAATGTTTATGCTTTCAGCTCCCCAGCAACATTGCCAAAATGTTTGGTGATTTAATTGATCTTAAATTACTTACATGAATTATCAATAGGGTTAGGGATTTGTTATCTAGAGAGGTTGGCACGATCAAGGCTCTAGGGTTCAACAAAGAGCGTGGCAGAGGGTAACAGGTACCCATGGAAGCACAGGGAGGAGGGAGCTCCACTCCCTCCTACAGTAATGTGGTTGCAAGCAGGGGAAGAGCAGGGAATAAGAGCAAACCTCCACAACCTTTGGAGGTCAAGAAAAAAAACATAGACACTAAGAAGGCGGAAGGCAGCGAAACCCATGTAGAACAAGGGATCCATGAAGAGAACTGACAGGAGGAGAAAGCGGAAGACAAAGGTTAGGATACAGGGAACAGAACCAAGATGGGCCTTGTAAACCCAAGACCATAACTAAACTATGGGTTATTTTAAATGATCCAGCTCTGCAAGAGCACAAGGATCACATGGCAAACTATGCCATCATATGCAAATTTATGGGTATCTGGCCGTCAGAGAAAGCGTTGTACACTTGGATAAAATACAACTAGAAACCAAAGGGGGAGTTAAATATACATCTTGGATCCAAGGGTTTTTTTACAGTGGTATTCACAAACATGGAGGACAGAGACAGGATTTTTGAAGGAGGACCATACTTCTTTGCAGTTGCTGGACTCTATATGCAGCCATGGACGATGAACTTTGTGCCAGAATGAGAAACCTTCACTTCGGTACCGGTATGGATTAGACTCTACTCCTTACCTTTAGATTACTGGATGCCAGAATCTTTAAAAGCTATAGGCAATAAATTAGGTCATTTCTTAAAGATTTCAAAGGCAACTCTATGAGGAAAATATACCTCCTATGCTCGGATCTGTGTGGAGATGGACCTATTAGGAGCCCTTCCAGATGAGGTCATTCTAGAAGTCTATGATGAGGAATGGGTTCAAACAGTTGACTATGAACATATCCCGTTTAGATGTCACAAATGTCATGAACATGGGCACCTATCTAGAGACTGTCCTCTTAATAGAAGGGAGGAAGATCTAAACACCAGTAAAAGGAAAGATTAGACAGGTTTCACCAAAGTCGGAGGAAAAGGAAAAGGAGGGGGAAGGAAGACACAAAAGAACCCTACTAAGAAGGATAACAAAACAAGAGAGCACAACAATTTTGAGATCTTAGGAGAAGAAAATATAGATGGAGGTGATCAAAAGAGGACAGAGAATCAGACAGCAAGGGGGAAAGGAAAAGAGACCAGCATGGAGTTCACTCAGGAATAGAATGAACACACGACAGACCCTTTGAGTAACATGGAAATAGAAAAATACCATGACACAACTCAAAGTGAAAGTGGCACAGAGGACCAAGACTTACAGGAGATCCTGGAAAGGGGAACGTAGAGCTGGAAAAGTTTCTTAAACAACGAGAAAACTTGGGAATAAACTCCATACCTCAGGAGGATGTTGACAAGGTACAATAGCTATTCCTTAACAAGTCACATCAAACAGTTGCAAGAGTCAAAAGAGGACATGATAACTAGGAAAATAAAGGGACTTCCTCAATAGGATTAATAACAGGAAAATTAACAAAAAACCCAGGAAAGAGGAGGGGAAGAAAAAGGAAGAAAGAACTACTGCTGGAGTGTGGAAAACTCATGGTTGAATCAATAAGGATGAAAGACCTTTCCAGTTACTCCTTTAAATCCCCACCTCAATGAAAATCACAACCTGGAACATTAGAGGACTAGGGAGTAGGAGAAAACAGAGGAATCTAGGTAACATAATCAAAGAGGAAAAACCTAACATAGTATTCATACGGGGAAAAAATGCTCAGTGGAGAAGATCAGAGAAAAACATAGCAAATGGTTAAATAGAAATGAATACCTTTAAGCTAAAGAAAATAAAACTGCTGGTGGCATTTTCACTCTATGGGATCCACAGAAATTTGGTGTGATTGATGTGGAGGCTTCCAGACATCACCTCTCTTTGATTTTCAATCGATGGGTGATAGGCAATGTTACATGATCACCAATGTCTACGGTCCTCAGCCAACGGAGGAAAAACTTCCACTCCTCACCACTCTGGAGGATATGAAGAAAAGATACCCAGCTCTACCCTAGATTCTAGGAGGTGATTTTAACATGACAAAATCACTCATGGAGAAGAAAGGAGGTACTAGAACTCTTGGTAGGGATTCAGTTTCCTTCCAGAACTTCATCACCAATATGAAATTGGTTGACATGGAAACTAGTAATGGAATCTTCACTTGGAGTAACAAAAGGGGTGACCCCACCCAATTAGCCTCAAAATTAGACATATTCATTATCTCAGAGGAACTTCTTCTCATGGGAAGTAGCCTGAATGTGCTCATCCTACCTTTTGGAGGTTCAGACCACTGGCCTATCCAATTGGAAGCTTCTCTATTTGGTAAACCGAGGAACTCCCCATTCAAGTTTGAGAATGCTTTGCTCACACACTCAAATTTCCTCACAAACATTGAAAAATGGTGGAAGGAAGAGCTACCCCTTCAAGGTACAAAGATGTTCCTTCTACACAGCAGGTTCAAGCACATCAAAGGCAGGCTCAAAGATTGGAATAAAAAGGAATTTGGCAATATCTTCAAAGCTAAAGGAGATGTGGAAAAGAAACTAAAGGAAATAAACCAAATTCTTATCATAGAAGGCTATATAGATGAAAGGAAAGAGATGGTAGAGTCACTCCAGCATGATTGGGAAAATAGATGTCTACAAGAGGAAATATTCTGGAGACAGAAATCCAGAGTGCACTGGATTAAGGAAGGGGAGAGAAACACCAAATTCTTCCACAGATCCACCATAGCTCACAGAAATGACAACAGAGTTGTGAAACTCACAGATCAGCATGGAATAGAAAGAAACACTCATGAAGAGATGGAAGAGGTTCTAGTCCAGCATTTCCAAAGAATTGCAGAGGAAACCTTGGAAGATAGATATCAGTTTACGAAAAGATTTACTCAATACATTCCTAAATCGGTTTCTAGAGATGAAAATTACAATCTCAACAAACCAGTGACAGAGGAAGAGATTGAGGAAGTCATTACAGAGATGCACAATAGGAAAGCACTAGGCCTGGATGGCTTCAATGTGGACTTTTTCAAAGCTTGTTGGAGGATAGTAAAACAAGATATTCTAGAGGTTGTGGAAGACTCTCGAAGAATTAAGACGATCTTGAAGGCGCTCAATGAATCTTTCATAGCCTTAATCCCCAAATAGGAAAGTGCCACCTCTCCAGATAGATTTAGACCTATAGATATATGCAATGTGATGTATAAAATAATATCCAAAGTAATTTCCAACCGTCTCAAACCACTCCTCCCTACCCTAGTGTCAGAGGAGCAAATGGGCTATGTGGAAGGAAGACAAATTCTTAATAACATAATTCAAGCACATGAAGTGGTTCATTCACTCAATAACAATAAACAGGCAGGGATGATAATTCAGCTGGACATAGAAAAGGCCTATGATAAACTTAGCTGGTTGTACATAAGAGCAGTTCTAAAAGCCTATGGCTTTGATCACAATTGGATTAAGTGGGTCATGGCGCTAGTTACCATTGCCAGCTATTCAATTCTTCTCAATGGCTCTCCCTCCAAAACCTTCAAGCCTACGAGAGGACTCAGGCAAGGGGATCCTCTCTCTCCTTTCCTTTTCATTCTAATGATGGAAGGGTTAGGAAGAGAAATCAGAGCTACTAAGGAGGAAGGAAGAATTCAGGGTCTGAGACTCACTCAAGGTGGGGAAATGGTGACACATCAGTAATTTGTAGATGACACTATGCTTCAAGGCACACCCATAGTCAAGGAAGCCAGAGCATTTAAGAAGATTCTAAGTGAGTTTTCCATGGTAGCAGGCACAGAGGTAAGTCTCACTAAATCAAAGATTTTCTTTTTCAACACAGATATTTCAATTCAGAGAAATCTTTCTAGGATTTTAGGCTTTCAAAGAGAGTCATTGCCCATGAAGTACCTGGGAGTTCCCCTCACTGACAAATCGTTACACAAGGAAATCTGGGAGCCTGTTCTAAATAAGCTAAAAGATAAGATTAGCAAATGGACAAATAGAGCCCTAAATCTAGTAGGGAGGCTGATTCTAACTAAGGCTATCCTCCAAAGTATCCCTATCTATATGCTATCAGCCATTCCGGCACCAACTGGTGTAATTACTAATATAAGAAACATTCAAAGAGACTTTCTTTGGGGGAAAGGTGAAGAAAAGAAGAAATGGGCCCTAGTGGCGTGGGACAGGGTATGCAAACCAAAATCCCATGGTGGCTTGGGTCTTCATGACCTAGGAATTCTTAACAGAGTGCTAGGAGCCAAAATCTGGTGGAGATGGCTAAAGGAAATTCAAGCCCCTTAGGCAAAACTATGGAAGAAAAAGTATGCAAGAGATTGGCAGGAGAAGAACCTCATAAGAATGATAGGACAAGTAAAAGGTTCTTCAATTTGGAATAGATCTTGGGAGAACAGGGCCCTAGTCCAAAATCATAGTTTCTGGGAGATCAGAAATGGAAATCTTGCCTGGTTCTGGGAGGACAATTGGCAGCAGGAGGAAAATCTCCGCAGTGAAGATTTAGCAGACATTCACACAGATACCATCAAAAAAGGTTTAAGGAAGGTAAGGGATTATTGGGATCACTCAAGGAACAATGAGAAATGGATAATATGGAAACTTCCAAATTACAGAGAAAGGGGCAGGATGCATACTCAAGCTATAGCCCTTAACGGTCTTTTGGAAAAGAGGTAAATCTTAACCTCAACCTTGGAAGATCAATTAAGATGGAGAAAGAATAAGATAGGTCTCTTCACCCTTAAGGAGGCCAAAAGGATAGACACAGGACTTAAGTATCCAAGCACTAATAAAAAGTGGAAAGAACTCTGGGATAATCCTCATTGGATGAAAGTCAAACTGTTCAAGTGGCTGGTTCTACATGGCAAGATTATGACATGGGATAACCTAAGGTAAAGAGGCTTTGTTGGCCCCTCAAGATGTCACCTATGTGGAAAAAATGAAGAAACCACCAATCATCTCCTGAATAGATACCATAATACTTTGGGACTGGGTTGGTGATGTCTTTGAGCAGACAGAGAGAAATGTAAATGACATCATTGCTACATTGATAAACTGGAGGAATTTTTTTCAGAGAATGAGATAATAACCTCCACCTGGGAGTTGACCCCAGGGTTCTTAATTTGGAATGTTTGGAAGGAGCGCAATAACAGGATTTTCAAGGATAAGGCGATCCCGGTGAGCAGCATTCTAAAGCTAATCCTTAAACAACTCAAAGAGTCTGTGCATATCCTGGGAGGTGCTGATACTAGAAAACTCATAGGACAAAGAGAGGCCAGAATCCTGGAAAAGTTAGAGCTTAAGGTCCATCTCCCTCAGTGTTCTATGCAGATCAACAAGAATACCTCTACTGGAAAAGCTTCTTGGCATCCCCCTTCTCATGGTTTTTTAAAATTTAACATCGATGGGGCCTCTAAAGGAAATCTGGGTGAAGCAGGTTATGGAGGGGTCTTAAGGGATGAGGAAGGAAACATTTTGGTCATCTTCCATAGTTATCTAGGAAAAGCAACCAACAATATGGCTGAGCTCATGGCGATGGAACTATGCTTGGAAATACTGCTCAAGCACAACATTCACAATGTCATCATTGAGGCTGACTCAGAATTAGTCATAAATTCGGTGAAGAGGGTTAATGCTGGCGCTGCACCTAAGAAAATCTCAGGCCACTGGTGGCTTCTGCAAGTCTACCAAAGAATCCTATCATACCTGAGGGTGTTACGAACTCTTAGGCTGGTGCATGTCTGCAGGGAAGCCAACAAAGTTGCAGACTGGCTTGCCAATGAGGGGGTTTGAAACAAACATATCGACTTGTGCTACTGGTGGGAGGAGGTAACAGATGACAGTATGAAGAAGGAATGCTCATCTTGGGCCATCAGTGATAGACAACAGTTTCAGGAAAATTGAAGAGATAGAATCTTATCTCATGTCAACGATGAATAAGTTCACTTCAGACAGTCTTTCAGAGGATTTGCATTATTGGTTCTCTAAGGGTGCTTCTAGAAACAAAGGCAGAAATCGAGACAGTAGTTATCTACTCATAGGAGAATGGATTCCAGGTGACATTCCATGTAGGAGGCCATCCTTCTGGCCTGGTTTTCCTTGTACTAGGCGGCGGAGGTCAAAGGAAGATATTACTGGGGTTAAAAACTGCTTGAGATATACCACCTGCTCCGGGCGCCTTCTGAGGTTTTCTCGGATGAAAAGCTATGCCATTCAGCTTATGATGCATGGAGGGGGGAGAACAAGGTTTACTGCCTTCTTTGCTGGGTATTACATGAGCAGTTGTGAGGTCCATTTTGTTTTGTGGCCGTCAGATTCGGAGAAGGCAGATCTATGACCACCTTTTGGTGTGCATGTTAGTGGGCTTGACATGACAAAACCACCAGTGTTTTACCACCCACATCGAGCGCTATCTAAACCAAAGTCGGTTTTTTCCAAAAACTAGCGATTCCATTCAGGATGCAACACGTGGCGGAGGTTGGGAAAAGTAAACTGGCTTCATCGCGTATTATTCTGTGGGCTTTTAAGCCGCGCAATATGGATACCAGCCGTTGGATCTGAAGTATCAGATCAACGGTCAGCGTTGATCGTGCTACTTGGGGTTTTACCATGGGATTGGCCTCTGCGCGGGTTCTTTTTTGACTGTTGGATCACTAGGAGTCAAATCTTTGGTGGGTTTTGGGGAGCGGACTTTGTTTCCACTTGCCCGCTTTTGGTTCCAGGGCAGTCCCGACTTGGTTCCTGTTTGTGTTTTGGAGGTTTTGTCGGAACTTGGAGTTTTTTCACTCTCCCTTTGTGGGAGTCTGAGCCTCTGTGTTTTCACTCTCCCTTTGTGGGAGTTTGTTGTATCCTGTGTACAATCTATAATTTTTTCCTAAGTGAATAGAAGGATCGTCTCTTGCTTTAGCAAAAAAAGAATGTTTATGCTTTCGGGGAATTATTTAACTTATCATTTTATGCAGTTATTTTCCATTCTTTCACTGTGTTTATATGTTAAAACCCTCTAATGTTCGCTTTTTCTTATAAATACCTATTACTACAACAAAATTTATTCTAACTAAAAGAATGGCGAAAGGGAAGAAAATACTCCTCCACAATAAAATACTAGTCTGTTTAAAGAAATTATTGACAAAAAGATGCTAGATGCTTCTCTCTTCTCCGATATTATATGTACAATGAACTTTGGTCATTCATCCTAGAATGCCATTAATGAAAAATTTGAGGAAGAATTTCCAGACGAAGACGAAGAGATGTCAATGGTAATAAATGCAAACTAGGGTGGCAACAAATCCTTTGAAGCAACAGGTAGGGATGCCTCTAAATCTCACCTTCATAGAATTGTCACGCATCCAAAGCTTCTTCCTTATACATACTTGATACGCTGGGTAATGGAGAAATTCGATATTAGTGAAAGGAAATTCACTACCCAACAAGGAATAACTATTTGTTCTTTCAAGGCTAAACGTATTTAGGGTATGTGTCATTTTCTTGAGACATAGATAGTGTACAATTATCAATTTTTGGATATTTTTGTTAAAAAGGAATGTGTGGGTAAATGAGAAGCACTTCCCAAATTGATAAAGGAATGGAAAAGTGACCTGAATAAGTTTAAATAGGAATCCTCTGGCTTATATGACATCCACTCTTGATCCTCTCCTTATTGTTTCACTGCTTCCATGCTCTGCCAATTGTTTGGCTTCCAAAATGTCTCACGATTTCCTATAGATTGGTTCCCTCTCATTGACAAAGTAACTAATGGTTATGTTCTTAATTGGGCCCAAATCATGTCCAGTAACTTGGCTAAGCATATTCTCAATTCTCACTCTAAACATATGACCACTCATAACCCACCATTCTTCATGTCCGCTTATGTGATAAAGACTATTTGTTTTTCTTTGGAATTCCCATGCATGGGCAGGAAATGACACTTGCCGCCCCTCTTCCCATCCACGTTTATTATAGTATAATTTGGGAGGAAACCCATTTTGATATTTTCTACTGCATTTGTCAACTTGTGATGATTCCTTTATACCAATCCATTTCCATTTCTAAGCTTCCAAGGATGTCTCTCATTGCCATGGATTGTTTGAACATAATTGGGGATTTTTATGTTGAGGAGTTTTTTATTTACATTAGGGTTTGGGGAAGCAATGACTGCCCACATGTTTTATAACAAAGTTATCAATCAAATGAGAAATATTACTTAAAAATGAGAAATATAGCCAAAAACCACAAAAGAACATGAAAAAACAATATGAAAATGAAAAGTGTTGATGCTGCATCAACACAATTTTTTTATAGTTTGTTTGTTTTTAATCCGAGGTAAATTTTCAACATTTTTTAAAAATCACAGTAAAAGACAATAAAAACCATTTTTTTGGTTGCAAAAAACACTCTCAAAATGAAAAGTGTTGATGCTAGAATACCATCTCTTTTTTGGGTAAAATTTCAACATTTTTTAGCAATGGCGTTAAAGATAAAATATCATAGCTCTGAAAAACCTTAAAATTCCAACAATTTTCAGGCATAACGTTAAATATAAAATATCATGTCTCTGAAAAGCCTTAATATTCCAACAATTTTCAGCCATGATGTTAAAGATAAAATACTTATAACTATTTTCAACCATAGCATTAAAGATAAAATATCGTAACTCAAAAAAACCTTAAAATTGTGACAATTTTTCAACTATGGAATTAAAACCAAATATCACGACTATAAAAAACCTTAAGTTTTCAATATATTTCAACCATGGCATTATGGAAAAATTATATGACTAAAAAAAACTTTAAAAATGAACACTTGAATGAAAGAGTCATTATACCAAAAGTAATTTCTTTTTTAAATGCTAAAAGTATAACTATTTTAAAATCTTAGCCTAAGATAATTTAGCACATTGCAACAAAAATTTAAAAACCAACCGTCAAATTGACTCGCAGTGTAGGCGAACTCCACATATTGCAATGAAATCTTAAAGATCAACCATGAAATTGACACACTATGGGGGCAAACTTGATCCATTATAACAAAAACTTTAAAATCAAATATCAAATTGACACATAACGATGCTAGCTTACTAGTCGAGGATCGACATAGACCTTGCAAAAAACAAAAAATAAAACAAAATAGTAAATAAATAAAAAGGAAAAATACAAAAAAAGTAAAAATTAAAATATTGAAAAAAATTCAAAATAAAAGAAAAAGAAAAAAATAAGTTGAAAAAAATAATAACTAATAAATACAAAAATATATTAAAACATAAATAAGTAAAAAGTTAAAAAATGACAAAAAAAAATCAAACATAAAAAATATCTTTGAGAAAAATCACAAATTTGGAACCACTTACTATGATTCTGACACACACATATAGATAATCCAAAAAAATAAATCAGGTATAAGAATTGTTTATAAAAAACAAAATTAACTCACAAAAGATAAAAATTAAAAAATAAAATATTATTTCAAATAAACCATAATTTAAAGGAAAAAAATTTAACACAAAAAAAATAAAAAAATATAAAAGCTAATTGGATAGGTAAAAAATAAATAAATACAAATGATAAGAAATTAAAAAAAAATAAATAAATCATAAAATTAAAAAAATAATTTTTTTTTTAGAAAATATGTTAAAAACATTAAAATAAAATTAAACAAAAACATCTATAAAAAACAAATTAAAAAAATATTATTAAGAAAAATCTTAAAAAAACATTATAACAAATTTAAAATTAAAAAATAATCAAAAATCAATTAAAAAAAAACGAATGATTGATATTTAAAAAAAAAAAATTGGCCCTTGGCCCTTTCTAGCAATTGGCGAAGGGCCATTTTCTTTTTATTTATTTATTTATAATTTTCTTTTAAAGTGGGCGTTTTCTTTTTTTTTTTTTAATTTCAAAGTTTATATATATATATAAAACGTTTTATTTTTTAGTAAATATAATTTAATTTTTATTTTAATGTTTTTTTTCAATTATTTTTAATGTGTTTTTATTAAGTGTTTTTTTTTAAGAATGGTTTTAATGTTTATTTATTTATTTTTTAAATTTTTTTTTTTTAAAGTTTTTATTATCTTTTATTTTCAATGTTTCTTTTTTAATTTAATTGTATATATTTTTTTAATTGAGTGTTTTTTTTGGGACATTTTTACTTAAAATTTTATCTGAATCATTATTTTTGGAAAAATGACTTCAAATTTCATCCTTTAGATATGAAATTCAAAAAAATTTCATAATTTTTTTTCCAATTTGTTTTATTTAATTTTTTCATAAACAAAAAGTGCATTCTTAATCAACACTTTTCCAAATCAGATAATTATTTTCTAACTCAGAAAAAGGGTACTTGGTACATTGTTCATTTGATTGGTAACTTTATTTTACCCATTTATGTCTCAGATACGATATTATCTAGAGAAAACGCTTATCAAACTGTGAGGACTAGTGTAAAACTTGAGCTCAAGAAATCTTCCAAGAAGCTTTCGCTACCATTCCCTTTACAAGTTGGTTTATTCATTCTCAAGAATTATATACATGCTAAGAAGAAAATATAGGCTCTACACGAATTGAAGCTTGCTACTATTCCTTCGAAGCCTCATGACCCTTATAAAGTAGTAGAAAAATTAGCTAAAGAGGCACATATTAAAAGTTATGTCTATGAAATCAACTAGTGTGATGATTTGTTTTGCAGAGCTTCTTATATTTGAGTTTGCAATAAAGTAGAGTACTTATCTCTAGATAACTACCAATATTTCATTGTATTTAGAGAGACTCAGAGGTCAACCCTGCCACTCCATTTACTCAAATTACCTGAAGGTGATGGTATCATTGAAAACGTTGCTATTTCTTCCACAAAATTCACACCTCAAATTACTACTCCCATTCATATTTCTTCAGAATATTCACGAGACCAGACCTCTTCGATTAATCCATTGACTAATAAAATTACTAAACAATGAGAAACATGTATGTAGATTACTTCAACATTGGTATAATCAAGGAAAGAAGCAACAACACCTAAATCAAATACAACTAATAATATTATGTAGCAAACAATTACTGTTTGTCTAGATACTTCAAAGTTTTCCCTTGCATAGTTTTGTGTTATTTCAAAAACACCTATCCATACTCGACTCAATGTAGAGACAATTCCAACACATCCAACCTTGGAAATCCAATTGAATCTTGAGGAAATTCCACCTATTGAAGTATTTTATAGTCCTCAATATAAAGCCATTTTAAAGAAAAGAAGGAAAAAGAGGAAATTTGTTGATACATAGATTTCTACAACAAGCACTACAATGTAGACAACTTCATTAGAAATAATATAGAAAGATGAAATCAACCACTCCTCATGCCAAGTTTGAAAAATTATCCCACTATGTAGGGGCCTATTATTAAGCCAATATAGATAAAGCAACTCGATTTAACGAATTTATTAAAGAAAAGGAGGAGAGAGTTCAACAATTAGAACAAGATTTTTCACAATTTCAGTAACAGTTGTAAGCATAGGTTTCCTTGATAAAAAATCAACAGGACTCTAAAATTAAGCAGAGGGATGATAAATGATAAACTAAACTTGCATTAAAAGGTAGAATAAGATGAAGCAGGGGCTTTTGACCTTGCTAATTTCAAACATAAGCCAGTGAGCTAAACATTCAACTTCAACATCAATAATGACTTCTTTACAACAAGCTAAGTCTGATACAGGATCAAAATAATCTTGTTGATGCATTGGTTGATATTGAGATTCAATATAATGTTTCCAAAAATAATCTTAGTGAACTCTTAGAATGGTAGGTATATTCTAAGAGATTATATCCCAACTTGCCAACGATCACTGAGATGCAAAAATCCATCACTCTTCATGCATGGAAAGACAAAATGCATTTGGTCAGGAGATTGGTTAATGATGCTCAAGAGCTTTCAAGTTCAATCGTTCAATATATCACCCAATCACTCATGGAATAAATTTTTTTATCAAGATATGAAGAGGATTTTTTTCCAAGGGAAATTGTATTGGAACAAATGTGGCTGAGCAATAAGGCAAAATGTAGTAAAAGAATCGAGTAGTTGGTAAAAGTGGAGGTCAAATTGAATTGGAAATTTTGATTAAACTACATGGTTACTTGCAAGTAACCAAGATTTTTATTGAACAAGCAACTCAATTGTGTCCACCTTTACAAGCTCATGTTTTCTGTTGTCAAATGAACATCAAGCCTCATTCTCCTCTTGAGTTGGCACCACTTCTAGAAGTTCATCGTCAATGGAAAATGCCTATTGGATCCTCATCTACAACAACTCAATTGAATTGATCATTTTAATTTTAATTTGTAACTAATAACTATTTTATTCTAAGTTTTTTCACTTTGGTTGAGAGAATAGAAGAGGTTTAATTATTATCTCTATTATTTTGAAAAACTATTTAAGAGCCTCCTAAGCTCAGGTTAAGGGGTTTTAAATTTTTGCAAGAAACACTCTGTTACACTTTTGTACACAACCCTTTATTTAATATAAGTTGAAACATCTTTTGATTCCAAGATTTATGAAGAGAGAAGTGGTACTTTTATCATCTTTTTTCCTTTGATCTATATATATATATATATATATATATATATATATATATATATATATATATATATATATATATATATATATATATATATATATATATATATATATATATATAATCTGATCTTATGTTTTGTTAGTTGTGTTCAAATTTATCGAATGAAATGTTATCAATTCTAATGTATTCCTTTTGTTGATTATGAGTATAACTTTTTGTTGAGAAATATAGAAAGAAAGGCTCAATTTGACTTAGCCTTGGTCAAATTGAGAAAATTTGAAATTTCCACATCAACAGACAACTTGGAGGCAGTTAATTGAGGTGACATGGATCTTGTCACACAGTTAGCTCAGTAAATTTGAGTTAATGGGCTTGGAGTTTATCTTGCATGTTTTGATTTCTAATTTGTAGCCATCGAGTGAAGTTATTTCTAGTTGTACTCAACCAAACTAGTTTTAACAGTTAATAAAACTAGTTGAAGGTCAGTTGTGCAGTTAATTAACTGACAATCAACCAAAAATAGCTCATGCATGCAAGAAATTCGAATTGCTCATCTATGGTGGAGATCCCAAGGCAATGTAACATCAATTGTATACTAGTTTTGAGTGTACATGTGTTGCATGCAGGTGGTGATCAATCCTTTGGAATTGTGTAATCAATTTGAAGGAAATTCCTAGAAAATAGGGCCAATTTTGTTAGGATTTGTGCAAGGAAATGGGAGCTCAGGTGGGCACATAAATTGACTAAGTTTGGGTCAGAGCTTCTTATTAAGAGAGAGAAAATTTATTCTTTCGCAGGTTGAGATTAGAGCAAGCAAGAAATTGTAATTTATTCTCTATTCATATGATTAATGCAAGAAGTCTTAGGGGGTTTTACCAGCTGGTTTACCCTAGATAATTTTGTGTACTTGTGTATGTGATTGATTATTATTGAGAGAGAGAGAGCAATTATTCTTTTGCAGGTTGAGATTAGAGAAAGAAATACATTCTCTATTCATATGATTAATGTAAGAAGGCATAAGGGGTTTTTACCAGTTGGTTTCCCCTAGATAAATTTGTGTACTTGTGTATGTGATTGATGCATGTTTTCAAATGTTATTCTAAATTGTGAATTAATATTCAGAGAGCAGTAGAGTAGAATTGTGTCTCTTGATTTAGATTAAATTTCTTGAGAAGTTGAAATTCTATCACCATATTTCTACATGGTATTGGAGCAGGATTCAAATTAGAATAAGAATTTCAAAGTTGTTCCTTAGGAGGTTCGAATTTGCTGCTTCAGTGTAGCAGGATTTCTTCAGAGTTGGGAGAATGACCTTCAATGGACTAAGATTAGAGTATTCCTTGGAAGGAAGATCAAATTTCATTTCCTAGAAGGATCACATGGAGGTAGTGGTTGATGACAATGGATTGCTGGAATTTGTCAATTCATGCATTCTAAAATTAGGATCAACTGATGCCTAAAACCTAGCCCAATGGAAGAAATATTTAGCCAATGCGAGGAGAATAATCTTAGAGGGAGTGAGAGACCACATTGTCTCAAATATCCATGGGGAAGAAAATACTTTTGTAATGTGGAAGACACTAATTGAGTTGTTCGAGAATAACAACAACCATAGAAAACTGGCCCTTAAAGACAAACTTTGAAACATTAAGATGCATAATAATGATACTATTCCACAGTATCTCACCAGATTTACACAAGTTCAAGATGAGCTTGGAGGGGTTGGTGTGAATGTTACGAAAGATGACTTGGTGAGCCTATATCTTTTATGCCTTCCAAAATCGTGGCACAACTACCAAGAACTTGTGAATGGAAGGGAAAAATTACCAAATTGGGAATTCATATGGTCCAATTTGGTACAAGAAGAAATCAAGCGAAATAACAGAGATGGATGATTATCCAAGGGAGAGGATGAAGACACTTTTGCATTGGTTGGGAAGGGAAAGAAGGGAAAAGGGAAGAAATATCAAACCAAACCAGATTCCAACCAAGGGGGAAAGAAGAAAGACTTGTCCAAAATAAAATGCTTCAATTGTCATGAATTCAAGCACTATGTTACAAAGTGTCCACACAAAAAGTCTAACAAGAAGAACTTAGGAGGAGAAATAGGTGAAGCATTCACGCTTCGATTTAGACTTCACCTTGATCGCATGCATGGCCAACACTGTGATGGGGAGTGTGTGGTACTTGGAATTAGGTGCCTCGTTCCACATGATAATGTGTAGAGAGTTTTTTTAGTGACTTGGAGGAGAAATATCTCCATATGCATATTGATCTTAGGGATGATGGAAGGTACAATGCTACTGATATTGGTACAATGACCTTTAAGAGGGAGTCAGGATCCCCTCTTTGTCTCAAAGATGTCATGCTTTTAAGAAGCTCATCTCTGTTATGCTCTTAATCCTGCAAGATGATACCAGAATACCAAATATGCGAAAAAAATATACCCAGAACATAGAACAAGAGCAATAACAACAAGTATTTTATTATTCAGAAAGCAAAGTTCACTTGCCTCTTCGAGGGGGAAACCTCCAATAGAGCTGAGCTCGATTATAGAATAAGACACGATGCTCCTCGCAGGGAGTCTCTATCCTTTATATAGGATTCATACATGCAATACCATGGGGCAATACCATGGTTCTTATTAATACTATCTATCTAATCCCGTGGCCCATTTGAAACTAATTGTGGTCCCGTCATTAAATGCAGGTTAACCACTTACAATTATTAATATGGGCTTTATTGACTCTTTACTTAACTATAACTATGACTTGATCCTATTACATAAATAAGGGGGTTAGGGTGGGACCCTAACATGCCCTCCCCCATAAGAATAGCCTTGTCCTCAAGGCTGAAGCTGCGGAAACTGCTGAAGAATAGTGGCTGTTTCCCAGGTTGCATCTTCTGGAGAGGTGTCTTTCCACTTGAGGAGGACTTCCTTGATCAGGCACCCACGCAGGTGCTGTTCTCGTGTGTCCAGGACCTGTTCAGGTTGGAGCTAGATTGACCCTTCTTCATCCAGTTCAGGTAGACTGGTTTGAATTCTACAATTGTTCCCAATCACTTTCTTGAGGCATGAGACATGGAAAATTGGATGGATTTTTGCAGTGGGTGGCAAAGCTAGCTTGCAGGCTACTTCTCCAATGCGCTGAAGTACTTGATATGGTACGTAGGATTTTGGAGATAGTTTCTGACAACCGTTGTCTTTGAGTGATGTTTGCTTATATGGTTGCAGCCTCAAAAATACCTGATCCCCTTCTTGAAATTGGTGTTCTGAGCGATGCTGATCTACCTGTTGCTTCATGCGGTTTTGAGCTTAATGAAGATTCTCTCTAAGATGGGCGAGCATGGTTATGCAGTTTTTTGGAGTTGATACACTGCTTGTACCTTAGAGCACCCCTTGATATAAGAAGTAGGGGAAGGAGGGAGTTGACCATAAACTGCTTCATATGGAATCATTTTGGTGGTGGCATGATAGTTGGTGTTATACCACCATTCAGCTAGAGGTAACCACTGTACCCAGAGATGTTGCTTTTCTGAAGTGAAACACCTAAGGTAGGTTTCCAAACTTTTGTTGACTACTTCAGTTTGACCATCAGTTTGTGGATGATAGGAAGTACTGAGTTTTAGTTGGGTGCCTTTTAGCCGGAAGAGTTCCTGCCAAAAATTACTGGTGAAGACCAGGTCACGATCAGACATAATGGAAGTGGGCATGCCATGCAATTAGAAGATCTAATCCATGAAAGATTGAGCGATCAAAGTCGGTGTAAAAGAGTGTGGTAGGGTGCAAAAATGAGCATACTTAGAAAGTCTATCCACAACCACCATGATGACTGATTTGTTTATTGACTTTGGAAGACCTATAATGAAATCCATAGAAACCTCTGTCCATATTGATGCCGGGATGGACAATGGTTGTAATGTGCCTGGTGCTTTGACTGTCTCTCCTTTGTTGTGCTGATAGATGTCGCATTTAGCTACAAAAGTAAGAATGTCCTTTTTCATGCCTGTCCAAAAAAATGATCTTCGAGTGCGAGCATATGTCTTCTGAAAGCCTGAATATCCTGCAGTGGGAGATAAGTGCAACTCCGCCAAAATGCAGCTTTTGACAGTGGATGTTGGTGATATTACGACTTTGTCCTTATAGCAAAGAATCTCATCCTTCGACAAGTAGCCCTTAGTGGAATTTGGATCCGCCTGCAATTGAGTAATGAGTTGGGAGAGCCAGTGATGTGAAAACCATTCCTTGCGAGCCTCTTCAATCCATTATGGAATGGGAAGGAAAATTGCAAGCAGGGTACTTTCCTCCTCAGATTAGCGAGATAATGCATCTACTACAATATTTTTGCGCCCTTTCTTGTAAATTATCTCATAATCATATCCCAACATTTTGGTGAGCCATTTATTTTGTTGTGGTGAGGATAGGCATTGCTCCAAAAAATATTTAAGGCTTTGATGGTCTGTGCGGATTTGGAAGCGTCACCCCAATAAGTAAGGTCACCAAGTATCTACTGCATGTAAGATGGCCATCATCTCCTTCTCATAGGTAGATTGTCCCAGATTCTTTCCACTTAGTTGTTGGCTTCTGAAGGCCAAGGGTTGACCTTCCTGCATTAAGACCGCCCCAATACTCATACCTGAAACATCACATTCAATGACAAAAGATTTGGTGAAGTCAGGTAGTGCTAAGACTGGAGTGGAACACATGGCATTTTTGAGAGCTGTAAAGGCCTGTTGTGCTTCATCATTCCAGAGGAATGATTTTTTCTTGAGGAGTTGAGTGAGAGGCCTCAAAATGCAACCATAATTGCAGAAAAATTTGCGATAGTAGCCCATGAGACCCAAAAATCCTCTCAGGCTCTTCAAGGTCTTAGGTTGAGGCCAATCCTGCATTGCCTAGATCTTTTTGGGGTCCATCCTGACACCTTCATGCCCCACAATGTGGCCCAAATACTCAACTTCTTCCATGCCAAAAGAACACTTGGACATCTTAACAAACAATTTATGCTCGCGGAGTAGTTGCAAGAGCAGATCTACATGCTGAAGATGTGCGGCCCAAGTGCGACTGTAGATGAGGATGTCATCGAAGAAAACAAGGACAAATTTTCTGAGATATGGTTTGAGCAGGTGGTTCATAAGGCTCTAAAAAGTGGATGGGGCATTACAAAGACCGAATGGCATGACCAAGAACTCATAATGGCCTTCATGAGTTCTGAAAGCAGTCTTTGGAATGTCGACTTCTTTCATGCGAATTTGGTGGTAGCCTGAGCGAAGATCAAGCTTAGTGAAGAATTGAGCCCCATTTAGTTCATCCAGCAAATCATCAACAACCGGGATGGGAAATTTATCTTTGACTGTCAACTTATTGAGGGCCCTGAAGTCTAGACACATACACCATTCCCCATCTTTCTTGAGCACCATGACCACCGGTGATGAATAAGGACTAATGCTGGGACGAATGACACCTGCTTCCAAAAGTTCCTTGATTATTTTTTCTATTTCATTCTTTTGGGTGAATAGATATCTATATGGGTGCACATTTGGTGGTTGTGCCCCTAGGACCAAAGTGATGCTATGATCATGTTCCCCTCTCGAGGGTGGAAGCTCATGAGGCTTGTCAAAGACTGGCTGATGGGTATTTAAGATCTGTTGCATCTCAGGATGAATCAGAAGAGAATTGGGTTCGAAGGCCTGGATGGCATTAAATTGAGCTATAACTCCATGATGGCCCTTTTTTAACAATTTTTCCATCCGATGTGAGCTGATGATAGAGGGAGCTCCCGCCTAAAGCTCATATATAACTCTTGGAAATCCATTGTGATTGGGCCAAGAGTGCAAAGCCATTCAGCACCTAGGACAATGTCGCACCCTCCCATGTGTATGGAAAACATGTGGGTCTTTAACTGATAATCCCCCATTTGAAGTTTGACATTTTCATAGCGGCCTTCACATTTCATTGTGCCCCCATCAACAATTTGGACTTGGAAGTTAGAAATTGCTCGTACAAAACAATGCACTGCTTCCGCGACTCTTTGATGGATAAAATTATGTGTACTTCCACTATCAATCAAGACTACTACTGGGCAATGCTTAATAAAACCTCTGATTTTGAGAGTTTGAGGCGAAGAAATCCCTGCCAAAGCATGCAATGAAATAACTGGTTCTTCAGGTACATTGTCCTTTTGGTTGTCCTCTTCTTCCTCCTCTGGTTCCTCAAGTGGTGGGGCTTCCTTCGATGAGTTGTGATCAGTAGCATCAATTTGAAAAAATTTGGGCTCCTTGCATTTATGCCTGGGGGAGTATTTTTCATCACAGTAGTAACATAATCCTTGCTTTCTTCTTTCTGCCATTTCTGCAGGTGACACCTTTTGAACCTTGAGTGTTTGGGTAGTGTTGTGAGCCTATGGGGGGCAACCCTTGGCAGTGAAATTTGGGCGATTGGACTGGGCCGCTAACGCACGTTCTACTTCACGAGCTATCTTGCAAGCCTCTAGCCATGAGGGAGGGTGGTTTAGTCAGATGTGGGCTTGTATGGCCTCTTTAAGACCACTGATAAAACATTCCATGTAGAACTGATCTTGTAGACCTAAAGTGCGGAAAGCTAAGGCTTCAAAGGCTATAATATATTCATCCACTGTTCCAGTCTGACGGAGCTTAGTGAGACGACCCAAAAAAACAGAGTCATGGTTAAAGAGATCCATAAGAGCCTTTTTGAATGTGTCCCAAGTCAAGGGCCTTCCATAGCAATGTTGATGCCATTGCCACCATTGCCATCTTTCGTTGTCCAAGTACATGATCCCCACACTAAGCTGAGTGTCATTATCCAGGATGTAATTCAGATTGAAATATTGCTCCATTTGTGCTATCCATGCTGCCGGGTGAGAGCCATCAAATTTATGCATGTCTAGATTGGTTGGTCGTAGACGGGATTGTTGGTGGGTGCCCCAAAGGTGAAAATAGTGGCTAGACTCACCCTCATTGTGTTCATTGCCAATATATGCCTCCTCACGGGCTTCCGCTTTGCCCATAGAGAGTGCTGTAGTTAATTTCGTCAGTTGATCTTGGATGTCTTTCAAGGATGCTTCAAGTTTGTCCATCCCTTCATTCGCCATAGCTTGATTTCTAGTTTCTGCCATGCACCGAGCCGATTTACTTGAAATTTGGGACTGCCCGAATTTTTTTGGCACTAAAAATTGAATGGTACCACCTTGCTCAACTTGTTGTCCTGATTCTTATGGGTTAAGTCATCGAATACCTGAAATGTCAATGCTGCCAAAAGTCCTGCGAAAATCACGCCCAGGTATAGGAACCCACACAATTACTCAGATCTAGATGGTGGATCTGAACGGAAGAACTGATTGTTGCTGTGGATCTGAGAGATCTGGATGGCTAATCTGATAGATCTGAACTACGAAACTAATTGCTGCTACAACAGCAAAAACCCACTTGCGAGATTTGATCCGGCAAAGATTATGTATGATCCAGAGAGAGATCAGGGAACTATGGTCTCTAGGAGTGTCAGGTGCTACAGATCGCAATATACATAAGGGTCTGATAGTAGTACTCGGCCCAATTTTTCGGGGCACTAACCAAGGAGGATCAACTGTACCCTTAGCCGTACAACCCGACTACCCTATCGTACTGGCGAGTAATCTCTCCGAGTGTTGTTCTCGGTGTACTGTAGTAGCAAGACAGCCGATGGTTTATCTATGACAAGGTTTGAAGGGAGCAAGGGGGCTTCCAATATACGCAGAAGGTACTTGGAAGATAGTCCATGCGCGGTTCTATCTAATGCGCTACTACTCGAAGGGGTACCCACAGGGGTTACAAGGGAGTCCAACAAGCGTGAACACCTATTTTATTTCCTGCGTGCATGCCTCCCAAAATCCATAGGTTTATGCGCTTAACGACAGATCCCGTGGTTTAAAGATGCCAAAACACATCTCTAGCCAAAAAAAATTCGCTAAAAAATGGAGATCCCACTAGCCCTGGAAAGCGCTCTGATACCACTTGTTATGCTCTTAATCCTGCAAGATGATTCCAGAATACCAAATATGCGAAAAAATATACCTAGAACATAGAACAAGAGCAATAACAACAAGTATTTTATTATTCAGAAAGAAAAGTTCACTTGCTTCTTCGAGGGGGCAACCTCCAATAGAGCTGAGATCGATTACAGAATAAGACATGGTACTCCTCGCAGGGAGTCTCTATCCTTTATATAGGATTCATACATGCAATACCATGGGGAAATACCATGGTTCTTATTAATACTATCTATCTAATACCATGGCCCAATTGCAACTAACTTTGGTCCCGTCATTAAATGCGGGTTAACCACTTACAATTATTAATATGGGCTTTATTGACTCTTTACTTAATTATAACTAGGACTCGATCCTATTACATAAATAAGGGGGTTAGGGTGGGACCCTAACAATCTCTATAGTAGTTTTGGAATATGGTGGCTATGATGTTATTTTCAGTAAAGGGAAAGACTTTCTTAGACACATAACTATGGGGAAGGTGAAGTAGATGAGGGTTTGTGTGAAGAACATGTGCAAACTTGATGTGGAAGATTGTGCCACATTAAACAATAAGGAAGAGAAAGTTCAAAGTCAATATGTTGGTGAACTATGGCACCAAAGACTTGGTTATTTGCACCATGGCACCATTAAAATAATGCAACAAATAACCACTGGCATCTCCAAAGGATCACTTGAGTATTAGGATGCTTGCAAGGGGTGTACCTTTGGGATTTATGTAAAATCCACATTCCATGATTGAGAAAGCAAAGCAAATGCAGTCTTGGAGAGAGTCTTCTGGGATTTTTTTGGACCCTTCTCGACATCCTCCACTGTGAGACATAAATACTATGTTATTTTTATTAATTATTTCTCAATAAAGTGTTGGATCTTCTTCCTGTGGAAGAGGGATGAGACATTCTCAAAATTTGTAGAATTCAAGGAACTAGTTGAGAAAGAGACTAATCAGAAGGTGAAGGCTCTCAGGAGTGAAAATGTAGGTGAGTATGTTTCAAATGACTTCAAGTAATTTTGTGCCAAATAAGGAATTCAAAAATAACTGACAACTCTCCACAACCCACAACAGAATGGGGTAGGTAAGAGGAAGAACTTGAGAATTGTGGGAGATGTGAGAGCTATGCTACATGACCAAGGCCTGCCACTACATTTGTTGGCAAAGGCATGTAACACAACAATCTACTTGAGGAACCAAAGTCCTCATCAATTTCTTGGTATGATTACACTAGAGGAGGCCTTCTCGGGAAGAAATCCAAATGTGTCTCATTTCAGAATTTTTGGAGCCTTTGTTTATAGCCATGCCTCCAAATATTCAAGGAAGAAACTTAAGCTGACATTAGAGTTGGGATTTTTTGTGGGTTACACCAAAAATCCACACAATTACTAGGTGTACTTACCTTTCCTCGGAATGACAGTTGTGCGAAGGGTTGTAAAATTTGATGAGGACAAAGCATTAAGATTCTCCCTTGAGAGGGTGCTTCAAATCCCAGCAGAAGAGAAGATTTTAGCTCCAAAGGAGGAGCCTTAGGAGGAGCCTCAGGAAGTTGTGGAAAGGTCAAAATTAGAGGATCAAAGAGTAGGCAGAGTGGAGACACCCACTCAATAAGAACCATCCAAAGAAGGTAGAAAGAGAACTAGAGAAGCTGATAGATTAGTTCAAGATGTGAGGGAGAATGTGGGAGCTCCTTCAAATTTGCGCAAGAAAAGGAGGTAACTTGAGAGGTACACTGGCTACATTGCTATAATGTCTAAGCTTGTAGAGACTGAGCCATCCTCTTTTGAGGAAGTAGTTGAGAAAATAGTTTGGGTTGATGCAATGGTGGAAGAATATGAATCCATCATGAATAACATAGTTTGGGAAGTGGTCCCAAGATCAACAGATAAATCAGTTGTGGGTTCCAGATGGATCTTCAAAGTTAAGCATACAATAGACATAATCATAGAGAAGTATATGGCTAGATTTGTGGCCAAAGGATTCTTTCAAGTTGAGGGAGTTGACTATGAGGAAACCATTTCTCTCGTAGAAAGGTATTCATCCATTAGATCAATTCTTGCACTGGTTGTGCAGATGGGGTGGAAGATACACTAGATGGATGTAAAAAAAACATTTCTCAGTGGTGTTATTGAGGAGGAAGTGTACATAGAGAAACTAGAAGGATTTGAGACATTTGTTTGGGATTCTTATTTGTGCATACTCAGGAAAACATTGTACTGTCTCAAACAGGCACCCCGAGCTTGGTACACTCAGATCGACAATTATCTCACTGGATTGGGCTTCAAAAAAGGTGAAGAAAATGAAAACATTTTTCATATCTTGGTAGAATGGAAACTTCTTATCATTGTTTTATATGTTGATGATTTAATATTGATAGGTGATGAGTAGTTGATCTGTTCATACAAGAATTACAAGGGAATTTGAGATGAAATACATGGGTCTCATGCATTATTTCCTCGGGCTAGAGGTATGGCAAGGTGATGGGAAATTTTTTGTGTCTCTAGGAAAGTATACCACCGAGATATTGCAGATATTTCACATCAAGAGTTATAAGCCCATGGAGACACCTCTAACGACCGATTGGAGGAAGGAGAATGCCACTTCAGATGAAGAGGTTGATGATACCATTTACCGGAAGCTAGTAGGTTCATTGATGTATCTTTTGAAGACATGACCAAATATGTGCTATGTAGTCAACCAAATGAGCCAAGCTATAGTTAGGCTTACCAAATTGTATTGTAAGGTACCTACGCATGTTTTACGGTACCTCAAAGGCACTACCCAATATGGATTACTGTACAGACGGATATAGGGAGTGAAGCTGTGTGGCTTCACAAATGCAGATTGGGTAGGGAGGCCATTCGACTAAAAGAGTACATCAGGTGAAATTTTTAGTGTTGGGATCACAATAATTTCCTGGTACAACATCAAGCATAGGTTTGTGGCACTCATCTTAGCATAAGTTGAATACATGGCCGAAAGTCAAGCAATATCTGAGGCGATTTGGATGAGAAAGATTCTTGTGGGACTATTTGGTAAGGATATGGATCCAACTGTGATCTATTATGACAATCAAAGTTGCATTAAGCTCTTTGAGAATCCGATATTTCACGATTGATCCATGCATATAGAAATCTGGTATCATCATTTAGGGGACTATGTGCAGAGGAGGATAATGTTGCTACAATACATTCCTATAGAGGAACAATATGATGACATCTTGACAAAGGATTTGTCAAGAGGGAAGTTTGAATTCCATAGGTATAGGATAGGGGTGGTTGATAATCCCCTTCTTACTAAGAGGGAGTGTTGAGAAATGTAGGAAGAAAGGCTCAATTTGACTTAGCTTTAGTCAAATTAAGAAAATTTGAAATTTCCACATCAACAGACAACTTGGAGGTAGTTAACTGAGGTGACATGGCTCTTGTCACTCAGTTAACTCAGTAAGTTCGAGTTAGTGGGCTTGGAGTTTAGTTTACATGTGTTGATTGATAATTTGTAGCAATATGGTTCAGTTATTTCCAGTTGTACTCAGTTAAACTAGTTCTAACAGTTAATAGAACTAGTTGGAGGTCAGTTGTGTAATGGGACAATAGTCTAACTCAGACATCATCTAGTTAACTGATCAATCAACCAAAAATAGTTCATGCATGCAAGGAATTCAAATTTCTTAGTTGTGGTGGAGATTCCAAGGTAGTGTAACATCAATTGTAGACTAGTTTTGGGTGTACAGGTGTTGCATGCAAACAGTGATCAAATCTTGGGAATTGCACAATCAATTTGGAGGAAATTCCTAAAAAATAGGGGCCAATTTCCTTAGGGTTTTCTCAAGGAAATAGTCGCTGAAGTGGGGGGGAAAATTGACTAAGTCTAGGTCAGAGCTTCTTAGTGAGAGAGAGAACAATTATTTTTTTGTAGGTTGAGCTCAGAGTGAGCAAACAATTGTAATATTTTCTCTATTCATCTAATTAATGTAAGCAGGCTTAAGGGGTTTTTACCAGTTGGTTTCCCTTGATTAATATATGTAATTTTGTATCTGATTGATGCATGTTTGTGAAATTTGTTCTGAATTGTGAATTAATTTCCATAGAGCAGTAGACTAGAATTTTGTCTAGACTTGATTTGGATTAGATTTTTTGAGCAGTTGCAATTCTATCACCATATTTCTACAATTTTACAAAGATTGTATGTGAATGTGCTTATAATAAATTAAATTAACTATATTTTAACTATTATAATCAACGATATAATTTGGAGATCTACATTTTCATTTTATTCATTATCATTCTATTCACTGTAATATATCGATGCTCAGACTATTAAGTAGGAATTAGTTTGTTGAATTAGTTTATATTATATTTAAGTTTACGTTTCTATGTATTATTTTATTAGTAATTTCCAATCCCATCTCATTCTTTGTTTAAACCTTTCACCTTTCCTAAGTCTCCATCCATTGGAGTAACATTTTCACGGGTAACAAGGCCTAATTCATAACCAATAGAAACCACTATTCCGAATGGAAAAGAATCTAATTTGGGACTCTAACCGGGTGGTCTCCTAAATGTTGATTTGTGTAATTATAATCATCAACATTTCAAAACAACTGAAAAAAAATCACTTTCAATTATGGTTATTACCTTGCATGTCTCAAGGTATTCTCTCAATTGCTTGATCCTAGCCTTAGTCGAAGTACTGCAATCCCTACTACAAATCAACTTTTGAAGTATTTTTTTCTTTTACTTACGAGTATAATTTTAACAAAATTGCATGTAAATGTGCTTAATAATTAATTAAATTAGTTATTTAATTGAATTAATTACCTTTTAAATTATTCAAATCAACAATATAATTTGAATATCTATTTTTTCGTGCTATGCATTATCTCTCTTTTAAATTCAATGCAATATATCAACACCTGGTTTATTAAGTGATTATTAGTTTGTATTACAATTTGGTTTGGGTATCTATTTGATCAAATATCATCAATACCTTCTCATTTTTTTCTATATCTTTTACATTTTCAAAGTCTCCATCCATTGGAGTAGCCTCTCTATGGGTAACTGGGCCCAATTCACAACCAATCATAATCACCATATTAAACATATAAGAGTTTGATTTGGGGCTCCGACTAGGTGATTTCCCCAATGTTGATGAGATCATTTTTGGCCATCAACATAAGGTCATGGAGACACTCGAAAAAATCCATAAGAATCATTTTAAGCTAAATTGTGAAGGGTATCATACTTTATTGAAGGTTTTGGAAAAGTTGAACATGGCCATAGTTACTCTGAAGTGTTTACTAAGATGTTGGTGAATGGAATTTAGACTATGTGTTTTGACTACAATACGATGATGCACGTGCTTGGTAAATAGGGTAAATTGGAGGAGGTTTAAAGGCATGGAATCTAAGGATAGGAATATGGTAGACTTGTTTAGACTATGGGTGGAGGGTTGACTTGGAATCGGAGGAATTAGCTATCATGCTTATAGTGGTTAGTTTGTATATAACTTGGATTTCTCTTGTTGATGAAATATTCTATAAGGAAAGGATTGCTAGGTTTTCCCCTTGTGGGTTTTCCTTGGCCTCTAGCATAATTTTTGGTGTCTCTTGTCTTTGATTTCTTATGCATTGTGATATCTATCTAAATGGCTAAATTATTAATGTATAATTTCTTTACGAATTAACTAAATGAAATGAATACTAAGAGAAAAACATACACATATATGTCACAAGTAATTATCATGATAATACATTATATCTTGCACTGGAATTTCAATAGGAAGATCCAATACTTGAAGATTTAAAATTTTTGATAAACATGTGCAAGAAAAACAATATTTAAAAAATCTAAAACATAAGAATAACAATAGAAAAATCACACATTATACACAATATTTGGATATATTTTACGAAATGAAAAAGGTAGGGTGCACACTTGACAAGGAATGGCTACTCAAGAGGAGCAATTCGTCCACTTGCTTTCTAGCCATGTTACATTTGTGGATGGTATATTTCTGGAGTAAGAATACCTGCAATGAACATAAAATGTGTTAAAGGTAGATATATAATAATCAAAAGGGTAAAATAAATTAAGAACAATTTTTATGACTAAATAAAAAATAGACAAGACTGAGGCACATGAATACCTAAATGAAGTCCTCTTGGTTTCAATAATACTTTATTAGAGTAGTCTAAACTTGAAGCAAACACTCCTCTATTTGACAGAGAAACAATGAAGTCAACGTTAAATTAGTTGTCATCTGTTGGAATGAGGGAGGTTTTATCCAAGACTATCCAAATCCTAAATTTTTCTCTACTGAACAAGGCCAACCACATGAAGGTGAAAGCTCCTATGACCCCTACCCCTCGCACATAACACTCCATTCACCGATACCCAATCTATTTTCTATCAAAAAAGTTTATAGCAACAAATTAAGATTCATGCATACACATTGGAAAAACAAACAATTGATAAAGAAACATATTTGTTGACATTCATCCTATGGAAACTTCTAATCAAGTATATTTCATATTTTTCTAACGTAAGTAAAAAAAAGTATGCAAGAACTCATTCAAAAATATTTATACATCAATATGTCTTTTTATACATAAAAAATATTATACAATGATCTGTCTTATACAATACATTATAACATTGTACATCATCATTTTTATTCTTTTCCTCTTCTTATTAGACGTACATAATTCTTAAGTATTTCATCCAATTGTGGAATTTCATCTTTTGGCCAGGGCTTTTTGATGATGATTGGAATTGGCTCTTATGACACATTACACCCCTGGTCATGATGTTCTCACAGAGTCGAGGATGTTGTGGGGAGCATCGCCTACAAAGAATATAAAAGTTATATGGTCAGTTATTGAATGTCATTGAAGTAGTTTTTTAATATAAAAAACACCTTTTCAATGTAATTATTTACCTTGTGTACTAGTCGACACCATTGTAATGGCTGCCACGTGGTCCTCTTCTAGTTGACGATCTTCCTGTATGATATGCTCTACCAATCAAACCAAAAAATTTATAAGTAGACAATCATAAATGAATAAGTGAAAAAATAGAAATACATACTTTATAAGTACAAAATTACTAAGTATATGATTAATACGCATCCTTATTACTGTTGTGGGCCTCATTTGTTAGTGCAATATCTTGGGGTTGCACCCCACTCTCATGGGGTTCCTTAGGAGCACCAAAATGATGTAGATGGTGTGCACTATCAGAGGACCGATGCTTAGTAGTAATGGCATTGTCTATATTTGTACTACTCCCCTACTAATTAAAGCAAAGGAACACATTAGATTTATATCAAACATGATTGTATTTTATAAATAATGAAAGGTTAATGTGGATTGAGTTTTATTTACCCTGTCCTTTAAATTATATCTTGGGTTTAACCAATGTTTTTTTGGTTTTTGAATACCCCTTTAAATCCAAACTTGAAACCAACCTCGAGGTCTTGCTTCATGGCTTCAATTCCGAATACATCAGCCCACATTACATAAGAATATTGATTTTTGTAAATTTCTAGCATAATTACCAAAATGTTGGAAGGAAAGATAGCAAATAATGTCGTTAAAAAGTTTTGGGTACTTACAATTCGTGCATGTGGCTTCAAATAGCTGCTATGGCCCAATTGATGCTACCCATGCTTCTCAAGCCTGGCCTTGGTTGCCTTTGAAGTGTGAGGGAGCCTATGAAAAGTTTCAATTATGTTATACACTACAATTTTATTAAAAAATAAATAAATTAAAAGTATTTAATTCAAGATGTACTTTATACCTTGCTTGACTAGGTGGTGTTTTCCCTTCTTTTCTCATTTCATTCCACTCTGCATCCTCAATGAGGCACTTCCATTCCATCTCAGGAATCATAGGAGGGCACTCATACCTAGGGTTATCTATCAAGTTTTCCCTACAATGGTCTCATAAATATTTTAACTATTTTCCGATTGTGATGGTGACCTTGGTTTTATTAAAGGTATCTACCTTGAATAGATCTTGAAGGTAGTATGTAACCTCTTTTTTAGGGTTGAAATTTTGGTAATTCCACCTTTCACGTATGGTGGGTCCAAAAATATCCAACACTTTTTTGTCGATTTTTGTATATAATAATATGTTACCTACAAGCAAAAAGATACGATCACTGGTGTGAAAATAATAATGAATATGACTTATGTTTTAGATAGAAAACATGAAACAATTAAAACATCCAAAAATACCAAGAATTTTTAGTGTTTTTATTGGAAGTCCTTCATCATTCACAAAAAATGTGCACACAATTTTCCCTATTCTCTTAACATGTGATGATCTAGGAAATGAACCCATAATGTCATTAGTACTAGGGTCATCTCCATCACCACCTTATCTAGATATTGGTTTTGTGTTTGGTTCGGGTGTCATGTGCTCATGTGTTGGAGCTAATGGTAGGTACCCAGTGTTAGTACTCGATGTTGGCATTATGATGAATGTGTTGTCCTTGATGGAAACTAACTTATAACAGAACAAGTATATGGTAACTAGATGAATCCATAGGTCAGTTCAGAGATGACATAATGATGGAACAGAATACCACAATGATGGGTCAAAGGTTTACAAATCAAAATCAGAAGTTTGATATCGGGAGATTGTTGGCATTATAAATTAGGTGTCCTTGATGACAACCTATTTGATGAATGGAATCCTACTTGATAAGTTGTCTCTTGATGAAAATATACTTGTTAAAGGTATAAACAAGATGTGCTTATAGATGTGATAGAAAGCATGGTAGTTCAGAGGAATGATAAAGTTGGAAGTTCAAGAACTATATGTGGGTTCTGTTAAGCCAAGCTACACATGCATGCGAGTTTAGTGAAGCAAAGTAGCGTATGGATTTTGCACCATGGTATTGGCCCATAGTAATGAGTGCGACAACGAATATTAATCCTGTCAAATATTACCACTGACGCTAGTGTTGTTTTGACGCATGGTATTGGATAAGGGCTAAACTATATAAAGAGGTGAAGATCAAAGTGCTAGGTGTGTAAGTGAAGGAAATCTGAAGAAGAGTTAGATCAAAATAAAATATGTGTGTCATGGGTTTTTGATGCTTTTCTTGATCTAAACTAAGTATGCACCTAAGAGTTTGATGATAGATCAGATCCAATAGATCTAAAATAATTATGCACTAATGAATAAAATTATGGATCAGGATCATGAGACCTGAAATGAATTTTCATTGTACAATCTGCTCATTGATTGAATAGATCTCAGTACTGACGCATGTTTTTATCTCTGAATATTATGATATGGGTCTTTCTGAAGTTCTCATGAGTTGCACAATTTTAGGTCAAAATTTACAGATCTATATGTTGGTTGGTCTCGAGAAAAGCGCGTATACATGCGGGTTCTCTTCTTCAAAGTCACGTCTACAAAGTAAGGGTTTCTGTTCATAAATGAATGATCAATTTGATCAGTTCTATTATTTCTCTGATGTCTATCAATGATGTCCTCATGATTCATATGGGTTAAATGATAATATTTGAAGTATAACTCATTGAATGATGAAGTTGAATTTGGTAATTAATTGATTGAAGAATGTTAAGATTACTTGTTGATTGTGATGGAAGATTAGAGACAGTTATGTGATTGGTTCAAAGTGTTGCAATAGATCTAAGTATGATTCAGTATTCTTTTTAGAATTGCAATAGTCAAGTTTTAGTTTTTAGTATTTTAAGATCTATATGCGGGCTTCTCTACAGAAAGGTGTGTATGCATGTGGGTTGCCTTAAGTGAAGTAGCATATACATTTTGGCATTTGAATGATCAATAATGCAGTTGATTCTATGTGTTGATGCAATACTCTGGGTTCAATTCTGTGTATTGGTTACAGTGATCTGATTGTTCCATTTGATTGGTTGAGTTTTTATTAAGTGTCAGTTTATTGGGTTTTCAGTGAATGGTTGATATATTTGTATTAGAAATTGATGATTGGGTTTCACTGATTGGTTGATTCAGTTGTGTCAGAGATTGATGATTGGGTTTCAGTAATTGGTTGATTCAGTTGTGTCAAATATTGATGACTGTGTTACAGATTGATTATTGAAATTGAGCTTAAATTTTGATAATAAGATGGGTATGAAAATTTGATGAAAAGTGGCCTACAAGTTTGTTGGGTTGTGTTATATTCTTTCCATGACTAGCCCACATAGTTAACCAGGGGGTTAGAGGGGGGGCGGAGCCCCCCCTCCATTGCGCTGATTTGTCTAGCGGGGGGGTCACTGGGGGTTTGAGGTGTACCCGTAACCCCACTTTATGGGGTTCGGGGCAGCGCCCCAGAAAATTTTGGTTTTGGACCCTATGTTAGGTTGGGTGGACCCACCTATGGTTTTGTGCATGATTTTCGCACATGTTTTTGGACGCGATGGTTTTCAGTCCATGGTTTTGGATGCGATGGTTTTTGGTCCATGGTATTGGATGCTTCGACATGTATAAATATGTATTGTAACATTGAAAGGAACATAAAAAAAATCAAGTTGGTAGTCCTGGTTTTGGGATCCAGGGGAAAATCCCTGTGTATATATGTTTTATGTGTTATGCTCTCGCATTATTTTTCTTATGTGTTTTAGAATTCGTATGCAGTTAATTTTTGTACGGGGTTAAAACCTATATTTGGTATCAGAGCAGTTTTGGCTTCAAGGGGACGCCTTTGTTGCTGAGGGGTTTCACTCGGGCCTGTGGTAGACCTTGTTCAATGGGAGATCTGCGAGATCTATTCTAGTGGTGAAAGAAGATGGCGAGCAGTGGAAAGATAGAGATCGAGAAATTTAATAGTCAGAGTTTTGAGTTGTGGAAACTCAAGATGGAGGATCTATTGGTGGATAAAGATCAGTGGATCGTGGTAGATCCCGGTACTAAACCAACGAAAGTGTTCGATGAAGAATGGAAGAAGTTGGATCGAAAGGCAAAGAGCACAATACAATTGTGTGTCTCAGATTCAGTATTGCTGAATGTATTAGGGAAGCTACAACGAAGGTTTTGTGGGACAAGTTAGGGACTTTGTACCAATCTAAGTCTGTGGTAATTCAGTTAGCATCTGTTGATATTAAAATTTTAGATGAAGATAAGTGCAATAGTTTATTGTGTTCTTTACCAGATTCGTGGGATAGTCTGGTTAATGCAATAGGTAGCAATGCAACTGCCTTGCAGTTTGATGAAATAGTCTTAGCCTTGCTGATGGAGGAGATGAGACAGAAAAATATGGAGAGCCAGAATGGTGATGCCTTATCTGTACGAGGACGGTCCCAGAACAGAAACAAAAATAAGTCATCAAGTGGGAGATCTAAATCTAGAGGGAGATCTAAATCTCTAGGAAAACCTGTAAAGGTGGTGTGTTGGAAATGCGGAAAGGAAGGGCACTACAAAAGGGACTGTAAATCTAAAGCTCTTGATAAAGGAAAGGGATCTGATGATGCTCCTTCTGCAGAGGCGAAAACCACCTTAGATGAAGGTGGGGATGTGTACTTGGCTTCTTCAAGTACACATGTAGATCATGAGGCATGGTTAATTGACTCAGGCGCATCCTTTCACTTCACTCCCGATAGAGAGTGGTTTTGCGAGTATGAGAAATAAGATGGTGGTGATGTCATCTTAGGGGATTATAGGAAGGCTATAATCATTAGTTGCGGAAAAGTAAAGTTGAAGTTGCAAGGTGGAAGGGTTAGAACACTTCCGGGTGTTCTACATATTCCTGCATTGGCCAGAAATCTGATTTCTATAAGCAAGTTGGATGATGCAGGTGTAAAAACAATGTTCAAGAAGGATACCTGCAAGATGGTTTGGGGAGCATTGGTATTGATGCGGGGAGTTCGGATTCGAACTCTGTACAAGTTGCAAGGTAGCACGGTTGTTGATGGGTGCAACAGTTCTGTGGTTCCTAAAAGTGGAGCAGAAAATCTAGTGGTCTCTGGAGAGAAGACCATGTTGTGGCATCAAAGGCTTGGACATATTGGAGAGAAGGGCCTTCGAATACTTCATGGTAAAGGTATGGTAGAAGGTATGAGTAATAGCTCTCTGGATTTTGATTTCTGTGAAAATTGTGTATATGGGAAGTAGAATCGGGTGAGTTTCCCCTTTGGTAGTAAGAGGGCAAAACATATATTAGAGTTTGTGCATAGTGATGTGTTTAGACCTGTGAAGGTTCCATCACTAGGTAAGTCTATGTACTATGTATCATTTATAGACGACTTCTCAAGGACTACATGGATATATTTCCTTAAGAAGAAATCTGAAGTCTTTGACAAGTTTAAAGAATTTAAGGCTCTCGTGGAAAATCAGACAGAGAAGAAGATAAAGGTGCTAAGGACAAATAATGGTGGGGAGTTTTGCGACAAGGAAATTGAAGAATTCTGTAAGAAGTGTGGTATAGCACGACAGAATATTGCTCCATATACACCTCAACGAAATGGAGTTATAGAAAGAATGAACATGACATTGATGGAAAGGGCAGGAAGCATGCTCAGTGGTTCTGGGTTAGGACAGGAATTCTAGGCAGAGGCGGTGGATACTGCATGTTACCTGGTTAATAGGTCACCTTCATTAGTGTTGGAGGATAAGACTCCACAAGAGGTATGGACTGATAAGAAACCCTCTCTTTCACATCTGAGGGTATTTGGATGTGATGCATATGTACATGTTCCAAATGAGAAATGAACCAAGTTGGATAGTAAATCTGAAAAGTGCATCTTTATTGGGTATAAGGATGGTTTAAAGGGTTATAAGCTTTGGAACCCAGTATCAAGGAAGGTTGTGTACAACAGAGATGTGGTGTTTAGAGAGGTAAAAGATGTTATTAAACATGAAGTCCAACCAAAGGAACCTGAGAAGATAGAGTTTGAGCTAAAGGAAGAAGAATCAGACTCTACAGCAGAGGAGGAACTAGAAGATGAAGAGCCACAAACTCTGGGTGTGAGAAGATTAGTTTGAGAAAGAAGGTAGCCAGAAAGGTATAGTCCATTTGCTTTCTGTTCAAATTTTTCTTTGTCTGTTACTGATGATGATCCCAGAACTGTGAAGGAGGTAGTAGATTCAGAGGATGGAAAACTCTAGAAAGAGGCCATGGTTGATGAAATGGCATCTTTGCACAAAAATAAGGCTTGGGATCTGGTGGAGTTGCCGGCTGGAAGGAAACCCATTGGCAGCAAATGAGTGTTCAAGAAGAAGACAAATGTAGAAGGAAAGGTGGAGAAATACAAAGCTCGATTGGTAGCAAAAGGTTATTCCCAGGTTCCAGGAATTGATTTTGGTGATATTTTTTCTCTTGTTGCCAAGGTAACTTCTATTAGATTACTTTTATCTATTGCGGCTGCTTTTGATTTTGAGGTAGAACAGATGGATGTGAAGACAATATTTCTTCACAGGGATCTGGAAGAGGAAATCTACATGGAGCAACCTAAAGGCTTTGCGGTGAAGGGTAAGAAAGAATTGGTATGCAAGTTAAAGAAGTCTCTGTATGGGTTAAAACAGTCACCAAGGATGTGGTATCAGAAATTTGATACATTTCTACGGGGACTTGGTTTCACCAGAAGCAAAGTAGATCACTGTGTGTATTTTAAATTAATTGGTGACTGTGTTATTTATCTAGTCTTGTATGTGGATGATATGTTGCTGGTTGGAAATGACAAAGAAATTATCCACGATTTGAAGACCCAATTGTCCTCCAAATTTGACATGAAAGATCTTGGTGCTGCAAACTACATTTTGGGCATGGAAATTGAAAGAGATCGGGAAAAGCCGAAGCTCTGGTTAAACCAGAGGAAGTATGTCGAAAAAATACTACAGAGGTTTAATATGCAGGATAGTAAACCGGTAAGGTTCCTATTCCTATAGGTGTGAGGTTATCTGCTGAACAGTGTCCCAAGACACAAGAAGAGGAAGAGGACATGTCTCGTGTTCCATATGCAAGTGCAGTCGGTAGCTTGATGTATGCAATGGTTTGTACTAGACTAGACATTGCACATGCAGTGGGAGTATTGAGCAGGTTTATGTCAAAACCAGGGAAGGAGCATTGGGCAGCAGTGCAACGGGCTTTTAGGTATTTACGTGGCACTAGTGATTATGGTTTGTGCTACCAAGGAAGACTAGGATTGGACAGAGTGTTGGATATTCATAGCTTTGTTGATGCAGACTGGGCTAGAGATTTGGATCAGAGAAGATTTGCAAGTGGGTATGTGTTTGACCTATTTGGAGGTGCAGTTAGTTGGATGAGTGGGAAACAATCTATAGTGGCACTATCAACTACAGAGGCAGAATACATGGCAGCCACTCATGCAAGAAAAGAAGCAGTTTGGTTGCAGAGATTGTGTTCAAGTATGGGGTTAGTATAGGGAGCTATAAGGATAGACTGTGACAGCCATAGTGCAATTTTCTTGGCAAAATAACCCTGCATATCATTCAAAGACAAAGAACATTGATGTTTAGTATCACTTTTTGAGGGATATGATAGAAGACAAAAAGGTGTTGCTAGTAAAGGTGGACACTTTGAAGAATATTGTAGATGCATTGACAAAATCTGTGAGCTCTGAGAAGTTCTCTTGGTGTAGAGAAACAATGGGCATTGCAGGGCTAGATAACTAACTAAGCTCTCTTGTGGCCCACTGTGGAAAGAAAACAACAAGTGGGAGAATGTTGGGTTGTGTTATATTCTTTCCACGACTAGCCCATGTAGTTAACTAGGGGGTTAGAGGGAGGGCGGAGCCCCGAGCCCCGACTCTATTGCACCGATTGTGTAGCGGGGGGGGGTCACAGGGGGTTTGTGGTGTACTCGTAACCCCACTTTATGGGGTTCGGGGCAGCGCCCAGGAAAATTTTGGTTTTGGACCCTATGTTAGGTTGGGTGGAACCACCTATGGTTTTGTGCATGATTTTCGCACATGTTTTTGGATGCGATGGTGTTTTAGAATTCGTATGCAGGTAATTTCTGTACGAGGTTAAAACCTACACTTATTTTATTTTTTAGGATCTTCTTTTAAAGAGATGACCTTAGCTTCAAGACCTTCACAGTTATTGTTTCTTTCTTTAAGTTCCTTGGTTGTTGTATCCTTTTCATTCACTTGATTTCTCAATGATGTTACTTCATCTTTCATCCTTTGACATTGATCTTCATTTCCCTTGTGCTGATTCCTTATTTTGTTTCCTTCCTCCAACTGAGTTTTTAACCTGGTAAGCTCTTATTTGTAGGTACATTCCCTTTTATCAAATAGATCTTGTTGATCTCTAATTTTATCTGTGAGCCTTTTAACTTCTACTTCTATGGTCATTAGATTTCTTTCACTTTCACCCATAAGAGAAAATTCAATTGTTTCATTGTCACATTCATTATCTTCAATATTTCAAGAACAGAGAAAGGTATCACCAGAGGAACAAAAATTAGTACTTGATAATTCTTTTGCTTGTTCATCTTCATTCTGAGGTCATTCTAAATCTGAATATTTGCTTCCACCTAATAGCCAATCATCTCTAACATTGTCAATGTCCCTTTGAGATGTATTATTCTTTTGAGGTGTTTTCTTCTTTTTCTTCTTTGCCATTGTCTCGACGAATCTCCTTCAAGCGATCAAGCTTCTTCCAAAGAACCTGCACTGATTCCAATTGTTGGGAAAAATACTTGGGGGGGGGGTGAATTAGTATTTTCAAATCAATAACTTTTTACATTTCGGATTCAGATTTCTATACGCGACTTTATTGAAAGGAAACCGCATGTGTACATGACTATTTTTAATACAACTATCATAAATCCAGTGAACTTATGATTCAGTTAATTCATCATATGTTGGTCTTCAGCCAGTGCATCAGTACTTTATTAAACATTAGATAATTAGTAACCATATGTTATAAGAACAAAATAAACCATCACACATAAGAAACACACATGAACACTAGGATTTAAGGTGGAAACCCAATGCGGGAAAAGACCACTTGCTATTGTTGTCTATGTATTCCTTTTAGTATAAAGAAAAATATTTTTACAATCTTGTAATGGTGCTGACTCATACCAATACGCAGGCACCCACCTGTAGAAGGTCACAACCTTTTTTCATTCTCCATATCCTATTTGAAGGGAGCTCCAACCCCCTGGTTCTTGTATTGGCGTAAACTTATACCAGTATGTAGGCACCAACCTGCAGAAGGCTACAACATTCACTAGTTATCTAGTTGCTACTGGAAGGGAGCTCCAACCCCCTGATCTGATTATCAGCTACTACTAGAAGGAAGATTCGACTTCCTCACTTAAGGCTCCAACCCTCAGCAACCTCCATGGACCATGTTTCATAAATTTTCACACTGGATCCACCTGCTTCAACACATCATAACTTGTAGGCCACTTTTCATCAAATTTTCATACTCAGCTCATTATCAAAACTTAAGCTCAATATCAATCATCAATCTGTAACTCATCACTGTAACACAGTCATCAATCTTTGACACAACTGAATCAACTAATTACTGAAACCCAATCATCAATCTTTGCCACAACTGAATCAACCAATCACTGAAACCCAATCATCAATTGATAAAAGGGAATGTACTTACAAAGAAGAGGTTACCAGGTTAAAAACTCAGTTGGAGGAAGAAAAAAAATAAGGAAGCAGTACAAGGAAAATGAAGATCAATGTCAAAGGATGCAAGATGAAGTAACATCATTGAGAAATGAAGTGAATGAAAAGGATACAACAACCAAGGAACTTAAAGAAAGAAACAATAACTGTGAAGGTCTTGAAGCTAAGGTCATCTCTCTAAAAGAAGATCCTGAAAAATAAAATAAGTAGAATGAAGAAATACTTTAAGCATTTGAAGAAAAATAAAATGAGATTCTAAAATTCAAACAACAAATGGAAGAAGAAAGAAAAGTTGAATAAATCATGAAGAAGCAATATCTAGAAAAGGAAAAGCAATATCAGGTTGAGGTAAATATCCTAAAAGGTAAATTAGAAGAAAGGATAAAATTTTACAATTTCAAGATAGTACTAAGATATTGGATAATATTCTTAGTAGTCAAAGGTCTCCTACCATCAAATCTGGTCTTCATTTTCATGAAACTGTTAAAGGTGAATCTAGCTCACAAATTGATGCAAGGAATTCTAACGCAAAATCTTAAATGCTCAACAAGGAGATAAGTAGTCAACCTCATCAACAACCAAGGAAAGAAAGTCTTAAAAGAAAATCATTTACTCCTAACTATGTAAGTGTTAATCAATTCTTTCCTATGATCAATAATGTTGAATGTTTGATATGCATAATTTTGGACATGTTGCAGCTAGGTGCAGAAGTATAATGTTTCAAGCTAATAATTTGCTCACAAAAAGATCATCAACTTCTAGTTACTTTAAAGGATATTGTTTTTCTTGCAATATGTTTGGTCACAAAGCCATTGATTGCTATACAAGGAATATGAAACATATAAGATGTTATTCCTGTAACAAGTTTGGGCATGTAGCAAAAGAATGCAGGAGAAAGTCTATGGATCGTCGTAGACAATATGGTAAGAAACCAAATAAGAACATTGACATTAGAAAATTTGAAAAGGATGGATCCAAAAAAGCAAGAAAAGGAAGATCAGATAATATGTGGCCTTGCTCTCTACTCATTCGAAGACGAAGATGAATGTTCTCATCACATGACTAGAGACTAGAGTAAAATGGAGTCTCTAATGAAGAATCATCATGGTAATGATATTCTTGGAATTGATGGTTCAACAAAAGTTCTAGGACCAGGTACTATTAGAACAAACTAAGGGGGAGTTGAAAGTGTGAAATTTCAGTGTTCCACTTTCCATACGCAGATCTTATGAAGACAAGTCACGTATATACGTGAGTTCTAAACTGCACAGTCGTGTATATGTTAGTTTGATGAAGAAACAATGGGACAGACTCAGGAAAAGGGTCTGATATGGTTCAATAAATTATCAATTATCTTTTTTGTTTTTATGGTTGATGATTACAGTTCGTTGATGCTATTTAGAAGTGCTTTTAGCCCTCATAAGTTTTTGATGTCTTGACGTATAACTGGTTGATGATGATTCCTTAATGACTCTTACTGATATATGCAATGATCAGATTTGACATTGAATAGTTGGCACAGGTTCAGGGGGATCATTTTCTATGCTTCTAATAATGCATTGTTGGCATTATGTTTGCTTAGAAGTCATTGGTACGCAATGATGCTTATCAATGGTGATGATGATTATGTTGTTGAAGTATTTAAATGATACATCATGATATGTTGCGGTCATGGGTTGCGTATGATGAAATCACAAATGATACTTATATATTGCTTGAGCCACATAGTTGTTTTGATGCTACTGATCAGATTTATGGATGATTCTTTTGATGATGCATATAGTACATATGTTATGTTACTTACATGGTGATCTTCATAAGTTCAAGGAGAAAAACAAAGCTTGAGTACACAACTTCATTATTTGATTATGATAAGTGTCACTCATTTCTTTTATGTTGTTGTCATCATGCCTTCAAAGATACATAAATTTCATATGGTGTTGGGTCCGTATAATACTAGTGATTACCCCATTACTATTGTAGTTATACCCCTTATTAATATTGTTGTGCCCCTATTTCCCCCATATTGTTATTACTGTGCCCCATAGAATCCATCTATTGTTATTTTTGTGGCTTTATATTATTATTGTTAGGTCGGCTGGATTATATTGTGACTCCTTAGACTCCTATATATAGAAAGGAGGTTTTGTCATTTGAATCATCCAAGAATTTTTCATTTATGTAATGTAAAGGAGGTTTCCCCCTCGAAGAGGCTGAATTCTAAGGCGTTGATCTATCTTTTCTATCTTTTCTTGAGCTGGTTTCATAACATTTGGTATCAGAGCTTTGGATTCTAGGGTTTCGCTGCTCCAAACAGGTCATCGTGGAATTTTTGCTATAAATTTTTTTCTGCGATGTTTCAGAAGTTGTAAAAAAAAACCCATTTGAGAAGAAATCACGCTGAACCTTGGGTCCAAATTTCAGAGCTTTTCGCGCTATATTTGCGGAGATATGATCTGAGGAAGTTGGTCTTTTTGCAGACTCCTGAATTACATTCCAAACAGGTGACCTAGGGAAAATCGTCATAACTTTCTTTCTGAGCATTGGATTGAAATTTCGTAAGAAGGTACAGAAAGAGGACGGATTTTAGTTTTCTTGTATATATTTTTCAGAGTCAAAGGTCAAAACAGTGACACGTGGCACTTCATACAAGTTCGCTCTACTGAACTAGTCTATAATCAGGTCACTGTGGGAGATTGTCCATAACTCTTTCTTGGAGAATCCAATTTGGATCAGACTAGTGGCATTGGAAAGAGGACACAGAAGGCTACTACAGGTCACAATTTTAGAACTGGATGATTCAAAATTACAGAGATACATCAGATTCAATATCAAGCTTCTACAAAGTGAAAAAAGGTGTGTAGTTTTTTTTTTTAAATTTTTGCGTAAGCTTGGTTTGAAGGAATTCAAAGGGCATAGTAAAGCATTATTATCGGTAATTGATGCCCCGAGGAAAGAAAATGCAAACACCTAGTAAGGAACCTGAAAGCTCTAGCATGACTCATGAAGAAGAGGAAGAAATGCAACATGATATATCAAAATTACAAGACCAAGTGCAACAAGTGTCACTTGCACAAAAAGGAACAGAATCTAAGATGGATGGTTTAAAGAAAGATGTAGAAGCTAAGATGGATGGTTTAAAGAAAGGCGTAGAAGCTAATATGGATTGTTTAAAGAAAGGCGTAGAAGCTAAGATGGACGATTTGAAGATAGATTTGAAGACAGACATGGAAGAATTGAAGAAGTTGCTACAAGAATGAGTCACTAATGGTGAAAGGGTAGTAAAGGAAACTCATGATGAGAACAAAAGAAATGTTAATCATGATTCCATAGACTCTAATGTTGGATCGAAGACCCACCATATTCCAAAAATCGATATGAGGAAGTTTGATGGCAAGGATCCCGCAACATGGATATTACAGATGGAGCAATTCTTCGATCTCAATAATGTGCAAAACACACAAAAGGTACGTATGGAAACTTTATATTTGGAACCAAATCAGTTTGTATGGTATCAATGGCTTTGCTCTCGTAAACAATTTATCACTTGGGCAATTTTTACGGAAGAATTGATAGCACATTATGAGGATACAAAAAGCAACACTTTTTTTAGCCAATTGATAAGTCTCAAACAAAAGGGTTCAATAATGGAGCACATTGAGGAGTTCCAAAAATTGAACATAAGGGTAAAAGATATTCCAGAGGAGCATAGGATTGATGTGTTCATAGGGTCTTTAAAGGATAATATCCAACATGATGTTCGCCTTTGGGAACCTGATTCATTAGAGAAGGCATTCAGGTTAGCAAGAAAAATGGAAAGCAAAATTATGGCAACCAGGAAGCATACCACTCACAACTATAAAGACGGAAGTGTTGTTGCCCCTAGTCTTCCACAACCTATAAGGTTGACACCACAACAATTGGAAGAAAAAAGAGCAAAAGGGCTTTGTTACAGTTGTGATAGCAAATACACTAAAGGTCATAAGTGTGCTGAGAAGAAATTATTCTACATAGATTGTGAAGAGGAAGAAGAAAAGGAGCAAGAAAGGTCAAAAGAAGAGGATATACTCCAGGAACAAAGCCTAGATGAAGAACAAATAAATCCGACCATATCTTGTAATGCATTGGCGGGAATTACCACTCCTCAAACCATCAAGATAGAAGGACAAATCAAGAAGAAAAAGGTAATAGTGTTGATTGATTCAGGAAGCACCCACAATTTTATTCATTGTAAGGTAGCAAAAGAATTGAATTGCTTCCTATATCCAGCACCAGAGTGTCAAGTGATGATTGCAAATGGAGGAACAATAAATTTCTCTGGAAAGTGCCATAATATCAAGCTATCCATGGGAGAATATGTATTGACTAGCCCAATGCTTTCCATTCCAATGGGAGGTGCTGATGTTGTACTAGGAGTCCAATGGCTACAATCCTTGGGTACAATAGCTTTTAATTTTCAAGAACTTTTCATCAAATTTTCTATGGAAGGAAAGGAAGTTGAATTAAGGGGTATTGCAGGGAAACCAGGAAAGATAATCAGCTCTAATGGTATGACAAAGCTTCTAAAAAAGGAGCAAAGAGGTGTAATTGCACAATTATGTTCGCTAGATGTTTCCACATCGGAATCATCTATTTCTCCAGATCTCCAAAAAGTCCTGGACAATCATTCCAAGGTATTTGAGACTCCCAAAGGTCTCCCACCTATGCGTGATCATGATCATGCTATTCATCTGATTCCAGGAAGTGTTCCTCCAAACATCAGGCCGTACAGATATCCCTATGTCCAAAAGAGTGAAATTGAACGTATGGTTGCAGAAATGCTAGAGGCTGGTATAATTCAACCGAGTCAAAGTTCTTTCTCTGCTCCAGTAGTATTGGTGCACAAGAAGGATGGATCATGGCGCATGTGTCCGGATTATAGGGAGCTCAACAAGCTCACTATTAAAGATAAGTTCCCCATTCCTGTCATTGATGAATTACTGGATGAATTGCATGGATCAATTTACTTCACCAAGTTGGATCTTCGTTCAGGATATCATCAAATCAGAATGAAGATTGAAGACATTCCGAAAAAACATTTAGAACTCATGAGGGTCATTATGAATTTTTGGTCATGCCTTTTGGCCTTACCAATGCACCTTCAACATTTCAAGGTTTGATGAATTCAATTTTCAAACCATTCCTTAGAAAATTTGTGTTAGTATTTTTTGATGATATACTAATCTACAAAAAGTCTTGGAAGGATCATGTTGAACATGTTGACAGGGTGCTACAACTATTGGAGGAGAAACAATTATATGCAAAAAGATCCAAATGTTTCTTTGGAGTCCAGGAGGTGGAATATTTGGGTCATATTGTATCTCATGAAGGAGTTAAGGTAGACCCTAGCAAAATTAAAGCCATTAAGGAATGGAAAATCCCCACATCCATAAAGCATCTGCGAGGATTTCTTGGGTTGACAGGGTATTATCGCAAGTTTGTTAAGAATTATGGGAGAATAGCAGCACCTCTAACAACATTATTGAAGAAAGATGCATTTTCATGGACTCCAGAAGCAACAAAGGCCTTTGAACATCTTAAAGAGGCAATGTGCCAAGCACCGGTCTTAGCTACACCGGACTTCACAAAAACCTTTATTGTGGAATGTGATGCTTCAGGAAATGGAATTGGTGTTGTTCTAATGCAAGATGAAAGACCCATTGCTTTTGAAAGTCGTCCAATCAAGGGAAAGTTTTTAAGCAAAGCTATTTATGAGAAGGAAATGTTGGCAATACTCCATGCACTTAAGAAATGGCGACCCTACCTAATGGGAAGACACTTCAAGGTAAAAACGGATCATGATAGCCTTAAATACTTTTTAGAACAAAGATTATCCTCTGAAGAGCAACAAAAGTGGGTCACAAAGATGTTGGGTTATGACTTTGAAATCATCTACAAAAAAGGGAAGCAAAATGTGGTGGCAGATGCACTCTCAAGAAAGGATGAGGATGTGGAAGCATTGTTGTGCGCCATTTCTATTATCCAACCAGATTGGATAAATGAAGCAAGGGAGGAATGGAAGAATGACGAAGAAGTGTGGGCACTTATTCGAAAGTTACAACAAGATTCCAGTATGTCTGATACATTTAGCTGGCAAAATGATTCGTTATGGTACAAAGATCGCTTATACCTCTGTAAGAATTCCCAGCTAAAACAAAAGATTCTTATGGAATTGCACACTTCTCCCTTAGGAGGGCACTCAGGATTTTTAAAAACTTACCACAGGGTTAAGAAGGAATTTTTTTGGGATGGCCTTAAATCAGATATTCAAAAGTTTGTGGCGGAATGTTTGGTTTGCCAACAAAATAAAGTTGAAACAATTAAGACACCGGTCTATTACAACCTTTATCCATTCCAAGCCAACGTTGGGAGGAGGTTTCAATGGATTTTATCACAGGTTTACCCAAGTCTGAGGGAAAGAGTGTCATCATGGTGGTAGTTGACAGACTTACCAAGTATGCACACTTTTGTGCATTATCACATCCATTTAAAGCCAGTACAGTTTCTACTGCATTTATGGAAACAATTCAAAAGCTACATGGAAACCCAAAGATTATTGTAAGTGACAGAGATCCCATTTTCACTGGAAATTTTTGGACAGAATTATTTTCTTGTCTTGGTACTCAGTTAGCTCATAGCTCATCTTATCATCCTCAATCTGATGGGCAAACTGAGATAGTAAACAAATGTTTGGAAGGATATCTTCGTTGCTTTGTATCTGATAAACAGACACAATGGGTCAAATGGTTGCCTCTGGCTGAATGGTGGTATAACACTTCCTTCCATACAGCAACAAAAATGACCCCATTTATGGCACTTTATGGGTATCAACCACCATCCATCACATCATATTTAAGAGAAAATTCTAAGGTTCAGGCAGTGGAACATCACATCGAACATCAACAACAAGTCCTCCAACTCTTAAAGGATAACCTCGTGTTGGCACAAAATAGAATGAAACAACAGGCAGATCAACATCGCAGTGAAAGAAGTTTTGATGTAGGTGATTGGGTATTCCTACGGCTACAACCATATAAGCAAATGTCCCTCAAGCAAGCTAAGAAGGATAATAAATTATCACCAAAGTATTATGGTCCGTACAAGGTGTTGCAAAAGATTGGTACTATGGCATACAAATTGGAGCTTCCTGCAGCTTCTCGATTGCACCCAGTTTTCCATGTTTCATGTTTAAAGAAGGTTATAGGCGACAAGCTCCCAATTCAAACAATATTTCCAGAACTTGACGAGGAAGGAAAAATTATATTGGAACCGGAAGCAGTCACAGAAACAAGAACTCGACAGCTACGAAATCGATCAATTTCAGAGTATCTTATCAAGTGGAAGAACTTATCCGCTGAAGATTCCACATGGGAGGATGAAAATTTTATGCAGAAGTATCCAGAACTACTCAAGCGTTGAGGACAACACTTTTTTGAAGGAGAGGGGCATGTTGGGTCCCTATAATACTAGTGATTACCCCATTACTATTGTAGTTATACCCTTTATTAATATTGTTGTGCTCCTATTGCCCCCATATCGTTATAACTGTGCCCCATAGAATCCCTCTATTGTTATTTTTGTGGCTTTATATTATTATTGTTATGTCGGCTGGATTATATTGTTACTCCTTAGACTCCTATATATAGAAAGGAGGTTTTGTCATTTGAATCATCCAAGAATTGTTCCTTTATGTAATGTAAAGGAGGTTTCCCCCTCGAAGAGGATGAATTCTAAGGCGTTGATCTATCTTTTCTATCTTTTCTTGAGCTGGTTTCATAACATATGGTGTAGTTATGGATGACGATTCCTATTATTCTTGGCTCTCACAAGGTATATTGTTTGAGGATTGTTGCTCTTGATGGCATCAAGAAAGTTTGACAAATGTCTGTGAGCTCATGGTTTGCTTTTCACATTGATGAGAAGCTAGATATGTATTTCCATCTCTATGATGGATACATTATAGATAAGGATTTCATGGATGATTACTTATATTGCATATTGGTAAAGGATGTTGGTATAAAATATCTTCTTATGAAGAAAATTTTCCAAGAGAATGGTGTTATTGCAGGTTTCCTGAAGACATAGCTATTTGAAGACATGACTATTTGGAGACATGGCTTACTTAGTCACATATTGATCATGATTTATTAATTTGTGATGATAGACTTGGTTCTCACATATGTTTATTATGATGGTTGATGCTTATTAGATGTGGGATGTTGGAAAACTCCCTACTGATGATACATGCTTGATATATTGAGGAAAGACCATGAAGTTCTTGCTACGATGATTTGATGATGATGTGTGGTCATGAATGATGACTAAGGTTCTTTCACATGTATATGATATGAATAGTTTTGTGAAGAAATAGGCATTACTGCTTGGAGATATGGCATATTCTTAGTTGATTCATGAAAGGCTATGTTTTGATGAACATAGATTAAAGCTTTTTCTACTAAAGAAAAAGAGAAAGTTGATATTGATAAGGTCAAGAAGATGAGTTGATAACATATATATATGAAAATCCATATGCGGCATAGTCACAAGTTGATGATATTAAAGCTATATTGTCTTTTCTTATGAATTGATGATGAACATATATAGGTTGTTGTTCTTGATGCTTCTGATAGATGCTTATGGCATAGATCAGATATGGTATATGGTAGTTGCTAATAACTATCATGTTCTTGTCTTTGGTCTTTATTATAAATATCATGTATATCATTTGATGTAAAGGTCATGTAAATACATATGATGTAATAATTTTTATATTCAGTCATGTATGGACTTTTAAGATCATGTCAAATATGTAATCCCACTTGGTTGGGTGGTTGTGTCAAAAATGTAATCCCATTTGGTTGGGTGATTGATGTAAGTATGGGTCCTTGATGATAATAAGGTCATACTTTGTTGAGTCATAGAGTCATGTACTTCATTTTACATCTGTCAGAGATTTCAGAATGTGCTCAATGGGAGCATGATCAGAGAATTCAACATGTGCTCAAGGGGAGCATGGTCAGTATTCATATTCAATAGTTCAAATATGGAAGTCTTCCTTTAACATTGGTCATCCCTTTGCCCTTGATGCCAAAGGGGGAGAGTAGCTTTGTGTTTGGAGAGTAGCTTGATGTTTTGAAAAGCTTGGTGCTTGGCTTGATGTTATTTACAGGTAAAGTTGCCATCAATTCTAAAAGGGGAGATTGTTGGAATTATGATGCATGTGTTGTCCTTGATGGAAAATCACTTGTAACAGAACATGTATATGGCAACTAGATGAATCCACATGTTAGTTCAGAGGTGACAAAATGATGGAACAAAATACCATAATGATAGGTTAAAGGTTTATAGATTAGAATAAGAAGTTTGATATGGGGAGATTGTTGGCATTATGAATTAGGTGTTGTCCTTGATGAAAACATATTTAATGAATGGAATCCTACTTGATAAGTTGTCTCTTAATGAAAATCTACTTGTTAAAGGTATAAACAAGATGTGCTTACAGATGTGACATAATGCATGGAAGTTCAGAGGAATGATAAAATTGGAAGTTCAAGAACGATACACGGGTTCTGTTAAGCCAAGTCGCATATGAATGCGAGTTTAGTGAAGTAACGTAGCGTATGGATTCTGCACCATGGTATTCTAAATGATAGGGGTTCTTACCATGGTATTGGCCCATAGTAATGAGCGTGACAAAAAATATTGATCCCGTCAAATATTATCACCGACACTAGTGTTGTTTTGACCCATGGTATTGGATAAGGGCTAAACTATAGAAAGAGGTGAAGATCAAAGTGTTAGGTGTGTAAGTGATGGAAATATGATGAAGAGTTAGATCAAAATAAAATATGCATGTTATGGGTTTTTGATGCTTTACTTGATCTAAACTAAGTATGCACTTGAGAGTTTTATAATAGATGAAATCCAATAGATATGAAATAATTATGCACTAATGAATACAATGATGGATTGGGATAATGAGACCTAAAATAAATTTTCATTGTATGATCTGATCATGGATTGACTAGATCTCAATACTGACGCATGTTTTTATCTTTGAATATTATGATCTGGGTCTTTCTAAAGTTCTAAAGAGCTGCACAATTTTAGGTTAAAATTTGCAGATTTATACGTTGGTTGGTCTTGGGAAAAGAGCATATACATGCAGGTTCGCTTCTTCAAAGTTAGGTATGCAAAGTAAGGGTTTATGTTCATAAATGACTGATCAATATGATCAATGATGCTACTTCTCCACTCTCTATCAATGATGTCCTCATGATTGATCTAGATTAAGTGATAATGTCTGAAGTAGAATTGATTGAATGATGAAGTTGAATTTGGTAATTAATTGATTGAAGAATGTTAATATTGCTTGTTGATTGTGATTGAATATCGGAGATAGTTCTGTGATTGGTTCAGAGTGTTGCAGTAGATCTAAGTATGATTCAGTATTCTTTTCAGAATTGCAGTAGTAAAGTTTTTAGTTTTTAGTATTTTAAGATCTGTATGTGGGTTTCTCTACAGAAAAGCACATATGCACGTGGGTTGCCTTAAGTGAAGTAGCGTATACATTTTGGCATTTGAATGATCAGGACTGTAGTTGATTCTGTGTGTTGATGCAGTATTTTGGGTTCAGTTCTATGTACTGGGTATAGTGATTTGACTATTCCAGTTGATTGGTTGAGTTTTGATTAAGTGTCAGTTGATTTGGTTTTCAGTGAATGGTTGATATAGTTGTATTAGAAACTAATGATTGGGTTTAAGTGATTGGTTGATTCAGTTGTGTCAGAGATTGGTGATTGGGTTTTAGTAATTGGTTGATTCAGTTGTGTCAAAGATTGATGACTGTGTTATAGTGATGAGCTACAGATTGATTATTGATATTGAGCTTAAGTGTTGATAATGGGTTGAGTCTAAAAATTTGTTGAAAAGTGGCCTACAAGTTACAATGTGTTGAAGCAACTGGATCCAGTATGAAAATTTATGAAACATGGTCCATGGAGGTTGCTGAGGGTTGGAGCCTTTCAGTGAGGAAGATTCATGCCAGTAGTAGCTAGTAATTAGATTAGGGGGTTGGAGTTCCCTTCCAATAGAAGCTAGAAAACGAGCGAAGGTTGTAGCCTTCTACATGTTGGTGCATGTGTACTGGTACAAGTTTATGCCAATACAAGAACTAGGGGGTTAGAGCTCCCTTCCAGTAGGAGCTGGAGAATGAACAAAGGTTGTAGCCTTTTGCAAGTGGGCGCCTGCATATTGGTATGAGTCTGCACTAGTACAAGACTGTAAAAATATTTTTCTTTATATTAAGAGGAAGACAGAGACGACAACAATAGGTTGTTTTTTCCTGCATTAAGTTTCCACCTTAAATCCTGGTGTTCATGTGTGTTTCTTATGTGTGAAGTTTTATTTTGTTCTTACATCACATGGTTACTATTTATCTAATGTTCAATAAAGTACTGATGCACTTTCTAAAGACCAACATATGATGAATTAATTGAATCATAATTTCACTAGATATATGCTAGTTGTCTTAAGAACAGTCACATACACACGCAGGTTCCTTTCAGTAAAGTCGTGTATAGAAATATGAATATGAAATGTAAGAAGTTATTGATTTGAAAATATTGATTCAACCCCCATCTTATTATTTTTCCCAACACTTGAAGCAGATGTATTGTGGGTGGTAGTGCTAGCCATACACTCATTTCGTGTCTTGTCAATTACACTAGTACCAACACCAAGTTGAGGATTAAATGATTGATGTAGGGGGGGAAATTTCCTCCAAATAATACTACATAAGAAAGAAAATACCTTTTTTTATTAAATAATGTAGAAGTTAAAAAAAAACTTTTAGAATAAAACTTATGACATAAAAAAAAATCACTTTAAAAATGTTTATTACCTTGTATATCTCATGATCTTCTCTAAATTTCTTGATCCTAACCTTAGTCGCAGGACTGTGATCCCCACTACAAATCAACTTAAAGAGTTGTTTGTTGGTTTTCATCATATACTTTCTTATTGTGACCTCAAAGTTGGGGGATGACCACAACTCTTTCGCATTAAGAAAATCATCATCATGAGGCCCAGACTACTTATTTCAACAAAAGACAAATTATTATTTCGATTATATAAACAAACAATCAAAAATTCACATTAAATGTATAAAAAAATTGTTATTTGTTTACTTCTAACTGTGCATGTTCTTTTCCATGCATATCGACTTACCAAATAATAATAAAAGTAGTATAGTGAAATATTTTTAAAAAAGTTAAAAAGTAGGTATTAACATAAACATTTAATTGATGGACATATAAATGCATACAAACATGATGAATAAAGGACTAGTCCTATACCATGCATGTGAGTAATTATGGAATTTTCAAACCCAAGTTTTTATGGAAAAGGACCTGCATAAATGGGACTATGAGACAAGAAAAAATAGCACAAATTTGAGTTAATTTTAGCATTTTAACTGCTAATCTCTCAAATTACCATGCTACATATTCTTATTGGCTTAAAATTCTATTTTTAAACATAGCATATAATAATCATTAATGAGACGTTACATACCACCCCCATAATGGAAATGCATGGATCTATTTGATTCAAGTTGTAATTGATCAACAAATCTTCTCTTGTAACTGTTGATCTTATTGTGCATATGAATACACAGTTCCTTCACGTGCCTCAAATATGCAATTGGGTTACTTATTTGTTGTCTTGGGTTGTGTATTGTTTATAAACCCTGTAATATTCTTCAATGCGTTTGGCCTTCCATCAATATAGATAGACACTCTATTTTTATCATTGTCTCTTAGCTTTACATAATTTGCAGCCAATCCATATCTCCCATACTTGACATATATTGGACCATCGACATCCAATCTCTGTAATTGTAATAGGGTCTGAAATATTCCATTAATTTAGATAATCCACTGTAATAAACCTTTATTCCATTCATGTAAAATAGCCCCAAACCATGTAGCAATGATGGAGCAATGCGATATATCCTCTCGCCAAGACAAAAATCTGTGTTTACTTGAGGAAGTTCCTTGGGTACCCATATTTTTACTAGATGTTGGCACCTCAAGGGAAAATCGATGTCATCTATGCTCTCAACATCATAATAACATGACCCCCCTTCAACAATAAAAAATTTCATGCATCTATGGAATTTTCTTCTAATATTATGACCCCTACTTGATTTCTGTCTATTAGACATACTAGATATTTGACCTTTGTCCACTCTACTTGAACTTTCCTCACTCGACAAAGACAAATATGAGAGGTTACTATTTGTTTATACTTGTATTCCATCTAATGTGTCCCTATTTAACATTGAGATGAAGCGAATAAAACAAGAAGAAATTACACTAAGAGAAAAGAAAGGCTTCCAACTGATGGAAACAATTGATATGGAAAATAGTAATCAATGGCCCATTTGTTGGAATCTATAACTAGGTTTAGTCTTCATAATCTATATTGATTTTATTATGCTAAAGAATGTTCAACATGTTAGAAGAATTCATTTTTGAATCAAAATAAAATTATTCTTATCATGTTCCATTTGGACATTGAAAACCAAAAGAAAAATTGATTTTTCTATATTATATTTGTATCGCTATATTGGCCAAGTTGACCCTCCTAAATTCAAGTTGGCTCATCCCCCTTCTGGCACCATTTTAGCTCCATTGATGATGATATAAAGAAGGCATCCATTCCTCCTCAAGGGAATTCAAAAACATAACATAAAAGTAATTCATCTCTATAATCTATGAAGTATATAAGGAAAGAAGAAGATGAAAGTACAAAAGAAAAAGGAGAGACAGTTACAAGTGAGACTTGGTTACAGCTATTTATGATTGGGTGGACTATCATAGCCTAGACTCAATTGCCCAAATATGTTACATTTGGTATCACTAATACATGACACATGGTTGTGTTAATGGTATTTTACATTTTAATTGACTAACATGCTGTGTGATTGCTTAAGGTGCTAGAACAATGTGTGACAATGTTGTGATAAGTTTAAGATGGAAGCCTTTTCTTGTAGTAGCTTGGTGAATATTTAATAGTAATCCCTTATTATTGTTATTTATGCTTGCATTGTGAGATGTGAGGGTTTACCCCTCTTTATCTTTGTTGATCCGTTATTTGGTATGAATGTTTCTTCCAACCATTAGAATGCATACCCTAGTGTTGGGTATATGCATTCATTCTGTTAAGGTCTTGAACCAACAAGCATATGCTATGTGGTGTGGAGCATGACCATGTGAGATGGTAGATATAATTTTATACCCTGTCTCCTGGTAATGTTGCACATTTGTAATGAATGCATTAAGGATCAAACCCAGTAAGGCTAGGAGTCCTAGTTTGCATGTTGTCTTGGTTTTGGAACATATTGGTTGATGAACCTTGGTATTGCACCAAGGATTTTGCGACTCCCAAGGGATTTTCAACTTAAATTATCAACACGGGGTTTGTACAAACTTAGAGGTGATGGTGCTATATGCTTACTCATGTCACCCTCTGTCATGAGATCATATCAATGTGTTTAGATACCACTCCTTCAACTAACTACAAAGAGAAAAACAAGTCACAATTGCAAGAAGATGAACATGATTCTAATATAGAAGTGGAGGTGCCCTACATTACAGGTAAATGCTGAATTGGAATTGCATGAAAGGAAAGAAACTAGTCTAGTTTCAGAAGTAAACCATGTTATTCTAGTTTCAGACCTAATCAACGCAACAACCTACTTACATAAATCATCTAGGTATTTTCACTTGCTTGAAAATGAGAAATTCAACCTTCAACACAATTATGAAAAGAAATGTTAATTCTAGTTCTATTTGTTGTCTTATGTTTATAGTGAGAAGAAAAAGGAGTTGGAGTGGTCTTAGATTCTTCCCTAATATTGAAATAGAATATTGGGCATCATTACTCAACTTCAATATGCCAGGGTCAAAATCTGGACTGAATCTGGTTGAAGAAAACAATGCTACAGGTCTGATGCAAGAAGAGCTTTTTGATGACTGTAATGGTGTCTTGAAGGTAGAAGAAGGTGCATGAAAGTAGAATAAGGTGAGTGAAGGGTTTGGGAGCCACTTGGCCAAGCCCAATACCCCTAGGAGGTCTATCTTGCACCAAAGTTTGTGCCCACGGTGTCCTCCATTTACCTTAGCAGAGTGGTCTCAGTGGCAGAGTTTGGAAGAAATGTGAGGTGTCTAGAAGGGAGATGGAGTGGCCTAGGTGGATGTAGAAAGGTTTCCCACCCTTTTAGGTCAACAAAATCCATACAAAACAATCAAACACATGCATTAAATGATCACTATTACATCAAATTAAATTAACATGTAAAATATGAGTTGAATTTTATTGAAATCTACTCTAACCAACAAGACAACTCCTAATTGCCAAAACAATGATGATAACTCCTAAAGTGAAGAAACTAAACATGCAGAAGGGTTATAATCCCACACTTAATAATTTCAAGAAATCATAAAAAAAAAAATTTGGGTTGTTATTGTAGATCTTCTAATCACTCTTCCCACAAGAGAGGTGATAGTCAAACCTGGAACTACAAATTTTGTAATATAGCAACTACCAAAACAAGAAAATAATTGCAATAAATTGAGAAGGAACAAGGAAGAAATACAAGAGAGGGACTAAAGCCTCTGGGTTGGTTCCAAACCCAAGTGTTTCAACCCTCCAAAAATAGTACTAATATAGACCAATAATGAAATTCCCATTAACAAAAAATAAGAGTCACATACATCATATGAAAGATGATAACTATTATCACTCCATATTTTTCCTCGGTTGAGGAGGAAAATTGCAGAGGTAACCACAAACCACCTGTTGAGTCCCAAACCTGCACTTCCCTATATACCCTTTCAGCCTTCTTTTTCCATTTACTTCATCCACCAAGCTGTCAAATCGTTGCATATTAGTCTAAAAAGAGCTTATGAAATGGTTTCCTAACTATGTTTATGACTGTTGTTTGATTTAGATTTTTGTTCAAGTAGCTGCGGAAACTTGTCACTTTCCGCAGCCAGCCCAAGTTTCCGCAGCCATTTTGTTAAAGGCTATGATACAGGTGTCCAATGGAGAAACCGGCCACATGGGTAAGCTGCAAGTGACATGTACATGGAGTGTGTCCCCTCAGATCAGCCAAATCACTCATAAACGGTCGCGGTCAACGATGGTCAAAGGAAGGGCCAAATGAGGAGTTTTACGGTGGCACGGCTCTGTTTTGCCCACGTGAAGGTTTGCGTGGCACGATCCTTAGTTTCCGGAGGTACTGGCACACCTAGAGAGCAGCCCGTGAACTAAATCGAGCAGCCACCACTCCATGAATTCAACTGTCATGATGACCACCATGCTAGATCTCGGGTCAAGGAGATTTACGTGTCTCTTGGCAGCATAAATCTAGGAATTAGTTGCAGCACCTTTTCTTATAAATAACGCATTGATATACGCTGAATAGATAGCTTTTGAAGTGTAATTTTGACTGTTGTCATCAGCCCACTGTACTTCGTTTCACTTTGCTTTATTACTGCACTTTAAATACATGAGAAGACAGTTTTTCTGAACCTGATTTGTGACTAAGTGATTGACTGGCCGAGGTTGCAGAGGGCCCCTGTACACCAAAGCTTTGTATAGTTTCTTACTTGCTTTCATTTACTGTTTTTAAATCATTGTTTGTATATATATTGTGATGTTCTGATGACTCATTGCTGTCTATATTTCCTTTATGTTTTCTTTTATAACTGTTAGCTGATCAGTGCTTCTTTTATAGGTTTTGTTGTAGGTAGCCCCGGCAGATTTACATATTTTTTTTTATAACTACTGACATGAGATCATCTTGTCCTTTCTGCTGATTTTCATTTCCTGAGTTTAATTCCAGCACTGTCATTTTTCAAATTGCGTTTTGCTTATTTACTTTTCTGCTATTTAGACATCATATTACTCATCTGTTTATGATTTCCTTTCTATAGTCAAGTGACTCTATTAGTAAGGAATCAGAATATTACTTATTGTAGTATGATTTAGTTTGCTTTCCTGCAAGTTAGAGATTGAATTACTTATGTCATTTTCAAGAATTGAAATATGAATGAGTAGTTAAATCTTAGTTTCCTTTTATGCAATTTAATTTCCTGCAATTTATATATCATATTACTCAGCTTGTTTATGATTACTTCCTATAGACAGATTGAGTTGAAAGGTGAAGGATCAGAACAGGGGTTGAAGTAGTGTGATTTAGTTGCTTTGCTTTCAGTCTTTGAGTTTCTTTAAGTTCAGTTTTTACTTTCTTTTTATACAGCAGTAAGGATACTGGGCCATTGTCACCAGTTCACTGTTTTGGTACATTTACTTCCTTTTGAGAATTGATTTCATTACAATCAATTTAGAGCTTTCTTTTTGAAAACTTTTAAGTTTGGAAAATCACTGTAGAAATCACCATTACCATCCATACTTAACTTTCAATTTCGCCATCACACACTAGGGAGTCCATAGAAGATAAACCCAAAATCAAACTAATAAACTCAAAAACGACAAAAGACTAAGAAAATGGTTATCTTGTACATATAGTACACCTCACTTCGTCAGTTTACGAATCCCGGATTGACATTTAAATTAGCAATTTAGAACACACTAAATTGACCAAAAATTTTGGCGCCGTTGCCGGGGAAGTGAAACTAGGTAGCCAATTTCTTAAAAAAAAATATAAAAAATTTTCAAGAAAGGAAAATTGATAACCTCTCAAAGTATGCTCTCCTCTTGCACTTAGCGTGACCTGGAGGATCAGAAAAGAAAAAGTTATTGGTTTAATAGTTTCTTGAGTATTCTCTCTTCTTGCACCTAGAGTGACCTGGAAGATTAGAAAGAGAATTATTAACCTGACTTGAAGAAAAATAAAAATGACATGCATAGAGCAAGAGATTCTAGGGGAAGGTTTTTAGCTAGAGCCAAGAGTTCAATTTTCACAACTCCATCTACTTCAAGGAATAGACAAGAGACACCTCCATCATCTCCAACCCACACTCCTAGCCCTAGGATTCCTGGAATTCAAGAGGCAGTAGTTGAGTTAGGAGACTCTTCCACACCATCCATCGAATCTGAATTAGGAAAAGATCCTTTCTTTCCTTCTACAGGGAGACACATTGTAATTGAAGAAGTAGAATCACCTGAGGAAGAAGAGGGAGAAATTCCTCCTCGTTCGCCATTAGTAGAGGAACCAGAGGACTCTGAAATCTCTGAGGAAGCTATCATGACAGAGGAGGTAGTTAACGGATTTGGTAGAGGTAGATGTAGAGTAGGGGGGGAGGAAATAATGGAGGAGGTAGAGGTAACAATGGGGGAAATAGGGATGGAGATAACTCATTTGGATTTCCTATGGTCGATGAGGATTCTCGAGCAACAATGAAAAATATTTCACCATCTGTCCTCCCAAACTTTCATGGGTTAAGAAATGAGGATCCTGAAACATTTCTATTTGAGTTTGAAGTCGTGTGTCGAACTTATGATTTTCTGGAAGACTCTCAAAAACTCAAACTGTTTCCTTCAACATTGAAAGGAGCTGCTTTGAAATGGTTCATGGGATTACTCACTCAATCCATTAGGACTTGGAATGATATGAAACAAACATTTTTGGATAGATACCTGGACTATTGTATGCCCACCAATCACAAGGATGAAGTGTTCAAAATGGTGCAAAGAGAAGATGAAAACTCGGAGGATTTACTTGAAAGATTCCAATACAACCTGAAAAGAGCAAAAATGAGTAACTTAGATGAGGAAACCCTGAAAGCCCTTCTATTAAAAGCCATTAGAGATGAATGGATAGATATTTTGAACATGATGGGAAAAGGAGACATATCTCAACTTCCACTTCATGATATAGCAGAGCTATGTGTCCATCTCTCAAGAGGAAAATCTAAAACTGGAAAAGGGCCTAGAGATCCTTCTCTCATCAGAGCAAACAAATCTGCAACTGGATCAGTAAGTAGGGCTGAGATTGGCAATATGCTTGATGAATTCAAAACTGATATCTTAGGGAGTCTTAGTGAGCAACTAGACACTCTTAAGATCCACAATAAGCAGAAAGCAAAAGCTGAAGCTTTAGCCATCTTTCATCCAAAATGTAGAAAGAAACATGCTCTCAGGGAATGTCCCTTGGATGCAAAAAGTGTAGAAACATGTGCGATTTGTTCAAAGAATCATGAGACCAAGGATTGTCCTTCAATTCCTGGGCTCAAAACTGTCTTCCAAGAAGATCCAAATACAATTGAGTCTCTCTGTTTTGTTGCAAGGAGACCTTGGCAGGGGCAACAAAACCAAGGGTTTAACAACTCTATGAACTTTCAAACCCCATCAAATTGGAATCCTTGGCAACAACCTTGGTCCCAACCTCAAAATCCTTTTCAATCATGGGTACAAGGCATGCAAAATCCTTATGGGAGATTTGCTCAATTTTATCAATATCCTCCATCTTTTCAAAACCAACAAGCTCCACAACTTCCAAATCAAAATCCACAACTATCATTGCCATTTCAACAACAACAACAACAACCTTCTCAACAGAACCCAAATTCTCAACTCTTGCTTCCATTCCAACAAAAGTCAAATCAACTTCCTTCCCAGCCATTACCGAACCCAAATAATAAAAACCCTCAAAATGCTTACATGGTAGAAGGTCAACAATTTCCTACCTATGTGATTGTTCCTCTCAATGATGTACAACTCAGATCTGGTAGAGTTTTAGATAAACGTTCTATAGATGCCCAAAAGCAAAGCATTTCTGAGGAAGATTCTCTTGAAGCCAATAAAGGTTCTGAAGCATCTCTTCAAAACCCAAGCACTCAGAAAGAAAAAGAAAAAGAGCTAACCCCCACAACTCCTATAGTTGAGCAACCTGCATCTTCATCCACACCTCCTTTTCCTGAAAGATTACAAATTGACAAAGGGGTGGAAAAACAAATCTTGTTGCCTGACTATGATTTTCTAGATGAATTGAAGAATGTCTGTATCAAGATTCCCTTGTTACAAGCCATTAGAGAGATTCCTATTCTAGCAAAAACAATAAAGGAGTTGAGTCTTAAAATACCAAGAAGGAAACCTAGAGATACAAGAAGAATCCATCTGGTAGGAAAAATTGCAGATATCATGATGGGAAAAATTACTATGCAAAAGTATGTAGATCCCGGTAGTCCAATTGTCAAAACACACATCAATGGGGTAGAAATTCCAAATACTTTGATTGATTTAGGGGCTGCTATCAACATTATGAGTAGACAGACTATGGAATAGCTAAAACTTCCTAATCTTCTTTTTACACCTACTTTACTGCAACTTGCAGATCGATCAATTATCAAACCAGATGGTGTATTAGAAGACATTTCGATCTCCTTAGACTCTTGGGAATATCCAGTAGATTTCATGATTTTAACCCCCAAGAGTAATTTAGGAGGACACCCTCTCATCTTAGGAAGACCTTGGCTAGCCACAGCTGATGCTTTCATCAGTTGTAGGTCTGGGGATATGTATATTTCTGATGGTAATTCGACAAAGAAATTCAATCTGTATCCTCCAGCAAAATCAATTACAGAAATAGGAGATAATGAGTGGATTGATGATGAGGATACTATACAACCTGTCTTTACCATTTCTGAAGTTAGTGAAGATAGTCAAATTCTGAACACATTAGAAAACTTTGAAACATCTTCAGAATATGACCACACACAATTTCAGTTAGATTCTGATATTGAGTATCTATCATCTAGACAAATGTCTCTTTTCTCTATGGAAGAGTTTGGTAGTTCTGCCATTGAGATCTTTCCAGGTAAAACATTGAATATCAACAAAAATTTGGAAAGATCACAACAGGAAGAACTAACCAAAATCTTGCAAAAACATTCTACTGCATTTGCATGGGAATATACTGATATGAAAGGTATTGACCCTAAGACTTGCATTCATCACATCTACATTGAGGAAAACAGTAGACCAATCAGACAACCTCAGAGAAGGATGAATCCAAACCTTAGGGAGATAGTGAAAGAAGAACTCCAAAAACTACTCAATGTAAACTTCATTTATCCAATTTCAGATAGCCGATGGGTTTCTCCTTTGGTTATAGTACCTAAAAAGAATGGTAAATGGAGGGTATGCATTGATTACAGGGAATTGAACAAAGCAACTTTGAAGGATCACTTTCCTTTACCCTTTATCAATCAGGTATTAGATACTTTAGCAGGCAAAAAGTATTTTTCATTTTTGGATGGTTTTAGTGGCTATAATCAGATTCAGGTAGCACCTGAAGATCAGGACAAGACCACATTTACCTGTCCATGGGGAACTTTTGCTTACCGAGTACTTCCTTTTGGATTATGTAATGCACATGAAACATTTCAAAGGGCAGTACTAGGAATCTTTTCTGATCTAATCCATGATTGTGTAGAGGTTTATATGGATGATTTTACAGTTTATGGTAATTCGTTTGAAGAGGCATTAGAGAATTTGGAAAAAGTCCTTATAAGATGTAAAGAAACAAACCTATCATTGAGTCATGAAAAATGCTTTATGATGTTTACTGAGGGGATTGTTTTAGGACATCATATTTCAGGGGATGGGATTAAAGTTGATAGATCAAAAGTTGAAGTCATCTCCAAGTTGCCTATTCCAAATTGTCAAAAAGATGTTAGAAATTTTCTTGGATTTACTGGATACTATAGAAGATTTATTGAAAACTTCACCAAAATAGCATCTCCACTCTTCAAATTACTGACAAAAGACTGTGATTTCAAATGGGATCCTGATTGTCAATCTGCATTTGAAACTTTGAAAACAAGAATATTTATAGCACCCATTTTGAGAGGGCCAAATTGGAAACTTCCTTTCCATATTTCCACAGATGCTTCAGATACAGCTCTAGGAGATGTGTTGGGACAAAAGGATTTAGTTCCTTATGCCATTTACTACACCAGTAAAAATTTGACTCCCACCGAGTTAAACTATACTGTGACTAAAAAAGAGTTCTTAGCTGTTGTTCATGCAATCAATAAGTTTAGACACTATATAACAGGCTATGAAACTTTTGTCCATACTGATCATTCTGTAATTAGATATCTCATGAATAAACCTATTACTAATGGCAGAGTTACAAGATGGCTCTTACTTTTACAAGAATTCAATATTAATGTGTTGGATAGACGAGGGAAACAAAATACAGTAGCTAATTTCTTGTCTAGAATCCAAAATACTAATGAAGATTCTCCTGTAGAGGATAAGCTTCCAGATGAGTATTTATTTGCAATAACTACTAAGACTCCTTGGTATGCAGATATTGCTAACTATTTGGTTACAGGAAAGCTACCTCCACATTTATTTCTTGGTGAAAAAAGAAAAATTATTTAGGAGAGTTCAAGTTATTCATGGATTTCTAATGAATTGTTTAAAACAGGGCTAGATTGTGTGATCAGAAGATGTGTTCGGGAAGATGAAATGCCTGACATCCTCAAGGCATGTCATGATGAACCATGCGGTGGAAACTTTGCTGACAAAAGGACGGCCTATAAAATCCTTTCTTTAGGATATTATTGGCCTTCCCTTTTCAAAGATGCAAAACAATATGTCAGAAGGTGTGATAGCTGCCAAAGAGTTGGGAGACCGACTCTTTCAAATGAAATGCCATTACAACCACAGGTACTCATCGAACCCTTTGAAAAATGGGCTTTAGATTTCATTGGACCTATTAATCCACCATCTAAACAGAAAAAGTATAAATTGGTATGCACTGATTATGTCACTAAATGGTTAGAAGCCAAAGCATTGCCTTTTGCCATTGAAAATTCAGTTGTTCAATTTCTTTTTGAGGATATTTTTACTCGTTTTGGTGTCCCAAGAGAAATTGTGACAGATCAGGGAAGTCAATTTACATCTAACTTGATGGAGAAGCTGATGGAAGAATACAAAATCAAGCACAGAAAATCTACTCCTTACCATCCGCAAGCAAATGGCCAAGTGGAGTCTACAAACAAAGTTCTTGAGAGCATCATCACCAAAACTGTTCATCTACACAGAAAAGATTGGGCAGAAAGGCTTCCTGAAGCCTTATGGGCCTACAGAACTACATGGAGGAATACAACAGGACATTCTCCCTATGAACTTGTTTATGGGAAAGAAGTCCTGAGCCCCATTGAGTTTCAAGTCAAGACTTTCAAGATGGCAGTCCAGTTGGGGATGAATCTATCAGAAGCCCAAAAGCATAGAATGGAGCAGCTGAACGAGCTAGATGAGACCAGACAAGAAGCAATTTTAAAGACTGATCTAGTTCAACATCAAAGAGCTAAGTGGCATGACAGATACATCAAAGAGAGAAAGTTTCAAGAGGGAGATTGGGCATTACTGTTTGATTCCAAGTTCAAAGACTTTAAAGGTAAATTTCAGACCCATTGGCTTGGGCCATATGAAATTGATAAAGTCTTTAACAATGGAGCGGTAAGAATCAAGACCATTGATGAATTTCAGATTTCTTTTATTGTGAATGGCCACCGATTGAAAATTTATCATAAGCCACTCTAAAAAGAAGAATTTGTCAAGATGTTCCAAGAGAATTCTACAATAAGGCTGGTGGAGAAGAATCCTTCTTCCCTACCAGCCTAGCCTGTGATTCTTTCAGTTAAAAAAAAAAATAAAAAATAAAAAAAATTGTATAAGCCTGAAAACCAATCATAGATTGGCAGTCTTATACAGAAAATATAGAGTGAAAATCAAGGACACTTGACACTCAATATTTTCCAAAAAAAGAAAAAAAATCTTCTCTCCTTCTCTTTCCATCTTCACTCCACCTCATTTTCCATTCCACTCCATCTCCATCTCATTCACATTTTCTCTTCACTTCATTCCGCTTCATTTTCATTCCATTCCACTCATTTCATTTTCATTTCATCAATAAAAGTTCCTTTCAGGACTATTTTCACTCAGTTAGTTCTTTTCTAACCATATTTGTTCAGCTAAGTGGGTGTTGTCCCAGTTTCCGCAGCTGGAAGCAATTTCCGCAGCCAGAAACGATTTCCGCAGCTACCACCACTCTGTTTTTCAAATTCACAGTCAAAATGTTAGTACAAAAATCATGGAACTGCAGGTGTAAGTGAGAAAATGCCATGAAGACATGGAGCATCTCCAAGACATCAAGAAAGAACAGTTGGTTAAAAGCTATGGGCAAGAAATGGCAAAGTTTCCAAAGGTATGAGCAATTTTTTTTATCAAATAGCAATTAAAGTCATGATTATGCATAGTTATCAAACCATAAAAGGTTCTACTATGTGCAATGATTCGATATGGTAGCTCCATTACCCACTCCTATCCCACGATATTACTCCATACACCATGCATTCATTTCTTAATGGTCTCATGATGGGTTTTCGGGTTTAAACTCAAGTTGAATGCACTTTCATTTGCCACCTGCGCTCATAAGATGTGACCAATCTCTTTACGGCTCTTCTTCACCGTATTTTCCACAGCCATCTATCAAAACGTGTGATCTCCCGTACGTAGCCATTAATTCAAAAAAAATATCTCGCCTCCACTACCGTTCACTTACCATTTCATTTAAGACCTTCCTTTCATACACACACATTTCAATTTGTAAACCCATTCACTACTGCTTATCCTCTGTTCCGCCTATAATCTGAAGCATTCCCGTTACCTGCTATCGATTGCAGCCATTGCCTTTTACCATAAACCCTGCAACCAAGCTACTTTCCTCTGCTAAAATCCTCATACGCAATTGCATCCTCAGTTGAAATTTAAAACAGAGAAAGGAATGGGAAAACTACTAAGGGCAGAGCCAGAAGGACCGAAATATCTAGAAGGTTACCCTCAAGCCAAGGATTTACTGAAGAAAGCCAAATGGTTACGGTTCATTCAAAGGTTTAAAGGCTGTAACAAAGAAGTAACCAAGGCTTTTGCACGGTCATTTGATGGTCAGAAAGTGGAGATTGGAGATTTGAAGCTCACGGTGACCGAAACAACAGTAGCAGCTGCCACCGGCTTACCTCAGGAAGGTGAGACGTGGTTCAAAAATAAAAGCATGGATGAACAGGCATGGAGAATTATGCTAAGAAACCCAGGTATGGACACCACCGTGTTTACTAAAGGAATTCTTGTTCATGCATTAAAGGAAGAATGGGCTAGTCTGCTGTTAGTTATCCAAAAATTTGTCACTTGTGAAGGACGCTTTGGTTCGATGTACATGTACCATGCTAGACTGTTGATGAATTTCTTAGAAAATCAGACTCTTAATTTGCCTTATTTCTTACTCTTGAGTTTGAAGAAGATAAGCATTACAGTCCAAAAACACATAGGCAATATAGACCCTCATTTATACCATCATGGACTTATAAAAATTCTTATTGAAGACCACTTAAAGAAAAACAAAGATACATGGGAGCAATTCTTGATAAGAAACTACTTCCAAGAGCCATCTGAGGCCTCTGAAAGTAGCACACCAAAGGCACCAAGAAAAAGTAGGAGAAGAGAAAAGAGCACTACGGTCCAAGACTCCCCTACTATAGAAACTCAAGAAATTGGTCAAAAAGAAGAAGAAGACAGAACTAAAGACAAGAAATAGAAGAAAGAAAAAGGCAAAAGGACCATCCAAGAAGTCTACCAGTCCCCTGAGCAATCCATAGAGGATTATCAACCATTGTCAGAAAGATTAGTACATCTTCAGGCTGCTGCTATAGCAAAGAAAAAGGCAAAAGGAAAATAGAGTATACAAGAAAAGAGTACTAGTCCACTGTACTTAAGGAGAAGCACAAGGTTAAGAGGAAAAGGGAGTAAAACACAAATAAAACGGCCCCACTTCATTGACTTGGGTGGAGAGACACCTGAGAAAACTCCAGCTGGCCGTAGTCCACCTCGTCCTCAGCCAAGCATTGAAATCAGTCCTCCACATGATGAAAGCCCTTCTCGGCCAGAGCTAGAGAGCAGTCCTCCTCCTCCACCAAATTTTGAACTCAGTCCAAGAAAGACACCTGAAGTAGACCCCAATCAACAAGAAGTATATGACTACTTGGAATCATTAGAAAAATCAGCTGCAGGTCCAAGTACCACTCTGCCACTAGATGCACAAGTTCAGTCCTTAAAACAGGAGGTATTTGAATTAGAAGTCCTAAACAGGAATATGAAGCAGGAAAATGAAGCACTCAAAGAGCAGAGCAAAGTAGATAAAATTATTCATGATAACACTATGCTCCATTTAGGACTATGGCAAAAGAAAAACAAGAAACTGAAGAAAAAGTGCAAAAAGTTGAGCAGAGCATTGATTAATCTCAAGTTCAGATGTCTAATAAGGAAACCAAGAATGGTGGTAGCACCAAAGAAGAAGAAAAGAGGGCTAGATGTCTTAGCAGAAGCATCAGAACATATGGATTAGAGAGGAGTGACTAAATTTTAGTTGCATGAGGACATGCAACACCTTCACAATGGGGGTATGTTGAGTCCCAAACCTGCACTTCCCTATATACCCTTTCAGCCTTCTTTTTCCATTTACTTCATCCACCAAGCTGTCAAATCGTTGCATATTAGTCTAAAAAGAGCTTATGAAATGGTTTCCTAACTATGTTTATGACTGTTGTTTGATTTAGATTTTTGTTCAAGCAGCTGCGGAAACTTGTCACTTTTTGCAGCCAGCCCAAGTTTCCACAGCCATTTTGTTAAAGGCTATGCTACAGGTGTCCAATGGAGAAATCGGCCACATGGGTAAGCTGCAAGTGACGTGTACATGGAGTGTGTCCCCTCAGATCAACTAAATCACTCATAAACGGTTGCGGTCAACGATGGTCAAAGGAAGGGCCAAATGAGGAGTTTTACGGTGGCACAACTCTGTTTTTCCCACGTGAAGGTTTGCGTGGCACGATCCTTAGTTTCCGGAGGTACTGGCACACCTGGAGAGTAGCCCGTGAACTGAATCAAGCAGCCACCACTCCATGAATTCAACTGTCATGATGACCATCATGCTAGATCTCGGGTCAAGGAGATTTACGTGTCTCTTGGCAGCATAAATCTAGGAATTAGTTGCAGCACCTTTTCTTATAAATAATGCGTTGATATACGCTGAATAGTTAGCTTTTGAAGTGTAATTTTGACTGTTGTCATCAGCCCACTGTACTGCGTTTCACTTTGCTTTATTATTGCACTTTAAATACATGAGAAGACAGTTTTTCTGAACCTGATTTGTGACGAAGTGATTGACTAGCCGAGGTTGCAGAGGGCCCCTGTACACCAAAGCTTTGTATAGTTTCTTACTTGCTTTCATTTACTGTTTTTAAATCATTGTTTGTATATATATTGTGATGTTCTGATGATTCATTGCTGTCTATATTTCCTTTATGTTTTCTTTTATAACTGTTAGCTTATCAGTGCTTCTTTTACAGGTTTTGTTGTAGGTAGCCCAGGCAGATTTACATATATTTTTTTTATAACTACTGACATGAGATCATCTTGTCCTTTCTGCTGATTTTCATTTCCTGAGTTTAATTCCAGCACTGTCATTTTTCAAATTGCGTTTTGCTTATTTACTTTTCTGCTACTTAGACATCATATTACTCATCTGTTTAGGATTTCCTTTCTATAGTCAAGTGACTCTATTAGTAAGGAATCAGAATATTACTTATTGTAGTATGATTTAGTTTGCTTTCTTGCAAGTTAGAGATTGAATTACTTATGTCATTTTCAAGAATTGAAATATGAATGAGTAGTTAAATCTTATTTTCCTTTTATGCAATTTAATTTCCTGCAATTTAGATATCATATTACTCAGCTTGTTTATGATTACTTCCTATAGACAGATTGAGTTGAAAGGTGAAGGATCAGAACAGGGGTTGAAGTAGTGTGATTTAGTTGCTTTGCTTTTAGTCTTTGAGTTGCTTTAAGTTCAGTTTTTACTTTCTTTTTCATACAGCAGTAAGGATACTGGGCCATTGTCACTAGTTCACTGTTTTGGTACATTTACTTCCTTTTGAGAATTGATTTCATTACAGTCAGTTTAGAGCTTTCTTTTTGAAAACTTTTAAGTTTGGAAAATCACTGTAGAAATCACCATTACCATCCATACTTAACTTTCAATTTCGCCATCACACACTAGGGAGTCCACAGAGAATAAACCCAAAAACAAACTAATAAACTCAAAAACGACAAAAGACTAAGAAAATGGTTATCTTGTACATATAGTACACCTCACTTCGTCAGTTTACGAATCCCGGATTGACATTTAAATTAGCAATTTAGAACACACTAAATTGACCAAACACCACCTTAGGTCAAAATATAGTCCTTCTAGCCTGGAGAGGGCTCTCACTTAGTTTAATCAACAAATAAGATGTTAGTCTAAGTAATAAGCTCAAAAAGGTTTTTGTTTTAGAGATCTGTTGATGAGAAAAGGAGGAAAACCATGGAAAACCATTAGGCATGGAGTCATAATAATGTTCAACAATCAATCACAATAATCAGAACATCTTGAAACAGGGCGAGGTAGGCAAACTCTTGGATCTTAAAAAGTTGTTGTAGTATGGGTGAGATGAATGAGAATGAGGATCCTTTAAATGTAAAGAATACATAGATGAATTTTATATTTAATTTCAGAAGAAAAACACAAAAATTGCTTGACAAGCCAGAGCAAAGTATTGTGACTAAATTCTGCTCATAATCTTCTTGTAAATAATTAATAAGGAGAATACATCTAAAAAATGAAAGGAAAGAAAAATTTACAGAGATATAAACATCACAATTTATTTGACACAAGAATCCTGAAACAAAACTGTCTTTGTATTGTTGAATTCATTACTTGTATCGAAACTCCACAACTTACAATCTCAAAGATCTTCTTTTTTACTCCACTATCAATCATTTCTACATTCAAAATCATCAAATATATACAAAATATTGTTTTTAGATCAAAGGAGGTTGAAACCCACCTATTCCCATTAGATGAAACTGATTTCATAAAGATAGGAAAGAAAAAACCACTATTCCGAAAACTAGGAAAGTATCTTTGATTATTACCTATAATCTTGCCTACACACCTAATACATCGAACTTGTACAAAATATCATGAGTGAAGTGTTTAAATAGTAAAATATAAATGATTACATGATAAAATCCCTCCTTTGCCAACTCTGAGGTAAAAATTCTATCAAAAAATGGTTGAATGTGTTTGAGCGCAAAACCTGTGTGCAACACCTAATTGTTCCTTCTCTAATTGGATAGATGGCTTCACTTTGTTCAAAAAATCCTGGTTCATTCTACGTTGAATGTAATAAAGGTATCCATGCCTTGTAAACATAAAAAATATGCCAAAAATATATCTCTTAAGAAACCCTAATATTGCTGCTCACCCTGTGCGCAACACTTATGTGCAATGACTGTATTTCTTGAATATCTCTTAAACCTTGAATCATATTTAGCTGCATTTTTATAGCAAGTTACTATCATCATAATTATTCTCCAAAATTTGTTTTAGCTATATCCAATGCACGTATTTCGATAAAATCCAAAAATTTATGTATAAGATGGTGGCTCATTTATTGAAAAAAGTGAAATGTTTTAACTTGAAATTAAGTGAGTTTATTCATATTATCCCCATGCATCTATTGTAAAAATTTCATGGTAAACAGGTACATGGTTTAAGAGATATGGTGAAAATATGTTGACTATGTGCATGCACAGTGCCATCTATTTTTCATGGTTTAAGCAACAGTGGGGTCTCTGAACAAGTTTCACATGTTGGTGATGATGCTGAAACTATATTAGTGATAACACACACCCCTTTCAATCCTCATTTCACCAAAAATTCAAAACATTCATCTCTAGACCAAAAACCCTAACCCTAATGCTTTGTCAATAGTGCAACAAACTTCTAGTTGATGTCTGGAGTGTTTGAAAAGGTGAAGAATGAACTTGGTGGATGTTTCTGAAAGCCAAGCATGTCCTTTTAATCCTCCACATGGTCTAAAGTCTTCTTTAGTTACAATGATGCCCCACTTTCAAAAATGCAACACCACTTGTGATGATGAGGTATGATCTTGTAAATAACATGACAACTGACTCATGACACCTCACTCATGACCAAACACCACTTATTTATCCAAATGCTATTTAGACTTGATATTTATAAGATCATGACTAAATTTCAAAAATTGACCTAAATACATAGAAAAACCAAATTAATAGTGATTACTATGACTATAGGATATTAACATTGGCTCCAATGGGGATGACATCCTCCCTGTGAGGTGCCAAGAACACTTTCGACCATGTACCTGACCATTGCATTGATCCCAAATCTGCAACATTCTTTGCCCTGAAACCACTGCAACTAAAACCAAACTGGTAATCTATTCCAATCCTCAAACTGGACCAAATCCATTCTTTGAGCTGAAATCTGAATTGTACACTGAAAACTGAAAACTTTGCTACAAACTGAATCTAAAAATAATGCTCAAGGTGTTGAGCTTATTCATCAAACCTAGTCACTCTAATATGTTGAAATGACCGCAATATCAAGTAATAACAAATTTCCAATGCAACCAACCAAGAAAATGGCTACTTAACTGAAGCTTGCATTCAACTTCTCTAGGAAGAAAAATAAACTTAGAAAATAGCAACTCAAACTTCCCACTGAAAACTTCTTCAAAATCCATAAATACAACAACATTCTCTTGTTCCAATGACTGAAACAACCTGCCAAAAGGGTGATATAAATAATGAAAAGATTTCTTATCTATTTGTTGATCATCGAGTAAGGATTGTTTTTCATGATTTGCTAATAGCTGCTTTGTTTCTGATTCAACAATATTTAGATCGTTGTTGAATGAGAAAAGAGAAAAATTTTCATCTCCCTTTTCATGCAATTCAGGGAGAAACTTCGTACACTTTTGAACAATAGCCATGCCATGTGTTTGAGGATCATATAAACACAATTTTTCATGTACTTCAACAAGAGTATCACCATGATCTTAAAAGGAATAAAAAATAAGAGCTACGTCCTCGTTGTCTTCTCGTGTTTCACACTGAAAAGTATCATAAACAACTTCATAAATCTTCCTTTGATAAACGCTTCTTGATGAGCTAAAAGATCAAAACATTGTTTTTTAAACTCAAAAATAATATTATTTTGGCTGTCCAAAGCACCTAGAACAACATTTTCTTTTTCATATCTTTTTTTTAAGCTCTAAATCACAATTGTCATATGCAAGTATAAATTCTTCATTGATCTAATCTGGTTGTTTGTTGGAGTAAATGACTAAGGAAAATCTTAGAGAATTCCAAAATCTTATGACTTATCCAAATCACGTTTTTCATTCTTTAAATCTTCTGAGTACTGTAGAGTTTCATCATCATTCTCAAGGACAAAAGTATGAATTTGAACATCAAAATTCTGATCTATAATAAAAGGAGAAACTATATTATGCTAAAGATTGTCCTGAATGTCATGGAAGCTAGCTCCTACTATTATGATTTCCTGATGAGAAGATAGTTCAGACATGGTTTCCTTGATTTCATTATCCATCAAATCCTCATCATCAATATCAATTCCCAAATGTTGCAGAAGACTGTCAAAATCTCCACAGAAGGTTTCAACCAACACTATAGAAGAGTAACTATCTTTATAGTTCTTACAAAACACTGTGTAGAAGTCTTTAAGGGAACAAATGCTAGCAGGAGACAATCATTCATAACAAGACCGTGATTTTTCTTCTAATGTTACCATAAACATTGTCATTGAACATTCCTCATGAAAATCAACTTCTAATCTATGTATGTGCATATGAAACTTAATCAAATGAAATGCAACATCATCTCCTTTTTCATCTTTGAATCTTGGAAAATATGATTGCCAATCTATGCAAGGGATTCAATTTGGAAAACCTAGAATGTGATATCGATTCATGGGAGCATACCTTCTGGATTGAGAATTCATCTTGAAAGCGAGGAGACACCAGTTAGACCTGAAAATATGGATTCTTCTTGATTAGAGTCACCAAGTGAAAAGTAAAAATGTCTTGTGTTTGACTATTGTCCAACATCAGCAATCAAATCTAAAACTTGATAGTCTTTCCTGGGGAAGAGGAAACCTTTCAATCCCTATTATGGTTGCCAGAATGTTAGCACTCCATAGTTTTCCTAGGCTGAGGAGGAAAATTGCAGAGGTAACCACAAACCACTTTAGGCCAAAATCTAGCCCTTCTAGCCTGGAGAGGGCTTAGGCTCTCTCACTTAGTTTACTTAATAAATAAGATATTAGGATAGGTAACAAGCTCAAAAAGGTTTTGATTTTAGAGACCTGTTGATGAGAAAATGAGGAAAACCATTGGGCATGGAGTCATAATAATGATCAACAATCAATCACAATAATTAGAAGAGCTTGAAATAGGGTGAGGTAGGAAAACTCTTGGATCTTACAAAGTTGTTGTAGTATGTGTGAGATGAATGAGAATGAGGATCCTTTAAATATAAAGCATATCGAGATGAATTTTATATTTAATTTTAGAAGAAAAACACAGAAATTGCTTGATAAGTCAGAGTAGAGTACATTGAGTAAATTCCACTAATAATCTTCTTGTAAACAATTAAAAAGGAGAATCCATGTAAAAACTAAAAGGAAAGACAAATTTAGAAAGAGAGAAACATCCCCATTTATCTGACATAAGAATCCTGAAACAAAATTATCTCTGCATTGTTGAATTGATTACTTGTATTGGAACTCCACAACTTACAATATCAAAGATCTTCTTTTTACTCCACTATCAACCCTTTCTACATTCTAGATCATGCACTATATACAAAATATTATTTCTAGATCAAAGAAGGTCAAAACCTTCCTATTCCCCAATAGATGGAACTAATTTCATAAAGATAGGAAAGGAAAAACCACTATTCTGGAAACTAGGAAAGTATCTTTGACTATTACCTATCATATTGCCTACAAACCTAATTCATCGGACTTATAAAAAATATCATGAGTGAAGTGTTTACATAGTAAAACATAAATAATGACATCATAAAATCCCTCCTTTACCAACGCTGAGGTAAAATTATGTCCAAGAAAGGTTCATTGTGTCTGAGTGCAACACCTATGCACAACACCTGACTATTCCTTATCCATGCCTTGTAAACATCAAAAACCTGCTAAAAATGTATCTCTCAAGAAACCCTAATATTGCTGCTGACCCTGTGCACAACGACTATATTTCTTGAATATATCTTAAATGATGAATAAGATTGAGTTGGAATTTTTATAGCAAGTTACTATAATCATAATTCTTCTCCACAAAAAATGTGAGCTAAAGCAGATGCACAAATTTTGATAAAATCCAAAAATGGATCTAGATGACAGTGGCTCATTTCTTGAAAAAGTGAAGTGTTTTAATCTAAAATTAAGTGAGTTTATTCATCTTATCCCCATGCATCTAATGTATACATTTCATGGTAAAGAAGTACATGATTTAAGAGATATGGTGAAAATAGGTTGACTGTGTGCATGCGCACACGCCATTTATTTTTCATGGTTTAAGTAACAATGGGGTATGTAAACAAATTACACATGTTGGTGATGATGCTGAAGCTATATTAGTGATAACGCACACCCCTTTCAAGCCTCCCTTTGTAAAAAATGTAAAACATCCATCTTTAGACCAAAAACCCTAACCCTAATGCTTTGTCAATAGTGCAGCAAAATTTTGGTTGATTTTCGAGCATATGAAAAGGTGAAGAATGAACTTGGTGGATGGTTTTGAAAGCCAATCATGTCCTTTTAATTCTCCACATGGTCTAAAGTCTTCTTTAGTTACGATGATTCCCCACTTTCAAAAATGCAACACTACTTGTGATGATGAGGTATGATCTTGTAAATAACATGACAACTGACTCATGACACCTCACTCATGACAAGACACTCATGACCAAACACCACTTATTTCTCCAAATGATGTTTTAGACTTGATATTTATAAGATCATGACTAAATTTCAAAAATTGAACTAAATACATAGAAAAACCAAAGTGATAGTGTTTACCATGACTATAAGATACTAACAATAACAATGTCAAGCACTAGGCTCTCAGTAGATACTCCTATCTACAACAAAAACTTGAATCTTCATGGGCCTTTTGGCTGGTTTATTTATATAAAAAGTAGCCGAGGGAAGCTCCCTTGAAAAGAGGAGTGATTCCCTCCAAAATCTCAAGATTTGTGGATTTGGTTTCCTTTGGTCTTCACATGTACTTCCTCAGCTATTAGTGAATTCGAGTTGTTGGTGAGGATTTCGTGATCTGAAGCTAAGATGGAGAGTCAATGAGGTGGCAAAACCTCCTATATTCTCTCTAGTTGTCTTGATTAATCCCTTGCATAATAAATATCTCCAAAAATACTTCTTTTTCCTTCATATTAACTACATTATGCCATGCAATATGATAAACACCCTTTAGTCTTCTTACTAAGCATATTATGGCTAAAAATAAGAATTAATGTGAGAAAATGAGAGTTTTAAGGGCTGGAGGATATCACAATGAACCTCAAAATGTACCTATTGACGGGCCCCATCATTACCTCACTCCTGAAGGTGTTTCTCACCCTCTAAGCAACTCAGTCATTGATATGAAGCTCATTCATGGCCCTGATGGCCTGTTTGACGTCCCAAGGCACGTCAGATGTTGTGCGTTCATGTGGATAGAATCCTGCATTTGCCTCTATGTCTGTCCATTCTTTTGTTCTTCTACATGCTTTCTTCTCTCTTATAGGCCCAACAGTAAGGGGGGACTCAGTTTGAGTCCTATCCACTTGATATTCCCTTTGCATGATAGTTTTGAATAGTGGGGTTCTCTCCAAGGAATTCCTTAGTCTTTCTCGAGAGTGATATTCTTTGTTTTCAAAATGTGAGGTAGGGCATGCCATATTCTTTGGAAAGCTTGCAAAATTTATATCCCTAACATCCTAAAGTCATCCTAAAAATGTAAGATGGATTGTTCTTGGGCAGCCATGTACCTAAGTGCCAATTTGGGATTAGAGGAGATGAGATTGTGGTTTTTGATGGCAGCCTTTGGGATCAACAATTCTTCTCTAATATATAAGGGCTCCTTTTCTTCCTTTTCCATCACCCTTTTCACTTCCTCATCCATTTTCTCCTCATGGGTCAACCAAGAGACTAATACCACCAGTTGCATGTCTCCCAATCTTGAGTTAGTGTCCCAAAAACTAATGTCTGTGAGGATCAGATTGTGAATGTAAAACTCAGCCTGTTTGGCTTTGTCTGCTATACTTTCCTTTTTGCAAAATTCAATGAATTGTTTATAGCCTTGGAAAGGTAAGTAGCCATACTATGCTCATGTATTTATACGGAATTACAACCACCACTCCTTGAGGAAAATGGCATAGGTTTTGGATGGCTTATCGCATTGTATGGCTTCCATAGATAAACTTGCCATAGTGGCAAGTTGTGTCTCTTTTTCTTGCAGCTGCTCTCTTAGCATTGTGTTTTCCATTTGTAGCTTCTCCCTCATGACTGAATCCCTTAGTTTAAGTCATTCAATTCCTTTCCCATTTAATTGAATTTCTCCTCCACGATACCCACATTTTCTACCTTCTTAGATTTTGCAATTTTCATCCATTTGCATGTTCTTCCTCTTTCCTTATCCAACTCAAATAAGAGTGGGATATCAAAATTTTCAGGTATAATCCTACCTCCCTCAATAAATTTGTAGTAGGATGCTAGGTTAGGTTGTGGATTAGGATCCTGGAGCTCTTGGGGGCCTTTTTCCTCTTCTTTTGGAGTGGATGCCTCTTCCTGTAGCACCTCCTATTTCTCTTGTAGCAACCCATGTTCCTCCTGTAGCAGCCCCCGTTCCTTTGATAGTAGCCCTTGTTTCTCTTGTAGCTCTTATGTTTCTTCTTGTAACAAGGCATCTTGTAGCTTGAGCCTTTTAAATGTGACTTCTCTAGTGGTGGGCGTCCCGAGGGTAGCACAGGTTGCTTAGTCTTGGCCTTAGGAGAGGCAACTTCCTCAATATTTCCCTCACTAGGTATGACTTCTTCCTTTTTGGTCGCTGATTCATCAATGGTGATAGGGATCTTTGAAGGAGGCTAATGTTTCCTTTGCCTCATCTTGGTTCTATTCCTTGTTTTAAAATATAAGGAGCCTTAACCTGGCTACTTTATGTTGGGCTTGACAGGTGTACCAAGTGTGGCCAATGTGGTAGTTTTGACAAGGTTAATCCCCTTTGTGGACAAAGACGACCCCTCTAGCCTAATAAGTGGGTCTAGAAAGTGAAGGAACAATCAACTAGACATCTTCCTAGATTATGATTGAAAAGTAGAACCAGAGAGAAGGCCTACCTTGCTCTGATGCTAATTCGATTTCCTTTGTTGAGATCATTGAACCACTCATTTCATGGCCTTGTTCCTACTGCTTTCAGTGCTTATGTACCTACACAAATGACCAAGATGTTGGCATTATGACTCAGATTTGGCACTATGACACAGGTGTTGTCCTTGATGGCAACTCTCTCAGATGACAGATCACAGTTTAGACTCTCAGAAAGAGAGGTATACGTAGGTTCCTCTTTGACCAAGGCACATGTACATGTGGGTTTGGAGAACAAAAGGTGCGTATGGCGTGCACACGCAATTTCACAAAAGGAAAGCGCGTACATGTTGGAAAACTTAGTTTTGGTCTGTGGTATTTGGTCTATGGTATTTTGATCCATGGTATTGTTCCAAGGAATCATGTCCAAAGTGTTGACCCCAGGTATTTGGTCCAAGGTATTGCTTCTAAGTGGTTTTGGTCCATGGTATTGAGTAAGGCCTAAGACTATAAAAGGAGGAGAAGGTCATTAGGCAAAGGCACTCTCGCATTGAATATTTAATGAAGAGCAAGATCTAGAATACATGTTATTGGGTTATGTTGCACAGCTGGATCTGAATCAAAGATGAACCTTAGCACTTGAGGAAGGGTAAGATCTAATGATGGGTCAAGATCTTAAAGCTTGAAGTGAAATATCTTTGTGTGTTTTGATCTTTTATCTAAATAACTGGCGCATGTTGTAGACTATAAATATGATGATCTATAAATCATCATTTATAGATATGTACGTAGTTTCACCTTAGAAAAGGCACGTATACACACTGGTTTTGCATATCAAAACATTGTATACATCTTAAAATTGATTTGCAGATCTGTACGCAGGTCCGCCTTTAGAAAAGCGCATATGCACGCAAGTTCGACACATTGAAGTAGCGTATACCTCATAAAAGATGCTTTAGCTATTTTTGGTTGCTGTTACAGTGTTCTAGGTTCTGGTCACTGTATTTTGGTTTCAACATTCTGAAAAGTGTTTGACTGATTCAGTTGTGGTTGGTGCAAAAGAGATTGATTGATGCAGATATATTTGATGTTTGAGTGATGTTATTGATGGATCCAGTCTGAAAATTTATGAAATGTGGTCCCTGGAAGAAATGAGAAGGTTGTAGCCTTCTGTAGGGTGACACCTACGTACTAGTAAACATATCAGCTAGTACAAGAGCTAGGGGGTTGTATCTCCCTTCCAGGAGAAGCTAGAGAACGAGAGAAGGTTGTACCCTTCTGCAGGTAGAAGCCTGCATACTTGTATAAGACTGCACCAGTACAAAAATTATAAAAGGAAGTTTCTTATTAAAAGAAGATAGAGACAATTGCGGCAGGTGGTTTCCACCTTATATCTTGTGTTCATGTGTGTGTGATTGTCTATTTTGTTTTATTGCACCTTTATATCATTCTGATGCACTGAGTAAAGATCAACATATGATAAATTAACTGAATCATAAGTTTGCAGGATATACGCTAGTTTCCTTAAATATAGTTGCGTATACACGCAAGTTCCATTAACTGAAGTCTGATTATGGAAATGAAATATTATTGACTTGCTAATACTGATTCACCCCCCCTCTCAGTATTATTTCCAACAATTGGTATCAAAGCAGGTCCTTCAGAAGAAGCTTGATTTCTTGAAGGAAGATCTATCATCATGAGTAACTACAAAAGAGAGGGATCCATTAGACCACCAATCTTTGATGGGAGAAACTTCATTTATTGGAAGGTAAGGACTACAACCTATCTTCAATCTCTTGGAATAGAAGTTTGGGAAATCGTGGAAGGAGGAGATACATTTCCATCAACAATTCCTACAAATACGGCAGGTAAGAAGCAATATGAAACCAATGCCAAGGCTGTCAATACATTATTAGGGAGTCTGTCACAATCAGAATTTGTCAAAGTTTTGCAGCTCAAAACCGCCAAAGAAATATGGGACAAGGTTGTTCTAAGCTATGAAGGAGACAATTAGGTAAAACGTGCAAAACTACGATCTCTCAGAATTCAATATGAAACTCTCAAAATGCATAATGATGAAAGTATCACTAGTTACTTCTTACGCATAGATGATATTGTTAATTGCATGAAGAACTTGGGTGAAGAGATAAAAGAAGTTACTTTAGTTGAAAAGGTTTTAAGATCCTTGTCTACTAAGTTTGAATCAAAAGTATCTTCCATAGAAGAAAAGCAGGATATTCAGACTATTACTATGACACAATTGCACAAAATCTTAACTTCTTTCGAAATGAGAAAAGGAGGTCCATCAGATATGAGAGAAGCCGCATTCAAATCTTCAGGAAGAGAAGAATTCCATGAATTAGGATATATTTCAGAAGGAGAAGAAGGAGCAAACTTTGTCAAGAACCTTCAACGGGGTTCTGAGAGATTCAGAGGTAAACTACCTTTCAAATGTTTTTCTTGTGGAAGAGTCGGTCATTATGCTGCCAAATGTCCTAATAAAGATAAGATTGATAAAGGTAAGGCATCAACGAAATGGAATAGAAAAAAAAGTGTAAGTAAGAAGAGCTACTATACTCATGAAGATAGTGATGGTTTATCAAATAGTGATGAAGATGAAAATAGTAATGACTATAGAATTCTAATGGCTTTTGAAGATGATGATTTCTTGGATGCTTCAGATGAAGATGACCTTTATGAAGAATTATCTAAACTCAAAGTCTGTTTAGAAGAAAATAATATGATTATAGATTCTCTAACACTCCAACTTTTTGAAAGATAAAAACACAATGAAAAACTAGAATGTTAAATTGTGGGTCTAAGAAAGGATATTGAGAAAACAAAAGCTCTCAATCTTAGATTTACTAAAGGATCTGAAACCTTAAATGAAATTATCAAAGTGCAGCATTCTCCTCTGATAAAGATAGATCTTGGATATACTGAAGAAGCATCCCAAGCAAAGAAGCCGTCAACCTCCACTAAAAGCTATCTTGATGCAGCAAAGAGAAGTGAACAGTTTGACAATCGACAACAAAGGCATAAAGTAGATCACCAAGTAAATCAGGCTCAATTTACTTCAAGGATGAACAGAAGCTACAAACCTCAGGTAAATCATACTCAATCTGCTTCAAGAATGAATATCAATCATGTTATGAAACCAGCTCACAAAAAGATAGACCTAACAAATCGCAACTATAATCACCAGGTCAGTAGATTCGATGATCACAGGAACTTATTTAATGGCCAATGTTTTTCATGTCATAATTTTGGACACAAAGCTGCTCAATGTGTTTCTTACAAGACCATCATGACTAGAGAAACACGAAATCAAAGGAATGTGACGGGTGTTGTTCACTTTAATTGCTTATTGAATTAAACAACAAAGTGTGACATTAATTGTCAACCCAGGGAAGTCTTGTTATTTCAAAGGCAACTGCGTACTATATGCACTCGATTTTAAAAGAAACAAAAATTGTAGTACAAACAAATCATGCCTTACTTTAACAAACTGAAGCTCCACTTTGCGTTACAACAATTACACTCTATTGCAGATAACTATCAAAGAATGCTTAATTTCATTCAAAGAGTCATATAATGGAAAAGAATCAATCTGCAAAGGAAAACAATGGTTGTGTTGTAACAGAGAGTTAGGACCCTATCCCCAGAGCGGGAATCTCCAGCACCTGCCTCTGATTAACTAGCTTTCCAATTCACTTTGTAACTTAATCACCGGTGAAACACTCATGAATTAAATTTGAATAATACAATAATCAATTGAGAAAGAAACAGAGTTTCAGCAAAGGTATTATAAACAATATTCAGCAAACAATACTTGTTAACAAGGCATGAATAAAAGACACACTTGACACACTGCAGAAATATAATGGGTGAATCTTGTGATGAAGGTGGGCCCTGTCCTTCTCACAAGATTCCCCAGGAGACAAGAACTAGAAAAAGATGTTCAGAACAAAATTTTATTCATCCATCAATATGTCATATTACAAAAAGAATTCCAGTCCTGTTCCTTTAGCTGAGCCTCTTTTCCACAGTCTATCCCCCTCTAATGTAGATGTCTCCTCTTTATAAAGAGGAGACATCTATTACAAAAGATTTACATTATTTTAACCCATTATACAAAAATAGGGAAATCAATTTCCCGTCAACAAAATGCTGTTACAGTAATACTGTCTTTAGATTATAGGTGTTTCATCCAGTGTAACAACTTCCTCGGTGATCAGTCTGGTTCCTTTGTTGTTGTCAAATTTAGAATGCAAATCTCAACTGTTTCAGCTTCGAGATTCGCATGTCGTTTCTACTGTTTCAACAACTGCAAAAATAGACTTGCAAACTCTAGGCTGTTTCAGCAACGCGGACACATCATTCTTTAATTGTTCAGCACTTAAGAATTTAAAGATTAACTATGAAGATATCATGATTATATGCTAAGTAACTAAACGTATAGTGATGAGAAGAATCATTACATACCTTTGGGATAATTGGGTTAAAACACTAACAAGGACTTCTAAATGTAAGTTGAAAAGGATGATATCATAGCAAAATGTATGGTCAAAAAAGGGACAATATGAAGTCCTAACATCCCCCCCAACTGAAGCAGTTGCATGTCCCCATGCAAAAATTACTCTGAGTCTGAATAGGAGTACTGGGATGTACAGTACAAATTACTTATACAGTAAGTATAGAAGGTGCTATCAGTTGAATCTCTGAAGCCCTGGACACTCTGTAATCTCTGCCATGTTGCAAGCTCCTCCTTTTTGGACACCTTGAAGTAGGCCTTATATTGCTGTACTGGAAACCAGAGAAGCGGGAAATGAAAATGATAACCCAACCATTTTTCGCCACACTGCTGAACACATTTAACATAATTAGGCATTCGTGAAATTGTTGCGTGAAGATTAAGAGGGTTAAAGGGATGGTATTCCCTTCTCTCCTTAGGGAAATGTTCCTAGAACAGATTGTTTGCCTGTATGGCAAGAGGTCCTTTCTTTTTGACATACTGTTGACATTCCTCTAACACTGCTGCCTGTAATTCTTTGATATGCTCAGTCATTCCTGGTTCTCTTATAACCCGATGATGTTCAACAATGAAAACAACAGCATTCTACGGTTCAGCCCGAATCCACAGAAGGTGATTTTCTTCGTTATGTTTTGTTGAAAGGAAAGCGTTTTTCCACGTGAGTTGATTGGCCATAAAAGAGACAAAGGCTCTAATCTGAATGTCACCAGCCACAGGAATCAAATTAAGCTTTCTATCCTCCGGCATGGCTTCATTATGGAGATAGAGTTCACATAATAGATTCTGTTCACTGAATGACGCTGCTGCAAAGGTTTCAATAAACTGTTGGGGTGTAGACACCTCATGAGGTCATCCATCTCTGACTGCTTTTACCTGAAGGAATGCTAGGTGTTTTGCTAGAAACACAAAATAGTTAAAGGATGGTTTCCTGGTGGCCAGAAGTCTTTGAACTAACTCAAAGATAAGAGACAATCTAGTTTTCAACTCCTTATTTTCCTTCTGCTGTGCATGGAACTATTCCAGGACTTCCCAATTTCTATATACATGATTCTGCCATAATGATTTATGTTCCTGCAATGCCTTTTCTTGCGACAGGGCATACTCTTTCTTCCATATATCCCTGAGTTCTTGAATGCTTAAGGTCTGAGTGAAGACAGTCTCTGCACACGAAGGTTCAGTCTGGGTAAACACCGTCTTTGTAGACTTTGGTGCAGGATTTTCAGCTTTAACAACTAGGGTAGGCCGGGGTACTTGCGGTTTCTCTTCTTCTTCATAAATCTTTGAAGGCCCTACTGGTTCTTGTGTAACAGCAGGGCATTCCTTTTTAACTATAACAGGAGTAAATGCAGGAGTGGGTCCAGGCAATGGGACTTCGATTATCCTATAACCCACTCGAGAATAGAGATCACCACATTGGCTGCACATGTATTCATTGTATTGATCCTTTTCCACATTTTTCTCTGCTGCAGATGCTACGTGAGCTAAAGTATATAGATTAAGTTCTTTTTCATAAGCTTCCCTTGCCATCATTAACTCCTGCTTATAAACCTAAATCTCAGCTTTCAGAAACTCATTTTCTTGTTGAAGGGAAGCTATCATGACAGGGCCTTCTGTAGCAGTTGCAGTCTCTGTAGCTGGTTCAAGTGGATGGGAGGATTGTTGTTTGGTGGCAGCTTCATTATTTGTATCTCCAGCAGGTGGTTCTTGTGTGACAACTGCTGGGTCATCAACTAGTTCTGTAACAGCTATATCCTCTTGAACATGGGAATTTTTCATATCAGCCAACTGAGTGGCTGGTTCTTCTGTAACAGCTATAGTTTGTGCAGTGCCCTGGTTATCTACACTTTGCTCATCAGCAGGTGGCTCTTGTGTATCAACCGTTGAGTCCGTAGCAGCCAAGTCTTGGTCTGTTTTCTGGTCATGGTCATCAGCAGGTGGTTCTTGTGTGACACTTGCTGAGCCAGTAGCTGGTTCAGCTACATGTTGATTATCTATTTCCTGTTTATCAGCAGGTGGTTCTTGTGTAACACCTGCTGAGTCAGTAGCTGCTACGTCCTGATGTGTTTCCTGATCATGATCATCAGCAGGTGGTTCTTGTGTAGCACCTGCTGGACTAGTAGCTGGTTCTTGTGGGGCAGCTACCTCTAGGTCATCTAACTTTTGCTCCTCAGCACCTGTTAAGTCAGTAGCTGGTTCTTGTGGGGCAGCTACCTCTAGGTCATCTATCTTTTGTTCCTCAGCAGGTGGTTCTTGTGTAACACCTGTTGAGTCAGTAGCTGGTTCTTGTGGGGCAGCTACCTCTAGGTCATCTAACTTTTTCTCCTCAGCACCTGTTAAGTCAGTAGCTGGTTCTTGTGGGGCAGCTACCTCTAGGTCATCTATATTTTGTCCCTTGGCAGGTGGTTCTTGTGTAACACCTGTTGAGTCGGTAGCTGGTTCTTGTGTAATAGCTACATGCTGTACATCGTCTTGGGTGTCTACTTTTGACAAATCAGCAGCTGGTTCTTGTGGAGCAGCTGCGTCTTCTGAAAGGAATGATGTCACAAAATCCTGAACATTTTGCATTTCGGTACCTGAGGGTGAGGAAGGTAAGGATTCGGGGTTTGGTGGGGTCTAGGGTTTTAGGATAATGGGTGGGGAAATTGGGGTGGCGGTCTCTGTTGCTGATTTAGAAGACGTCCTCCTTTGTCTTCGAGGTAAGGAGGCAGGAAAAGCAGTGGTTTTTATTTTATGGATGGCCTTCTCTGGGGTAGGAGGGACATTAACAATGATAACTTCTTTAATTGAGGCCCTTGTTCATCTTTTTGATGGGGGCACAACCGTTTCTTGCCTTTTCCTTTTCCTTTTCAGCTTGGCCAGGGGAATGTCGTCGTCTGAATCATCGCTGGGGATATGGACAGTGGGAGTGGATGATCTAGGTAAATTATGGGGTGGGGTTGATGCAATGGCGGGGTCAATTGGACTAACTGTCACGGGTGGCTGGGGATTTTCAACATTCACTTGGGGAGTTCCGGCTGCTGCTTGAGAAATTTCGGCAGTTTCTTGAGGATTTTCGGTTGCTGGTTGAGTAACTTCAGCAACATCTTGGGGTGGGTTGTTAAGGGGAGGAGGATTATGCAGGGCAAAGCCCCTCAGGATTAAAAGCTGAACCAAGCGATGGTGAGTGAGGGAGAGGAGTGGGTACTTTGCATTGGTGGAATAATGTGACATATTCTTTAGACACCCAAGCAGATAGTATGGCATATTTAATAAACAACCATGTCTTAAATGATTCAACAACACAAAGTCATGCTGGTACACTACCCGGTAATGTCCTTCACAGGTGAGGTAGTGCTTGACAAACTCTGCAACCTTTGGCCATGGTGGTGGTAATGAATGCAGTACAACACCCCTGCCTTTAGGTTCGACCCGCTTCCCAGGTAGAAGAAAATATTGCTATGCATTCAGAATGATGTGTTTATGGTTGAACCAATGGATGCCATCGGCTGGTAATCCTGAAACCTGCGCTATATCTTCCTCTGTTACTGGAATTCGCACTCCCCAAATAGTAGAATAACTTTCCTTTAAATTACATGTGAATTCCAGGACTTGCTGAGAATCAAATTCCTGGAGCCTTCGGAAATAATCCACCCAGCTTGCTTGCAGAAAAATTTGATATGCTTCTAGGTGTAGTTCCAATAGAGCCGTTGAACCAGGTTCATTTCGAACAGCGTTACCTCCCATAGTTACCGGTTCAATAAGATCACAATACAGAGCCGAGTTACCGCAGCTGAGACAGAGTAAGATATTGCAAATGAGGTTATGACATAATAAGACAGAGGCGTGGTGACGAGACACGTCATAATAAAAATGACGGTGATTGGCATATCAGGTAATGATTACAAAATTTTGATATTCCCCCCAACTGCGGCTAAAATGATAAGTTTTGAATGTACGGTGATTTCGGCAATCATATCAGAATCTTCTCATTTACTATAGTTTAATATTTACACATAAACACGCATACCTCACATTTTACCTTTGATTGTTGTGCTGAAAGTATAACCTTGTCGTTTAATAGATCACCAATGGTTATGGGAAAGGGTTGTAAGATATGAGGGTATTTATATGAAAGGCTTTTTCTATTCACAGGAGGTAATAGTGAAGGAACACAATTATCAGGATGAATGGCTGATTCTCTTAATGGAAAATGATATGTATTAGTCATTTTTGAGAGGAATTGATGCCTCAATTACGGAAAAATGGGAAAATTGATACTTTTTCAGAAAGATGGAAAAAGTTTGTGTTTCGGAAATGGAGAAATCGGTGCCTCAACAATGGAGAAAATGGGGAAGAGTTGGTGTTTCAGCAATGGGGAAAATAGGCAAAGATTGGTGTTTCAGCAACGACGAAACTGGTGTTTCAGCACCGGCGAAACTGGTGTTTCAACACCGGGAAAAAGAGATGCTATTGTTAAATAAAAATAGAACAATATTGCTGAAGGGTAGTATGAGGGGATGGATTATGAATTGAAGTGGAATGGCAATGTTTCCCAAACTGAAACCTGATCCTGCTTGTAATGCAATTGTTCCTTCAACCAGCCTCCGAATCTAAGACCTGCAAAATAATAAATTGTAATATGGCAGCCCTTGACAGGGATTATTAGTTAAGTAATCTAATCTAATAATAATACAAGAATAGATAATGCAGAGATTAAATGCAATGAGGGGCAAGAGGCTCCCCCAAAAAGGTATAATGTGAATCTGCCATGCAAGTGGCCTTAAAATCCTCCTTAGAAATCGGTTGCTGGTACAGACGAAGCTGATACCCATTTACTAACAATGGAGTTCTAGAACCATCAATTGTTAGGAGCTTTACTGTTCCATTGGGAAAAACAGTATCTATCTTGTAAGGTCCCAGCCACCTTGTTCGTAGTTTCCCTTGAAAATTTTCAAACCTGGAATCATATAATAAAGCCCAATCGCCTTTTTGGAACTGCTTATGCTTAATAGTTTTATCATGCCACCTGGTTCTTTGTTGCTGAATCATAGTTGTTTGATGGATGGCATCCAACCTTTCTTCATCCAATTCCTGCAGCTGCTGTAACCTAGCTATTTGTGCATCAGTCAAATCAAAGTTAATAGTTAAAGCAGTTCTTAAGGTTTTAATTTCAAATTCCATAGGAAAAACAACACTTTTATCATAAACCAATTCATAGGGTGAAAAACCTGTAGTGTTTCTCCAAGTAGTTCTGTAAGCCCATAATGCCTCAAGCAGTCTTTGAGACCAATCCTTCCTATTCTCCTTAATTATTTTTGTTAAAATAGCTTTTATGACTTTATTTGTACTTTCCACCTGACCATTAGCTTGGGGGTGGTAAGGTGTAGTCATTTTATGATTGATATGATATTTTTGAAGCATAGCTTTAAAACCATGAGCATTGAAAGGAGGTCCTCCATCTATGACTAGTTCTCTAGGCACCCCAAATCTAACGAATATTTCTTCAAATAAAAAGGTTAAAATAGATTCTTCATTAGCTTTAATAAGTGCCTTAGCTTCCACCCATTTAGTCATATAATCTGTACAAACCAATATATAAACTCTTTGGTTGGATGGAGGATTGATGGGCCCTACAAAATCTAGAGCCCATCTTTCAAAGGGTTCAAGTATTATCTGACGGTTCAGTGGAATTTCATCTCTATGATTAGGTTGGCCCATTCTCGAACAACTGTCGCAGGCCCTGACATATTTCTTTGCATCCTTGAAAAGTGAGGGCCAATAATAACCCATCCTGAGAATTTTATGTGCCGTTCTCTTATCAGCAAAATGCCCACCACAAGGGCCATCATGAAAAGCCTTCAATATATCATAAACCTTATCTTCTCTAATGCATCTTCGGATTTCCTGATCAAGTCTTGTATGAAAAAGACACCCACTTATCCAGCTATACCTAGCACTTTCTTGAATGATCTTTCTTTTCTCCCGATGTGATAGGTGTGATGGTAGCTTCCCTGCAACCAAATAATTGGCAATGTCTGCATACCATGGTGAGTGAGCAGATACTACAAACAAGTATTCATCAGGAAAGGAATCATCTACTGGAGTATTATCATCAGTTGTTATCCGAGAGAGGAAATCAACAACTACATTTTCTTTACCTGGTCGATCCACAATTGTAATATCAAATTCTTGTAGTAACAGTAACCACCTGGTAACTCTAGCATTTTTAACGGATTTATTCATTAAATACTTGATAGTCGAGTGGTCAGTATGAACAAAAGTAGGATAATCAGTAATGTAATTTCGAAATTTATTAATAGCATAAATAACTGCTAAAAATTCTTTCTCGGTAACTATGTAATTAAGCTCAGCAGGGGTAATATTCTTACTAATGAAGTAGATACCATAAGGAATATTGTTTTCTTCTTGACCCAAGACAACTCCAATTGCAGTATCTGAAGCATTAGAGGATATATGAAAGGGAAGTGCCCAATCAGGTCCCCTCAAAATAGGAGCTGTAGACAACTGATGCTTAAGTTCATCAAATGCTTTCTGACAGGCATCAACCCACTTAAATTCAGCATTTTTCATAAGTAACACAAACAAAGGAGAAGCTATTTTAGAATTTTTTTTAATAAATCTTCTATAATATCCAGCATGTCCTAAAAGACTTCTTACATCATTTTGTGTTTTAGGAATAGGAAGGGTCTGAATTACCTGTACTTTGGATGGATCGACTTGAATCCCAAGGAATGAAATGAAGTGTCCTAGTACAATTCCTTCGTTCATCATCATATGACATTTTTCGGTACTCAAGGAAAGATTAGCTTCTATGCATTGTTTAAGTATTTTCTCAAGGTTTTGTAGCGCATCTTCAAAAGTCACACCATAGGGAGTGAAATCATCCATAAATATATCCAAAGAATCATTAAGCATATCAGAAAAGATTCCTATCAATGCTCTTTGAAACGTTGCTGGAGCATTACATAGTCCAAATGGGAGAACTCTATAAGAAAAAGTCCCCCAAGGACTAGTAAAAGTGGTCTTGTCTTGATCTTGAGGTGCAATTCTGATTTGGTTATATCCACTAAAACCATCTAAAAAGGAAAAGAATTTCTTTCCTGACAAGCTGTCCAACACTTGATCAATAAATGGCAAGGGGAAATGATCTTTTTGGGTAGCTTTATTTAAGGCTCTATAATCTACACACACTCTCCATTTCCCATTTTTCTTAGGTACTATTACCAACGGAGAAACCCATTCACTGTCAGATATGGGGTATATAAACCCTGCATCAAGCAAATTTTGAAGTTCTTCCTTAACAATTTCCCTCAAATTGGGATTCATTCGCCGCTAGGGTTGACAGACTGGTCGAGCCCCCTCCTTAATATAGATACAATGAGTACATAATTCATGAGAGATCCCCTTCATGTCCGTGTAGTCCCATGCAAATGCTTCCTTGTTCTCACGAAGCAACTTCATTAGTTGTTGTGTTTCAACATCTGATAACTTGGGGTTTATGTTCAATGTTTTGCCAGGTTCAATTTCTACTGTTATGCTTTTAGAGGAGATAGCAGTTGATGTTTGAGGTAAATTTTTCAGATTTAAGCTTTTTCTTCATTTCAGGATCCAGAATTGTAGTTAAGTGATTATATGTTTCAGAAGTAATTGAGGAAGGTTTAGAAATAAAATTACTAATTACTTCATCTTCTGTGGTGTCTTTAAGAGTTAAGGCTTGTCCAATGGTCAAAATGGGTTGGGTATCATTATCCTCATAGTCTAACCATACATAATCATCATTGTTAATCATAGGTGTAGCATGAGGGTATAGCGTAAGATGCTTAGTTTCACGTCCATTAGAAATTGTCATTGAACCTGATCTACAGCTGATAAAAGCATCTGTTGTAGCCAGCCAGGGTCTCCCTAAAATCAGAGGATGCCCCCCCAACTTTGCTTTAGTCTGTAACACAACAAAGTCAGCTGGGTAATTCCAGGATTCAACTAAAATGATCAGGTCTTCAATAACCCCCTCTGGTTTGATTGTGGAACAATCAGCTAATTCCAGGATAGTTGGTGTCTCTCTAATTACATTTTTCAACTGTAACAGTTGTGCAGTTTCAAGGGTCATAATATTTATAGCAGCACCTAGGTCTACCAGAACTCGTGAAACAATAGTTTTTCTGACCTGTACTATGACCATGGGGTGACCAGGATCACCATATTTTACAGGGGGAACTTTTCCTGACATTAAAGCAGCTAGATCACCCATCACATGAACTGTAAGGGGATCTTTAGCCTTCCTACCAGGTTTCTTGATGCAAATGTCTCTGACGGTTCTGGCATAGATTGGCACATCTCTGAGTGCTTGTAAAAGTGGAATTTTAACATACATATTCTGCAATTCCCCTAAAAGGTTAAAAGCAGGCGGCTCAGGCATCTTAGTGAGAGCCAAACGCTCAGGGAATGGTGGCTCTGTTGTTTCAGCAGTTTCATTAGAGGATGGCTTGACTGTTTCAACAGTTTTATTAGAGGATGGCTTGACTGTTTCAGCATCCTTATTAGATGATTTATTCTTTTCTGTCTCTTCTTTATCAGAGTTGGAAGAGGTAATATCATCTATAATCGGCTCAACTACTCTCCCAGATCGTAAATGAATATCATTACATTGCACAGGAGATGTAGGCAGGTTCTGAATGTCGATGACTTGCATAGCTTTATTATTATTAGGGTTAGGGTTTGGTTGTACAGGTAGCTGAGGCTTCATGGTCTGATTATTCGGTGGGGTACATGATGGGAGAGAAAGTTGCTGCTGGAACTGAGGAAATTGGTTTGTGAATGGAGTTTGTTGAGCTCTCCAGTTTGGGTTCCATTAGTTAAAATAGGATTGCTGTAGAAGCCAGGGAGTCCACATTGCAGGGTCTATAAAGGGAGGGTTTGTTTGCTGCATGGGTGGGAAATTCATTTCATTAAAAGGTGGGTAGTTTGCTTGATTAAAAGAAGGATAATTATTCCAATGATTAAATGGCATACTAGAGTTCGTACCTTGTCCTCGTGGTTTCCATTGCCTCCTTTGTGTTAGCAGATAAACTGCTTCAGCTTCCTCCTTAGTTGGTTGTAATGCTGCCCTTATCCCTGGTAAAGAGGGGCATTGCTGAGTTTCATGGTCCTTCTCACAAATGGTACAGATTGGTATCTTGTCCAGTGGGCATTCCCTCAATGGGTGTTTTTCTTTGCATTTAGGGTAGAAAATGGCCAAAGTAGCTTCTGCCTCTGCTTGCTTCTTTTCAACCTGCAAGGTATCAATCTGTGAAGCAAAAGAACTTAACATTTCAGTCTTGAATTCCTCAAATAGATTACCTATTTCAGCTCTTGTTTCTCCTCCACTGACTGATTTCTAGACCCTTGAATAAGTACTATCCCTGCTCTTTGATTTATTTGCAGCTCCTCTTGAACACCTCTTGCAGAGGTTAACGATTTCATCATACGATTCTTTAGATATATCCACTTTACCAAGCATATTTAACATATATAAACAATCATCCCTTACCCCCTTCAATAATATTGTTTTAAGAATATCTTTACTTACATCAGGGTGCTCAGATCTCTGCAGATTATACTGGAGTATTTCCACAAAGTCCTCCAGATTCTCATCCTCCTTCTGAACCATCTTGAATAATTCCTCCCTTTTTTCTCTCGTCCAGCAATAGTCTTGGTATTTGGCCAGAAATTTCTCCTTCATCTGATCCCATGTTGTGATCACATGACCTCCCAAGCTCATAAACCATCTTAGTGCATTTCCTTTTAGTGTTGTTGGAAACAAATTTAACTTTTGAGAATTATTAACATAATCATAACTTTTGCACAATATATCAAACTTAAAAAGAAACTCATTAGGGTCTTCAGAGGATAAACCATGGAAGTTAGGTAGGGCTGAGAGTGGAATATTCTTCATAGGAGTTGTACCTCTGGGAAGTTCCTCAATAGGGAATTCCAAGGTGGAGAGAGAATTCTCACCTCTTCCTTCACCTCTATGTCCTCCACCAAAGATTCCTTCATTGTTTCCATCCATTGGTTGCTTTCTTGATGCACTTGCCCGGTCTTCAGTGTTTTCCGTTGGACTCTCAATGTCCTGAACTGGTTCCTCAACTTCAATATCTTCTATTGGTTCTTCAATTTCAATATCTTCTACTGGTTCTTCAACTTCCTCCACTGGTTCCTCGGTATGTTCTACTGTTTCTACAACCCTTTTAGGTCCCACTACTTCCTCTGTTTGGTAATCCGTTTGGAGAGAGTGTTGAGTTTGTGGCCTCCGAGAGCTTAGCCTCTGGGATGTCTCAGCTTTTGAAATAATCTCATCGATGAAAGTTTTTCTTCCTCCTCTTCCTTTGCCCTTGCCACCTGTAGGATTAGTTTTCTTGCGTCCTCTCATGCATCCTGCATATCTACAAGAAAATCATCAGTACTTTTAAAATCTATAATTGCCTTCCCCGGCAATGGCGCCAAAATGTTGGTCACTTTAATTGCTTATTGAATTAAACAACAAAGTGCGACATTAATTGTCAACCCAGGGAAGTCTTGTTATTTCAAAGGCAACTGCGTACTATATGCACTCAATTTTAAAAGCAACAAAAGTTGTAGTACAAACAAATCACGCCTTACTTTAACAAACTGAAGCTCCACTCTGCATTACAACAATTACACTCTATTGCAGATAACTATCAAAGAATGCTTAATTTCATTCAAAGAGTCATATAATGGAAAAGAATCAATCTGCAAAGGAAAACAATGGTTGTGCTGTAACAGAGAGTCAAGACCCTATCCCCAGAGCAGGAATCTCCAACACCTGCCTCTAATTAACTAGATTGCCAATTCACTTTGTAACTTAATCACCGGTGAAACACTCATGAATTAACTTTGAATAATACAATAATCAATTGAGAAAGAAACAAAGTTTTAGCAAAGGTATTATAAACAATATTCAGCAAACAATACTTGTTAACAAGGCATGAATAAAAGACACACTTGACACACTGCAGAAATATAATGGGTGAATCTTGTGATGAAGGTGGGCCCTGTCCTTCTCACAAGATTCCCCAGGAGACAAGAACTAGAAAAAGATGTTCAGAACAAAATTTTATTCATCCATCAATATGTCATATTACAAAAAGAATTCTAGTCCTATTCCTTCAGCTGAGCCTTTTTCCATAGTCTATCCCCCTCTAATGTAGATGTCTCCTCTTTATAAAGAGGAGACATCTATTACAAAAGATTTACATTATTTTAACCCATTATACAAAAATAGGGAAATCAATTTCCCGTCAACAAAATGTTGTTACAGTAATACTATCTTTAGATTATAGGTGTTTCATCCAGTGTAATAGCTTCCATGGTGATCAGTCTGGTTCCTTTGTTGTTGTCAAAATTAGAATGCAAATCTCAACTGTTTCAGCTTCGAGATTCGCGTGCCATTTCTACTGTTTCAGCAACTGCAAAAATAGTCTCGCAAACTCCAGGCTGTTTCAGCAACGCGGACTGCACATCATTCTTTAACTGTTCAGCACTTAACAATTTAAAGATTAACTATGAAGATATCGTGATTATATGCTAAATAACTAAACTTATAGTGATGAGAAGAATCATTACATACATTTGGGATAATTGGGTTAAAACACTAACAAGGACTTTTGAATGTAAGTTGAAAAGGATGATATCATAGCAAAATGTATGGTCAAAAAAGGGACAATATGAGGTCCTAACAATGGGGATCATGAAGCGTACCTACAATAACTTTTATTTTCTTGAAAATGAAATAGAATGCCCTATCTGTAACAACTTTGGTCACGTGAATCTAAATAAAGGAGTAAATTTCGGCAAACATCTCAGAAGGAGAAAACTGCATTAAATCCAAAAATATGGAGAAAGAAAGAACCACTAACAGAAAGATGTGGTATAGCCCTATATGCAGAAGGACAAGAAAATCAGTGGTACGATGACAGTGGATGCTCAAAATACATGACAGGTGATAAAGAAAAACTTCAGTCATATAATGCCTTAGAAAAAGAAAAGAAGGTCTCATTTGGAAATGACACTCCTGCTGTCATAAAAGGTAAACGCTCTGTTCTTTTAAAATAAAAAGTTAAAGTTGGGAATGTTATGTATGTTTATAGTCTAAAGCATAACCCGTTGAGTGTCAGTCAAATGTGTGATCAAGGAAATGAAATAGTATTTCGATCAAATGGATGTGTTGTACATGAGCTTGATACAGGAGAAACCGTGATCAAAGGTATAAGAACTACAAACAACTTATATATACTCAAGGGAGGACAACAACAGTGCTATCTAAGCAAAAATGATGAACACTAGTTATGGCATAGAAGATTGGGATTTCTCTTAAATAAGAAAAGCAAGCAAATTCCAAAATGTTCGTGATCTTCTTGATATCAGAATTCCAGAAAATAAAATATGCAAATTATGACAATTTGGTAAGAAAACCAAGTCACAATTCCCTGAAAAGGAAGGATCAGCTAGTAAGCCTCTTGAACTTGTTCATACTAATTTATGTGGCCCATCAAGGAGAAAGTCACCTTGTGGAGAGGAATACTTTATATTGTTCATTGATGATTTTTCCAGAATGTGTTGGATAGGGCTTCTAAAGCATAAAGATGAAGCATTTGAAAAATTCAAAGCCTTTAAAGCCCTAGTTGAAAATGAATCAGATCGCAAAATCAAATGTCTCAGATCTGATCGAGGAGGGGAATTTAACTTGGGTGAATTCTTTGACTTTTGTGAAGAACATAGAATAAAAAGGCAATTCTCCACTGCAAGGACTCCTCAGCAAAATGGAGTGGTAGAAAGGATGAACAAAAATGTTCAACAAATGGCTTGTGCTATGCTAGATGATTCTAGAACTCCTGCAACCTTCTGGGGTGAAGCTGCATTCGCTGCCATCACTATTCTCAACAAAGCAAATGTTTGGGTAAACAACACTCAAACTCCACATGAACTTTGGTATGGTAAGACTCCTACTGTGAAATACTTCAAAGTTTTTGGAAGAAAATGTTAAATCAAAATGACTAATGAAAAGCTTGGCAAGTTTCAACCTAGAGTAGATGAAGGCCTTCTCCTTGGTTACTCTTCCCAAAGTAAAGGACATAAGTGTTATAATAAAAGACTAGGGAAAATTGTTGAAAGTATTGATGTTGTGGTTAATGAAGCAGGCATAAATCCAAAGCAGGTAAAAACCAAATATTGTGGAGAAGATGAGGATTATCCTTCCACATCAAATTAGACTAGTTCTGATGAAGAATCCAATGAAGCACCAGAAGAACAGATAATGGAAAAAGAAAGTACTCCATCCAGGTATGTTCATAAAAAGCATCCAGAGACTCAAATTTTGGGACAGAAAGAGGCAGGTGTGCAGACAAGAAGAACTATTACAGAAGCTTCAAGCTATCTAGCATTGCTTTCCTCCATTGAACCTCAAAATGTAAATGAAGCATGCAAAGATGAATGTTGGGTCAAGGCCATGAATGAAGAGCTTGAGCAGATTGAAAAGAATAATACTTGGGAATTAGTTCCTAGACCTCATGATAAGAATATCATAGGAACCAAATGGATATTCAAAAACAAGTTGAATGAAAATGGATAAGTTATTAGAAACAATGCCAGACTTGTTTGTAAAGGGTATGCTCAACAAGAAGGTATAGATTTTGAAGAAACTTTTGCACTTGTTGCAAGACTTGAAGCCATAAGAATGTTCCTTGCTCTTTCTAGTTTTTAGAAATTCAAAGTATACCAAATGGATGTAAAATCTACTTTTCTTAATGGGGACTTAGAAGAAGAAGTATATATTGAGCAACCAGACGAATTCATTCTTAGAAATGATCCAAAACTTGTATGCAAACTCAGAAAGGCTCTCTATGTTCTAAGACAAGCTCCAAGGGCCTAGTATTACCATCTTGAAAAATATCTCCATCAACAAGGTTTTTCAAAAGGATCAGCTGATAGCAATCTATATATAAAGATTGACAATAATAAATTGCTAATACTTGTTGTGTATGTTGATGATATCATTTTTGGTAGCAATGAAGAAGCCATGAGTAAAAACTTTGCTTTGGTAATGCAGCAAGAATTTGAAATGTCCTTACTTGTTGAGCTCACATATTTTATTGGTCTAAACTAGTATGTACCCCTATGGTAACAGGATGCAGTCTCAACTCAAATTATGAATTAGCAGCAGTACATCAACAAACCTATAGATCCATGATTGGCAGTCTACTTTATCTAACAGGTACTTGACTAGACATCATGCATGCAGTGGGAATAGTTGGAAGATTCCAAGGCAATCCAAAGGAATCACACCTTCAGGCAGTCAAAAGGATTTTCAAATATTTTCAAGGAACACAGAATTTTGGTTTATGGTATCCTAGAGATATAGATCTTACACTTCATGCATATATAGATGCAGATTGGGCAAGAAGTGTTGATGACAGAAAAAGCACTAGTGGTGGTGCATTCTATATGGGTTCCAGATTAGTATCTTAGTTCAACAAGAAGCAAAGTTCAATTGCATTATCTACAGTTGAAGCAGAATATGTTGCTGTTGCATCTTGCTGCACACAACTCCTTTGGATGATGCAAACATTGCAATACATTCAGATCACATGTACTCCACCCATCTCCATTCTATGTGATAATACAAGTGCAATCACTATTTCAAAGAATCCAGTCATGCATTCCAAGACCAAGCACATACCCATCAAATATCATTTTCTACGTGAACAAATGCTTGAACAAAAGGTCAAATTGGAGTATGTTCCCTCCAAAGAATAGGTTGCTGATATATTCACCAAAACACTGCCCAAAGAGACATTTGAATATCTCAGACATAAGCTAGGAATAGTTGATGCATCATCTGTTTCAGAGAAAAGTGGTTATACACGAGTTCCATGAAGTGTATCCGCATACATACGCTAGTTTCTGTGGATATAGTTGCGCATATGTTGGTTTGAAGAAAATAGTGGGCCAGACTCAGGATGAAAGGAGTTTGATATGGGTTTAACAGTGATCATCTGGCATAGGGGGAGCATATACTTCTAATAATGCATTGTTGGCATTATCTTAGAATATCTTGGTACAAATTCACAATTTTTTTTGATGCAGGTGGAACATGTTTAGGGGGGGATCATGGTTACTGGTCTGGATGGTGATTGATAAATGTTGCTGATGATAGTTGCTAATAACTATCATGGTCTTGTTTCAGATATTTGGTCTCTATGTCATGTATATCTTTTAATGTCAAGGTCATGAAACGACCTATTTTGGTTCCCCAATATGCATAGGATGGATGATGTAATGTTCTTGTTTTTACATGTATAAACATTTGGTATATCCCCACTTGGTTGGGTGGATGAGTCAAACTTGGTATATCCCCACTTGGTTGGGAGATGGATGTATGAGTCATTGGTGATAGGAAGGTCATTTATGATGTATAGAGTCATGGTCTGCTTGTAGAACATCTTTTTGCAGACCTTGCTTATTTTCAGGGGGAGCATGGACTCGAGCATGGAGCTTAATCAACACTCTTTAGCATATCAGAGAATTCAACATGTAACACTTTTCCCTTGATGACAAAGGGGGAGAATGTTGGCATTATGACACAGATTTGGCACTATGGCACAGGTGTTGTCCTTGATGGCAACTCTCTCAGATGATAGATCACAGCTCAGACTCTCAGAAAGAGAGGTATATGTAGGTTCCTCTTTGACCAAGGCACATGTACACGCGGGTTCGCAGACAAAAAGGCGCGTATGGCGTACACACATACTTTCATGGAAGGAAAGGTGCGTACATGTTGGAAAACTTAGTTTTGGTCCATGGTATTGGTCCAAGGTATCCTGTCCGAAGTGTTTACCCCAGGTATTTGGTCCAAGGTATTGGTTCTAAGTGGTTTTGGTCCATGGTATTGAGTAAGGCCTAAGACTATAAAAGGAGGAGAAGATCATTAGGCAAAGGCACTCATGCATTGAATATCTAATGAAGAGCAAGATCTAGAATGCAGTTTATTGTGTTATGTTGCATAGCTAGATCTGAATCAAGGATGAACCTTAGCGCCTGAGGAAGGATAAGATCTAATGACAGGTCAAGATCTTAAAGCTTGAAGTGAAGTATCTTTGTGTGTTTTGATATTTTATCTGAATAATTGGCGCATGTTGTAGACTATAAATATGATTATCTAGGTATAACTAAAGTTTGGAATTGTTGTAAAGTTTAAATCATCATTTATAGATATGTATGCAGGTTCACCTGAGAAAAGGCACGTATACATGCTAGTTCTGCATATCAAAACATCGTATACATCTTAAAATTGATTTGCAGATCTATATGCAGGTTCGCCTTGAGAAAAGTGTGTATGCACACAGGTTCGACACATTGAAGTAGTGTATACCTCATAAAATATGCTTTAGCTACTTTTGGTTGCTGTTATAGTGTTCTGAGTTCTGGTTACTGTATTTTGGTTTCAACATTCTGAAAAGTGATTGATTGATTCAGTTGTGGTTGGTGCAAAGGAGATTGATTGATGCATATATATTTGATGTTTGAATGATGTTATTGATGGATCGAGTCTAAAAATTTATGAAACGTGGTACCTGGAAGAAATGAGAAGGTTGTAGCCTTCTGTAGGCCAGCACCTACGTACTAGTAAACATATAAGCTAGTACAAGAGCTAGGGGGTTGTAGCTCCCTTCCAGGAGAAGCTGGAGAACGAGAGAAGGTTGTAGCATTCTTCAGGTAGAAGCCTGCGTACTGGTATAAGACTACACCAGTACAAAAATTGTGAAAGGAAGTTTCTTATTAAAAGAAGATAGAGACAATTGCAGTAGGTGGTTTTCACCCACATTGGGTTTCCACCTTATATCTTGTGTTCATGTGTGTGATTGTATGTTCTATTTTACTGCACTTGGTTACGATTTATATGGTTCTGATGCACTGAGTAAAGATCGACATATGATAAATTAATTGAATCATAAGTTTGCAGGATATACGCTAGTTGCCTTATATACAGTTGTGTATACACGCAAGTTCCATTAACTAAAGTAGCGTGTATGAATCTGAATATGGAAATGAAATATTATTGACTTGCTAATACTGATTCAGCCCCCCTCTCAATATTATTTCCAACACAGGAGACAACAAAGCATGCCAAAACCAATTGCAAATCCAATAATAATCTATTTAGTTGATCAAGGAATGCCAAACCAATACATACATGAACATATATATTTTGGGAAGATGAAGCTGTAGTTATATTATTATTTAAAGAATAAAGGGGAAGCTTACAACCATAGCCTTGATGTTTAAAGGCTCTACTTGAGTGGTAATCCAAGTCCAAGCCAAGAAACTCTGCAACACTCCTTCTCCAAGTCTAATGAATAACTTCTAAGCACAAGCTCAACATAAGGGTGCAAATGGACATAGATCAACCATTTTGGAATGGTAGAGGGGAAATTTATAGGCTGGGAGAGGGAGTTATGCCTCCTCAAAAGATAGGATTAGGCCCACATATTAAGGAGGTAGGTCATAGGGATGAGACCAAGAGGTCAAATTAGGAGGATTTGACCTCATCTATGCAAAACCACCTCCAGCTCGTCGCTCTGGAAGCTTCTAGATCATGAAGCTTCTCATCCTCTTTAGGAAAAACTCCTTTTTGAGACCATTGTGAGTATGAGAGAGAACAAGGCGATGCCATCGTTGGCTTAACAAGGTGCAATAGGTGATCATCGTGGTTTTGAGCTTCATAAGGGCGACGATTCTCATTTTAGGGTTTCAAGAGCTATTTCTTCAGGGCAAGCTCCAGGGATTTTCCAAGAAAAGTTAAAGGAGGGATTTGAGATGTATACATTGATGAGTATACTATATAATGATCATGTTTCAGGCACTTCAGGTTATGTCATAGGGAAGTGTAGGAGGCGTGACAAATACTGTGTAACATGAAGTTACTTCTTTCTATGTGTTTCCTAGTGAGAGGCTAATTTGTTATCCTTGTCTCTCTATCTCTTGAGGTTTGGTGTTCTCTTTAGGGTTCTCACCCTTTGTTTTTGTTCCTCTTACTCCTTTTCCTCAGTTTATGCTTCCTTCTCGTCCTCCTTTCCTTCCCTACCCCCAATACTAGAGGCTATTGTTCATTCTTGCTATGTGGAGGTAATGACTTGTGTTTCAATGAAAATTTCACTGTCCATGTTTGCAAAGTCAATCCATAGCATAAGGTTCCTTAAATGGTTCAGGGCATCCATAAAACTCAGCTTCACATGGCCATGTTAGGAAATGTGATGGTGTTTCCATTCTATCACTTTCTAGATGATTTCAATGATAAAATACAAGAGGAAATGTGGTACGCTAAGTCTCTATGGAGTGGGTGATTCTTCTTTGAACCTTAGCTTATGGAGTAACCTAAAATGATAGGAATACATAATGATCAACCTCCCCTCACACGATATGTATTTGAGGATGTGATAGGCCACTTCATCCAAAGGGTAGGGTAGGCTCTCTCTTCTCACTCCTTTTTTTCTTATCTTCTACAAACTTTTCTCTATGAATGAAATTCTTCTTGGTTGTAAAACTTACTGCTTTATCCCTCGCGCTCCATAGAACTCCTAAGAGTAGGGTAGTCACTCTTCTTATGAGCAACATTTAAAGAGATGGAAATTCCTCTAAAAATAGTAATGACACTATTTTCTCCTCGAGAATTTAGTGCCATGGAAAACTCTTGAGTGATCTCATCGTCATACCCCTTCAATTTCTTAAAGAACCCTGCCCACTGATGTCTCAAGAAAATGTCTAGAATAGGGGGATGATGATGGATTATTTTTGTGTCTGTGGGCTCTCTCCTGTTGAAATTTCCCTCCATTGCTCCTAATACTCCTTCTAGGGGTTATTTAGGGTGAATTTCAATTTTGGCCTCAGAGAAGTCTCAGGTGCAGAGATAGTGTCAAAGTTTCCTTTTTATCAAAGGAGGAGAAGGATGATAAATTAAAAAAAAAAAAAAAAATTCTCTGTCCCTATCTTACCTTCTCATCAAATAAATTTCAGAGGAAAATATTGCACAATTTCTTTCTACAGGATACGGAATTAAAAAATAATTATTAATTCAGGTGTATGGGAATTTAGAGAGGGAGGAGGCAACTTACTCATTCCAAAATGATTTTGTTGCATGCATGATGGTTTGAGGAGAATCTCTGGTGGTTGTGGCTCTTTTTTCCCTTGTAATTTCCCCTCGTAGCTTCCTATATTTTCTCCTGTACCAATTCATACCCTCTTGTAGCAGTTTAGACCCTCCTAGAGCACCTACTGTAGCACCTATGATCATGGTTTGTGGAAGCTCGGTGGCACCCTAAGAAATCTTTGGTAACATCTAGCTCATCCTTCTCAAACCATTTTCTAGAAATGAGCAATTATGTGAATGGATTCGAGCCTTGTACATTTTATTCCTTTTGTGGTAAAGGCTTGGAGCAATGTGGTGACTTGGCATCTACATGATTTTCCTTTTTGAACCATTGTCCCCACTCCTCGTAATCATCACCCCAATTAACTTTAATTTTCCACATTGCATGGTGGTTGAATAAACTATAGTTAATTGATCAAAGGTGGCCAAGTTTACTGGCCACCTCCAGCCCATAAAAAATTCCATTCATTAAACACATTTTTCATTATATTCATAAGGAAGAGGTGAAGGGTGTCATACCTGCGCCTACTTGATATCGAATTGTTCAAGATGTCTATATGTTGCTAATGAGCTTCATATCATGATGAATTTGAATGTGTTTATTTCCTTTGTTTGATTCTGCACATGTGTTCCTAACTTGTTATTTTTTGACTGAAAAATTTCCCTTCCTTTTTGTTGTTGTGCAGACCTCTTCTTAGTTCTGATTTTGCTGTTATTTTGATGGATGGATAACATTCCTTCTTCTTTCTAGGGATGGTGTGTGCCATCCCAGCTCTAATAATATCTTCATGATGATTCAAGGTTGCTAGATCCTATACTCTAGGGCTGTAAAAAAATATTTTAGAATTCTGTTGTCACTATGCAAGCTGCTATAGGAGGGATCTCCTTCCTATAACAGTAACTTCATCCCTCCTCAAGAACTCATATTGCACTTGACAACTTAGACAAAGAATATGAGGTATGGGGACAAGATTAGGATCATCATAGGGTGGTGTATGTGATGAAAAATTTGAAGACAAAGTTTTTTGGGTTTCTTTATTTATGTATGGCAGAGGGGAATCTTGAGGATGAATTTTGGTCAGATGGAGTGGATTAGTGATGGAGGTATTTTGGTGGAGCTCTCCCTACCTTTCCTAATTAAAACATGACATTTTGACCCATTTCTCTAATTGGATTTGCCTTGTCTAGCAATTCAAGTTGCTTCTTTAGCAATTCAAGATGCTCTTGTAGCAGTTCTGGAAAATCTTATAACACTTCAAAAAGGAGGAAAATCATGGTCCAATTGTTGTCTAGATGATGGAGAGAGGTATGGAGGTGAATGAACATGGTTAAAATATAATGGTTAGTTGGAAGGAATGGATAAATGGGTTTGTAGAATCTGTTATGCAGCCATTGTTCTTCTGGCTATTAGGAGTCATGCAAAAGAGAGATGTTAGCCAAATTGGTGTAAGTATTCCTTCCTTGTCTTATTTTTTTATTTTTTCTCTTTTTTTTGACACATGCAAACTACCTCTGCAGAGGTTTTCAACCTACATGCCTTCCCTATGTGCCTCAAAGGAGGTTTTCACTTGGGGATATTTTAGTTTCTTTTGGTTTTTTTTCCTTTTTTTTCTTGGGCTGCCTCATAGAGGTTTTCAACCTTAGAGTTGGTCTTAGATACCTCATAAAGGTTTTCATCTAGTTCCTTTATTTTTCATTTTTTAATATTTTTAATCTTTTTTTAAGAAGCTATGTGGATCAAGGGCTATGAGCCTCCCAACCACGTTCAATTCTCTACTAGTTGAACTAATAAACTCTTCCTTGGAAATAGGCCTTTTACACAACTTCAAACTATAATCATTGACAAGTAAGGGAATCCCTTCCTCATGAATTGATCTGATCTGGACATACCCATTCTCATGACATCTCTCTACTAGACAGAGACCCAAACATCTTGTCATTAAATTTCCCTTGAAATCCTTGAATCTGAAATCATACAACAAGGCCCAATCCCCTTCTTGAAAATTCTTCTCTGTAATGTGTTTGTCATGCCAAATCTTCCTTTGTAGCTGAATTACCTCAATGTGTAGGAGATCTTGCAACCTAAATTCATTTAAACCATTGAGTTGAAGAAACCTCTCTTGTTGTAATATAGTGAGGTCCAAGTCCAATTGAGCTACCATCCTTAAGGTTTTGTAATCAAATTCAATGGACAACAGGGCCTTCTTGCCATAGACTAGTTCAAATGGACTAAATCTAGTGGTGGTTTTTAAAGTTGTGGTGTAGGCACAACCTTGGTTAGAATGTTCTCCAATGCTCTGTTTGTGACCTCCACTTGGCTATTTTCCTAAGGGTGATAGGAAGCGGATGTCCTATGCTTGATGTGGTGCTACCTCATGAGATCTTTGATCATATTTGATGTGAATTGTGCTCCTTGGTTAGTGACTAATTATTTTGGAAAATCAAACTTGTAGAAGATGTTCTCCCTCAGAAAATCAACCCCCTTTTTCTCAGTCGCTTCCTTAACTTCATTTGTTTCAACCCATTTAGTTAGGTGATCAATGTACACAATGATATACTTCTTCTATCGTGATGGGGGATCAATAGGTCCAATGAAATCGATGCCCCAATTATCAAATGGCTCAAGATTCACTTGAGGTTGTAAGGGAATTTCTTCCTTAGGTGTGGGCTTACCCATCCTTTGGCATTGATAACACCTGGTGGTGTACCTCCTTGCATCTTGATGTAAAGTGGAATATTAGTAACCTGCTTGTATAACTTTGAAGGTTGTCCTCTTAGTAGAAAAGTCAAAGACAAGGTCCATCATGGCATGCTGAGAGGATGTCAAAGACCTCCTCTTCCCTGACACATTTCCTCAAGATCTGATCTGGCCCAAATCTGGAAAGAGTTCTCTCGATGCAGGTGAATGGGGCACTTTCATTAACAATATGGATTTTCTCCTTGGAGGATAGATGAGGAGGGAATCTCCTAGAAACCAATTAGTTGGATATATAAGAAAACCAAGGAGAAAGAATCGAGATTTAAAAGAGGTGTTCAAATGGGATTTGGTCATCCACCATCTCTTCCTTTTCTGTAGGTAGGTTTAGTATTGACAAGAAATATGGAACCACATTCTCTTTCCCTAGTTTGTCAATAATATTCAAATCAAATTGCTGCAATAATAAAAACTATCTAATTCTCATAACAATTACATCAGGTTTATTCATTAAATAATTAATGGTTGCATGATCAGTGTGAACAAAAGTTTGATAACTAGTGACATAATGCCTAAACTTGTTCAAAGAATGTACCACATCCAAGAGTTCATTTTCAATGACAATATAATTTAACTAAAATTTTGAAAGGTTCTTACCTATGAAATAGATAACATAATGCAATTTGTCTTCCACTTGTCCTAAGGATGCTCCTACAACTTTATCTCATGCATCTGTGTGTATGCGGAAAGGTAATTCTCAATTGGGACCTTTAAGGATGGGTGTAGTGCTAGTCTTGTGTTTTAATACTTTGAAGGATTCTTGACAATTGTTTGTCCAACAAAAATCTGAATATTTATCCATTAGTACAAACAAGGGTGAAACTAGTTTACTAAAGTATTTAATGAACCTCCTACAATACCCAACTAATCCAAGAAAACTCTTAACATCTCTTTGTTTTTTAGGGATACAGACCCTTTTGATGATGGAATTTTTTTTTGGGTCAACCTGTATCCTTTCCTTGGATATAGAATGGCCAAGGATAGTCTCTGGATTGATTAAAAAAATCACATATATTAGGATTTAATGAAAGATTCATTTCAATGCATTTATTTAAGACTTTGTATAGATTAGAAAGAGCTTCCTGGAAGTCACATCCATAAGGAGTGAAGTAATCCATGTATATCTCGAAAGTGTCATGAATAAGTTAAACAAAGATACTTAGAAATTCCCTTTGGAAAGTAGCATGGGCATTACACAGACCGAATGGAAGGAATCTATATGCAAAGGTACCCCATGGACATGTGAATATGGTATTATTGATCTTCAGGGCTGATCTGTATTTGGTTGTATCCACTAAGTCCATCTAGGAAGGAGAATAATTTCTTTCCTGCATGGCCATATAGGACTTGGTAAATGAAGGGAAAAGGAAAATGGTCCTTATTTGTAGCCTTTTTAAGCTCTTAGTAGTCAACATAGATCCTCCACTTCCCATTTTTATTGGGGACTAAAACAAGAGGCGACACCCACTAACTATATAAAATGGTATTTATGAACCCTGTATCCAATATCTTTTGTAATTCCTCTTTCATAATTTCCTTAAGAGTAGGATTCATCCTTCTGTGGGGCTAGCACACAGGATTACATCCCTCTTTGATGTAAATATGATAAGTACATACTAAGGGATCTACACCTTTAATTTCCTTATAATCCCAAGCAAAAGAATCTAGGTGTTGCCTCAACACACTACACAAATGTTCTTCCATCTCAACAGACAGAGAAGGGATTATATTTAGAATTTTGGATGGGCCAATCTCTACAACTTTGGCATGTTTTAGGAGAGATTCAACATAGGACAATTAAGTCCAAGGATTAATCTCAAATTATTTCATTAGTTCATCAACTGGTATGGAAGTAGGGGGATGATTCTGCAATATGTGGTCAATAAGGTCATCTTCATTAAGATCCCCCCTTATAATAGTGTCAAGTGTACAAAATGGGTAGGGGGTTATATGATAAAAATAGTCCTCTTCCTCATCCTCTAACCATAAGGATAAATCATGCTCAATACTGGGTTGAACAAGAGGATACAAAACAAGTTGTTTTGATAAATGTCCATTCTTAATAGTCATGTTCCTAACCCTACAACTAATTTAGGCATCAACAATGGTAAACCAAGGTCTTCCTAGGATGAGACGGTAGCCATTAAACTTGGTTTTGGGCTTGAGAACCATAAAATCAGTGGGGTACTCCTAGGATTCAATGGAGACCATGAAATCCTCAATAACTCCCTCAGGAGACACTATAATTATGTATACAAGTTGCAACACTGTAGTGGTCTTCCTCAAAGCCCCTTAGAGATTGAGCTTCAACATTGTTTCATTAGTCATCACATTGATTGAAGCCCCAAGATTAATCAAGGTATTAGGGACCATAATTCCATCAATGTGCACATCCACCACTAGGCTACCCAGATCCAAGTACTTTGGGGGGATCACCTTCCCAAGCATGATATCAGACAGTTGTCCAATAACATTGATGGTGGGGGTATCTCTTCTTATTCTACCAAGTCTTTTGAAACATTTCCCTTTAATAAGTTTGGTTTAAATGGGAACATCTTTGTTGGCCTCGAGAATGGGTATCTTAACACACAATTTCTTCAATTCTCCCTAAAGTCCAACCTCTTTTGGGGTGTTTTGGTTAGGGTGGACCAAAATTTTAGGATAAGGAGGTGCATTGGATTCAAGGGAAGACTCTTCCTTCTCCTATTCAGTATCTCCAAGTGCCGAAGGTGGGTGATTATTTAGAATCACCTTCCCAGACTACCGGTTAATCTCTTAGATTTCGACAACATAAGCAAGATATGATGCCTCCCCACTGTAAAGTTGTTGTGTCTTCTTATTGATTGGGTCCAGTTTGGGTTGAGCAGGCATTTGAGGTTTCTTAGGTGGAGTTTGGTGAGGAATCTATGGTTGAGGTTGAGGTGGAGGAAGTAAAGAAAGAGGTTGGGTTGTTTGAGGCCTCCACCCTAGTGAGGGGTTTCCCCATTGGGAATTTTGGGGTGGATATGACTGAAAAGGAGGGTTGATAGGCCTAGGAGGATATTGAGGAGCATAAGGCCAAGGAGGAGGTGTAGACCATGATGGATGAGTGGAAGGGTACCAAGGTTGGAAAAGTGCATTTTGATTTGGATTGTAGTGAGGATAATGTGTACCTTGCATGCCTTGTTAATATGGATGAGGACTTGGAGGCCTCCTTTGGTTAATGGAGCACAACTACTCTGACCCACCTTCTACCCCTCCTTGGTATATTGCCTTTAGGCCTGATAGAGAGGGACATTTTTCTGTTGCATGATTCTCTTCATAGACTAACCATAATTCTATGACATTCAGTGGGCATTCATTCCTAAGATGTCTCTTAGTAGATCTAGGGCAAAAGATAGCTAGTTCCCTTTCTGCTTCCTCTTGCCTCCTTTTTATTTGCATAGTATCCATTTGCAAGGAAAAGGTATGCAACATTTGACTCTTAAAATATTCCAAGATACTTCTTAACTCATGCTTCATGTCTGTTTTGGAGGGAGAGGCTCTGACCAAGCTTTGGCTAGACTTACCGTTTTTCCTAGTAGCCCTAGAATGATTCTTGAACACAGTTTTGATTCCATCATAAGGAAATTGGCAGATATGTCCTCTACATAAATTGTTGAGGGTTTCCATTACATCCTCCCTGATCCCTCGGAGAAGAACTAGCTTAAGTGACTCAGGATCAAGGGTACAGTTGGCCCTCCTATAATTGAGTTGAAATCTTTCCTCATAGTCCTCTAAAGATTCATCAGGTCCAAGGGTCATCCTAAAGATTTCCTCCTTTGTTTCTTTAGACCTACAGTAATCCCTATATTTGTCATTGAAGGCTTGTTGCATTTGGGCCCAGGTAGTGATGTTGCCTCTAGGTAAACTCATAAACCAGTGCAAGGTTGCATCTTTGAGGGTAGAAGGAAACAACTTCAACTTATTCTCATCATAGGCATAATCATAGGTCCTACAAACAACATAAAACTCAAACATGAAGGTGTCAAGATCCTCAAAGGTTAAGCCATGGAAATGTGGAAGGGAAACAGGGCGTATATTATTCATTATGGCCTCTCCATTGGTTTCTTTGATAGGGAAAACCTTAATGTTCCTATTTTCATCCATGGTTTGGGTAGGTGAGATAGGTTCTTATTCCCCTACCTGTTCCTCAAAAATTGTAGGCGTCTCACCTAGAGGGTCTTCTAGCTCATTTGTAGTTAGAGAGGGAATTTCATGGTCACCAAAGAATAATGAAGATTGACTACTTGAGGGGGTGGGGGTTTTTGGTAAGAATTTCCTGTGGTTATCCCTATTCCTAAGAGGCATGAAATAACTATTTTTTTTTTTTAAATTTTCACTTTTTTCAAAACAATAAGATTGATGCAAAATGAAAAAAAACAAGAAACTCCTAAGTAGAAACCACACCTACTTAGGAACCTACTCGAAAATGGGGCCAAAATGTGTTGAGCCCTGGTATTGTACCAATGATGTTGCAACTCCCAAGGCCTTCTCAACTTAAATTATCAACTCGAGGTTCGTACAAACTTAGAGGTGACAATGTTATATGCACAACACATTAGGTTCTACTCATGTCACCCTCAGTCATGAAATCAGATCAAGGTGTTCAAAGACGACTTCTTCAGCTAATTACAAAGATAAAAATAAGTCACAATTGTAAGAACATGAACATGATTCTACTATAGAAGTGAAAATGCCCTACATTCAAGGTAAATGTGGAATTGGAATTGCATGAAAGGAAGAAAAACTAGTCTAGATGAAAAAGTAAACCATGGTATTCTACTTGCAAACCTATCAATGTAATATCCTACTTACATGAATCATCTATCTATTTTCACTTGCTTGAAGATGAGAAATTAAACCTTCATCACAATTATGAAAAGAAATGATAATTCTAATTCTATTCGTTGTCTTATGTTTGCAGTGAGAAGAAAATGGAGTTGGAGTGGTATTAGAGTCTTCCCTAATAACGAAATCAAAAGTTGGGGATCATTATTCAACTTCAATATGCCAGGGTCAAAATATGGAGTGAATCTGGTTGAAGAAAACAATGCTACATGTCTACTACTTGAAGTGCTATAGGAGGCCCTATTTTGCCAAGGAGGGGGCCAGACATATTTTTGATGACTGAAATGGTGTCTTGAAGGTATAAGAAGGTGTCTGAAGGGTGTGGGATCCACTTGGCCAAGGCTAGTACCCCTCGAAGGTCTATCTTGCACCAAATTTTGTCCCCACGATGTCCTCCATTCACTTTAACACAGTGGTCTCGATGGTAGAGTTTGGAAGCAATATGAGCTGTCTAGAAGTGAGATGGAGTGGTGTAGGTGGATGTAGAAAGGTGTGCCCACCCCTGTAGGTCAACAAAATCCTTACAAACCATTTAAACACATGCATAAAATGATCACTATTACAAGAAAGTAAATTAAAATGGAAAAGATGAGCTGAACTTTATTGATATCTTCTCTAAGCCACAACACAACTCCTAATTTCCAAACCAATGCTACTAACTCCTAAAGTGCAGAAGCTAAACATGTAGAAGGATTACAGTCCCACACTTAACAATTTCCAAGAAATCATAAACAAATATTTTTGGGTTGTTATTGTAGATCTTCAAATCACTCTACCCACAAGAGAGGTGATAAGCAAACTTGAAACTACAAATTTTGTAATATAACACCTACTAAAACAAGAAAATCATTGCGATTACTTGAGCAGGAAAAAGAAATAAATACAAGAGGGGGACTAAGGCCTTTGGGTTGGGCCCAAACCCAAGAGTTTCAGACTTCCAAAATTACTTATAATGCAGAACAATACTACAATTCCCATTAACAAAAAATAAGAGTCACATACATCATATGAAAGATGATACAAATGTCAAGCACTAGGATATTAGTAGCTACTCCTATCTGCAACCAAGATTCAAATCCTCATGAGCCTTTTGGCTGGTTTATTTATACAAAAAGTATTTGAGGACATCTCCCTTGAAAATAGGAGTGATTCCCTCCAAAATCTCGAGATTTGTGGATCGGGTTTCCTTTGGTCTTCACATGTACTTGGAGTTCCTAGGCTTCTAGTGAATTCGAGTGGTTGGTGAGGATTTAGTGATCTCAAGCCGAGTTAGAGAGATAATGAGGTGGACAAGCCTTCTATATTCTATTGGTTGTATCCATCAACCCCTTAATAGTAAATATCTCCAAAAATGCTTCTTTTTCCTGCATATTAATCACATTAGGCTATGCAATATGAAAAACACTCTTTAGTCTTCTTACTAATAATATTATGGCTAAAAATATGAATTAATGTGAGAAAAGGAGAGTTTTAAGGGGAGGAGGATAACACAATGAACTTCAAAATGTACCTATTAATGGGACCCATCAGTGGTGGAGTATAGCCTTAGTGCTCAACTTGGTTGGTGATGATGTAGCTAAAGTTTACTTCTTTATTATGTAAAACAAAATATAAAAAAAAAAGATAAAAAAGAGAGTTGTATAGGGAATTTCTAATAAAAAAATCTTTATGTAAAATTCCTTTATCAAAGTTTTTATTATATGTGTATCCAAGCCTAACTTTCGAGGTTAAAAGGGTGCTAGCCAAAACTATATAAAAGTGGGTAAAAAACTTTAAAAATTTTAATAACTAAATAATGCTCAACTCTAGGGTGGATCGTGGTCCATTCGAACCAAGTTGAAGTCTTAACATTTTTTTGATGGGTCAATGTGATTGAAGGATAAGCTATAGGGACCCGCCAAAAGGTGTAATTTCCAAACAACTCGTCTCCAAGTCAATTGTTGTGGTTCATTCCAAAGCGTCCCACACCCACCCCCCCCCGCCCCCCTCAATTTTTATAAAATTCTATGAGATGGTATTATCCAACAAGTTTATTTTATATGGAAGTATACTCATATAATTGCAGAACAAAAAATGATCTAAATTGAGCCTTGCAACATGCAAGAAACATGTAAAAAAAAAAACACTTAAGCCAAAGGAAATGATCAAATATCTAAATGAGAAATATACGACTCAACTAAGGGTTTGAATATTACAAATAGAGATAAAGTAATCATGGAGATTAGCAAAATGAATGAGAAGAATATACTTCGTATTCAGGCTGAAAAAAATTAAAGGAAGTTTGAAGGTTAGTTTCTTTATTTGATTCCAATTTTGATCAGAGGATGAGAGTTGGTTTACCTAGTTGTTACGGCCAACATGGAAAATTACTTTCTTGGGAATTATATGAGAAATAATTAGTGGGTATTAAAAGAAGGGCATATACAACCCATGAAAAGGATTCAATATTAAAGGGGAGAACTATGGTGAATTATTTGCAGAGGGTCATCCAACTCCTTTTGTTAATGAGAACATTGTTTGTGGCAAATCCAAATTACAAAAGGCTCTCAAATTTGAAGATTTCGTTCCAGAAAATGATCCAGTGTAAAATCCCAAATAAACTACTTTTGAAAAGTGCAAAAGCATGGTTACTCTAATTGAAGTCCAAGTTGTGGAACCATGCACTAATCCTACACGACAATGTTCCACTAGGCATACGAGTTCTAAAAAATGAGAAATCTATTTTTTGTAATGTTTAAAATACGCTTAGTTTAAATATAGTTAAGTAGTTATGAAAGTTTTGACAGTGATAACCACTGAAAAAGTGTAGTGAATATTGAATATTTTTGGAATTTGTGCAATGATTTACTTCCTTGGAGAGAATAATAAAGTTTCTATATTGATTCCAACTATTGGTACATTGTAGTATGTGTAACTTCTCTTATGTTTTTTCCATATTTGTTTTCTTCCAATGAAGCACGTGTATGATTGTAGCAAGTTTATTTGAATAAATTACAGATTTATTTATGTATCTTTAATAGTTACAGAAGATACCTATGAGTTCTATTCAAATACACCTTAATAGGCTCTCCACTATTTATGAACTTCCATTCTTAGTGTAAATCACCCACATTTTCATATTAGGTTTTTAAATTTGGATTATCATTAAAGCCCAAGTTGTAAACCCTAGCTTCTTTTTAGTTATTCTTTCTATCAAAATAATTACAATATGTAATTACTAATACACAAGGGATTCACTCAATGAACCTTTGACATATCACGTGCACTCATGTCATACTAAACAATACCCTTAATTTGAATACATATTGGAAAATACCTCTAAAAATAACATTACTTAACCCACTACCAATATGAACCCAATACACCTTCCCAATTTAAAAAACCCCTACTTTCACTGAATATTGTAAGTATTCATTTTTTCATTAATATTTTTTATACCCTTTTATATTTTTTCATTAACTTTGAGCTCCATTTTTTATACCTACTAGTATAAAAACCCTTTTGATCAAAAATTAAAAAGTGAAGGTTTCATGAAATAATTTGTAAGCTAGTTCATGTCTTTTAGGCAATGGATAGTAATTGAAAAAGCACACAAACTTAAATAAATTTTGCATAATTTTAACAGTTTAAAATGGAAAAACATGCAACATCAAACATAAGAAAATTGATAATAGAGTTCACCCCTCCTGGGCTATGTCTCCGGGTCCAACTTCCAAAGGTGGCATTTTGATTATATGCAAAAATTCTAAATACATCAACATATAAGTTTCAATATACAAAAATAACACTACCATCGTGTCCAGAATGCTCAAAAACCCATGATTAGGCTCTTCTTGAGCTAAAAAAAAATTGAAAAGTGAGAAAGTTATGACCCTTTTTTCAAATAGTTTGCGACACTGCTCCATACATGCTTTCATTCCTACTAACTAGAAACAAAATGGTTCCAACCCAAACAGCTGACCGTGTTGGTTTACATCTCGCAGGTCATGGGTTCAATCCTTTATTTCCGGTGGAGGTTACATTGATATGGTTTTAAAATAATATATATATTTTTAAAACTATTGGGCCAAAGCCCCCTCCGAATACCCATGCTCCTAGTCGTATGAATACATGAGATTAAGGGGAATGAGCCATAGGCCACATGATCTCCCTAGAACTACTCTTGGCTTTGTATGTGGTGTATGCCCTGAGACATGGGTATGGGAAAGGTGCTGTTAGCCTCCTATTGCAATAGGTTTCATATTTCATGATTGATTGTTTTACATGCCAAATATGTCATCTTTTCATGCTGCAAAGTTCCATATTTCCAAGAAGTTCCATTTTGAAGAATCATACCATTTTTGAAGAGTTTTACAGATAAGGGAAAGCCAAACAGCTTAATCTTGGCTTCCCTAGGTTTAAATTGCTTGTTTTAGAAGATAGAGAATGAATATCTGTCCAAACAGCTTAAGCTTAGCAGATCAATAGCTAGGTAGAGAAATGAAGGAGCCCAACTGCTTAATCTGGGCCCTTGGAAGAAATAAGGGTACATTTAGATAGGAGGGCAGTCAAAAGAAAAGAAGATAATCAGGGTCTGCAAGTCCAAGTGCACCCATGCAAAAAGAAGAAAAAATGCTAGGTAAGTAGTTTTGTGGTTGCAGAATCAAACTATGTGATCCATTTCATGTTTTTCAAGTGTTATATCTATTCAGATCACAGTTATGAGGAAGTTTTTCATTTGGAGGAGCTAAAACGAGGCATATTTAACTCCCCCTTCTTCTTATTCCCCAAATCATTCACTAATTTCCCCTATAAGATGTTAAGATTTGCTTGATATCTTTAAGAATCATCATATTCCATAACATTTGCCTAAGTAAAGATCTGCTTTGCTTAGGAGTACTCTTATTTACTCTATAAGTCATTTTTCCCTTTTTAGTGGCCTAAGATCTCTGAACTTAGCGCTTTCTTGTCATTTTCATATTAACTTCTAACATTATTATGTAAATCCCTATCTATTTCCCCTTCCCCTTACTAAAAAGCACTAAATAGCTCCCCTATGTACATATCCCCTCCCTCTTGTTGAGAGATAACCTTGACTATGCTTGGGAATTGCTAAGTTTGCCTGAAACCTTGCAAGAACCCTCAGTTTCCTCTCAAACCATCTTCTAAATGCATTAGGACTCATTCCTATGCATAAAATCCCCCTCCAAATATATAAAATCCATCTTTTGGCCTTGTTTTACCTTTCCCAAGGCATAAACCCCTTTTTTGGGCCTTAAACCCTTCTCAAAACACATAAAACCCCTCTCAAGTGCTTTTGGACCCCTTCCGATGCATTAATACCCACATAGAACCCCAGAACCCATAAAATCTGCATTTCCAAGGTTTTATACCACCCTTCGGCACGTAATTAATTTAATATTCGGGTGGGCCCCCGCACATAAACCTGCCGTCAGCTCCGTGCCCCGTCAGCCCTCCGATCCGCCCTCCCAGATCCAATGGCTCTCGGTGATTTCGGAGCCGCCCTGATGTCCGACGGTTAGCCTCCGATAGGCTAGCGGTTTCCCGACCATACAATGGACGTGTGTCCGCCCTTGATTGCATCGGAGCTCCTCTGACAATTATCGCTATCGTATAGAAGGCGGTCCGATGAAACCACAAACCGCCTTCTGTCTCTCCGCCCCTGCCACGTCACCCTACCACGTCTCCCTGCCATGTCACCCTACCACATCACCCTGCCATGTCACTGCCGTACCGGGACCCACCGCTGACGTCATCACCAAAAAAGGCGCGAAGAGTGAAAATTGCAGCAAAGGATGCTCGGAATGAAAAACTGAGGCAATTTTTGATGTGCGATTAGCGCTTAGCGCGATTAATCGCTAAGAAAAATGATCAAAATGTAAGGCTACCTATTGCTCGGCTACCTGCAAAACCCAAAAATTCGCAATTTGACAGGATTTCTTTATACATGTTCATATTCAATCTGCCAGCGCCGATAGCATTCTAGAGGCCACGAAAAACATTTGCAGTAGCTATTTTTGCCTTGAAAAGGCAGAAAAGGGGCGATTTGATAGTTTCAAGCACATCAAGGGAGAGAAAGTGGCCCGATTCAACTGTAAAATAGTATCAGAGGAAAGATAAAACCCATATTAAATTAAAGAGTATCAGTGAGGCAGCAAAGAGTATCAGATCGGCAATATCAAAGCAGGTGAACATTAAAGACCCCCAAGCAAAGTCAAAGAAAGCGGTGGAGCCATTTAAGGCTCTCAGATCATAGTTAATGCACATCAAAGCCACTCAAGAGCAGGGGATCAAAGCCTAAAGCACAGTTATGGCTAAATGAATAGCACAGAGCCATAAGGACAGATATTAACTCATTTTGATGCAGCTGCCTCCAGCGCAGCTCAAAAGGATATTTTCTTGCATTAATTTCAGGACAAGATTAGGTTAAAGAACTCATTTCCCTCAGACCTATTTAAGGTCTACTGTAATATATATTTTTGGATATTTTCTCTATATAAACCACCCTAATTCATTGTTTAAGGGGTTGGTTGGTTGGTAGTCCTCATTCTGGACTTGCGCTGTATTTTTGAGAAGCTCTGTAATCAAAGACTGCTGGAATGCTTTGGATGAAGAACTGACTGTTGTGTTATTTAATGGCCAAAGAGTGACTGTGGAATTCCTGTGCTACTACATGGCTCAATAAGTGTTTTCCTATCTCTGTTTACAGTTTACATATGTTTATGCACCATTGTGTTACCATCTAAATAGCAAGAAAAAAGAATAGCTTAGGTTTTTCTTGACTGCACCCTATGCTCAGTTCTTGTTATTTCTATATGTTTTCTTCAGAAATGGTTATGAATATGCATACTTAAATGATCATGTTTACCCTGTTTCTTTCACATATGACTGTTTTTTAGGAATTCTTGACTGCTCCTAGACAAACTTTCATCCACCTTCCCTCTCTGTTAGCTAATGAAAGATTCTTAGTTTCTTTTCATCTTTGACCTTCATTCCATCTTTGTTCCAGCCTGATATTGTTCTATGTGTAGCTATCCTGCTCCGTATTCCTCTTGTGACCAAGAAAACGCAACAGCAAGCCCTAATCCATGACTCCATGCCCAATGGTTTGAATTTCTCACACTATGCATCCCAACTCTACTTGAAAACATCATCCTTCCCACCAAAATCAAAACAAAACCCATGCACACCATAACTAGCCTAAAATCAACCCAAAACAAAGTTAAAACATAAAGAGAGAGCCCTCTCTGACTGCAGGTAGGCTAGGACCTGCAGCCCAAAGATTGGTTTGTGGTTACCTCGGCTATATCCCTTAAGGAGCCAAGGGACAACCTGAGTGATAACATCATTGGCGACTCCGTTGGGGACCTTATTCAGAAAATTCCAAAAAACAAGTTAAAAGCTAGCTCCCAAGAAGAAAACATATAATACTAGGTCAAATCCAGACCAAAATCCACCAGCGGTTTTTGAAAATCCCAATTTAATTTCTAGAAGCCTTAGCAAACAAAAACAAGAAGAGTTTGCTGATTCTAGTCCTGAAACAGTTCAGCCAAGCTGTTTTCCAACCCCTATTAAAGTTTTGTTTCGTTCAACCCCTACTTCCCCTTGTTCATCATCCACCTCTCCAAGCACCTTTTCCACACCTCCATTCACTGCGCATACTACCACTACCACCACTGTTATTATAGCTCTTCCAGTTGTTCCAGTCGTTCCACTTATCCCTGTAAATATGGCTAACAGATATGCACCTTTACAGTTACCTGCAAATCCAGGGGCTATGCCTCAGGATTATCAAACCAAAATCACATATTTTGATGCTACTGGTTCTGGTACAGCCTTGCAACATACCAAGAAAATGCAAGACTATTTTGAGAGTTATGAAATAGATGATGATAGTGTAAGAATGAAGATTTTTGTCCAAAATTCAATAGGAGATGTTAGGCCCTGGTTTAGAGCACTTGCTGCAAATTCCATAGCTAACCCAGAGGCCCTTTACCAAACATTTCTTAACAGATGGGAGAAGAAGAAGGACCCCCTGCACATATTATCTGAGTATGACACTATCAAAAGAGGCCCTCAAGAAGCTGTCTTAGACTATTGTGCCAGGTTTAACAATGTTTACAACGCTATTCCACAAAACCTTAGACCTCCACCTGATCTTGCTTTATACAAATTCCCTGATGGATTTGATTCAAACATGGCTTATCAGTTAAGGGAAAGAGCCCCTCAAACCTTAGCAGACATGCAGAATGTAGCTGTTAGTGTGGAGGCAAATCTGATTGTTGTTAGGTAAAATTGACTCGGGATAGAGTCAAAAGTTGACCAGAGTAAATAGTGATGGTTTTGGGGCACATGGTATTGTGCACCCATGGTATTATGCCCATGGTATTATATGTAATGGATGGTATAAAACCATGGGTGCACAATACCATGTGCCCCAAAACCATCACTGTTTCCTCTGGTCAACTTTTGACTCTATCCCAAGTCAATTTTACCTAACAATTACCCCCTTAAACTTGACTTGGGGTTCATTCACTAACTCCAGCCAAACTTGCTAAGTGAGCCAATCCCACTCCTCGTCAATGTGAGACTTTGGTCATATACCCAACAATTGCCAAGCGAAATAGAGCAAGAGTTGAGAGAGGAACTACTTTTAAAGATGAACCTTCAGCCTTTGAGCAAAAATTGGACACAATCATCAAAGGTATGGACAACTTTGAAAATAGAATGGGAACTATTGAAAGAAAAGCCTCATGGGAAGGACAGCAAAACAATCCTATCAGAAATCCAAACTTTAGAAAAAACCAGAACCCAAATGTTGGAAGGGCAAGTCCTGACCATGATATAAGACCTCCTTTTCATGAAAACTATGCTGAAGCATCCACATATAGTGAGCAGATAGAGGACACTCACATAAACTTGATGGGTTTGAAAAGTGAACAACAAGTATTTCTAACCCAAGAAGACCAAGATGACCTTGATGTAAATCAATTTCAGACCAAGTATGGAGAGTCATTTGACTTCAAACAAGGCTGTGATTCAGCTATCTACGAAGTCCATAAACAATACAAATTGAGAACAAGAAACATTGATGTGTCTGATCCCATCAAGCCAAAGGATGCCAAGCAGCGTAAGAAATTAAAAGACAAGGCCGCTATCACAGAACCTGCTGATAAAACAGACCCAAAATTAAAGGAAGTGACCATAGAGGATGTATCTGACATGCAACCCTCTAATAACCAGCCTTTTGTATCATTTCCCTCAAAAGACAATGTAAATAGCACTCCTCAAAGCCTTCCCAAAACAGAACAATCTTAAGAAATCACTGATAACCAAGAGAAGATCACTGAAGATACAATTGAAAAGGGAAAATCTGCCAGTCACAATACTAAAACACAGTTAGAAAAACCTTTTGATTTAGAAGCAGAAATTGGTAAATTAAAGATATCTATTCCTCTCTCTGAGCTTGCCAAACATGATGTGCACAGACAGCAAATCAAAAGATCACTGCAAATGCTAGAGAACATGGATGATGTTAATGTCTTAGATAATCAACCTGAATTAATTTTTGGTCCTGAAGTTAATGGTAAATCAGGACATGGAGCTTTTCTACCCTTTTATGTTAGTTTGCACATTCATGATAAAGTGCTGCACAATTCTATGTTTGATTCAGGTGCTTCACACAATCTAATGCCCAAAGTTGTAATGGAGAAGCTAAACCTTGATGTCACTAGACCCTACAAAGACTTATTCTCATTTGATTCTAGTCAGGTCAAGTGTTTAGGCTTAATCAAAGACCTTTGTGTGTCTTTAGTCCAATTTCCCAACAAAACGATCCTAATGGACGTGGTGGCTGCTAACATTCCACCAAAGTATGGCATGCTCTTATCAAGATCTTGGGGAGCAAAACTCCAAGGATCTCTCCAACTAGACCTCTCCTATGCCACTATTTCAGTATTTGGGCAACCAAAGAGACTCTATAGAGAAACACTGATGAAGTATGTGGTAAGTAGTGAGGAAAAACCCCAAAAATTTCCCATTTACTCAATCCATTCTGATATGGATTCCTTTATATTGTTCAATGATGATAGCTGCCCTCCCACTGATGAGAAGCCTTTGCCTTTAGAACAAGAAACATGCATCAATCAAGAGTCGGTTGCCCATACCTGTGAAACTGTTAAAACAATTAGTGCAACCAGCATACAAGAAGAACCACATGAAGCACAAAACCTAGGTCCGCCCAATCCTAAAATGACTGAAACTCTTAATACTAACCACAAGCAAGAAATCACATGGTATTTAGAGTTTGATGGTTCTGTTAATAAGCTAGGAGCAGGGGCAGGAATATGGATTCACAATACACATAACAGCCATGCAGAGGGTCATGCTTACAGACTAAACTTCAAATGCACCAACAACATGGCAGAGTATGAGGCTCTCCTTTTAGGCCTTATAATGCTCAAAGCTCTAGGAGCTGCAAAAGTGTCCATTCTAGGTGACTCCGATTTGATCATTCAACAGATGAAAGGTAACTTTGTTACTAATGACAATAGGCTAAGAGCTTACAGGTCTGCTGCCACAGAAATACTCAATTCCTTCACCGAATCCAAGCTTACTAAGATTTCTAGAAGCCATAACATGCATGCTCATAGTCTAGCTACTTTTGCCAGCACTTGCAAGCTGCCCTTTGAGCCCAATTACCACTTTACTGCTGAGATAAAGCACAGGCCTGCTGTCCCTAACAATATCAAATATTGGCAAGTGTTTGAGGATGATTCTCAAATCAACAATTTTCTTACCTTACAGCAACAATTCTCAAGCTTAAACACTGATGAAGATGCCATGGATGACCCACAACAGCAAATGAGCCAAAATGAGCAAACTATAACAGCTGAAGCAGCAAATCAAATGCTGCACCCAACCATTTTTGATGAGAAAAACATGTAAGAGCTAAGGCAAATGCATTTAGATGAAATAGCTGAAGCAGAGGCTGAAATGATTGATTTAAAAGACAATTTTCTACCTGCTGGCCTCACTCCATTAGAAGACATATTTGATTCAAACGATGTCCCCAAAAAGCCAAAGATGCAGCCCTTAAACGCTGCTATGGAAGACTGTAATATTGGGACAACAGAGAAACCCAAATTGATTAAACTGTCCAAGTCTTTGCCTCCCGATCAAAAACCTAAATATGTTGATTTATTTAAAGAGTTTCAAGATGTATTTTCCTGGAGTTATGAGGACCTTAAGTCCTATGACACCTCCGCTATTCAACATACCATTCCCTTAAAGCCAAATCAAAAGCCATTCAAACAGAAACTAAGGAGAATAAATCCTGTGCTTCTCCCTTTGATTGAGAAAGAAGTGAAAAGAATGTTTGAAGCTGGTATCATAACACCCATTAGATTTTCAGAATGGGTATCCAATCTTGTTCCCACAAGGAAGAAAACAGGGGAGATTATACTATGTGTGGACTTAAGAAATCTGAACCAAGTCTCCCTTAAAGATCACTACCCACTACCAAAAATGGACCACATTCTACAAAGAGTAGTGGGGTCTTCAAGAATTTCTTTGCTTGATGGCTTTTCAGGTTTTAATCAAATACTTGGTCACCCGGATGACCAAGACAAGACAACCTTTACAACACCGTGGGGAACATTTAAGTATGTGAAGATGCCTTTCGGACTAAAGAATGCAGGTGCTACCTTTCAAAGGGCCATGTACATTGCATTTGCCAAGGAAATCCATGATTTCCCAGTGGTTTACCTTGATGACCTAACCCCTTTCTCCAAATCTGATTAAGAGCACCTAAAACATTTGAGACAAGTGTTCCTAACATGTAGGAAATATGGCATTTCCTTGAACCCCAAGAAGTCTTTATTTGGCCTTGAAGAAGGCAAATTATTAGGCCATATCTTCAAAATATGGGATTAGAATTGATCCTAAAAGAATTCAAGCCATCCTTCAAATCCCTTATCCAAGAAACATTAAAGAGTTGCAAGAATTCCTAGGAAAGATCAATTTCCTAAGGAGATTTATACCAAACTTGGCTGAGCTGATAAGAATGCTAAATAAAATGTTAAAGAAGGATTTCAAGGTAAAATGGACTTTAGAGGCCAAGCAAGCCTTTGAGGGCATAAAATCTGCCTTAACCCAAGCCCCAGTCCTCACAAGTCCTCAATTTGATAAGGATTTCATCATTTTTTCATTTACATCTGAACACACCATTGCTACTGTCCTTTTGCAGAAAGATGATGAGGGAAATGAAAAGCCAATTGCATTTTTCAGTCGAGCCCTTAGAGATGCACCCTTGAAATACCAAATCATGGAGAATCAAGCATATTCACTTGTTAAGGCAATCAAATATTTCAGAATTTACATTTTATATTCACATGTGATTGCTTATGTGCCAAATGCTGTTGTAAAAGACATATTAACTCAAGAAGGCATAGAAGGCAAAAGAGGCAAATGGATTGCCAATATCCTTGAATATGACATTGAGATAAAACCCACCAAGCTGATAAAGGGACAAGGTTTAGCCAAACTGATGTCCGAAACCAATTTCCAAGCCTTAGACATTAATCAACTGGACAATGAACAGGAGCTGGCGACTCCACAGACCAGTCAAGCTTTTTTGCAATCCCCATGGTATGCTGATAAGATACCAAAAAAGAGATTTTTAAAGATGAAAGCATCAAAGTTTTGTGTCTTAGATAGTGCCCCGTTTTGGAAAAATCATGAAGGAATATTGTTGAATTGTCTAACTATGAATGAAACTGACAGTGTCATGAAAGAATTCCATGCAGGGGACTGTGGAGGGCACTTATATTGGAAGTCCACTGCTGATAAGATACTAAGGGCTGGTTTCTATTGGCCCTCTTTGTTTGCTGATGTGAGAAAGTTTGTTGTTTCATGCCACAAATGCCAAATCTTTGAAGGCAAAAGAAAGCTTCTGCCCTTGTCCCTTAAGCCCATTTCAACCGAGAAGCCTTTTCAACAATGGGGTCTTGACTTCATTGGAGAAATCCATCCATCCTCTTCTGGCCAGCATAAGTGGATTCTAACAGCCACAGATTACTTTACCAAGTGGATTGAAGCCATCCCATGTAGGCAAGCCAATGACTCCACCATCATCCAATTCCTTGAAACCAACATTTTGTCTAGATTTGGCTGTCCTTAGAAGATCATTACAGATAACGCTGTTGCCTTCAAATCCAAGAAAATGATCAGTTTTTGCCACAAATTCCACATTACCTTAGGTCACTCCACAGCCTATTACCCTTAAGGTAATGGCTTGGCCAAATCATCCAACAAGAGTCTGATTAACATAATTAAGAAAGTCTTGGAGGAGAACAAGAAGAACTGGCACAAGAAGCTTGTAAATGCCCTATGGGCAGACAAATTTTCAACCAAGAGATCCATTGGGATGAGCCCATATGAGTTAGTCTATAGCATGGAGGCTAAGTTCCCCTCTTCTTTGGGAATCCCTGTTATCAAATTGCTGCAAGAGATCCAGGCAGAGCCAAATGATATCCAAAGAAGAATAAACCAAACCATCCATTTGCAGCAAACAAGAGAGCAAGTGTACGACAGAGCTCAGATTTTACAAGAGAAGCCCAAGAAAATGTTTAACAAAAGAACCAAGGCTGAAGATTTCTACATAGGCAACAAAGTCTTAAGATGGGATTCAAGAAGAGAGGACAAAGGAAAGCATGGCAAGTATGATTTCTTGCGGAAAGGCCCCTTTATTATTTCTGCTGCTCAAAGCAACAACACATATTTTCTGAAGAGTTTGGATGGCAGCACAGCTGAAGAAGGCCCAGTCAATGGCTGAATGCTAAAGCACTATCATGATCCCTTTTGTTGAACGCAACACAGCTCTGTATACTATATGTACATTAATATTTGTATTTTCAATACTTTTGCTTATAGCAGGCCAATAAGAGGGAACAATGCAACAAATTTTGAAGGAAAGATCAGAGAAAGCTCTATTTCAGATCTCTGTTTTTGAAATAATTACAAAGAAGTGCTCAAGCAAATTTCAATATGTTTACAAGCACCCAAAGGGCAAGAAGCAGAGCTGTAATGTTTCGGCAATTCAGCTCAAAAGGATACTGCATATCAGCTTAATTCAGTCAAAGGCATTGACAAGAAGGAGAATTTCAGTTTACAGCAACAAGTGAAGACCAAGGCATTCTGACCTGCTGTTCTTGGATTTTCATCCTGAAAAACCATCCCCAAGTGGAGCCACTGTTAGCCTCCTATTGCAATAGGTTTCATATTTCATGATTGACTGTTTTACATGCCAAATATGTCATCTTTTCATGCTGCAAAGTTACATATTTCCAAGAAGTTCCATTTTGAAGAACCATACCATTTTTGAAGAGTTTTACAGATAAGGGAAAGCCAAACAGCTTAATCTTGGCTTCCCTAGGTTTAAATTGCTTGTTTTAGAAGATAGAGAATGAATATCTGTCCAAACAGCTTAAGTTTGGTAGATCAGTAGCTAGGTAGAGAAATGAAGGAGCCCAACTGCTTAATCTGAGCCCTTGGAAGAAATAAGGGTACATTTAGATAGGAGGGCAGTCAAAAGAAAAGAAGATAATCAGGGTCTGCAAGTCCAAGTGCACCCATGCAAAACGGAGAAAAAATGCTAGGTAAGTAGGCTGGGTAAGTAGTTTTGTGGTTGCAGAATCAAGCTATGTGATCCATTTCATGTTTTTCAAGTGTTATATCTATTCAGATCACAGTTATGAGGCAGTTTTTCATTTGGAGGAGCTCAAACGAGGCATGTTTAACTCCCCCTTCTTCTTATTCCCAAAATCATTCACTAATTTCCCCTATAAGATGTTAATATCTGCTTGATATATTTAAGAATCATCATATTCCATAACATTTGCCTAAGTAAAGATCTGCTTTGCTTAGGAGTACTCTTATTTACTCTATAAGTCATTTTTCCCTTTTTAGTGGCCTAAGATCTATGAACTTAGCGCTTTCTTGTCATTTTCATATTAACTTCTAACATTATTATGTAAATCCCTATCTATTTCCCCTTCCCCTTACTAAAAAGCACTAAATAGCTCCCCTATGTACATATCCCCTCCCTCTAGTTGAAAGATAACCTTGACTATGCTTGGGAATTGCTAAGTTTGCCTGAAACCTAGCAAGAACCCTCAGTTGCCTCTCAAACCATCTTCTAAATGCATTAGGACTCATTCCTATGCATAAAATCCCCCTCCAAATGTATAAAATCCATCTTTTGGCCTTGTTTTACCTTTCCCAAGGCATAAACCCCTTTTTTGGGCCTTAAACCCTTCTCAAAGCACATAAAACCCCTCTCAAGTGCTTTTGGACCCCTTCCGATGCATTAATACCCACATAGCACCCCAGAACCCATAAAATCCACATTTCCAAGGTTTTAGACCCCCTTCGGCGCGTAATTAATTTAATATTCGGGCGGGCCCCCCCACATAAACCTTCCGTCAACTCCGCGCCCCGTTAGCCCTCCGATCCGCCCTCCTAGATCCAACGACTCTCGACGATTTCGGAGCCACCCTGATGTCCGACGGTTAGCCTCCGATAGGCTAGCGATTTCCCCACCGTACAATGGACGCGTGTCCGCCATTGATTGCATCGGAGCTCCTCTGACAATTACCGCTCTCATACAGAAGGCGGTCTGATGAAACCACAAACCGCCTTCTGTTTGTCCGCCCCTGCCACGTCACCCTGCCATGTCACCCTGCCACGTCACCCTGCCACATCATTGCCTTACCGAGACCCACCACTGACGTCATCACCAAAAAAGGCGCGAAGCGCGAAAATTGCAGCAAATGATGCCCGGAATGAAAAACTGAGACAGTTTTTGATGCGCGATTAGCGCTAAGCGCTAATCGCGCATTGCTAAGAAAAAATGATCAAAATGGAAGGCTGCCTATTGCTCGGCTACTTGCAAAACCCAAAAATTCGCAATTTGACAGGATTTCTTTATACATGTTCATATTCAATCTACCAACGCTGATAGCATTCTAGAGGCCACGAAAAACATTGCAGCAGCTATTTTTGCCTTGAAAAGGCAGAAAAGGGGCGATTTGATAGTTTCAAGCACATCAAGGGAGAGAAAGTGGCCCGATTCAACTGTAAAAGAGTATCAGAGGAAAGATAAAGCCCAGATTAAATTAAAGAGTATCAATGAGGCGGAAAAGAGTATCAGATCGACAATATCAAAGCAGGTGAACATTAAAGACCCCCAAGCAAAGTCAAAGAAAGCAGTGGAGCCATTTAAGGCTCTCAGATCACAGTTAATGCACATCAAAGCCACTCAAGAGCAGGGGATCAAAGCCCAAACCATAGTTATGGCTAAATGAATAGCACAAATCCATAAGGACAGATATTAACTCATTTTGATGCAGCTGCCTCCAGCGCAACTCAAAAGGATATTTTCTTGCATTAATTTCAGGACAAGATTAGGTTAAAGAACTCATTCCCCTCAGACCTGTTTAAGGTCTACTGTAACAGATATTTTTGGATATTTTCTCTATATAAACCACCCTAATTCATTGTTTAAGGGGTTGGTTGGTTGGTAATCCTCATTCTGGACTTGTGCTGTATTTTTGAGAAGCTTTGTAATCAAAGACTGCTGGAATGCTTTGGATGAAGAACTGACTGTTGTGTTATTTAATGGCCAAAGGGTGATTGTGGAATTCCTGTGCTACTACATGGCTCAATAAGTGTTTTCCTATCTCTGTTTACAATTTACATATGTTTATGCACCATTGTGTTACCATCTAAATAGCAAGAAAAAAAGAATAGCTTAGGTTTTGCTTGACTGCACCCTATGCTCAGTTCTTGTTATTTCTATATGTTTTCTTCAGAAATGGTTATGAATATGCATACTTAAATGATCATGTTTACCCTGTTTCTTTCACATATGACTGTTTTTTTAGGAATTCTTGACTGCTCCTAGACAAACTTTCATCCACCTTCCCTCTCTGTTAGCTAATGAAAGATTCTTAGTTGCCTTTCATCTCTGACCTTCATTCCATCTTTATTCATGCATGATATTGTTCTATGTGTAGCTATCCTACTCTGTATTCCTCTTGTGACCAAGAAAACGCAACAGCAAGCCCTAATCCATGACTCCATGCCCAATGGTTTGAATTTCTCACACTATGCATCCCAACTCTACTTGAAAACATCATCCTTCCCACCAAAATCAAAACAAAACCCATGCGCACCATAAATAGCCTAAAATCAACCCAAAAAAAAGTTAAAACATAAAGAGAGAGCCCTCTTTGACTGCAGGTAGGCTAGGACCTGCAGCCCAAAGATTGGTTTGTGGTTACCTCGGCTATATCCCTTAAGGAGCCAAGGGACAACCTAAGTGATAACAGGTGCCACGTGCCCCACCCCCTAACTCTACATCCACAGTTCCATTGATGTGCCATAACAATGGGCCAGGTCCTTTCCCGTCACTCCCACCATAATTCAACTTCGGTTCCCTGACCTCCACACGACCTATGGTTGGGCTAGTCGGAGTGTTTGTAGACCCAACCCTCTTCGCAACCGCCATGCCCATTAACAATAAATATAATGCGACCAGCATATATTAATAAGTGACATGATAGCCTAGATGGTTAGGGGTTATATTCGTGAGTGGGAGGTCATGGGGTTGAACCCCGTGGAGCTTGTTAGTTGATAAAAACATTTTTTGGTGTGATTTCTGAGGCCATGTGGTGGCCTCTCACAGGGCCACATGGCGCCTCTGATTGGCCCACGTGGTGGTTTGTGATTGGCTCATCCCATGAACCTTCAAACCAATATTAGTGCGCCATGTATCCTCACGGGATTGGCCCACCTATGGATTCATACATCCCATTCATCTTGCTAACATTAGAAACATGTCAACGTACAAACTTCCACGTGTCTTTTGTACCTACACAGTCAACCCTGCACTTTGATTTTTTTGCTATTTTCCAAAAACTTCAGAACGTGATAACTTCCTCATACGATGTTAGTTTGAGGCGATTCAAGTGTCGTTGGATTCAGAATGATGAGATCTAAAATTTGGTGTTATTTTTATGATATTTTTAGCACTTTCATTTTTAGCATATTTTTGATCCCCTAGATCACCTTTACCCCCTATTATATGCTTAATATATTATGTCATTTTTTCCTCAATATAATCCCCCCAATGTGAATGCACAAGGTATGGTATTTCTCCCCTAGTGAAACCCCAATATATTAATATAAGCCCAATTTAGGCATAAAAATGTATCTCCAAGAATAAGTTTTGTTACAGAAGGAAAAGTAGCATCTATGGGCACATTTAAACAAATTTGTTACACAAGGAAATATAACCTTAATATTGTTATTTGTGCTTGCTCTATGAGATGTGAGGGTTTCCTCTTTATCTTTATTGATCCATTATCTAGAATGAAGGTTTCTTCCAACAATAAGAATGCATAACATGGTGTTGGGTATACACATTCATTATGTTAAGGTATTCATAACCAATAACCATATGGTGTGTGGTGTGGAGCATGGCCATGTGAGCTAGTCAATATTGTTTTATACCCTTTGCTCCCAGTGATGTTACACCTCTGTTATAAATGCATTGAGGATTAAATCCTGCAAGGCTAGGTGTCCTAGTCTATATGTTGTCTTAGTGTTGGAACATCGTGGTGATCCTTACTTTTACAAATGTGTATAAAATTAGTGCTAAACTTGGTTGGTGCCTTTCTTGAGAGTGATTATTTATGTGTCCTTGATAATTAGCCAAGTTTCCTGAAAACCTTTCGTAAGTGTTGGATATTTGTTATTCATGATGGTAATGTTTATATAAGTGTGGATAACCACTTGCAAGGCTACAGTATGCCGTGGGATGCACCTTGGGGTGTGGCAAGAGGTTTGGAGTCCCTTCCAGAGTCACCAAGTTGGTGGATAATGGTATATGACTACCATTAATGTAGCTCATTCTTGGTCAATTCCCATCCATAACAAGGGTATGGTTGTAGGTGTATGGTATTGTTAACCATGTGACGACATCTATGGCTTAGGCTTGTAGTAGAACTTAGAAAGGGATCCTCCTCCTTTCTCACGTAATGCTAATATTACTGGTTCCCTTCATAGCACCATATGATCCTATTTATTTCTAACAAATTATAGATCTTGTTAGTTTCCCAATAGAGGCCTCTAGACTCTAAAAAGGGATAAATTGGTTTCTCGTGGGATATGGAAGGCCTGGGGGACCATAGGCTTATGAGAGTCTAAACGAGTGAAAACAGGCTCATCAACTCTTATCATGGTCACATTGAGCCTAGAAGAGGAAACCTTGTGGTGAGATCAGGAGGGATGACACCTGTGCGTGCTTCATAACGCCCTGAAGGAAAGAGTCAACCTCTAGCACAGATCCAAGTTTTCATAGAACCACTGTAGTTGAGCTATGGCTGAACTCAACACAAAAGGGTTAATGTGACTTATACAACTCATGTTTTGGGCAAAACCACCTTGTCCTCAACTGGGCATACTTATGCATGTGCACAAAAAGGTCACTTAATAAATCGAATCCTAAGCTTATCTCTCTACAATGATAGAGAAAGCACAGGATCATACCATATAAGGAGCCTTATCATTAACTAATCTCCTTCCTTTTTTCCCTCATGACTGGGTGTGTGATCAAGAGCAATCGCCCTCATGATGAGTGGCTAGGATCAAGAATGAAAGAGGGTTATCAACAGTTGTGAGGAAGTCTAGGATGATGTAAGCCCATATGTTACACCCTGACAATTCATGAAGGTTGTGTAGAAGGAAAAATTAGGATGACAAGGACCAGGATGGCATGGTAGCTTCGGTAATGTGGAATATGCTAGTATGATTTGGAAGTTTTGCATTGGCTAAGGGGGAAAATGACTTTTCACACAAACAAGGCTTACTATGATGTTGAAAATTGATAAGTGGGACTCACTTGATGGGAAATGTTGTAACAGTTGATAAGGAAATCCCTTCCCTAGAGTCCATCTCTAGAAAATAATAAGGCTTAGTATACAAGAGAGAGTTCATATGACTTAATGCTAGGCCGCCATGGCAGAGGCAAGGCTTCCAGAATTGTTAAGTGGGAGCGAAATTCTATGGAACAATTGGAAACAAAGACAATGTGGTGGGTGGACTTGCAAGGATACATAAGCCCAGAGCATGGAAAATTTTAGGGGCTAATATTTGCAAGTGGGCTAATTTTCCATGGTTTTTCCAAAAAAAAGATTTGCCAATTTCTATTTTTTTCTAAAAATGATTTTCCCAAATTTTACAGTACAAAATTAGTTTACCTTTAATTTTAACAAAATTGTATAAATATTATATATAAAAATATTATAAATTTGCATGTTTTTACAAAGATATCAACAAACATTTTATAATTTGCAATTTTGGGACTAGTAAGATTCACCAAGGTTTCTAAACTTCAAGACAAATTTTAATCCTTAAAATTTTCAATGTCCCAGATGATATTCAATGGGAGTACAAGGAAGGATGCACCTGGAAGAGAAGCGAGTGACATAATCCTAGGCTATGGTGGCATACACATGATCCTTGCAATTTAAACTTTGGCGAAAAAGGGCGGACCCACCTTGTTTGTTAGCCTGGAAAGCTGATCGTTAAGAAAAGTATGAAGGTTGAAGGTGAGAAGGGCTAGGAAACGAGAATGTAACCATCAATAAAAGACCTGATAATTGAATGCATATAGCTTGAATTTTGGGGAAATCATGAATGAGTTTACAACTAATGTTCCTAAGCCAAGTTCTGTGACATTAATCCTATGAAAAGATAGCAAATCCTTGTGACAAGAAAAACCATCAAGCATGGTATCCATGTGACAAAATTATCTCAAACATTTTGTCAAACAATTTGGTGACGGACTCAAATAGAACTCAAATTCAAAGTTACAAGGCATATTTTAAGTATCTTGGTTGCATGGAGTCCAAGGTGAAAAAAGTGTTGATGGAAATACTGAGAGGGGGGTGAATCAATATTTCTTAGGAATTAGTAACTTATTAATATTTTCAGAGCTTAATTAATGTTCAACATCAATTTAAATCATAAGCAATAAGAAATATTCACAATAATTTTAGGTGGAAACTCCTTTGAGACAAAAATCACAAAACATTTTTCTAATAATTTTGTGAGTACATCAAATGCTTCAGCTCCAACTAAAAAAGGGAAGCCCCAAATCCCTAGTACTTTAGAAAAGCATTCAATTTTACATCTCCAACTAGAAGTATGCTCCAACTCCTTGTTTTTATCATTTAACGTTGAAAGCATGCTCCAACATCCTTATAATCTCCAACTTTCCCTAGCACCACCCTACCACCCTGGAGTGTTTTCAAGCTCCAACTTGAATGTGATTTCAACTACCAACCTAGCACCACCCAACCACCCTAAAATTAAAATGAATTTTGAAAAAAATGTGGGCTCTCGCACCAGTGACAATGACCCACTCACAATCAATATAATTCTGTAAAAATCACAGGCTCTTTTACCAGGGATAATGGAGCACTTATAATGATAGACCGCTACAATTAAAACACAAAAAAAACAAACCCTTACTAAAAGTGTTGGATAGTGTAATCATTTCTATTGTATGGCTCTAAGGTAATTGGAAGATACCCTCACTATTGCACAAAGGATGAATCCATTTACTACAAAATGAATGATAAAATCCTTACACAATGATGAAGCCCTTGTCAAGAGTGATTAGACTATTGTAGCCAAGATAAGACTGTTATCCTTACTTCTTAAAACCCTTACACCACACATGTTTACAATAATTATGAGTCTGCTTATTCATGAAAGCATGTGCACATTCCACAAGTCTGCAAAGTCAAACTCCAACTGTTGTATAAATGAGACCCTACTGGATTCATATTGCTAACAACAAATTCTTCAATAAATTGAATCGTAAATGTAGAAACCTTTACTGCTGACAGTCAACCCCCACTACTAAATTGAACCAACAAGCATAAAATATGTGTAACAGTATGGATTTCAACATATTGAGGATTACAATGAAACTTCATAACTGTTCACTTATACCTCTATAATGACTTGTAGGGACACATTTTAATAATTATAGATTACAACATACCTTTCACTTGGGAACAAAACTTCGAGGCTGAAATTTTAGTATTTTTGCTTCATTACTTACAGGTCACAAGGTCGACTTAGTATGTAGCTTAAGTCTTGATTAGGTCACAAACATATACAAATAGCGCAATTTATATTTCATTAAAGGCGTCTTCTAGTGAATGTGCCAAACAGTCTTGAAAGACACACTACTTCACTGGAAATTGAGGCTACATAAGCTTAGAAATTTTGACTTCTAGAATGGCCGTAGTTATGAAATAATGGAATTTCTTCGCCAAATTAATCAATAAAATTCCACGCAGTTGGAAGATCAACCATAGAGAATTAGACTGCACACCTCAAGGCTATACCAGAATACAAAACTTTAGTTCAGTGTATCAAGACAGTTTCACAATTGTAATTTGAAGGTTGAATGATCAAAATTAGCAAAGCCCTTTCAAGAGCTCAGGCCACATATCGATGTAACTACTCACACTTAATTCACTGGAGCTTCAAACCATAGACAAGGGTTTCTTATACTTAGATCCCCAAGCCTTAAATGCTACAACAAGTATGCCTTAATATTGTCTACAAAAATCATTGATTTGAGAGGCTAGAAGTAAACCACACAAGTTTGAACAATTAAACCATATATAAAGGGCTATTAGCCCTAGAAAAATTATCTCAGCGAACATAGGATTTATTGAAAAACTTATACAACCCTTGTTGGTCAGAGATGACACATAAATATGTCCTTCCTTGTAAAAAAATTCAATGAAATATTGAGACAAGAAAATAAAAAACCTTACTGTTCTATTTAGATGTAACAATGCTTCTATAGGGGGCAACATTATTTCAGAGCTTAGTACAAAAGATATGCGTTGAATTTAGTGTTGGAGGAGCACTAATTGAAGCCTTTAAATAGACACCTCTAGACTTAGGAAGGGGATTCCAAAGAGGTAGTTGTATGCACATTTTAGAGGGAAACCTTTAATTTTAGATTCAAACTTTGAAGGAGAAACCCCTTTGTGGGTTTTTAACATTTTGAAGTTCAAATTAACTTTTGGACCAAAAAAGTTTATTTATACTTTTTGTTTTAAAATAGGATCAAAATCCCTCAAGAACAACCCTTTGTAATTTTCTATTTTATGGGGAATTTCCACGTTCCTTGACCATTTGATTTGACCTAAGAGGAGCTTCCACACCAACACCCTCTAGGGTTTTTTCCCACAAGTTGCGTCCTTCTTCTTCAAACAAGAATAACTAACAAAATGTTAAGGATCTCATGGCATGCTAAATACCACCAGAATCAAATAGACGAGGAGAACCCAACAAAGGTGATTTAGACTCGAAAAAGCATGAAAAGTCATGTTGTTTTGGTCGACAAAAGGAGGGGCATATTTGGTGCTTCTTGGGTTGACATCAATGACAAATAGATTTTAGAAAAAAGAAGGGAATTGTTGTATGAAAATGAAGGTTTTTCAGATGTACCTCTCAAGATAAAAACAACCCTATTTCTAGATATCTAAAGAACTCAGAAAATATCACCAACAATCATTATAAAAGAGATAAGACGTAAGACATAAAAATATAATTAAAACAACTAAATAAGATAAAAAATGAGGACCTGCACAATAGTTTTAAAGCCAAATTGAATAATTTTTAAGCATGATTAAACCACATTACCATTTTTCTACTTTGCTACTCAACCTTTCATTGTGGCCCTAGCAGATCAATGTCTTCTCTAACGTGGCCCTATCATATCAATGTCTCCTTTAATGCAACCCTATCATGTCAATGTCTCAATGCTTGAATGAGTGGGGTTTACATTGATGAAGAATTGTAGGGGAAGTATGCCCATGACTCTGTGGTGATTCAAACTATGGATCGATGGTTTGGGTGCGAGTGAAGGAGAACAAAGGGAAAAAGAAGATTATGGCACAAAAGAATCCTTGGTGGGAGATAAAATATAATATATAAAATATATTATATACAATCGTCCCATATATTATGTATAATATAGCCTAGGTGAAGAGGTGGCCTAGACAAAGGAATCCAAATGAACTATCAATTGTGGCTCACATAGGAGGAGTCGAAATGCTTAGATTATGAAACACAACAAATCAAAATTTCCCTAAAGCTAGGTGATCTTGCTTGATTTTCTAATTCTTTCTGTGAGTTGTATTTGAGTCTCAAAACCCTCCCACACCATCAATGCATGCATCTATTATAGCCATGTCAAAGTTTTGTGTGTACAAGCACATATTAAAAAAATCAACGTTGGCCCCATTTACAGTTCACTGTGTGCGAGGTCAATTAATTAGAGAATCGTTTCATCCACTAACTATTAGTAAATTTTAAGTGGTGGCTAAGCCAAAAATTTGTAACAAGAAGCTTGAGATAGGTACAAATAATTGGTTCCTAGCCATCATTTTTTCATGCATGAGGATTCATGATTCGAAGCAAGAGCTTAAGAGAGATATAATAAATTATGTCATGTATTGGTCGTGACAACAAGCTTGAGATCGGTGTGAATAATGAGCTTCTCTTGGTTTCAAGAATAAAATAATATTCTCTATTGAATAAAACCAACCACGTGAATGTTGAAGCTCATATGGCCACTTCCCCCCCCACATCACTCTCAATATTCCCATACCTGATTTATATACTATAAACTATTTGAAAGCAACATCATAAGAATCAAGCTTATATAGAAATTACTAAGAAAAAAAAATTAAGTTAAATGAAAGATAACAAATCAAATGAAAACATATAAATGCATACCTCGTACATTTCAACATTTAGATATCATTAATCCTCTTCTTCATCCATATCAATATTTATTTCATTCGGTTCAAAAATGGCATTGAAATGATCAACCATTTCAACTTCATTATTAGTGTCATAATTTGGTTCAAATTCTTCAAGTTCATCATCAATATCATCTTCATCGATAACATTGTCTCTAACATCTCCTTCAACTTCTTTGATATCCTCATGATCTGATACATGATCAACTACTACTCCTCTACATCATCATCATCTTCTTTCGTTACATTATACTCTACTCACCTTCCTCTTCAATCATATCTAACAACATGTGACCAACCCACTCTACTTGGAACTTCTGAGTAAAATACATGGGAAATCCATTATCATGTTGAATAATAGTTCTATCAGGATCATTTTCATTCATTCGTAGCCTATACCATTTCACATTGAACATTGTTGGGTTGTGTTATATTCTTTCCACATAGTTAACAGGGGGTTTGAGGGGCACCTGTAACCCCACTTTATGGGGTCCGGGGCAACACCCCGGAAAATTCTGGTTTTGGACCCTATGTTAGGTTGGGCAGACCCACCTATGGTTTTGTGCATGATTTTTGCACATGTTTTTTGTACGCAATGGTTTTCAGTCCATGGTATTGGATGCGATGGTTTTCGGTCCATGGTATTGGACGCAATGCTTTTCGGTCCATCGTATTGGATGATTTGGCATGTATGAATATGTATTATAACATTGAAAGGAACATAATGAAAAATCAAGCTGGTAGTCCTAGTTTTGGGATCCAGGGGAAAATCTCTGTGTATATGTGTTTTATGTGTTCTACTCTCACATTATTTATTTTCTGTGTTTTAGAATTCGTATGCAGGTAATTTCTGTACGGGGTTAAAACCTACATTTGGTATCAGAGCAGATTTGGCTTCAAGGGGATGCCTTTGTTGCTGAGGGGTTTCGCTCGGGCCTGTGGTAGACCCTGTTTAGTGGGAGATCTGCGAGATCGATTTTGGTGGTGAAAGAAGATGGCGAGCAGTGGAAAGATAGAGATCGAGAAATTTAATGCTCAAAGTTTTGAGTTGTGGAAACTCAAGATGGAGGTTCTGTTGGTGGATAAAGATCAGTGGATCACGGTAGATCCAGGTACTAAACCAACAAGAGTGTCTGATGAAGAATGGAAGAAGTTGGATCGGAAGGCAAAGAGAACAATATGATTGTGTGTCTCAGATTTAGTATTGCTGAATGTATCAAGGGAAGCTACAACAAAGGCTTTGTGGGACAAGTTAGGGACTTTGTACCAATCTAAGTCTCTGGTCAATAAACTGTTCCTGCGGAAAAAGCTGTATAACCTGACGATGAAAGATGGAGACTCGGTGACAGAGCATCTGAACACATTCAATACCGTGGTAAGTGAGTTAGCATTTGTTGATATTAAAATTTTAGATGAAGATAAGTGCATTAGTTTGTTGTGTTCTCTACCAAATTCGTGGGACAATCTGGTTATTGCAATAGGTAGCAATGCAATTGCCTTGCAGTTTGATGAAATAGTCTCAGCCTTGCTGACGGAGGATATGAGACGGAAAAATATGGAGAGCCAAAATGGTGATGCCTTGTCAGTACGAGGATGGTCCCAGAACATAAACAAAAATAAGTCATCGAGCGGGAGATCTAAATCTCCAGGAAAACCTGTAAAGGTGGTGTGCTGGAAATGTGGAAAGGAAGGCCACTTCAAAAGGGACTGTAAATATAAAGCTCCTGACAAAGGAAAGGGATCTGATGAGGCTCCTTTTGTAGAGGCAAAAACCACCTCAGATGAAGGTGGGCATGTGTACTTGTCTTCTTCAAGTACACATGTAGATCAAGAGGCATGGTTGATTGACTCAGGTGCATCCTTTCACTTCACTCCCCATAGAGAGTAGTTCTGTGAGTATGAGAAATATGATGGTGGTGATGTCTTCTTGGGGGATGAAAAGAAGGCTAGAATCATTGGTCGTGGAAAAGTAAAGCTGAAGTTGCAAGGTGGAAGGGTTAGAACACTTCTGGGTGTTCTACATATTCTTGCATTAGCCAGAAATCTTATTTCTGTTAGTAAGCTAGATGATGCAGGTGTAAAAATAGCGTTCGAGAAGGATAACTGCAAGATGGTTCGAGGCGCACTGGTATTGATGCGGGGAGTTCGTATTGGAACTCTGCACAAGCTGCAAGGTAGCACTGTTGTTGATGGGTGCAACAGTTCTGTGGTTCCTAAAAGTGGAGCAGAAAATATAGTGGTCTCTGGAGAAAATACCATGTTGTGGCATCAAAGGCTTGGACATATTGGAGAAAAGGGCCTTCGAATACTTCATGGTAAAGGTATGGTAAAAGGTATGAGTAATAGCTCTATGGATTGTGATTTTTGTGAAAATTGTGTATACGGGAAGCAGAATCAGGTGAGTTTCCCCTCTAGTGGTAAGAGGGCGAAACATATATTAGAGCTTGTGCAAAGTGATGTGTTTGGACCTGTGAAGATTCGATCACTGGGTAAGTTTGTGTACTATGTATCATTTATTGATGACTTCTCAAGGAATACATGGATATATTTCCTTAAGAAGAAATCTGAAGTTTTTGATAGGTTTAAAGAATTTAAGGCTCTAGTGGAAAACCAGACAGAGAAGAAGATAAAGGTGCTGAGGACAGATAATGGTGGAGAGTTTTGCAGTAAGGAATTTGAAGAATTCTGCAAGAAGTGTGGTATAGCACGACAGAAGACTACTCCATATACATCTCAACAAAATGGAGTTGCAGAAAGAATGAACAAGACATTGATGGAAAGGGCAAGAAGCATGCTCAGTGGTGCCGAGTTAGGACAGGAATTTTGGGCAGAGGCAGTGGATATTGCAAGTTACCTGGTCAACAGGTCACCTTCATCAGCGTTGGAGGATAAGACTGCACAAGAGGTATGGACTGGTAAGAAACCCTCTCTTTCACATCTGAGGGTATTTGGATGTGATGCATATGTACATGTTCCAAAGGAGAAAAGAACAAAGTTGGATAGTAAATCTGAAAAGTGCATCTTTATTGGGTATAAGGATGGTTTAAAGGGTTATAAGATTTGGAACCAAGTAACAAGGAAGGTTATGTACAGCCGAGATATGGTGTTCAGAGAGGTGAAAGATGTTATTAAACATGAAGTCCAACCAAAGGAACCTGAGAAGATAGAGTTTGAGCTAAAGGAGGAAGAATCAAAATCTACAATAGAGGAGGAATCAGAAGATGAAGAGCCACAAACTCTGGCTGTGAGAAGATCAGTTCGAGAAAGAAGGCAGCAAGAAAGGTATAGTCCATCTGCTTTCTGTTCAAATTTTGCCTTGTCTGTTACTGATGATGATCCAAAATCTGTGAAGGAAGCAGTGCATTCAGAGGATGGAAAACTCTGGAAAGAGGCCGTGGTTGATGAAATGGCATCTTTGCACAAAAATAAGGATTGGGATCTGGTGGAGTTGCCGGCTGGAAGGAAACCCATTGGCAGCAAATGGGTGTTCAAAAAGAAGACAAATGCAGAAGGAAAAGTGGAGAAATACAAAGATCGGTTGGTAGCAAAAGGTTATTCCCAGGTGCCGGGAATTGATTTTGGTGATATTTTTTCTCCTGTTGCCAAGATAACTTCTGTTAGATTACTTTTATCTGTTGCTGCTGCTTTCAATTTTGAGGTAGAACAGATGGATGTGAAGATAGCATTTCATCATTGGGATCTGGAAGAGGAGATCTACATGAAGCAACCTGAAGGCTTTGCAGTGAAGGGTAAGAAAGAACCGGTATGTAAGTTAAAAAAGTCTTTATATGGGTTAAAATAGTCACCAAGGATGTGGTATCAGAAATTTGATACATTTATATGGGGACTTGGCTTCACAAGAAGCAAAACAGATCACTATGTGTATTTTAAATTAATTAGTGACCGTGTTATTTATCTGGTCTTATATGTGGATGATATGTTGTTGGTTGGAAATGACAAAGAAGTTATCCAGGATTTGAAGACCCAATTGTCCTCCAAATTCGACATGAAAGATCTTTGTGCTACAAACTATATTTTGGGCATGGAAATTAAAAGAGATCGGGCAAGGAGGAAGCTCTGGTTAAACCAGAGGAAGTATGTCGAGACAATATTGTAGAGGTTTAATATGCAGGATAGTAAATCGATGAAGGTTCCTATTCTTGTAGGTGTGAGGTTATCTATTGAACAGTGTCCCAAGACACAAGAAGTGGGAGAGGAAATGTCCCGTGTTTCATATGCAAGTGTAGTCGGTAGCTTGATGTATGCAATGGTCTGTACTAGACCAGACATTGCACATGCAGTGGGAGTATTGAGCAGGTATATGTCAAAACTAGGAAAGGAGCACTGGACAGCAATGAAGTGGGTTTTCAAGTATTTGCGTGGCACTAGTGATTATGGTTTGTGCTACCAAGGAAGACCAGGATTGGACAGAGTGTTGGATATTCATGGCTTTGTTGATGCAGACTGGTCTGGTGATCTGGATCGGAGAATATCTACAAGTGGGTATGTGTTTAACTTATTTGGAGGTGCAGTCAGTTGGATGAGTAAGAAACAATCTGTAGTGGCACTGTCAACTACAGAGGTAGAATACATGGCATCCACTGATGCAAGCAAGGAAGCAGTTTGGTTGCAGATATTGTGTTCAAGTATGGGGTTAGTACAGGAAGCTATAAGGATAGACTGTGATAGCTAAAGTGCAATTTTCTTGGCAAGGAACCCCACATATCATTTAAAGACAAAGCACATTGATGTCCAGTATCACTTTGTGAGGGATATGATAGAAGACAAAAAGGTGTTGCTGGTAAAGGTGGACACTTTGAAGAATACTGCAGATGCATTGACAAAACCTATGAGCTCTGAGAAGTTCTCTTGGTGTAGAGATACAATAGGCATTTCAGGGCTTGTGGCTCCCTGTGGAAAGAGAAAAAAAAGTGGGAGAATGTTGGGTTGTGTTATATTCTTTCCACGTAGTTAACAGAGGGTTTGAGGGGCACCCGTAACCCCACTTTATGGGGTCCGGGGTAGCAACCTGGAAAATTTTGGTTTTGGACCCTATGTTAGGTTGGGTGGACCCACCTATGGTTTTGTGCATGATTTTCGCACATGTTTTTTGGACGCAATGGTTTTCGGTCCATGGTATTGGACGCGATGGTTTTTGGTCCATGGTATTGGATGCTTTGGCATGTATAAATATGTATTATAACATTGAAAGGAACATAATGAAAAATCAAGCTGGTAGTCCCGGTTTTTGGATCTAGGGGAAAATCTCTGTGTATATGTGTTTTATGTGTTCTACTCTCACATTATTTATTTTCTTTGTTTTAGAATTCGTATGTAGGTAATTTCTGTACGGGGTTAGAACCTACATTTATATAGAAATTACTAAGAAAAAAATTAAGTTAAATGAAAGATAACAAATCAAGTGAAAACTTATAAATTCATACCTCGTACATTTCAACATTTAGATATCATTAATCCTCTTCTTCATCCATATCAATATTTATTTCATTCGGTTCAAAAATGGCATTGAAATGATCAACCATTTCAACTTCATCATTAGTGTCATAATTTGGTTCAACTTCTTCAAGTTCATCATCCATATCATCTTCATCAATAACATTGTCTCTAACATCTCCTTCAACTTCTTTGACATCCTCATGATTTGATACATGATCAACTACTACTCCTCTACATCATCATCCTATTCAACATCATCATCTTCTTTCGCTACATTATACTCTACTCACCTTCCTCTTCAATCATATCTAACAACATATGACCAACCCACTCTACTTGGAACTTCTGAGTAAAATACCTTTTCACATTGGCTTGGAAGAACATAACGATATGATCTTGGCTTAAATGACCTTGTATTAATCATGGGAAATCCATTATCATGTTGAATAATAGTTCTATCAGGATCATTTTCATTCATTCGTAGCCTATACCATTTCACATCGAACATAACCAACTTGAAGGAATCAAAGTGAGACTAAACCATGTCATCCAAATACCCATAGTATCAATCTTTAGAGACTTGTGGATGTGTTTCACTTCTGGAGGAAACATTGGAGACATGGATGACTGCAGCTATCACACAATCATATTTTTTCCCCTTTTCATCCAACTTCTTGATGCAAAATTTATGGCCTTTGTGGTACATAACCTTGTGGTGTTTCAACTGTAATATGCACACACATAATAAATTCATTTTCAATTAATAAAAATATTCATATAACTTGAAAAGTATCTGAAAAAAAACACACCTGCATTCACATTAATAATATATTCATAAAATAACCTAATAAACTATTTCAGGTGGGTGAAAATTCATGCTTGCATGTTTATCTTTCAAACCATTTGCTAAATCATTTTCCCTCTATATAAGATTGGCATCTCTGGCATGAAAAGCTTCTCTAAACAATGCAAACACCCCTTGCCATGATAATGTATCATGAGATTGTCCACTTCTTTCAATCCATGGCTTCATCCAGTCAAGATTGTTTTCAATGTTATATTGTAGTGCATCCCACTCTCAACCAACTGCATCAAAAAATAATAATTCACCAATAAATATTAGTTACCATGGTCAATACTAAAAAGGATGAAAGAATAAAAAATAACTAAGTATGATATACACAAATATGAAAAGTCTTATAAGTCTTATAAAATGTCTTATAAATCTCCACATTAAATATTTAATTAATTATCTCTCACTTTTTTCATTCTATGTTTCCTCAACATGTGTTCCCCTTCAAATTTTTGACGGAGTGCACATCCCAAATGTAATCCACACACATATTTTATGCTAGTATAGGAATATGGTGACTAATATAGATCATGGATTGATATTCCATATATCCCTCCACCATATAACCCTAAGGACATGTGCTTTGTCTAACCAAAGCCCTTAACGATTTCAAGTGTCTCTCCTCCATCCACATTGATCTTATGTGTACAGATCAACACAATTAAATCTCCTCAACTTGCTTTATGAGGTAGTGTTCTTGTGCATTGAAAAATGTTTAGGTAGATACTTTTTCAATTCATACATTAGCTGAGGAATTTCTCTCTCCCAATGATTTATATAGTCTTTATCTATTTCTTTCAATGACAACCATCTATAGATGATGTAAACAAATAACATGTTTCAAAAAACATAATATATTACATTACAATTAAAACACATGTCATTAAGTTGATCAACAACTAATTGAAAAAACCCGACATATAAATCGCTACTTACCTCATGTATTTTCCAAGATCATATATAACTTTCTTGACGTTTTTGTCGAAGTCATCTGGGAGAGATAGAGGTAGAACATAATATAATAATAAAAATAAATCATTATCTATTTATCCAAAGTACACAAAAAATAACCATAGATATGTATATATACCAATATATATATATATATATATATATATATATATATATATATATATATATATATATATATATATATATATATATATACCAAAATAATCACCTTAATTAAGGTATGCCAATCGTGTGTTTTTACCCCACCAAATTCACCTTTCTTTTTTAATATATTATTTATGTTTGAGTAAAATCATGTGGGAAATTGAATTCTTCGAATCAACTCTTTTAGATCATCTCTTTTATTCTTTATTAATAACCATGGAAATTTTTTTAGGCTCCATCGCCACTTGATCATACCCCACTTTTCATTGCATGATTTGCTTCCATAATGTGATTACAAATTTTTCCTTTATCCTTCCTACCATCCATGATCCACCATAAAGCTTCTATCACATTCTTCCCAAAATTCATTGTATCAAATAAATGAGCTATTGTTAGGTTCTCATGGTACATAATCCTCATAAATTTAGTGGGATGACTTTTCATTCCTTGTGGAAGCCCATGTCCTTTACAATGATTTCTATTATACTCCAACTTCCATAGGAAATGTGTCATTATTTGTGGTTTTAACCTTGTCTCTTCTTTCCCATTGAAAATATGCTTTTCAATAGCACGATACCTACAGTTCTTAGAGAGGAAGTTCCTATACTAATCAAACACCTCCTTTCCTAAACTTGTTGCACGACGAGATTTCATCTTAGGACCACAAACTAGACATGGAAATTTACCCTTTGTTTAAGGGCTTGTAAGAGATGGGTTAATGTCAATTAATATAAACAAAGGGATTATTTAAAAAACATGCATGCCATGATATAATTGAAATAATTATATACTGTTAAAGTGAAATGACATGTTATATGCCACAAAAATGTAGTCTTAGGGCATCATGAATTGTCGATACAAGTATTCCATGGAATTTAAATTTCCTCTCCCCTATTGGTTTACAAATGCCATACATAGTGATGCCATCCCATAAATTCATTAACTCATTGATACAAGGCTCAATATATACATTAATATCTTTAACTTGGTACTTCCCTAATTGTTTGAAATTACACATAATTACTACCATGATATGTACATATAAGTAAATAAATAAATATAACATATTATGCAACAAACAAGACAAATGAAAATGTTACAATATTCGATATTTTAATGTAAACAAATACATGAAAAAATCATTTTCAACATAATGTGCTCACTCTTTATTGACATCCAAGGAGGAAGGTTATTGTTGATAAAAAGATTGGACACACTAATTTAATAGGCTTGAACCCTCCAAATGGATTAACACCATCAATTGCCAATGAAAACCTAACATTACAAGGTTCATATTTAAAATGTGGCTATTTTTCCTCAATTTTTCTAAATGCATAACCATCTCCAAGCATTCGAAGAAATCATCTCCACTTCTCATCTGCATGGTAATCTATAAACTTTGCTATGCTTTCACACTTGAAGAATCACTATAGACATGAAATTATGGGTATATGACGAAGAACCTTTTGAGGCACCTTTTTTTTTATTTGATCGGTTCGATATCTATTGCTATCACATTTCGGGCAATATGTTTTCGATGCATGTTGTCCATAATAATAATATGATTATTAGAATATGCATCTATAGTTTTATAATCCATTCCAATTTATTTCATAACATCATATAAATCTTAGTATGTATGAGATAATTTATTTAACAATGGTAACATAAATTCACTTAACAATCTATTACAACATAAAAAATCACTAGTTAGTGTAAAAAATATTAATCATAAATATTGCATTTTTATTTTACACATTAATTAACACTAGAAAAAAGGGAAAAAATCAAACTTTCATGTACTGATGAAACATATTACATTATGCCTTAGGATTTGTGTCATACAAGTGTTTGACAAACTATTCAAAACCTTTAAGTTAACAAAAAATAATGTAGTGGAGAGAATATTTTCCCTTGAGCCTTCATAAAGTGGTGTCCCTGCATTATATAACACAAGTGCATCATAAATATCGTCATCATTCTCACCGTCGTACAAGTCTTGGATCAATTGATTTGTCCCATCATCTTGGACTATGTTATTACTGTCATGTTCTTCCAAAGGATCGTTGTCTTTATCTTTGACCATATTTGCACCATGTTCGTCAACTTACAAAAAATTATTTCCAATACTACTACTTGGTGTATTTGGATCAAAAGACCTAGCTGACCACCTTGACTTTATAATAATTACAAACAATCATGTGAAATTAGTTTGCAGAACAAATTCTATAACAATATTTTTTTTTTACAAATACAATTAATATAAATAAAACATATATAATGATTCATAAAATATAGCTTACCATCAGACGATATTCATTCTCCCCTACAATGTACCTATTCTTCCTACAATGTCTATCAGTTGTTTCATATGAAATTATCCGTGGATCTATGCACATGCAAAATTTGCAAGGGAAATAACATTTCCCATCATTGACCCCTATCTAATTAGTTCTCCATATAATGTTTTTTGTCATTATTCCCAACCATAAAATAATTATGGACTTGGGATGTTAAATTGGATGAAAACATTGAGCAAGAAGAGAACAACCAGTAAAAACCAGCGTTGATGAACCTATCAACATTGGTGAATAATAGATTCTAATTTCTACCTACAAAGGGGAGAGAGCGTGATGACGGGGTCAGGGTTCGAACAGCGGGCGTCCAGATCCAAGAGCGTCTGCGTCGTCTTCTGCGGCAGCAGTCCGGGCAAAGAGTTGAACTATCAGGCCGCAGCAGCTGAGCTTGGAATCGAACTGGGGCTTCGATCTCCACCCACGGCCGCTCAGGTTATTGCAGTTATCCTTCACGCAACGCTCCAGACCAGCATTCAGGGCAGCCGCAGCAAGCACAGCTCGAGACCCTCTTGCCTTCACAGAAGATCTGCACTCGCCATTAGGGTCTCGGCCGGTCAGATATCTGTGCGCTTTTGCCACGAACCAGAGCAGACGACCTCATCATTCGCATGGTCTCTGTATGGATCTGGGGCAAACACTTGTTCTCCGAAATGCAGTCTTAGCCTCAGATCTGACAACGATTGGCCAGATCCGGTCATCCAGCAGGCAGAACAGCCCATGCTCTGGCCAGATCCAGAGATCTGTACACATCTTAGCTCGGTCCTTTTCCGAATCGCAGTCTCAAATCGAAGAGAAGGGTCTGCATGTAAAATCTGGGCAGTGCAGCCTGGAGTCTGGAAATCCCAAGTTATTTTGCTGCCCCAACCAGATGAAGTTCATACAATCACAGAGAATTGGGGTTCGCATTGCCGTCAACGATGGACTCGCAACCCACTTCACGGATCTGCTACCTCAGATCTTGGGAGAACTAGGCAAGGAGACGGCACGTTCACTTCAGGCTTAAGAAGATATAAAATCCCCAGATCCGCTGCTGATCAATCAGATCGGGCTCTCATCAAACAGATCGGCCAAGATCTTGCAGATCTGCTCCCCCAGATGGGAAAAAGCCATGGCAGAACTGCTCTAGGAAGCTCAAAAAGCCCTGGCATGGGGTCAAGGCCTGTATCTGACTCCTTTCAGATTCAAATTTCTCAGCCTTCAGGCAGAACCATCATGCAATGGGTTAGCCCTTCAGATCTGGTGCAGGAACTCAAACTGAATCTAGAGCGCAGATTGGGGATTCCATCAAGCCTTCTGCGACTTCTCTCTCAAGGTAAACAACTTGAAGACCCTCTTCCTCTCTCTGCTTACAGCATTTCCAGGAACAGCTTGGTGGTGGCGACCCTTCGTTTGAGAGGAGGTGCAGCGGGACAATCATCCTCTACTCGGCCTTTCTCATACAAAGATGCAGTTCACTCTGAGAACCCCAAACCTCCGGAAGCCCCTAAATCTAAGGTCTTCTTGGTTGACAAGATCGAAGAAGTTCCCTCTGTTGAACTCATACATGAAGATCTGGCTTCCCATCTTCAAGAATTTGCAGAAAGAGCCATCATTTGCAGATTTAATGGATTGTGGCCGCGTTCTCAGGATCTCTATGCATGGATCCATGCAAACTGGACTCATCATTGTAAGATCTTTTTCTGTTCGAAAGGCTATTTCATTGTTCTATTTGATAACAGTAAGCATTATGAAAAGGCCTTAGCAGAGGGCCCTTGGTTCATGGGAAATGCAGGGCTATTCTTGACTCCTTGGTTCCCAGATTTCGATCCAGCTACTGCAGTCATTACCAAGACTCCGGTATGGATTCGGCTTCCAAACTTACCTGCCCACCTATGGAGTACTCGTGTCTTCAGAGCTATAGGAGACACCTTGGGCAGCTTCCTCAATGGAGATTTATGGCGGGAAGCCAAAGGTCTCTACTCATATGCAAGAATATGCGTGGAGTTAGACCTGAGCAAAGGTCTTCCAGAACAAATCAATCTCAAGATAAACGACTTTGTCTGGACCCAGACACTGGACTACGAGAATACTGCTTTTCGGTGCCGCCATTGCCACCAATCTGGGCATTTGCAGAATACATGCCCATCTCGCCCGGCAAAAAAGAACAAGGCCAATGCCTCCAAGCCCAAGTCCAAACGATGGACTCCCTGCTCTCCTCCTCCAGTTGTGGATCCTGATTCCTCCAGCTCTGAAGATGAAGACAGCGATGAAGAATTGAATCAGGCCCCTCATTTCGTGGCCCCCTCCACCGATGGTCTGGCGCCTTCCTCTGACTCAGCCATTGCTCAGAAACGTGTCCATTTGTCCTCCTCCTCGGATTCAGAAAAGGAGGGCTCCCCCAAGGAGGGATCCCCGGTGGAGGACCCCAATCTTCAAGTTGTAATCGCTCATCCACCACAAAATGGTTGGGTTGAAGTCAAAAAACGAAAAGGGAAAAAGCTTCGTGTTGAAGCCTCTACCCTCTCAGGGTAGTATTCAATGCTTCTTTCAGCTTCTAGTGACTTGTTGTAGCTCCTTGCTTGCTTAACTCCTTCTCCGGAACCGAGGTTGATAGTTCTATCATTTCCGGTTGCCGGTTTCTTGCATCTCTGGGATGTATCCTCTTGTACAATATTTTTTGCTTAATAGATTTAGTCTTAATTCAGAAAAAAAAAACCATAAAATAATTATAAAAAAAAAAAAATCTATATTTCACTCACAAAAAATACCTTATAACCTTTAAGAATTATTGTAGTTATAGAAAACATGTCGGAACATCTATCAAATGAGGTATATTTATCTATTTATTTATTTACACAATTGTGATGCTAGATCACTAGTCTAAGTAAAATATGACCATCAAACTAATGGTCAAATTGACATCGAAATGTAGAAAGTCGTCTTTCGTCGCAATTGAGACAAAAGATGTTGTTCATCACAATTATGACTCATAAAATTATACGACGTAATTGAAACATATTGCATTTGTCATTGCATGTGAGACGATCTGGGAATGGTCCATCATAATTGTGACGCCATAGAAATTCCCGTTGGAATTGCAACAAATACGAGGAATTTACAATGGAAAAACTAAAAAAATGACATTTTTCTTGACCTTTGTGACAGTATGAGCCATATTGTCAGACTATGTCATCACAATTTAGTCCTCTTTGTAATAGTGACATTTTAAATGCCCATAAGATCTCTATAGTGTTGAATGCATTTATACATTAAAAAATAGAATTTAAATGACAAATTTTTGTGATCTCCTCACAATCTCATGAAGAGTCATGTTGTTGGATTTCAATAAAGAAACCAAAAAATTGCCTTGTTAAACTATGCATTTAGGAAATGTTTCCAAAACTTTACACCATATGGAGATAATTCCATATGAAATGAGGAGTGAGATGTGTGCAAATATATGTCTCCAAATTTCATGTTCCTAAGGATGTTAAAGGGATATAAAGCATCCCATCACACTTCTTGGTGCCCACCTCTTCTTTCCACCTCGATGTACATGTTGACAATCAAAATGTTTTACTTTGCTCCCAAAAATTTATAACATCTATGCATTATTCCATGTGGTATGAGGAGTAAATTATATAGTAATTCATGTCTCCAACCTTGATTTACTTGAGATATAAGGGATATAAACCACCGCATCACACTTCTTGGAACCCATATCTTATTTCCACCTAGATGCACATGTTGATAATCAAAATGAAAAAATTTGCTCCCAAAAATTTACACCATCTGTAGATGACACCATATGGGATGAGGAGTGAGGTGTATTATGAGCCATGTTTCCCCTTATTTCCACCTTAATGTACATGTTCGTAATCGAAATGAAAAAAATTGAACCATCTAAAGATGACACCATATGGGATGAGAATTGAGATGTACATTGAGCCACGTCTCTAGCATTCATGTTCTTAAGGAGATTAGAGGGAAAGAATAACCCTCCTCTTATTTCCACCTTGATGTACACATTACCAATAAAAATGCAAGATTTTGCTCCCAAAACTTTACACCATCTACAAATGATGCCATATGGAATGAGGTGCATCTCCAACTTTCATGTTAGGCAAAGGAGATCGAAGGGATAGAAGAAGCACCCTCTTATTGCAACCTCAATTTACACATTTGCAATCAAAATGTAATACTTTACTCTAAAAAATTTACACCATCTATTGATGATGCCATATGGAGTGATGCATGTCTTTAGCCTTTATGTTCCAAAGACAATGTTGTATGGAGTGATGTGCGTCTCCAACTTTCATGTACCCAAGGGGATCGAAGGAATATAAATCATCCCATCGCACTTCTTGAAATCCCTCTTTTTTCCTTGAATTAAATTGATCCATTAGGGGAATTTTTAGGTCACAAATTTTGCCTCGTAAGGAAAATAATAAATTAATAGTTAAAATAGTAAAATAATATTTATGAATTTTTAAAGGAAAATAACAAAATATATTTTTTTATTGTTTTTTTTAGCTTATCTCAATATATGTTTACTCAAATGTCAAGTGTAGGCACCCATTGGATGTAGAATTAAATTCCACACCTATCGAGTACCCACTTTGCATACTATTGAGTAGGTCTAGACAAAAAAAAATGTGAAAATACAATTAAAAAACATGTTTCTTTCAAGAAACTCATTTTTTTCATGTATTTTCAAATTTTTTTTTTTATGGGTATACTCAAAAGTATGAAAATTTTGTATTTTTTGAATTTTGAATTTAATTATGCATCCAATGGGTGCTTGCACTTGACATTTGCATAAATCTATAAAGAGATAAGCTGCAAACAAATTTTAAAAAGTAGTTTTTCTCTTTTCCCTCCCAAGTTATTTACCTCTACTGATGAAATCATCATATTGAATCATTGTGGTTCTTTCAAAGTTGGTTTTGTTAGTACATTTTTTACTTGGAGACATTATTTTGACCTAAATATTCCCCTATTGTTAGGCTAGGACAAGCCAATATTGGATAAAAGATTTATTTTCTTGCTTGGGGAATGTTTACACTAGAATTTTGTGAGGCTCGATGGAGCCTCCATGCCCTATGAGATAGTTTTTATTCCTTTATTTCCACCTCAATTTACATCTTGATAATAAAAAATACAAAACTTTACTCATGAAACTTTATACCATCTATATACGACATTGTATATAACGAGGAGGGAAGTGTATGCTAGCCACGTCTCTGATATTCAAGTTTTTTAAGGACCAAAGGGATAAAAGCTATCCCATGACTGTTCTTGGAACCTCCTTTCCTTGCAACCTTGATGTACATGTTGGAAATCAAAATGAAAATATGTTGAAGGCACAAATACTCTAGTAAAATGTTTTGGCAAAGTTTAATTGTTTTGGGAAACCATTTTTTTCCACCTTCTACACTCTATCCCAATTATCCCATTTATTGTTATTTAAAACTCTTCATTAGCTCTTACGTAGCCTAGGTTTTTAACAAATATCATGTTTAGAGGATGTATTAGTCTAATGAGGATGATGTTTAGGGAATAAAATGTGATAAAAAGGATCATGTTTAGGGAATGCAATAGTTTAATGAGGTGATTTTTTTGCTATTTTTGGAGTAGATTTTTTTGTCATTTTCCCCTAAATGTTAGTTTGAAATTCACAAAATCATATTTATAAGTTGTTAACTATACACAATATTATCATCTTATAAGTTTTATATGGTGTTAATTCCATTTCTACGTTCAAAAATAAAATCTAATCAACAAAATATAGTGATTTGACCAAGAATCATGTCATTGGATTTCAAGAAAAAACATAGAAGAATTTCCTTGCTAAACTATTCCTTTAGTAAATGCTTCCAAAATTTTGAACCATATGTAGATGATGACATATGAAATGAGTGAGGATTATGCAAAGATGGATCTCCAAATTTAATGTTCCTAAGGAGATAGAAGGGATAGAAACCATCCCATCACACTTCTTGGAGCAATCCTCATATTTCCACCTCGATGGACACGCCACCTTGATGTGCATCTTAGTAATTAAAATACATAAATTTTACCCCAAAATTTACATCATCTATATATGATAGCATATGATATGAGGAGTGAAGTTTATGGTAAGCCACACCTCCAACCATCATGTTCATAAGATAGAAGGGATAGAAACCACCCCATCACTCTTCCTGGAACCCACCTCTTATTACCACCTTGATGTAGCATTGGTAATCAAATGAAAAAAATTTCTTCCAAACTTTTACACCATATGAATATGTTTCCATATGGGATGAATAATAAGGTGTATTCTAAGAAACATTTCCTCTTATTTCCACCTCAATGTTCACACTGGTAAACAAAACAAAAACGTTTTCTCCCAAAACTTTTCACCATCTGGAAATGCCACCATATGGGATGAGAAATGAGGTGTATATTGAGCCACCTCTCTAGCCTTCATGTTTTTCAAGAGATAAAAGGGATATAAAAACCCTCCTCTTATTTCCACCTCAATTTACACATTGGAAATAAAACTTGAAGACTTTGCTCCAAAAAATTTACACGGTCTACAGATGATGCCTTATTGAGTGAGATGTGTCTTCAACCTTCATGTTCATAAGGATATCAAAGGGATAAGACCCTCCCCTTATTTCCACCTTGATTTACATATTGGAAATCAAAATGCAAGAACTTTGATCCAAAAGCTTTACACCATCTACAAATGATGCCACATGGAGTGAGGTGTGCCTTTGAAATTTTTTTTGCTAAGGGGATTAAAGGAATATAAACCATCCAATCACAATTATTTGAATCCCATTTTTTCTTCCTCTACTTGAGTTGATCCTAGGCCCGGGCCAACTAATATTGTATGAGAGAATATTTTCTCACTTGTGGCATATTGTCACCAAGATTTTATGAAGCTTGGCAGAGCCTCCATTCCTTGTGAGACCATTTTTATTCCTTTATTTCCACCTCAATGTACACATTGATAATCAAAATACAAAACTTTACTCTTGAAACTCTATGCCATCTGTAGATGACATCATATAAAATGAGGAGTGAGGTGTAAGCTAGGAAGGTCTCCAACCTTCATTATTTTAAGGATCAAAGGGATAGAAACCATCTCATCATAGTTCTTGGAACCCTCCTCTTATTGTCACCTTAATGTACATGTAAATAATAAAAATGAAAATATGTTGAAGGAAAAAGGACACTAGTAAATTGTTTTGGTGAAGTTTAATTGTTTTACTTTTTTTCCTCCCCTCCCCTAAAATATGGGGATATCATTCTTGGTGAGATAGTTATTTTCATTATTTTAAATATAATTTTTAAAGCACAAATGGACTCTAAGCTATGAAAAACCTTTGAGGAACTTAGTCTCTACATATTTAACAACTCAGATTTTATATTCCAACAATTTTTTACTGAACTTTGACAAAACTCATAGAAAAATATACCCCCAAAAAAGAAAAAACATGAAACCTTTAGAATAGTCTAAATATTTTATCTTTACTTTTGGTAATACCTTATTCAAAAAATCATCTAATTGACGTCTCAACTCTTGTTAAGTCATAATTTATTAGTATAATTGGCTTGTTATCCATTGTATATACTCTTATTGTTATAGTGGTAGCCAAATGATTTGATCTTGGACCTTTCCCAAATTACTCCAACATTTTATCAATTCAACATAATTAAAAAAATAGAATAAAACTTCATCCCAAAGTGAACTTGTAGTAAACTATCTTTCCTTCATTCCAAATGATGCCTCTAACTCATACACTATGTGTATTTGTACATTGAGCCACTAGCTGTAGTGGGATGGGATTTATTTATTGCTTTAATCCTCTTAAATATTGTATTCAAAAGTGGAGAGTCTAGACGAGATTTATTTTTTAGTTCACTATAATTCATATGGTTTCACATTTACATATATTGGAACCTAATATTTCAATGCTAGTTAACTATGAGGTAAGCTTTGTGCCCCATTGTTTTATATTCAAACTCTCCTTTGATAATTTGATAATTAGGTTTGTCTTATTTTGATAGGGTAAATTCATTCTAAATATTTTACCATTTCTTGTAATCATAATTTCATGTGATAATCTTAGGAAGAAAATTACACATATATAATATTTTTAGAGGTTATCCCACTAATAGCCTAAGAATAATCAATGATATGATATCAATTCTTGTAATTATAGTTTCCATGTGATAAGCCTAGGAAAAAACCTACACACATGATTTTTTTAAGGGTTTCCTGCTAATATCCTTGAATTATTTTTGAGTGATATGATATAATAGGGGATTAGGGAGTCCTGGTACCTTGAATAGACAATTTTTGGTAGTTCTCTTCTCTCATACTTTTCATTACGTAATTTCATTTCAAGAGTAGACATTTTCCTGTCTCATTTTGTTTGTTGATCAACATCATATCTTATCCATGGAGAAACATAACTTCTCAAATAGAAGTAACCCATACAAAACTCTTCCTAATGGTGATAATTCATCCATAAGTTGTGGTTTGCATTATGGTTTATGATTCAAGTTGGTTGCAACCTTGTCAAACAAAACCTTGCTTATTGATGCAAGTCAACAGGTGGTAGGTAGGTCAATCAAAAGTCAAGTATAACTCAAGTGTGATTTCGATTACCAGGTAATAATAACACATAATTGAATTAATAGCTTACCTTTTAATCAATTTTTTTCCTTTTAAAAAGAGGCTTGTATAGAATACTGGGGGATTGGAAAATTTAGGAATAAATCATTATTTTGGTTGTTTAGGATGCTCATCCTTGAAAGAAATATATCACTTGTAATTCTATGCAATTAATAAACACAGAGCTTAATTATAGGATATTAGCCATTTACTAATGTTCTCCCTACTCCCTTCCTAGGTGATCAAGATATTTTACATCAAAGATAGGACACTTTAGTCTACAATTTGCAACTCACATATTTATATACCAACAATACCCATATTGCGTCACTATAGCATGAGAATCAAATCCACTTTGGACACATTTGACACAAGAATTTTAGGGCAATGCTATCATCCACATTATATTACATCTTTGCACATTGATACTATAATGAATGGGAAACGAAATGGGAACCTTTGTATTGGAGATTCAACACACCATGGAAGAAGCCTTGTGTAACCAGAGAGAAGAGAAATATAATTAATGCACAAAATTGATGAGATTATTTGCATTAGGAGATCATCACCATCAAGATGAGAATCATGGAACCATGCCGCCATTTGAAGGAATTATCCATTTTGATTAATGGTACATATTGACTCAATTATTTAATTAAGAGAATATTGGAACGTTTCATGGTGGGATTCCATTACATAGTATTGTAAAGAATCACAATAACCCCTCATTTCTCGAGAAAAAATCAAGATAGGGTCGAAATAGAACCTCTATCTTGTGAGAAACATTGATGATGAATGCATAAAGGCAAATATTGTGCCAAAAGTAAGCTTAGTGCATCATAGACTTCATTTTAGAATATTATTGATTGTCAATTAAAGTGGATGAAAAAAGTATCGCAGACATTAGAGATTTGAAATTTAAGTCATGTATTGGTATCTGAAAGAAGAACTGAGAATCTTATTCACTAACATGTGGGGAGATTCCTATTGGTTTGTGACAATGTTGAAATAGAAGTTTAAGAGTTGTAATAAAGGGAAAATTCATTAACTAAATAATTAAAATTGATAGAAAACCATTCATCTCTAAACTATTACAAATAAATACAAAGGTAAATGTAAGTTCCATTAGAAGTAGAAGTAGTAGAAACAATGTCTTTGATTTTGTAGCGGTTCTAAGAAGCCTAGTGTGAAATTATGGTGTGATATCATCAAACTTCCATGCACTCAATTGAAAATAAATAAATGCATAAGTGAATAATGGTAATGGAAATATGTAAGACTATTTAAAGTAATGTTTCTTGCAGTTGATATTGGGGATCTAGTCACAAAAGCATTTTTCAAGACCTTAGTTTTGTTCCTGAGTGGGTAAAAATCACATAACTTTCTATATCATGACGGAGAGGTCTAAAAAATACTTATAGCGACACCAAAATATGAAGAAGTGTTGGCGAGATTGATTTGCCTCAAAGATAGGTGAAATAATAACTTGTGTATCCTATCTTTGACAATGTAAAGAATATGGACATATCGTTAAAAACTACATGAATATTTAAGTTAAATTTGTTGACCATCCTTAGCCCTATCACGTTCAATGTAAAAAATGGATGAAATTTTTAGTTAAGAAATAACACAATGTACCATGTATTAGCTTACTATTATAAGATGAGGTTCTTTGTGATATTGCACCATTTGAAGCATGTGATTTCATCCTTGGATGAACCTACACTTATAATTGATGTAGGAAGTATGAGTCTAGACCATAAAGTGGTATGTACAAGGCACATGCTATGAATACAATATCTATGAATATACTCATTGTTCTAGATGATGCAAATTATCTTAGTAAAACATGATATAAATACAATTATTTTCTAGTAGAGGTTTTTTATCATGACACTAATATTAGTAACACTGCAACAAAACAAGCCATTAGTGCCAGAAATAACACCACAATCCAATGTTTTTAAGCATGCGAATTGGCTTCTATTGGCATCATTAAACCTGACACAAAGTGACATCTTCACTTGGGTGCTAGAAATACTCCCATGAATAGCACTAGGAATAGTGCCTAGATTAGCAACGGGAATTGTCTCTTCCATTCTTGCTTCCACTGTTGTGTCCATTTGTACTTCTAGCTTTTCTCCCAATTGTGATTCTTGTTTTTCTTTTCGTATGTCATTGGAAATAACTTCTTTTTTAGCTTCCTAATTGATTTCAGGTTATGCCTCCACTATAACATCCTTTCTTGCATCGAGTTTTGCTTCCAATATGACATTTCTACTTGCATCTAACTTTGCTTGAACCATTATGGTATCTTCTTTAGCTTCTAATATGGCTTCCATTATAATGTCTTTTGTTGATTCTAATATTGCTTCCATTATTACTTCTTGGTTTGCTACCTGAATGGCTTGTTTTCTTGCTTCTTTGGGAATGCCAAGTTTGGATTCAAATATTGCTTCCATTATAACTTCTTTGTTTGCTACTTGAATTTCTTTTGCTTTTTCTTCTCAAGTAACGCCAAGTTTGGATGCTAGTATTGCTTCCATTATTACTTCTTGGTTTGCTACCTGAGTGGCTTCTTCATTTGTTTCTTAGGGAACACCAAGTTTGGCTTCTAATATTGATTCCATTATTTCTTATTTATTTTCTACCTATTTTTCTTATGTTTTCACTTCTTAGGTAATGCTAAGTTTGACTGCTAGTATCGCTTCAATTATTACTTCGTTGTTTGGTACCTAAATTGCTTCCTTTTTTACTTCTTAGGTAGCGCCAAGTTTTTCTTCCAATATTTCTTCTAGTGTGATTCTATTTTGGCTTCCATTGTTTCTTCCTTTTTTGCTTCTAGAATTACTTCCTTGTTAGCCTTGTGGTTTGCTTGCTATTTAGCACCTGGTTTTGCTTCTCTTTTAGGTCCAATTTTTTCTTCCTTTTAGTGTTGGGTTTTCTTCTTAATTAGCCTTCAATTTTTCTTCCTATTAAGAAACCAATTTAGCTTCTATTTAGAGCCAGTAATATCTCCAATTATGTCTTCCAATTTAATGTCAAAATTTACTTCCATTTTTTATCCACATTATACTTCCATTTTAACAACTCATGATGCTTACGTTATAGCTTCCATTTATTAGTATAATATTTCTTTTATTTCAATTAGATTACTTAAGTATATCATGCCTCTTAAATAATTTATATGATTATAGAGTAAGTCATATTGCATTTGAAATATTTTATAGCATACCATTTATATTTTTTTTTAAAGGGAAATGGATATCTATACAAACTAACAACATTTTTTTAAACTATAACCAATATTTTTATATTATTAATAAAAAAAATTTCTAGTTATGACTAACTACACATAATGCAAGCCCATATTCACATCATAGAGATTTCTAGAGTAGAGCCCTTTCAGGTTTCTTATAGTTACAGACTACACCACAACATTGGAATAAAATTATATATATATATATATATATATATATATATATATATATATATATATATATATATATATATATATATATATATATATATATCTATATATATATATATATATATATATATATATATATATATATATATATATATATATATATATATATATATATATATATATATGTAATTATAACTGATATTTTTATATTATGAATAAATAAAGTTGTTGGTTTGAGACGAGATACACATAATGTAGACCCATATAATACATGTCAAAATTATACAACTCAATATGGTACTGCAGGTGAAAATGATACATATGATAATAAACATGAAAAGCGACACCATGATGATTTATCAACAATGATCCATGATGGAGTCTATATGATTAATTTCACTGGATACTACTAATAGATTGCTCATCATCATGATCATCATGTCTATAATGATCATCAACATCATGATCACCATCAATGCCATCATCTTCGTCGTTTGCCTTAGTGTTCTCTCCATTTACCTCATCATCATCATCTCGAATGTTTGAACCAGACCCACCATAATATGGAACATTCTCAAGATCAATGGGATCTTCTAGAAGACCCATGTTCTACAAAAAAACATTCAAAATGAAAATTTATTATTTATTTCATGCAATGTTTAATATTTAATTTATATTTCTAATATTATAACATATGAAACAAAACCATAATCATATTACATGATATCAAAGTGCACATATGTACCATAATAAATTTTCAATTAAGTGAAAATTAAGATGTCATTCCAATGATGTAAAACATGCAACAATTCTAATAAATGTTACTAAATCTTGGAGAAAGCTAGAGGATCAAAAGCTAGTTACCAGTCGCCAGAGGAAGGAGAATATGTAGTAGTAAGAAGGGGACAAGGGTTAGAGATATACATATAACACGCCTGGAGAAACAATGGTGGTAAGAGTTCTTTTTTCTAAGCATGCCATTGTTTCATTAAACCTCAATCATTCATGGCACCATACCTTTTTGTTGACTAGCTTGTGTGTTGTGTAGTGTACCATCCCCTGCTAGGAAGAAAGGGCCCTCCTTCTTAGCAAGGATCACTATTTAGGAAGGTACTGTAACTATTTGATTTATTTCCTCTCAATTATAATTCATGTGTAATTGTTGTTACTATTATTATTAGTCTTTTTCATGCTTTAATGGCTGCGAAATTCTAACGTCTGTATTGTGTAACAACATAGGTCCTAGACTAGTCCCTTTGCTAGTGTGACAATTATTTATTTCCTATTACAATTTGATGGTGTGTTCATTTCATTTGAATGTGTGTTTCAATATTTGTTGAGAGAGTGGTTTTCAGAAGTGCTATTATTTTCTGAATAAGAGTGACAATGTGACAAAGTTGTTTTATTCTGCATTATGTGTTTATTTCTTGAGAGTGTGAACAATGTTTGAGAGTGTAACACCCAGAGTCTTGAATTGTTGAGAGTGTGATTACAACAATTGAGTTTGAGATTCATTAGCACTAATCATCATTTTCACTTTCATATATTTCATGTAATAGCCTTTTAATAAAAAAAATACCTAGATTGACAATTAGTGTGAAGAGTTGGAACTGTTTATATGAATTAAAGGGACAATTGTTTTACCCAACGACAAGTTGAATAAAAACCTATACGTAATTTTCACATAATGCAAGTTGAAGAAAAAATTGGAATGTTGTATGAAATCTAAAGAATAATTATTTAAGGGTCAAAGTAAACATATAATAATTCAAAGTGTGTTAAATAATTAAATAAATCATCTGCAACTTGAATCAATTAGATTGGCCAATAAATGAAGTCTAAGCGTGCATTTTAGTGAAGCAAGGCTATTTTTGTCTGCTTCACAAAAATGCACGTCGAACCTTCATTTCAAGGCCAAATTAAATGATTCAACTTGGAGAGTACCTTTTTACTAATAATTAACATTAATTTTGCATATAGAAATTTTTGTTATGCAAGAATATGCCAAAATAAATCGATTTTGTAGGGTTAAAGTCAAGGTTTGTGTGCCTCATGTTATCACTCCGTAATTTCCCAAGGCTATGAGAGAAACCCAAAGGTAACCAAAAAACCACTTTAGAAGTTGGGATCTTGCCCTTCTAGCTTTAGAGAGGGATCTCTCTAGTGGATTTACATTTGTTGATTTAAGATATTAGGCTAGTTATTGAGTTATGAGTTTGGTTTTTTCAAAGTTATATTTGAAATTGCAAGGAAAGTCCATTGGGAAATGGAGTCATAAGTCTTAGGGTGATCAAATACAATAATATCATAACAGATGTAACAGGGCAAGGCAGACATGCTTTTTGATCTTTAGAGCATTTATGGGATGAATGAGATGAAAGGATTTAGTTTCAATTAAATATAGAGCACGCTAGGATGAATTATATACTTAATATCAGAGTGAAAACATAAATATTGTTTATAAGCTAGAGAAGAGTGTATTTAAACAAATTCAACCCTTATCTTCTTTAAACAATAGATATAGAAAGAACATATGGAAAACTAGAAAATAACAATTTTACAAGAGAGGAAACTTCACCAATTACCTAACACAGGAATCCTAGAAAAAACTTTTTGTATTAATGGAAATGATCACTTCATTAGATGCAAAAATTTACATCAAAGATATGATTTCTTCACATGAGTTCCAACCCTTTGTACTTCAATATATGAAGTATTTATACAATTCATCAAAATATCTTGATCTAAAATATCAAGATGTTTCTACAAAATTTCCTAAAAATATTGTTTACAAAAATAGTACAACAATATAGGAAAATTAAAACTATTGAAGCTCTCTGGAACTGACTTCGAGGATTCTGGTGATGATTTGGCCTAAAAAGGCTTCTTCTTTGCTACTAAAAATGAATACATGTTTACTCTAGAAGTTGACATAATTTATCCCATTTGTCTTCATCTCGGGTGGAGAATTTGATTAAATTTCTATAGATTTCATCCACATCGGTATATTTCTGAAAAGTGGGTCTAGTTACAAACAAATGTTTTATTTCATGTTTGATAAGCAAGTCGAAATTCAAACCTTCCATGAAATATTTCCCTGTAATGGTTCCCGTTATGGTGGAAAATTTGGATTTATCTCTTGTTATGGAATATAAATTTTGTTGATAATCCTCTAGCTGAACTACTTTATCTCCCATTCCCTTTAAACCTGGAAGCCCCTTTTCATGTAGTATATTGAACTTTCTGTGGAATTTTTGAATGCTGACCTCCAATTTATGAAATTTATTCTCTAACTGTAGAATTAAATTCCTTTTTGTAAGAACTCTTCTTACCTAAAAAATTGTCTCAGTTTTGTCTATAATCTCATATTCTTCTAGTTCTTCTTTTTTCTTTGAATTCATAATTCTTATTAAGGAAGTAGCTTCACTTGGTTTCTGACCCAAACTTTCCTTTATATCTTCTATGACCTCTTTTTATTTCTACACCAATTCCTCTTGCTCAAAAATAATTTCAATGGAAGGCCAAATTTCAAACATGGCTCCATTAATATATACCCAAATGTTTTCCTTTGCTTGTGAAATTATGTGCCATGGCATATTCATTGTCTAAAAGTTCAATTCTCTAAGTTAATCTGTGAGTGTTTTGAAGCTCCAAAAAATACACATTATCAATTTTTTATTTTTTCTCTTGGAGATTATCAAGCCGAGTTTTCAGCTTTTCAATCTCCTACCCTCTGATAGAAAATTCTTCCACAACTTTTATTAATTCTCCTAGTGTATCCGTAGACTGTGTCTCTGTTGTAGTAGTTGCTGAAGTAAAAGCCCCTGCTGCTGATTTACCTGTAATTGAAACTACTGCAAGAGGAATGACTACTAATTGAGTTGACTGTTCTTTTTCCTTTAGCAGTTTTTCTATTTCACTATCCATATATTTTATCTGTCCATTCTGTTCAATGATAATTTTGAACATATCTTCTTTTTCCTTTTCTAGTTGACCACCTTCCTTTGTTTGTGGATCTTCAATGGATGGATGTTTGAGCTGCTTCTTTAGGGCTGCAATGTCAACATTTTTTCTCTTAATGATGTCCTCAACAACTTTCACATTAATGAGATCATATCCTAGTTTAATCACTAAATCCTCTAAAGAATTTATCTTAGTTTCTTTCGCTAAAAAAATATATTTTTTCAAATTTTAATTGAGATTGAATATTGTTGACTAAATCCTGAAGCCTAGACGCTATCATTGTTGACTTTGTCAAGGTATAATACAACATTTCACCTGTTTTCTTGTGCAAGTCCATTTGATCAATAGGATGGAAAAATCTTAAAAGAAAATATAGATATTTTGTAGTCATCTGTAGTTTTAGGAAAAGGAACTTTAGCTTGAAGGAAATCTATTTGCATCTTTCCTTTCTAAGTATCAAAAGAGAAAGACAAGTCTGTGTTCTGATGATGTTGTTTATTTCCAGAACTGACAATAAGTTGCGTCTTTCAGAATTTCATTGTTCTTTTTAATTTCCTTATACCTTGCAAATATATTTGGTTCAGCTCGATCATGGACCAAGTCTCCTGATTGAGATGTTTCCAGTGGTTCTTGAGAAGCTGAAGATGATGGTGACCCTATGAAAATGTCTTCATTTCAAGGGAAAGTAGAAGTATAATGAACTGCCAAGACTATTATAGATTGTACATTTTCTTCCTGCACAGACTCTTCTACTGGATTAATTTTCTACATCATTTTGTATATTTTTAATTCTTTCCCCTGAATTTCAGAAACTGAAGGGGAAACATCCTCCCTTGGTCTTTTATCCTTCTTTTCCTGTGGTGATTCATCATCATACTTCATTCTATGGTAACCTTCTGATGTGACACCATGGTTCAGACTTTAGTTCTCTTAATGTAATACATATACACTTCAGTCGTTCATAAAATTCAGTCCTTCTGTAATATATATAGACTTTGAAATACCTTGATGTAATCTGAACTGTAGACCTCCTTCATTTGTTGTTTATAATTCAAATTATTCTAAGATAAGTAACATAATTCTTCTCTGAGATTTTCACCGAATGAAAATTTGAACTTGTTCCTGTGGTATACCGAAACCCTGTCACTTAATTCATTCGAAAATATTTTCTGCAATTTGAGCGAAGTTACATCTCTACTATACTATGATTTCACCAATCTTTTACAAACTCATTCTCTGAAATTTATCCGAAATTGTCTCATTGTGTTTTGAGCGAAGTCCTTATGATTATATATATAGTTTTTCCCTACTGAAATAATTCGACATGAGGTTATTTGGATAAGACAACTTGTAGACAATTAATTAGAAGGAAGACATGCAAGGAGACTTGATGGAGGAGTCTCTGACCAAACAAAATTTGAATTTGATTTAAAAAACAATCCTAAAGCCTACAAAGGAGGCTTGACCTATAACAATTGACCCAAGCATGAAACCCATGCTTTAACAAGTTAATTTAATTAATAATAAAAAATATTTTGCTTTCTTTTAACAAGTATATTTCATTTTGACTCATGTACAATTATGAAGACAAAACCTAGTGAAATTCTTCAACACTCCCTCTTAACGAGGGAGGTATTCATATTTACATATAACTATAGAGATACATGGAAGATATCGAGACACATAATCTATGAATAGTTTAGGCACCACAATGCCATGGAATATATTCCTAACAAGGGAAATCTTTCCAAGGTCGCTCAACGGTTTAGGCACCACAATGCCATGGACTATATTCCTGACCAGGGAAATCTATCCGAGTGGGACTAAGAAAAACTAAATCTCTCAGCCTCTCTAGGTACCATCAGGGTTACTTACTAACCATCAACCCAAGGATCTAGGTGTGTATTCAAGGTGAGATCTCCATGACCAACACCACCCTTCCTACTTCGGGAACTAGAAATCAACACACACTATCGACTAGATGTCTTCCCATGCAATGTCTCACACAAAGCCTCAACTTTCCAATTGGTAAAAAATCCTCCCCGATCAAATAGATCGATAACAAATCTCTACCTATCAAACTAATTGATAACCCTAATCATGTAAAATAAGTTATCACACCTTTGAGAGATTTACTTGTACAAACACAACCCAAATTAGTAACAAACTTTCAAATGTATGTAAATAGACACAAACCTGCGGGGTCTTCCATAAAAATTCATGTTTATTCTCAACTTTTCAAAGTAAGACTTAGATCTTTCCAAATAAATATTGACAGAAGATTCCTTAATCATGCAGCTTCCCTTCCTACGTCCCATGCAACAACATATTCTTCAAATAGATCTAGCTCTTCTTATTTTATCAGCCCTTCAAAATAACTTCTCCAATTTCTTCGATCATGGTGTCCATTATGACTATGATATGACCTCCATCTCATCTAAGGATATTTTTCATCTAGGCTCCTTCTCAACTTAGGGAGATCTTTCATTCAAGCTCCCTCTTAAAATATGGGGTTCAATTTATTTCCTGCAACATTGGAGAATCTATGATGGCTTCCATCCTTCTCATGAGAGTTATCATGATCATCATCATTCACATCATGCTTATCATATCAACTTAGTTTACGAACATCTTCACCATCTTGAAGATTGTGTACCTGCACAACTTAGATACCAAGTACAACCAAATATATAGAAGCATGAAGTTAACTATAACATAACCACGAAAGCATTCAAATTTATATATCAGATGCCAAAACTTAATTTTAAACAAGAGACTCATACTCTTCAACTTCTTGCTAGGGTTTTTTCATAAACCCTAGACTACTTGATCAAGGCTTTGGGAATTTCATCACAACTTTCATTACATTTAGGGTTTCAATGTTTCTTCCAGAGGTATGACATACTCTACTACATCATATTGCAAACCCTAGAAATAATTCAAACAAATATAGATCTACAATGTATCTAACAATTTTCAGAATTCATATGTTAGACTTTCTACTAGGATTTCATACAAACACTAGACTTCATACATGAGATAAAAACCAATCATAGCTCAACCAACAACATGAATTACTTCCACTAGTATTTATTGTAAACCCTATATTTCACTTATTCTCAACAAACATCAATCATAACCAGAAATCATACATCAATGGTCTTACACAAATCTCACATTGTTACATTGTCATCATATATCAAATATTTGCACTCCTACTAAGGTTTAATTACAGTACCCTAGAATTCACAAATACTATCATCCTAGAGAATCAAACTTCCACTAGGTCTTAGTTCCAAACCCTAGGACTCATGACCATCAACAATTAGGTCAGTGCATACATCTAGGATCCCATCACCATGCAAAAGCATATCATAACATGTGTTAGTCAAACCCAATTACAAATATCAGAGTTAGATATGTAACAAACTTGATCAGACTAGGGTTTGATCATAAAAACACACACATGCCAAGGATTTTATCTCTAATGCATTATAGGGTCTTTCTTATACACCCTACTAAGCCCTAAACATATAGGTTTTCAATAAAAGAACATAGCAAACCCTAAATTACCAATTCTTCAAAGGTTTGGGATTTTAGACATTACCACTCAACCCTAACAAGTTAGGGTTTCCATAATCATACCAAAACCCCAAACATGACATCATCAAAAACTTCAAATAGCAGTTTGCAATAACCCTAAGCGGGTTAGGGTTTCACACATTATCATCAACATACCCTTAAGTTAGGGTTTTTCACAATGAACCTTTCTAGGGTTCCATAAGAGTAATCAAAGATACAAGGAGGGTAGATTTATCTAATGTTGGATCACCCAATCAAGAATCTTCATGATTCAAGAGAGCTAGACATAACGATGTTAGTAATGTAATGCAAATTTCAAAATATGATGAACATACCTTTTATATTAAGATAATTTTATAAGGTGTATAGTCTAAGGCATACCTAGAGATGTCCATGACAAACCTTGTAACAATTTCTTAGAGTGTTCCCTTTGTATTGAGCCATGATATTTTATACCTGTAATACTTTCAAGCAAAACATGTGATACCAAGAACATGATTTGATTTTATCAGGTTAGATTTTCTATTTAACAATGCAGGATGGAATCCTATGATATCGAAGATCAATTTATTCTTTCTTCCAATCAACATTAGGAATTTTGCTTGACATCCTAGATTACTTCTAAACTCTAGAAGGCAAGGATTAAGCTTCTAATATGAGATTTTCATACGATCTAGGGATTACAATATTTAGCCTAAATTGACTATAAACAAGGATTATATGAACCATTTAAGATTATATTTATTGAAAGTATGAAAGCTCATGAATATATGTACCTTGTGTTTACATACCTTTGATTTGATACCCCATTAAACTTGTTGCATATGCATCTTGTTAAGTAAGTAAAAGTGACAATACTTACTCAATTTATTTGAGTTGGTTCCTTGTGCTTGGACTATTAATTTAGATCCTCAAAGAGTAAGGTTGTATTTCTTTCTCCATAGGACGGACTTCAGATTCCTTTCGCAGTCCTCAAAAGAATGCTTTAGTTCTTAGACTTCAATTTTTTCTTCAATATGTAGGAGGACTTCAATCTATTCTTCAAGTGTAGGAGGACTGGTATTCTTCTAGTAACATGTTGGTGATAATGATGAACTCCAACTCAGCCCTTAAATGATGAACTTCTGCCTGTAGTGAAGGTTCCTTCAAGTTATATATCTTAACTAAGGAGGCTTTAGACCTTTTATCGTCTTGGATGCTTAGAACTACTCCTAACAATGAATTTGATCTCAGAGAGTACTATGATTTGTCATCATACTTCGTTCTATGGTAGCCTTGTAATGTGACATCATGGTTTAGACTTCAATTCTCTTAATGTAATACATATACACTTCAATCCTTTTGTAATATATATAGACTTTGAAATACCTTGATGTAGTTCGAACTGTAGCCCTCCTTCATTTTTTGTATGTAATCCGAATTATTCTAAGATAAGTATCTTAATTCTTCTCTAAAATTTTCACCAAATGAAAATATGAACTTGTTCTCGTGGTATACCGAAACCTTGTCACTTAATTCCACTGAAAATATTCTATGCAATTTGAGTGAAGTTACATCTCTACTATACTGTGATTTCACCGATCTTCTATGAACTCATTCTTTGAAATTGATCCAAACTTGCCTCATTGTGTTTTAAGCGAAGTCCTTATGCTTATATATAGTTGTTTCCTAATGAAATAAGCCGACATGAGGTTATTTGTCGATTAGTAGACAATTATTTTGAAGGTCGACATGCAAGGAGACTTGATGTTTGCAATGAAAATTTGTAGTCCTCGGATAGATATTTCTAATGATTCTTTGACCAATTTTTTTTTACTTTGACTTAAATAAACAATCCTAAAGCCTACAATGGAGGCTTGACCTATAACAATTGACCCAAGCATGGAGCCCATGCTTTAACAAGTCAATTTAATTAATAATAAAATTCCTTTGCTTTCTTTTGACAAGTATATTTCATTTTGACCCATGTACAATTATGAAGACCTAACCTACTTACATTCTTCAACACCTCTTACCTCCACTACTTGAATATCTTCCTCTACACTTAACTCTTCTCTAAAGGCTCACCTTCCTTCAATGCACACTCTAATTTCTCATCGCAATCTTCATTTGCTTCACCATTCTCACAATTATCCTCAACTAAGAGGTATTCATCTTAACTTCCCTCTTTTCCAACCACGGAATCAATTTTCTCTACATGCTCTAAGGCATCCATTCTTGACAAAATCCACTCCATTATTTGGAGATCCTCAACTTCAATCAAAGGTATGATTTTCTCCATTAAAGTCTTCAAAATTTTCTCTTGGACAAAGGTTATTTGTGCCCTCTCCTAGGATTTGTTTTTTTGGCCAAACCCTTGGGACACCTACACTACTTCAAACCTAATCATAAACCTCTCCACCTCCACACAAGTTTCCTATAAGGCGTCCTCCTCATAATATGTTCTCCTACTCACACCTCCAATTTTTACTCATATTTTGTGACACATCTCCACACTTTATGGTGTACATATTCTTCTTCAAATTGTAGCTCTACCCTAGTCAAAGGTTGGAGCTATTTTCACATACATACATCCATATTTAAATCTGCCTTGAGCTCTCCAAACACACATTGGAATTTCCCTTTCCTTATTAGTTTTCACCTTCAAATCTCCATAATACCTATCAAACTATAGTTAGGGTTATTCTTCTTCCTTCATATGCATCTCGACCTAACAAATTCAACTGTTGTAGTTGCAATTCTTCAACATGATATTGCTACTGTGATACCAATTAATGCTCAATTGAGCTTAGTTCTTTATAAAACTTTATATTCTACAAACACACTAAACATAAACAAAATCACCATAAGCCCTACAATTCACAAAAGCACTAGTGAAAAGAACAGCAAATCAATATAACAAAAACAAAATAATTAAACACAAAAATATGGAGATTTCTTTATCAAAATAATGCTATTGACTATTAATTAAACCACATAAATTTTATAAATTTACATACTATATATAATTAATCTTAATTTTAATTAAACACTATAATATTGAAAAATTCACATAAACATCAAACTTATAACTTTATTATTTATTAAATTACCTATATTTTCTTCTCTTTTGTTTTTTCAATCTTACTCTTACATTGTTAAATATACTCTACTTTTACTTTCTTTCCTTAAATTCTTCTCATTATTCTTCCTATACTCTACACTACTTTTTTTCCTCAAATTCTTCTCATTATTCTTCCTCCTATTTCCTAGTTTATCGATTAGAATAAAGAAAGAGGACACATCATAATTAAGTTGTCAAAGTAAACAATATTTTTATCAACACCTTTAAATTAGTCATTTGGAACTCATCACTTTTATTTAAGTACACAAGTTCTATTTATATGTGATTTAATGCGGTAGTGGAAGTAATTTAAGTTTTTGTTTTTGTTTTTTTTAATTTTTAAATTTAATTGGAAATTAGAAAATGATTTATTAGAATTATGAGTTTGAATTTTAGTTTATATATTTAAAAAAAATTAAAAAAGGTTAAATTTATTTATATATTCAAAAGGACATTTTAAATAAAAAAAATTACCTAATAAGAAGACGTTTTAATTCATTTTTTAGTTTTTTTCATTCTTAAGCAAGCTTATGAGTTGGCATTCATTATTTTAACTCCTTCCCCTTGGCTATTAAAGTTTGTATGATTTCCATGTTTTATCCCATCGTTAACTTTATATCAAAGTAGATCTAATTGAAAAAACTCCTTGTTCTCCTCCATTGAGGTTGGTGGGAAAGACGAAACCTGCAACTACTTCCCTTTACATAACTATGGACTCCACTATTGTATTGATTTTGAGGTTGTGTCCATGTACTTTGGGCTATAGGAACCCAACTGCTTCAGTTTCTTACAAGGACATGGTTTGGGGGAAACGTTCCATTACAATGGAACAACCAAAGTTGAGTCTAGGACCTTATATCATTTGACAATTAGAACAAGTGCTAGTTCTGGAAGTAAATCCAAAAGAGGTAATTCAACTCTTTTTTATGCTTCAATCATCAAAGGTTGTGGATTTCACATTCAACGGTTTTTTCAAGGGCCTAAAGCTTAACATCAATGGGTTTTTATGACATGCTCCAAAAATTGTGATATTTACCTCTATTCAAAACATTTTTTCACTAATCAATTTGATTCCCAAGAAGATCTAGAGAAAGGTTTGAAGGAAGAGCCTTGGTTTTGGGGAAGAACAAGGTTTTTCATCACCCCTTGTTTTCCAAAGTTTGATTCTTCTACAATGGTGGTAACAAAGATACGAGGTTGGGTAAGGTTTCCAAGCCTCCCTCTTCTCTTTTGAATCCTAAGATTCTAAAGGGTGTTGAGAACATTTTGGGTTCCTCTAGAAAGATCAATGTTGAAAGAATGAGAAAGGTTTATTCACCTTTGCCTGTATATGTATAAAAATAGAACTAAGCAAGGGTCTACTTAACCACATCTTTTTGAAACATAGACACTTCCAATCAATTCAAATTTTGGACTATGAAAACACAACATTCAGATGTCACACATGTTTTCAAACAAGACATCTTTAGAGCTCATGCCCCTTGGCAAAAGAGCTACCAAAATAAAGGGGCATGCCACTAACAAAAAAAGAAATGGTAATCTTTTAATACTCTTTTTCCATAGAAATAAGGCGAAATCTAGGAGGACTTTTCAAAACAAGAAGATTATAATACCCAAGTTCATGATGGGCATGCACCTCATATGCAATACAACTCAGAAATAAAATCGTTCCATGGAGAGGAACATCATGAAGTAGTGGGCGGAAAAGAAGATGAGATGACAAGCACAAAATGAATTCATGCTTCAGAGAGAAAGTTGAGATTCTGAGAAAGTTCGATTGTAACAAAAAGCATCTACTAGAGATGACCTAAAATGATTTGGCAGAGGTTCCTATTGTCCATCATACAAAGTTAAAAAAAAGATAAGTGATTTTATATCACATAATATCTTCTTTGTATTTTTTATTTTTAGTTCTTTCACTCTCCTGAACGGTTAAAATACACATACTAAATGTTTTTAGCGTCTACAAAATATAAATTTCTTTTTCCAAAAATTAAAACAAAATTACAATATTTTTAGTAAATAAATAAATAATTCATTTTTCTGAAGGATAAAAAAAATTCGTAACTTGATATACTTCCAAAAAGATAAAACAATACCTAAAAGAATGACAGGACTGCTTCTGCCCATGTGAGAAAAATACAAGGAACCTTATAGTGCGTTGATTTTGTGTGTTTAATGTTTCTCGTTGCTTTCTTGGAAGGTGCAGGCAAGCTCTCGAAGCCTTGTGTCGTGAGGTCTATCCACGTGATCAATCTTAGCTTCAAACAGGGTACCACTTGGGGATAGTGACGCCATGACTTCTTTTATGCCTCGTGCTATTACGTGGAAGTTGTAAAACCGTCTCAAACTTTTGGAATTTTAAGAAGTTGTTTTTAGTGTGATTTTTTGGATTTTGTGGTATTAGAATTTGGCCGAAAAATTTGAAGTGAAATTTAGATATGTGTTATTTAAACTAATGTTTTGACTCTAAAAAATTTGCAAACACTTCAATTGTCCAATTGTCCAGAAGTTACCCATCAAACTTATGATTTCGATAAAATCTTACCAAATAAAAAAAAAAAAAACCAAAAAACCCAAAAAAAAAAAACTTCCAAAACATCCCACTAAAAACATCTCATTAAAAACAAATCGAATCTTAAATAATATTACACTAATCTTCCATAATTTTAAGCCTCACAACAAATATCGCGCACTCAATTATTTCATCACTCAAATGCAGCTAGCCGACGCTTAATGTTAATCAGTGGCCAATATAAAAATCGAGGATGCCGTAGGGTGCCCCATGTTCTTTCTTATGTTGTGTATTCATGTATTTGAGTTGCATCAATGGCTGCTCGCAGACTGCTCAGTCACGCCTTTCAAGGGCCACAATTGTTGCTCAAGGCTCAGGATGCCCTTCATGGCAACAGACCCGCTGAATGTATGGAGACAAATAAATTCCATAGGTTCGATCCTTGGTTTCTGCAAAGGCTAGACGTGGCTATGCCCCCACACTCTCAGACCCAGCGCCCGGTGATCCATGGCGATCGCTGGCGACAGGAGTTACAGAATTTGAATAACGCTGCGAGAGACCGCCTTCACCAGGAGGTGCTCAGCCCGCAGGGAGGGAAAATATCTGTGGAGGAAGGGAGAAGGCTGCTGAGGTTCGTGCAGGTAGATTCCCTAATTAAAAAGTTGCGCCAAATACCCCATGCCTGCATTTCTCGCAAGGAATTATTACAGATCTGTATTAGTATGGACTTCGCGGCCGAGGAGGATGTCAAGAAAGTTGTCAAATCGCTCGATGAATCCGGGTAGATTCTAATAGTCGGCGATGGCGTCTACCTCATGCCGGAGCAGGTACTGGATTTTCTCCTAACATATGTCGATGGCCGAAATATTTCGGGCTCGGTCAAACAATTTCTGATTCCGCTATCATCATAGTCGTGGATTTTTTATTCATCGAATTACACATTCCTGTTTTGATGGTATATTTTGAAATTAAATAAATTATTATTATCTCATTTTTAGGTTATTGTTAAGTTAGATATCAAATTGGTGTATAAACTATTTTTATTTGGATTACTGGTTTGTGGAATAAAGAATATGACACGTCCAGTCTGATTGCTTAAGGCTAATCAAAGATCGAGATAAACTGAGAATAGTGTATGAGACCCCTTGTTAATTGCTGATTGGCCAAATATTCAGCAATTATACTGACATGGCTGATTGCCCAGGGCCAACCATAAGCTTATGATGGTGTATGGGATCCCAGTCTGATTGCCCATGGCAAACCAATGATTGAGATAAGCTGAGGATGGTGTATGAGACCCCTTGTTAATTGCTGAGTTGCCCAATACTCTGCAATTAGACAGACATGGCTGATTCAAGCTTAGGATGGTGTATGAGACCCTTTGTTAATTGCTGATTTGTGGAATATTAGGCAATTAGACGGATATGGCTGATTGTCCTGGGTGAATCAGCGATGTAGATAAGCTCAGAGTGGTGTATGAGAACTTTTGTTTGTGGGACAATGAACCTATTTCCACGTAGTCATTTAACTGCTAAATCTACCAAGGAATACATACTCTACACTTCTTGTTTTGAACATCTTACCTATTAAAAACAAATACTCTTAACAACTAAATTAAACCAATTATGCTTTTAAAAATATTCCAGAAATCTACTAATAAAATAAGTCTTAATAGCCTGAATATAAAAAAATCTTTGATAGTTATTATATTTCGTTTCTTTTCTTTGTATTATAGTTTTATTTCTTTTTTCTTGTAAAAGTTGTTAACTTTGCTTTTTGCAGGTAGCAAGGAACATTGAGAAAGTGGTACCTCTTTTAGACGGTCGTCGCAGTGAAGAGCTGGAAGAGATGGAGAAGCAAAAGGCCGCAATAGACCTGCATGCCATGAAAATAGTTCGGAGAGAGCTATGGTGCGGGTTCGGATTTCTGAGCCTCCAGACCACAGTTTGTATGTGGCTCACCTTCTGGCAGCTATCGTGGGATGTGATGGAACCCATATGCTTCCACTTGACCTCCATTTATTTCTTATCGGGCTACATGTTTTGCCTCGGAACTTCAACTGATCCCACCTACGAGGGCCTTTTCAAAGCTCGCTTCAAGAGCAGGCAGAAGAGACTGATGAAGAAGAGGAATTTCGATATTGAACGATTTAACAAGCTTCGATTGATGGTCGGGTCACCATTAAAACAGTCTGCATGTTAGGGCCTTTTACATGTAATTTAGGGCTATTCCTTTTCATTTTTTCTATCACTTCATACCATATTTTTATTGTAGATTTCCAAAATATGGCAACCAAATTAAACAATCCAACTCCCTGTTATCTTTAGCATTTTGAGATAAGGATAGCCTTTCCAGCTCCCCATACTGTATAGCTACCATGATTATAATCATAATTCTAATAGGGTTGTGAATTATTATAAATTCTAAGATATAATTTTTCATAAAATTTATTTTTTTAGCTCGTCTATTTTTTAGTTCATCTTCACTCTATTCATTAAGTTGGTGTCTAAGATTTTTCACTTTTGCTATGTATTATTGTAAATGTTTAAACATTATTTCTACCTTAATGTAAAATGATTTATTCAACAATTTATTATAATTCTAATAATTGTGATTGTGAATTATTATAATTTTTAATGTGTAATTTGTCATAAAGAAAAATATTTTAAATTTATTTTTTAAGTTTATTTTTATATAATATATTAAATTTATGTATAAAAATGTTTTGTTTAAAAAAATATCATTATAAGTTTTAATATGCAATTCAACATAAGAAGATCTATTTTTAATTTATCTTTTAAATCCATTTCCATAAAAGATTTCATTTTAAAAAGAAGAATAAATTCAAGAATAAGATTTTTTTAATTATTATTATAAATATTAATATACTATTCAACATTAAAAAAAAATTAAATTCATTTTCACTTTAAACATTTAATAAGCGTATAAACTTTCCTTTTAAAGAAAAAAGATTAATTCTCTAAACAATTTTGATTGTAAACTAAATACAAATCGCCACACAATAATAAACCCCTAAATTTAATAAAAATACATATCCCTTATCTCTTTAAATTTAAACCCTTAACTTCTTATAAAATAAAATTACATATCCCTTATCTCTTTAAATTTAAACTCATATTTTTTTTATAATAAACACATATCAATTTTTTCAAAAGAATAATAAATATTTCATATAATTTATTAAGCTTTTGAGCCAGAGTCATTCTACAACTTAGTATGAGGAGATGTGTAAGTTTGTTTGTCCATTTCCCTTTTAAAATAAATTAAAAATTAGAGATTATGTTATAAATAGAAAAATAATATGGGTTATAATAAAAAAATGTATATATCATGAAAAAAGTAAGTTTATTTAGTTCTATATATACTCTATTTACCATTCAAAAATACAATTTAAACAGTGAAAAATAACACATTGTATTTTGCACTCTAAAGAAGTTTGCCCCTAAAAAAATTTGATCTTTCTCGAATCATGTTAGATCCATCATGTTAGATCCGTACTTCAGATATCATTTCACTTTAAATGAACACAGAAGATAATGAAATAATAAATATTTACGTTTATTGCATTATTTAACAGTGAAAAATAACTCAAAGGTTCTAAGTCTACTAGCTTAGTAAATTTTGGTTCATGTTGCCCAATGTATTTAAATATTATAAATGTTGTTAATGACAAGGTAATGTTTGTTGAGTAAAATATGAATCCAACTATTCACCACCCATTCAAAAGGTAATTTGCACAACAAATGGAATAAAATCGTTGTAGTGATGAATATGTAATATGCAGTGATGGCTTTGTGTTAATGTTTTTTTTTTCATATGCTGGAAAATCTATCATAATTTAGTAGTCAAACCGGCAGTGAGGACAACCATTTCTGGCGACTAACTGAGGAATGCACGCTGATTCATCCCCATTATTGAAGGAAAACCACACCACCTAGAATAACTAGCTGAGGTAGGCTTTCACTCTTGCTACATGCCTCTAAATCTTGGGCCGTTAACTTATTTCTTTATGTCTTAAAAACAGAAATCCTTACCAAATAAAAATAGTTTTAAAGTATACTCCAAATCCATAAAAATGTTAATATTAAAAATAATATGTATAATTTTTATTTTTATTTAAAATTTATATATATATATATATATATTTATTAATATTAATTCATATTAATTCCAAATTTACAAGAGACCGTATACAAATTCTTTGAGGTGTAATAATTATTTTAATCCCAAAGAATTCGATCGCTCCCCAAAGCATGATAGATCTGCAGTCAAAATAAACCTATTCCACCATAAATACATTCTTAATAGGACAAAATAAAAATTTATCGAATAAATGGAAAAAGATAAGATCACTGCGTGTAGTTGTGCAAGTCCAATCCATACAGTACGTATGGATGTTTATGGACTGTTTTTGCCTATGTGAAAAAAAATATAAGGAATTTTATGGAGGAGAGTTTTCTATAGTTGTGCAGAGATTAATATTAGTTATAGTACTAGTCTCAGATCTTTATCTAAAATATTCATAAATCATAAAAAAATTTGTACATAAATATTTTATATTATATAAGTTATATAATTTAGTTCAAAATGGACCTACAAGCTGACTAGGCTAACACGTGTCAAATACCAAACTTTAACATCACATATTGAGAAGACATAATGTCCCAAATATCTCTAGCTCTAAATTACTAAATAAGGCAAAATGCACTACAAAACATTCCATTGAATTCTATTCAGGAGTACACCTATTCCATCAAACAGTGACCTTGCCACTAGAGCAACACATCCCATTGCACAGTAATACCTGCACAAGAATAGGTGAAATGTGTGTCAGCTATATGTACATGTGTATTTAACCATTCAACCTATTATAAATGACAACATTTCATTCAGGATTAAAGACAATAAATGACAACATTCAATTCTCAACATTCTCAATAAATGTCACCAACACACCAGACTTTTCAATTCAGGAATTAAAAACAGGAAAACACATGGATCAACCTTCAAATATTATCAACCATTTGATCATGTACAAATCAATCCAAGCCACACATTTGAATTTGGGAGATGGCAATCTATGCCAAACTTCCCTACCAATTAAATTCCATATGAAAAACTATAAAACATCAACTCTTACTCATTTTCATTTCAGACATTCATTTTACTCATTAACTATTGGAGATATGCAATTAAAGTGTTCAGACACTGTTACATTCATTCTATTCAAAAGTTGTTGGAAACATACAAATTGAGTGTGTGCACAGTGTTACATTCATTCTATTCATTAGTTGTTGGAGACATACAGGTAGGTTTTTATTGAATAAAGTTACCATTTTTGTTAAATAATGAATAATGTTATTTCTATTGAAAAACAAAGGTAAATTAAAGCCATTATAGCTAATTTCATTACTGATTTACTGATTTAAAAACCAATTTCATTGCCACTATAACCTCAAATTTGAACCTGTAACTCAATATCAGACTCTTATAATAGCAAAGAATATCCTTTCAAAGAGCAAAGACAAATAGCCTCAGGTACTAAAGCCATTACAATGCACCTCAAATCTGACCCTGCAACTCAATATCAGACTACTATAATAGCAAATAGAGTTATTGTGCCTAGCCGTTAGCATCCCTCTATCTAATTTTATGCTATTGTTATTTCTGTAGACTTAACATTTCAGAATATGATATTATGACATTCTACAGAAATAACATTTCATAATATGATATTATGACATTCTACAAAAATAACATTTCAGAATATGATATTATGACATTCTAAATTAAATTTGGCGGATCTATGGTACAACAATATATGCACCAGGTTTGATAAAAAAACTGATTTGTCCAATTTTCCTATGAATAAGTCATTTTTCAAATACAGGTCTAGGTGTTTAAAAAGAAGATGTGTTTTCTTTCACTTTGTAACATGTCAATGAGTTAACAAAGCATCGAATGATCTTTCAAATCTAATGTGCATGTAATTCTCTGTAATATCTTAAATACTGCCAAAAATGCAATTATCGTTTCACACAAAGTTTACCTTCATGTGTGGGTCTCCATTACGATGTCTATTAGCAATAAAACATAAAAGAGACTTGGAAAACTCAAGAACCCAACATGCTACAAGATAAAACGCCTGAGAAATGGATATATTTTAAATTCTCAACAATGACCTTTAGATGTGGTAAATGAATCACTAAAATTGTGTTGATAGATCATGATCAATCCAACTTCAATTATGTATGTAACCCCTTTGAAGGCTACATCATCATCAACTGGTCCAAAGGCATAATTCTCTCTCTCCACACAAAGTGTGAATGTGCTAAGAAAACCATCATTGAGCTATGGATGCACACATGACTTCGAGAGCTCACATACAAAGGTCCAAACCAAGTCAAGTCATGTCAAAAGATAGCCAAATCAACATAACAGTGCCTCTCATTTGAGTTAATAGAAGCTTATTTTGCATTGGAAAGCAGGGCTATGGTTTCTTGCAAATTAGAAATCACTTTGCACCCAATGTTGCAGTTGGTTGTGTGATTCATTTTTGAGTTAGTACTAGTTTGTCTTTTTTGCACTAAATAACATTGTATTTTCTTATTTGGGGTAGCCAATTATTACTAAACACTTACAACTTCAATTATTGAGCAAAATAAAGGCTTGAATTTTGACCATGAAATGGTGCAAGAGGAGATAGTTTGGTTAGTGTCTCCCTTCTTTTTGGCCCGAACCTAGCATTTTCTCCAATAATAAACTCCAAAACCGTAAAATGTCAGAGTTAGAGTAGCTACTTACTGAATTAAGAGCTTGGTAGAGTAGCTACCACTATTAGGACTTCTTATCAGCATGATCAGGACCAAATCACTTCGTTTCTCACCTCTCCCTTACTTAAGTACGTTACCACTATTAAGACTTCTTATTAGCATAAGCAGGACCGGATCACTTCGTTCCTCACCTCTCCCTTACTTAAGTGTTTATTTACTAACTCTTTAGAGCTAAACATGTTAGCTTAGATCACTGAATGAATCCCTTAAAAGATACCACCTGACCCTTTTCTCATGACAAAATCATGTTAAACAACAAACATTCTTAAACTTGTTGTTGGTTTCATTGAAGAAAGACATGCCAGTTCCCAGAAACAATCATTTGAGGACACAACAAAATAGTTGGGTTAAAGAAATTGTCTTATGTCAAACCTGTTATAAAATTAAAAAGGAATAGCTCTTCCTGATAACTCATAAAAATCATCTAAGAATCAAATAAAGAACTTTAAACCCTTCTAATAATTATTTTCATATCCGAGATGTATTCAGCTACAATATATAGATAAAGCACTGATTGTTGTTGCTCATTAATTGCAAAGGCCAATGAATTTCCTTGTTTTCTAATATAGTTTTTTAAAATCAGAATTTGGTGGTCACTTTGCAGGTTGTTGCAGCCATGCCAAGATTTTCTATTGTAGATTGTACAAGGAACAAGACGAGGTGAGGGGCGAGGGGGGCCCAACTATGGTCCACTTCATCAGATGAGGATAGGGCAGGTGATGTGAATGCTCACAATGCACCCAGTAATTTCATTGAAAAGGACATTGTGGTTGCAGATCATGCTATCCCACCATCAACCATAGAGCCGCCTTCAACCATAGTGCAAGGTGCAAGTTCAACAAAGAAAATCAGTGCCATCAGAGGCTGGACAAAGCAAGACATGTAGGTTGCAATTGATGACATCGAGTTTAATGGATATTCAATCTATGCCTCTACAAAAAAGCATGGTATTGCTTCCTCTAACATACATTATTGGATAAATGGGTTGACTAATACAAAGCGTAGAGGGCCTGCTATAGTTATGACTGAAGAGGAGGAGGCCGAGGTGCTTGAGTGGTGTAAGGAGATGGCCTAATTGGGACATGGGTTAGAGATTATACAACTTAAATCCACAGTAGCTCAAATCTGTTAGGCGAGGCAAAACCCCTTCAAATATGGGTGGTAAATCATGGTGGAGTGGATTTAAAAAAAGGCATCCAGACCTTGTGCTACGTATAGTTAAGGGCCTTGACAGAGACAGGGCTTTAAATCTATGCCCTGCAATTGTGTCCAAGTTCCATAACACTCTTTTTGTTGCATATGAGCAACACTCATATGCCTCAGACCATATATGGAACTATGATGAAACAGGCTTACAATCAGGAAGGAATTGTGGTATGCGGGTAATTGCCAAAAGAGGGAGCAGAAATGTGCCTAAGATTTTGCCTAAGAGCAGGGAGTGGATCACTATACTTTCTTGTGTCAATGCAATTGGTTCTTCAATCCCAGGATTTTACCTATTCAAATGTAAAACACAACTAAAAAACTATATACAAAACTGTGAACCAGGTGCATGCATGGCAGCACATCCCCATGCATGGATGACAAAGGAACTATTCCTGAATTGGCTTTGTCATTTTGCTACATCTGTACCAGGTGGTGTCTCGCCTGAAAACAAACACCTACTAGTTTTAGATTGCCATGGAAGCCACATGGCTTTGCAGACAATTGAGGAGGCCAACAATTTTGGCATTGACCTATTAATATTACCGGCTCATACCACTCACAGATTGCAACCCCTTGATGTCAGCGTGTTTGGGCCTTTCAAGAATTATTTTAGGATCAAGCGAGCTCCGTGGATGGCAAAGAATCCAAGGGTGGAAGTAAAGAGGCTTGAGCTAGCTGAGCTTGCAAGTAAAGCATTAAAAACAGCTCTCACACTTTCTAATATCAAGGCTAGATTTAGGAGGACTAGTATATGGCCACTTAATGTTGATGCTCTTGTGCATGATACTTGTTGTAGCCAAGCATTTTCTGTGGAAGGTCAAGAAGCAGAGAACTTACAAGACCATGTTGATGCCCAAGAAGATGTTTCTACTGCTGAAGGTATAATGTACCTTTATGAAGGGCACTTATGTGGTGATGATGATGGACATGTGAATGAGACACATTTCAGTCATGAACCAACTATCAATGTCATGGAGGCTATCACACCTACTGAACCACGTAAAATTCTGCATGTGATATTCCATATGAGGCAGTTGATGAAGTGGATGAAAATGCAAACTTGATTTCAAATGGTAATGCAACATGATTAAACAATGAACAATTGAGAATGCCAACCCAGGTAAGCCCACCATCATGGTTGGCAGAGGCTATGATGAATATCAACCCACATAATGTCTCTACCACCAATGAGGAAAGCATGGACATGCCTTCACAACCATCAGAGTTGAACACCGAACTTGCTCATTATTTTATGGACAATGGTTCACTGGAAGAGGAGCTTGTTCAACATGAGGTACCTGAAGAAGATAATGGGGGCCAATCAGCTATACTAGAGGCTGGAATACAAGTGTGAGATCCTAGGGAGCAAGGGGAAAATCGTAGATTACTTGGTGCATTCCTAAAGCTACCAGTAGAGAGAGTGAAGGCCTTATCAAAGCACTCAACTATAGATTGTCTTCGTTCGGGGAGGAGTTCACAGTTGCTCACATCTCAAGATTATATGAATTTATTGTTTGAGTTTAAACATAAAAAAAATAAAATGAAATTCATGAAACTAAAAAGAGAAAGAAGGAGTTTTCCAAGGATAAGAGAGCTGTAAGGATTGCAGCAGCAGAAGCTCGAACAGAGGAAGGATGGAAAGACAAAAATCAAGGGAAGATAAGGAACATAAAAAACAATTGGCAAGGAAAGAGAGGGAGGAAAGAAAGGTTCAAGAAGTGTTGGAAAGACGAGGAGGGGTGACAAGCATGGAAGTCTATGGTCCAAGACAGTTTGAGGCAAATAGGATGATGTCCAATACACTGGACCACATTGCAGAGCACACACCATCATACCAAGAGTTGATTAACATCGAAGTCCCCCACTATCAGCCAGGGGTTCTTCCCACCTCATATACCCCTACCAATGTAGGTTTAAATCCAAACTATGTTTATATGACCCTTGCACCCAGTGCTGGAGTTAGTAACACAAGTGAACACTTGGGTTACTCAGTCCCTCCATGGCTACAAGGAGGAAATTAGAGTCAAGGATATGGTAACATTCAAGCACATCCTAATCAACCAATCTCGGGTATTCCACCATACTTGGGTGAGGGAGGAGACTCAACAATTCTGGGCAATGCAAGAAATGGAGGCCATCAAGCATAGGGGTGGCATGAATTAACTTTTGTAACCGCTATTGCAATGTGAATTTTGTAACACCTGTCCCACGCATGAAATGATGTGTTGGCTACTTATTAAAACCGGTTCAGCAGGTTATGGTGGGGTTTAGGGTTTCATTCAGTGATTACACTGTGCATTGTTCATTCCAACGTTCATTTCTGTTTGGGACTTGTTCATTTCTATTCGCTCTATTGGGTAGTTGAATTTGAATTGTAATTATGATGAAAGTCAACATAATATTCGCAATGTGAATTTTGTAAGGATGCAATATGTTGATTGGTTTCATAGTAGAAGCTAAACTATAAACTAAATTGAATTTGAATTGGAATTATGATCTGGAATTATGATGAAAGGAAACATAATAACCCAGGAAAAGAAGTGAACATGAAACAAAAGTAGCTACCAATGGAAGGAAAGATCTGCCCAGGAGCATGTGCTTAAGAAGTGCAATAGAAATCAACCCTCTGTCTACTCACAAAGGCAGTAAATAAAAGAATCCCTTTGTTCTCACTAAAGGAAATTCAAGAGAAAATAATAAAAAGTAAAGATCAATTGAATCCAATTTGAAACAACATTGCAAAGGAAAAGAAGTAGTAATTTAGAACAACACTCAAGCTTGGATATGTGAATGTTTTAAGGATGCAATATGTTGATTGGTTTCATAGTAGAAGCTAAATTATAAACTAAATTGAATTTTAATTGGAATTATGATATGGAATTATGATGAAAGGCAACATAATAACTCAAGAAAAGAAGTGAACATGAAAAAAAAGTAGCTACCAATGGAAGGAAAGATCTACCCAGGAGCATGTGCTTGAGAAGTGCAATAGAAACCAACCCTATGTCTGCTCACAGAGGCAGTGAACAAAGGAATCCCTTTGTTCTCACTAAAGGAAATTCAAGAGAAAATAATAGAAAGTAAAGATCAATTGAATCCAGTTTGAAACAACATTACAAAGGAAAAGAAGTAGTAATTTAGAACAACACTCAAACTTGGATTTGGTTCCATATTAGTGGTATCGAAGCAGTTCCACTCCTATGGATCTAGAAGCCAAAATGCTCTCATTTTGAGAGTTGTAGCTTGCTGCCATGGCCCTTTAGGTTTCTACATTACCCTTTAGGAAAAAGGGAATACAATCTCAGACTCTAGAGAGAAACCCTAGTCCACACCTTAGTTCTACTATTAAGAGGCTCTGCCTTGAACCTTTGTATGACAATCACACTATAGGTAGCACAAATTTTTAATGGTAAAGGCATTGATAAAGGTTGTCTTATTGAGCATTAAATCAAAAGATGGAACTGGAGTATAAGATAGGTCTCCTATTGGCATTGGCATACATTTCAAGGGGGTGTGATGCAAAAGAAATAAAAGGTTTAATGCATAGCTGGTAACAAGGCAACTTGGTGGTTACTTTGTCACATGCAAAGGGACACAAAGATCAAACCCACATTTGAGTGTGTGGTAAATCAACGGTAGTTATCATATAGGAGTTTGAACTTAAAGGCCTCAACAAACCTGATATTGTTCATTTCCAAAGTTAGGAGTCAAGGGCAACGAAGACTCTCTAGTTGGAAAGCCTAGAGGAATAAGATTGGATAACTTAAGTGTAACAAAGATAGAAAGAGGCCAAAGTAGAAATTTTTGAAGTTCTTTGAGGCATATAGAAATTTCTATACAAACAGAAATTAGTGTAAAATAGAAATGCCATCTCTATCTTATACAACCCAGACAATATTTCAATTCTTAACAACTACAAACATCCAGACAACCCAAGAGAAAAATACCAAAATGTTCTGATAAGTTTCAACCTTCTAGGCTAGATATGAACATAAACAATCACAGCGCTAAATACAACAACAAAATAGCCCTTATCTTCTTCAATTACAATGCTAAATCACTTAAGCATAATCACCATTAATTTATGTCAAATTAGCAAGACATATAAGTCGGAAATTATAAACTTTGAAAAACATAGATGGCTGAAAATCGGATCTCCAATTCCCATAGGTATTGGACAGCTGAAAACTTCATTAATATGCATAAGATGAAGTTCATATGCATACTGACAATATTTCAATTCTTAACAACTACAAACATCCAGACAACCCAAGAGAAAAACAACAAAATGTTCTGATAAGTTTCTGCCTTCTAGGCTAGATATGAACACAAACAATCAGAGTGCTATATACAACAGCAAAACAATGCTTATCTTCTTTAATTACAATGCTAAATCACTTAAGCATAATCACCATTAATTTATGTCAAATTAGCAAGACATATAAGTTGGAAATTATAAACCCTGAAAAACATAGATGGTTGAAAGTAAAATATCCAATTCACACAGGTATTAGACAGCTGAAAACTTCATTAATATGCATAAGATGAAGTTCATATGCATACTAACAATATTTCAATTCTTACCAACTACAAACATCCAGACAACCCAAGAGAAAAATACCAAAATGTTCTAATAAGTTTCAGCCTTCTAGGCCAGATATGAACACAAACAATTACAGCTCTAAATACAACAACGAAACAACCCTTATCTTCTTCAATTACAATGCTAAATCACTTAAGCATAATCACCATTAATTTATGTCAAATTAGCAAGACATATAAGTCGGAAATTATAAACCCGGTAAAACATAGATGGATGAAAATCAAATCTCCAATTCACACAGGTATTGGACAGTTGGAAACTTCATTAATATGCATAACATGAAGTTCATATGCATACTAGTCTTATTTCAATTATCCTAGACAACAACAGACAATATTTCAATTCTTAAAAACTAAAAACATCCAAACAACCCAAGAGAAAAATACCAAAATATTCGTAAATAAAGCAATTGATATTTTTGCATCTACCCATGGTTGAAGTTGAAAGTGAAATTGAGAGTGTGAGCTACCATCAGGAGAATTGATAGATCCAATATAGAAGAAATTTCTTCACAGAAACGAGTCCACTTTGTACCTCCACAAGATGCAAATGGAAGGGGGGTTAATGTAATCACTGAGGGGTTAATGCAATCACTAAGAGTGATAATCGAAGAAATATAGAGCTATCAAACCCTAGGAGGAAAGAAATGTTTTTCTTTTACCTATAGCAGGGTGGTCATGGAAACCCAGAACTTGGTCCCACCCTCGAGCCTGATGGAAGCTTAGGAAGGGTTTTAAGGCCATTTAACATTGCCAAGAGGTAGCTACAAGCTACAAGCAAAGAAATACCGTGATTTTCTATCAGAGAATAGCATACTTCCTACTCCACAACCGCAAAACCGCATGTGTTGGGTCCCTATAATACTAGTGATTACCCCATTACTATTGTAGTTATACCCCTTATTTATATTGCTGTGCCCCTATTACCCCCATATTGTTATTTCTGTGCCCCATAGAATCCCTCTATTGTTATTTTTGTGGCTTTATATTATTATTGTTAGGTCGGCTGGATTATATTGTGACTCCTTCGACTCCTATATATAGAAAGGAGGTTTTGTCATTTGTATCATCCAAGAATTGTTCATTTATGTAATGTAAAGGAGGTTGCCCCCTCGAAGAGGCTGAATTCTAAGGCGTTGATCTTTCTTTTCTATCTTTTCTTGAGTTGGTTTCATAACATTTGGTATCAGAGCTTTGGATTCTAGGATTTTGCTGCTCCAAACAGGTCATCGTGGTATTTTCGCTATAACGTTTTTTCTATGACGTTTCAGAAGTCACAAAAAAAAAACATTTGAGAAGAAATCGCGCTGAACCTTGGGTCCGAATTTCAGATCTTTTCGCGCGATATTTGCGGAGATATGCTCTGAGGAAGTTGGTCTTTTTACAGACTCCTGAATTACATTCAAAACAGGTGACCTAGGGAAAATCGTCATAACTTTCTCTCTGAGGATCGGATTGAAATTTCATAAGAAGGTACAGAAATAGGACGGACTGTAGTCTCTTGTATATCCTTTTCAGAACCAAAGGTCGAAAATTGTACACGTGGCACTTCATACAAGTTCACACTTCTGGAAAGGTCTATAATCAGGTCATCTTGGGAGATTGTGCATAACTCTTTCTTGGAGAATCCAATTTGGATCAGACTGGTGGCATTGGAAAGAGGACACGGAGAGCTACTATAGGTCACAATTTCAAAACTAGATGATTGGAAAGTACAGAGATACATCAGAGGCAACATCAAGCTCCTACAAAGTGAAAAAAGGTGTGTAGATTTTTTTAAATTTTTTCTTAAGCTTGGTTTGAAAATTTATTTTGAAGGAATTCAAAGGGCATAGTAGAGCATTATTATCGATAACTGATGTCCCAAGGAAAGAAAATGCAAACACCTAGTAAGGAACCTGAAAGCTCTAGCATGACTCATGAAGAAGAGGAAGAAATGCAACATGATATATCAAAATTACAAGACCAAGTGCAACAACTGTCCCTTGCACAAAAAGGAACAGAATCTAAGATGGATGGTTTAAAGAAAGAGGTATAAGCTAAGATGGATGGTTTAAAGAAAGAGGTAGAAGCTAAGATGGATGTTTTAAACAAAGGTGTAGAAGCTAAGATGGACTGTTTAAAGAAAGGCGTAGAAGCTAAGATGGATGGCATGGAAGCTAAGGTGAATGGCATGGACGCTAAAATTGATGGCATGGATGATAAGATGGAAGAATTGAAGATAAATATGAACAAGTTGATATAAGAAATGGTCACTAAGGGTGAAAGAGTACTAAAGGAAACTCATGATGAGAACAAAAGAAATGTTAATCATGATTCCATAGATTCTAATGTTGGATCAAAGACTCACCATGTTCCAAAAATCGATATGAGGAAGTTTGATGGCAAGGATCCCGCCACATGGATATTACAGATGGAGCAATTCTTCGATCTCAATAATGTGCAAAACACAAAAAAGGTACGTATGGCAACTTTATATTTGGAACCAAATCAGTTTGTATGGTATCAATGGCTTTGTTCTCGTAAACAATTTATCACTTGGGCAATTTTTACAGAAGAATTGATAGCACATTATGAGAATACAAAAAGCAACACTTTTTTTAGCCAATTGATAAGTCTCAAACAAAAGGGTTCAATAATGGAGCACATTGAGGAGTTCCAAAAATTGAACATAAGGGTAAAAGATATTCCAGAGGAGCATAGGATTGATGTGTTCATAGGGTCTTTAAAGGATAATATCCAACATGATGTGCGCCTTTGGGAACCTAATTCATTAGAGAAGGCATTCAGGTTAGCAAGAAAAATGGAAAGCAAAATTATGGCAACTAGGAAGCATACCATTCACAACTATAAAGACGGAAGTGTTGTTGCCCATAGTCTTCCACAACCTACAAGGTTGACACCACAACAATTGGAAGAAAAAAGAGCAAAAGGGCTTTGTTACAATTGTGATAGCAAATACACAAAAGGTCATAAGTGTGCTGAGAAGAAATTATTCTACATAGATTGTGAAGAGGAAGAAGAAAAGGAGCAAGAAAGGTCAAAAGAAGAGGATATATTCCAGGAACAAAGCCTAGATGAAGAACAAATAAATCCGACCATATCTTGTAATGCATTGGCGGGAATTACCACTCCTCAAACCATCAAGATAGAAGGACAAATCAAGAAGAAAAAGGTAATAGTGTTGATTGATTCAGGAAGCACCCACAATTTTATTCATTGTAGGGTAGCAAAAGAATTGAATTGCTTCCTATATCCAGCACCAGAGTGTCAAGTGATGATTGCAAATGGAGGAACAATAAATTGTTCTGGAAAGTGCCATAATATCAAGCTATCCATGGGAGAATATGTATTGACTAGCCCAATGCTTTCCATTCCAATGGGAGGTGCTGATGTTGTACTAGGAGTCCAATGGCTACAATCCTTGGGTACAATAGCTTTTAATTTTCAAGAACCTTTCATGAAATTTTCTGTGGAAGGAAAGGAAGTTGAATTAAGGGGTATTGCAGGGAAACCAGGAAAGATAATCAGCTCTAATGGCATGACAAAGCTTCTAAAAAAGGAGCAAAGAGGTGTAATTGCACAATTATGTTCGCTAGATGTTTCCACATTGGAATCATCTATTTCTCCAGATCTCCAAAAAGTCCTGGACAATCATTCCAAGGTATTTGAGACTCCCAAAGGTCTCCCACCTATGCGTGATCATGATCATGCTATTCATCTGATTCCAGGAAGTGTTCCTCCAAACATCAGGCCGTACAGATATCCATATGTCCAAAAAAGTGAAATTGAACGTATGGTTGCAGAAATGCTAGAGGCTGGTATAATTCAACCGAGTCAAAGTTCTTTCTCAGCTCCAGTAGTATTGGTGCACAAGAAGGATGGATCATGGCGCATGTGTCCAGATTATAGGGAGCTCAACAAGCTCACTATTAAAGATAAGTTCCCCATTCCTTTCATTGATGAATTACTGGATGAATTGCATGGATCAATTTACTTCACCAAGTTGGATCTTCGTTCGGGATATCATCAAATCAGAATGAAGATTGAAGACATTCCGAAAACGGCATTTAGAACTCATGAGGGTCATTATGAATTTTTGGTCATGCCTTTTGGCCTTACCAATGCACCTTCAACATTTCAAGGTTTGATGAATTCAATTTTCAAACCATTCCTTAGAAAATTTGTGTTAGTATTTTTTGATGATATACTAATCTACAGCAAGTCTTGGAAGGATCATGTTGAACATGTTGACAAGGTGCTACAACTATTGGAGGAGAAACAATTATATGCAAAAAGATCCAAATGTTTCTTTGGAGTCCAGGAGGTGGAATATTTGGGTCATATTGTATCTCATGAAGGAGTTAAGGTAGACCCTAGCAAAATTAAAGCCATTAAGGAATGGAAAATTCCCACATCCATAAAGCATCTGCGAGGATTTCTTGGGTTGACAGGGTATTATCGCAAGTTTGTTAAGAATTATGGGAGAATAGCAGCACCTCTAACAACATTATTGAAGAAAGATTCATTTTCATGGACTCCGGAAGCAACAAAGGCCTTTAAACATCTTAAAGAGGCAATGTGCCAAGCACCGGTCTTAGCTACACCGGACTTCACAAAAACCTTTATTGTGGAATGTGATGCTTCAGGAAATGGAATTGGTGCTGTTCTAATGCAAGATGAAAGACCCATTGCTTTTGAAAGTCGTCCAATCAAGGGAAAGTTTTTAAGCAAAGCTATTTATGAGAAGGAAATGTTGGCAATACTCCATGCACTTAAGAAATGGCGACCCTACCTAATGGGAAGACACTTCAAGGTAAAAACGGATCATGATAGCCTTAAATACTTTTTAGAACAAAGATTATCCTCTGAAGAGCAACAAAAGTGGGTCACAAAGATGTTGGGTTATGACTTTGAAATCATCTACAAAAAAGGGAAGCAAAATGTGGTGGCAGATGCACTCTCAAGAAAGGATGAGGATATGGAAGCATTGCTATGTGCCATTTCTATTATCCAACCAGATTGGATAAACGAAGCAAAGGAGGAATGGAAGAATGACGAAGAAGTGTGGGCACTTATTCGAAAGCTACAACAAGATTCCAGTACTTCTGATACATTTAGCTGGCAAAATGATTCATTATGGTACAAAGATCGCTTATACCTCTGTAAGAATTCCCAGCTAAAACAAAAGATTCTTATGGAATTGCACACTTCTCCCTTAGGAGGGCACTCGGGATTTTTAAAAACTTACCACAAGGTTAAGAAGGAATTTTTTTGGGATGGCCTTAAATCAGATATTCAAAAGTTTGTGGCGGAATGTTTGGTTTGCCAACAAAATAAAGTTGAAACAATTAAGACACCGGGTCTATTACAACCTTTATCCATTCCAAGCCAACGATGGGAGGAGGTTTCAATGGATTTTATCACAGGTTTACCCAAGTCTGAGGGAAAGAGTGTCATCATGGTGGTAGTTGACAGACTTACCAAGTATGCACACTTTTGTGCATTATCACATCCATTTAAAGCCAGTACAGTTTCTACTGCATTTATGGAAACAGTTCAAAAGCTACATGGAAACCCAAAGATTATTGTAAGTGACAGAGATCCCATTTTCACTGGAAATTTTTGGACAGAATTATTTTCTTGTCTTGGTACTCAGTTAGCTCATAGCTCATCTTATCATCCTCAATCTGATGGGCAAACTGAGATAGTAAACAAATGTTTGGAAGGATATATTCGTTGCTTTGTATCTGATAAACAGACACAATGGGTCAAATGGTTGCCTCTGGCTGAATGGTGGTATAACACTTCCTTCCATACAACAACAAAAATGACCCCATTTATGGCACTTTATGGGTACCAACCACCATCAATCACATCATATTTAAGAGAAAATTCTAAGGTTCAGGCAGTGGAACATCACATCGAACATCAACAACAAGTCCTCCAACTCTTAAAGGATAACCTCGTGTTGGCACAAAATAGAATGAAACAACAGGCAAATCAACATCGCAGTGAAAGAAGTTTTGATGTAGGTGATTGGGTATTCCTACGGCTACAACCATATAAGAAAATGTCCCTAAAGCAAGCTAAGAAGGATAATAAATTATCACCAAAGTATTATGGTCGTACAAGGTGTTGGAAAAGATTGGTACTATGGCATACAAATTGGAGCTTCTTGCAGCTTCTCGATTGCACCCAGTTTTCCATGTTTCATGTTTAAAGAAGGTTATAGGCGACAAGCTCCCAGTTCAAACAATATTGCCAGAACTTGACGAGGAAGGAAAAATTATATTGGAACCGGAAGCAGTCACAGAAACAAGAACTCGACAGCTACGAAATCGATCAATTTCAGAGTATCTTATCAAGTGGAAGAACTTATCCGCTGAAGATTCCACATGGGAGGATGAGAATTTTATGCAGAAGTATCCAGAACTTCTCAAGCGTTGAGGACAACACTTTTTTGAAGGAGAGGGGCATGTTGGGTCCCTATAATACTAGTGATTACCCCATTACTATTGTAGTTATACCCCTTATTTATATTGTTGTGCCCCTATTACCCCCATATTGTTATTTCTGTGCCCCATAGAATCCCTCTATTGTTATTTTTGTGGCTTTATATTATTATTGTTAGGTCGGCTGGATTATATTGTGACTCCTTAGACTCCTATATATAGAAAGGAGGTTTTGTCATTTGTATCATCCAAGAATTGTTCATTTATGTAATGTAAAGGAGGTTGCCCCCTCGAAGAGGCTGAATTCTAAGGCGTTGATCTTTGTTTTCTATCTTTTCTTGAGCTGGTTTCATAACAACATGAAACCGCAAAAACCCAATAGTTATCCAAAACCCACAACCCAAAGTTGAATGAGACCGCAAAACCCAATAATTATCCAAAACCCACAAGCCAAAATCAAATGAGACCGCAAAACCCAATAATTATCCAAAACCCACAACCCAAAACCCAATAACTAGCCAAAACCCACACAAGTAAACACATACTCACAGGTAAACAAAGGCACAATTTTCCAATGTAGGCTAAATGTCTTAAAAGACACAGTAAATGTGGCTGATAGGACAGTGTCCTACCTTTTTTCTCCATGCCAGAAATCCACAGGAACCCCAGATGCTCAAACAATAGTTCAGACTGCAACAATCTGCAAAACAACATAAAAATGGTTAGATAGGGACCAAAAATTAGTTGAACAATGAAACTGCAGTTAAGTTATTCAACCACAAACCTAAAAAATGCATTTGGAGCACAAAACAACCATCTCCAACACCGAGCCGAGCGTAATTAGCCACAGGGATAAAGGCAAACGAATAATGAGCCCATACCACCAGACAGGAAAGAAAAACTAGGCGGAAAAACAACATGAAATAGACGAATACAACATTGCGCGCTGAAGAACGACCACCTTGCTAAACAATAAACCACCACCCGGCACTGCGAAGCCACTACCCGCACCACACACAACAGTAATGGCAGTGACTGCCATTGGAGCAGCGGCGGTCAACAACCGGCTCTACGAACAGACAAGAAATGGTCCGAAACATAAATGAACGTTGGAATGAACTACCCGTAGCGTAATCACTAAATGAAACCCTAAACCCCGCCAAATACCTGCCGAACTGGTTTTAATAGGTAGGCTACACGTCATTGCATGCATGGGACATGTGTCGCACAGAAAAGGGTGTGCAAGCGTGGCGTTGTGGGTGGTTGATGTGGAGGTGTTCACCTAATGGCATCCCTCCCCTAGTGCGTTGATTTTGTGTGTATCTTTAATTCTTCTCTTTGCTTCCTTGAAAATTAAATGCAAACTCTCAAAGCGTTGCGTCATGAGGTCTGTCAACGTGATCAATCTTAGCTTCCAATAGGGTACCACTCGGGGAATAGTGATGCCACTTTTTCTTTTATCCAAGGTTCACCTCGTTCTCTTACATGAAGGTATAAAATCTTTGGAATTTTAAGGAGTTGTTTTTAGTTTGATTTTTTGGACTTTGGGGTGCTAGAATCTTGCGGAAAAATTTGAGATGAAATTTGGATATGTGTTATTTAAACTGGTTTTTTGAATATATATATATATATAGATTCAACATCCTGAAAAATTTTTGGCTTTTCGATTGTTCAGAGATGACCCATCAAACCTGTAATTTCAATAAAATCTTGCCAGATTTTAAAGAAACTAGACTTGAAAAGCCCACAAAAAAATTTCCAAAAAATCTCACTAAAAACAAATTAATCTTAAATAATATTATACTAATCTTCCATGATTTTTGGCCTCACAACAAATCACTCAATTATTTTCAATCATTGAAATGCAGCTAGCCAACGCTTAATCCTAATCACTGGTCAATATAAAAATCGAGCATGTCGTAGGGTTCCCCATGTTCTTTCTTATGTTGTGTATTCATGTATTTGAGTTGCATCAATGGCTGCTCGCAGGCTGCTCAGTCACGCATTTCAAGGGTCACAATTGTTGCGCAAGGCTCAGGATTCCCTTCATGGCAACGGACTCGCTGAATGTATGGAGACAATTAAATTCCATAGGTTCGATCCTTGGTTTCTGCAGAGGCGAGACGTGGCTATGCCCCCACACTCTCAGGTCCAGCGCTCGGTGATCCATGGCGATCGTTGGCGACAGGAGTTAAATAATTTGAATAACAATACGAGAGACTGCCTTCACCAGGAGGTGTTCAGTCCGCAGGAAGGGAAAATATCTATGGAGGGAGAAGACTGCAAATGTTTTATTTCATGTTTGATAAGAAAGTCGAAATTCAAACCTTCCATGAAATATTTCCCTGTAATGGTTCCCGTTATGGTGGAAAATTTGGATTTATCTCTTGCTATGGAATATAAATTTTGTTGATAATCCTCTAGCTGAACTAATTTATCTCCCATTCCCTTTAAACTTGGAAGCCCCTTTTCATGTAGTATATTGAACTTTCTGTGGAATTTTTGAATGCTGACCTCCAAGTTATGAAATTTATTCTCTAACTACAAAATTAAATTCATTTTTGTAAGAACTCTTCTTACCTCAAAAATTGTCTCAGTTTTGTCTGTAATCTCATATTCTTGTAGTTCTTCTTTTTTCTTTGAATTCATAATTCTTATTAAGGAATTAGCTTCACCTGGTTTCTGACCCAAACTTTCCTTTATATCTTCTATGACCTCTTTTTATTTCTACACCAATTCCTCTTGCTCAAAAATAATTTCAATGGAAGGCCAAATTTCAAACATGGCTCCATTAATATATACCCAAATGTTTTCCTTTGCTTGTGAAATTCTGTGCCATGGCATATTCATTGTCTAAAAGTTCAATTCTCTAAGTTAATCGGTGAGTGTTTTAAAGCTCCAACAAATACACATTATCAATTTTTTATTTTTTCTCTTGGAGATTATTAAGCCGAGTTTTCAGCTTTTCAATCTCCTGCCCTCCAATAGAAAATTCTCCCACAACTTTTCTTAATTGTCCTATTGTATCCGTAGACTGTGTCTCTGTTGTAGTAGTTTTTGAAGTAAAAGCCCCTGCTACTGATTTACTTGTAATTGAAACTATTGTGAGAGGAATGACTACTAATTTAGTTGACTGTTCTTTCTCCTATAACAGGATTTATATTCTAGTATCCATATATTTTATCTGTCCATTCTGTTCAATGATAATTTTGAACATATCTTCTTTTTCCTTTTCTAGTTGACCAACTTGCTTTGTTTGTGGATCTTCAATGGATGGATGTTTGAGCTACTTCTTTAGGGCTGCAATGTCAGCATTTTTTCTCTTAATGATTTCCTAAACAACTTTCACATTAATGAGATCATATCCTAGTTTAATCACTAAATCGTCTAAATAATTTATCTTAGTGTCTTTCGCTAAAAAAAAATATTTTTTCAAATTTTAATTGAGATTGAATATTGTTGACTAAACCCTGAAGCCTAGATGCTATCATTGTTGACTTTGTCAAGGTATAATACAACATTTCACCTGTTTTCTTGTGCAAGTCCATTTGATCAATATGATGGAAAAATCTTAAAAGAAAATATAGATATTTTGTAGTCATTTGCAATTTTAGGAAAAGGAACTTTAGCTTGAAGGAAATCTATTTGCATCTTTCCTTTCTGAGTATCAAAAGCTAAGAGAAGTCTGTGTTGTGATGATGTTGTTTATTTCCAGAACTGAGAATAAGTTGTTTCTTTCAGAATTTCATTGTTCTTTTTAATTTCCTTATACCTTGCAAATATATTTGGTTCAGCTTGATCATGGACCAAGTCTCCTGATTGAGATTTTTCTGGTGGTTCTTGAGAAGCTGAAGATGATGGTGACCCTATGAAAATGTCTTCATTTCAAGGGAAAGTAGAAGTATAAGGAATTGTCAAGACTACTATAGACTGTAGATTTTCTTCCTGCAGAGACTCTTCTACTGGATTAATTTTCTACATCGTTTTGTATGTTTTTAATTCTTTCCCCTGAATTTCGAAAACTGAAGGGGAAACATCCTCCCTTGGTCTTTTATCCTTCTTTTCTTGTGGTGATTCATCATCATACTTCATTCTATGGTAACCTTCTAATGTGACACCATGGTTCAGACTTTAGTTCTCTTAATGTAATACATATACACTTCAGTCGTTCATAAAATTCCACCCTTCTGTGAGATATATAGACTTTGAAATACCTTGATGTAATCTGAACTATAGACCTCCTTCATTTGTTGTTTATAATTCGAATTATTCTAAGATAAGTAACCGAATTCTTCTCTGAGATTTTCACCGAATGAAAATCTGAACTTGTTCCTGTGGTATACCAAAACCCTGTCACTTAATTCATTCGAAAATATTTTCTGCAATTTGAGAGAAGTTACATCTCTACTATACTATGATTTCACCAATCTTTTACGAAATCATTCTCTGAAATTTATCCGAAATTGTCTCATTGTGTTTTGAGCGAAGTCCTTATGATTATAGTTTTTTCCTACTAAAATAATTCGACATGAGGTTATTTGGATAAGACGACTTGTAGACAATTAATTAGAAGGAAGACATGCAAGGAGACTTGATGGAGGAGTCTTTGACCAAACAAAATTTGAATTTGACTTAAATAAACAATCCTAAAGCCTAAAATGGAGGCTTGACCTGTAACAATTGACCCAAGCATGAAACCCATTCTTTAACAAGTTAATTTAATTAATAATAAAAAAATATTTTGCTTTCTTTTAACAAGTATATTTCATTTTGACTCATGTACAATTATGAAGACAAAACCTAGTGAAATTCTTCAACACTCCCTCTTAACGAGGGAGGTATTCATACTTACATATAACTAGAGAGATACATGGAAGATATCGAGACACATAATCTATGAAGATTTTAGGCACCACAAAGCCATGGAATAGATTCCTAACAAGGGAAATCTTTCCAAGGTCGCTCAACGGTTTAGGCACCACAATGCCATGGACTATATTCCTGACCAGGGAAATCTATCCGAGTGGGACTAAGACAGACTAAATCTCTCAGCCTCTCTAGGTACCATCAGGCTTACTTACTAACCATCAACCCAGGGATCTAGGTGTGTATTCAAGGTGAGATCTCCATGACCAACACCACCCTTCCTACTTCGGGAACTAGACATCAACACAGACTATCGACTAGATGTCTTCCCATGCAATGTCTCACACAAAGCCTCAACTTTCCAATCGGTAAAAAATCCTCCCTGATCAAATAGATCAATAACAAATCTCTACCCATCAAACTAATTGATAACCCTAATCATGTAAAATAAGTTATCACACCTTCAAACACAACCCAAATCAGTAACAAACTTTCAAATGTATATAAATAGACACAAACCTGCGGGGTATTCTATAAAAATTCATGTTGCTTCTCAACTTTTCAAAGTAAGACTTAGATCTTTCCAAATAAATATTGATAGAAGATTCCTTAATCATGCATATTCCCTTCCTACTTCCCATGCAACAACATATTCTTCAAATAGATCTGGCTCTTCTTATCTTATCAGCCCTTCAAAATAGCTTCTCCAATTTCTTCTATCATGGTGTCTATTATGACTATGATATGACCTCCATCTCATCTAAGGATATATTTCATCTAGGCTCCTTCTCAACTTAGGGAGATCTTTCATTCAAGCTCCCTCTTAAAATATGGGGCTCAATTTATTTCTTGCAACATTGGAGAATCTATGATGGCTTCCATCCTTCTCATGAGAGTTATCTGATCATCATCATTCACATCATGCTTATCATATCAACTTAGTTTACGAACATCTTCACCATCTTGAAGATTGTGTACCTGCACAACTTAGATACCAAGTACAACCAATTCTATAGAAGCATGAAGTTAACTATAACATAACCACGAAAGAATTCAAATTTATATATCAGATGCCAAAACTTAATTTTAAACAAGAGACTCATACTCTTCAACTTCTTACTAGGGTCTTTCATAAACCCTAAACTACTTCATCAAGGCTTTGAGAATTTCATCACAACTTTCATTACATTTAGGGTTTCAATGTTTCTTCTAGAGGTATGACATACTCTAGTAGATCATATTGCAGACCCTAGAAATAATTCAAACAAATATAGATCTACAATGTATCTAACAATTTTCAGAATTCATATGTTAGACTTTCTACTAGGATTTCATACAAACCCTAGACTTCATACATGAGATAAAAACCAATCATAGCTCAACCAACAACATGAATTACTTCCATTAGGATTTATTGTAAACCCTATATTTCACTTATTCTCAACAAACATCAATCATAACTAGAAATCATACTTCAACGGTCTTACATAAATCTCACATTGTCACATTGTCATCATATATCAAATATTTTCACTCCTACTAAGATTTAATTACAATACCCTAGAATTCACAAATACTATCATCCTAGAGAATCAAAATTCGACTAGGCCTTAGTTCCAAACCCTAGGACTCATGACCATCAACAATTAGGTCAGTGCATACATCTAGCATCCCATCACCATGCAAAAGCATATCATAACATGTGTTAGTCAAACCCAACTACAAATATGAAGTTAGATATGTAACAAACTTGATCAAACTAGGGTTTGATCATAAAAACACACACATGCCAAGGATTTTATCTCTAATACATTATAGGGTCTTTCTTATACACTCTACTAAGCCCTAAACATATAGGGTTTCAATAAAAGAAGATAACAAACCCTAAATTACCAATTTGTCAAAGGTTCGGTATTTTAGACATTACCACTCAACCATAACAAGTTAGGGTTTCCATAATCATACCAAAACCCCAAACATGACATAATCAAAAACTTCAAATAGCATTTTCCAATAACCCTAAGCAGGTTAGGCTTTCACACATTATCATCAACATACACTTAAGTTAGGGTTTTTCATAATGAACCTTTCTAAGGTTCCATAAGAGTAATCAAAGATATAAGGAGGGTAGATTTATCTAATGTTGGATCACCCAATCAAGAATATTCATGATTCAAGAGAGATAGACATAACGATGTTAGTAATGTAATGCAAATTTCAAAATATGATGAACATACCTCTTATACTAAGATAATTTTATAAGGTGTATAGTCTAAGACATACCTAGAGATGTCCATGACAAACCTTGTAACAATTACTTAGAGTGTTCCCTTTGTATTTAGCCATGATATTTTATACCTGTAACACTTTCAAGCAAAACATGTGATACCAAGAACATGATTTTATCTTATCAAGTTAGATTTTCTATGTAACAATGCAGGATGGAATCCTATGATATCGAAGATCAATTTATTCTTTCTTCCAATCAACATTAGGAATTTTGCTTGACATCCTAGATTACTTCTAAACTCTAGAAGGCAAGGATTAAGCTTCTAATATGAGATTTTCATATGTTATCTAGGGATTACAATATTTAGCCTAAACTGGCTATAAACAAGGATTATATGAACCATTTGAGATTATATATATTGAAAGTATGAAAGCTCATGAATATATGTACCTAGTGTTTACATACCTTTGATTTGATACCCCATTAAACTTGTTGCATATGCATCCTGTTAAGTAAGTAAAAGTGACAATACTTATTCAATTTATTTGAGTTGGTTCCTTATGCTTGGACTATTAATTCAAATCCTCAAAGAGTAAGTTTGTATTTCTTTCTCCATAGGACGGACTTCAAATTCCTTTCGCAATCCTCAAAAGAATGCTTTAGTTCTTAGACTTCAATTTGTTCTTCAATATGTAGGAGGACTTCAATCTATTCTTCAAGTGTAGGAGGACTGATATTCTTCTAGTAACAAATTGGTGATAACGATGAACTCAAACTCAGCCCTTAAATGATGAACTTCTGCCTGTAGTGAAGGTTCCTTCAAGTTATATATCTTAACTAAGGAGGCTTTAGACCTTTTATCGTCTTGGATGCTTCGAACTACTCCTGACAATGAATTTGATCTCAGAGAGTACTACGATTTGTCATCATACTTCGTTCTATGGTAGCCTTCTAATGTGACATCATGGTTTAGACTTCAATTCTCTTAATGTAATACATATACACTTCAATCCTTTTGTAATATATATAGACTTTGAAATACCTCGATGTAGTCCGAACTGTAGCCCTCCTTCATTTGTTGTATGTAACTCGAGTTATTCTAAGATAAGTATCTTAATTCTTCTCTAAAATTTTCACCAAATGAAAATATGAACTTGTTCTCGTGGTATACCAAAACCTTGTCACTTAATTCCACCGAAAATATTCTATGCAATTTGAGTGAAGTTACATCTCTACTATACTGTGATTTCACCGATCTTCTATGAACTCATTCTTTGAAATTGATCCAAACTTGCCTCATTGTGTTTTGAGCGAAGTCCTTATGCTTATATATAGTTGTTTCCTAATGAAATAAGCCGACATGAGGTTATTTGTCAATTAGTAGACAATTATTTGGAAGGCCGACATGCAAGGAGACTTGATGGTTGCAATGAAAATTTGTAGTCCTCAGATAGATATTTCTAATGAGTCTTTGACCAATTTTTTTTTACTTTCACTTAAATAAACAATCCTAAAGCCTACAATGGAGGCTTGGCCTATAAAAATTGACCCAAGCATGGCGCCCATGCTTTAACAAGTCAATTTAATTAATAATAAAATTCCTTTTCTTTCTTTTGACAAGTATATTTCATTTTGACCCATGTACAATTATGAAGACCTAACCTACTTATGTTATTCAACACCTCTTACCTCCACTACTTGAATATCTTCCTCTACACTTAATTCTTCTATAAAGACTCACCTTCCTTCAATGCATAGTCTAATTTCTCATCGCAATCTTCATTTGCTTTGTCATTCTCACAATTATCCTCAACTAAGAGGTATTCATCTTAACTTCCCTCTTTTCCAACCACGCAACCAATTTTCTCTGCATGCTCTAAGGCATCCATTCTTGACAAAATCCACTCCATTATTTGGAGATCCTCAACTTCAATCAAAGGTATGATTTTCTCCATTAAAGTCTTCAAAATTTTCTCTTGGACAAAGGTTATTTTTGCCCTCTCCTAGGATTTGTTTTTTTGGCCAAACCCTTGGGACACTTGCACTACTTCAAACCTAATTGTAAACCTCTCCACCTCCACACAAGTTTCCTATAAGGCATCCTCCTCATAATATGTTCTCCTACTCACACCTCCAATTTTTACTCCTATTTTGTGACACATCTCCACACTTTTTGGTGTACATATTCTTCTTCAAATTGTAGCTCTACCCTAGTCAAAGGTTGGAGCTATTTTCACATGCATACATCCATATTTAAATCCACCTTGAGATCTCCAAACACACATTGGAATTTCCCTTTCCTCATTAGTTTACACCTTCAAATCTCCATAATACCTATCAAACTATAGTTAGGGTTAGATATCTTCCTTCATATGCATCTTGACCTAACAAATTCAACTATTGTAGTTGCAATTCTTCAACATGATATTTCTACTGTGATACTAATTAATGCTCAATTGAGCTTAGTTCTTTATAAGACTTTATATTCAACCAACACACTAAACATAAACAAAATCACCATAAGCCCTAAAATTCACAAAAGCACATGCTATATATAAAATTAATCTTAATTTTAATTAAACACTATAATATTGAAAAGTTCACATAAACATCAAACTTATAACTTTATTATTTATTAAATTATCTATATTTTCTTATCTTTTATTTTTTCAATCTTACTCTTCCATTGTTAAATATACTCTACTTTACTTTCTTTCCTTAAATTCTTCTCATTATTCGTCCTATACTCTACTTTTTTTCCTCAAATTCTTCTCATTATTCTTCCTCCTATTTCCTAGTTTATCCATTAGAATAAAGAAAGAGGACACATCATAATTAAGTTGTTACTTTTTTTCCTCAAATTCTTCTCATTATTCTTCCTCCTATTTCCTAGTTTATCCATTAGAATAAAGAAAGAGGACACATCATAATTAAGTTGTTAAAGTAAACAATATTTTTATCAACACCTTTAAATTAGTCATTTGGAACTCATCACTTTTATTTAAGTACACAAGTTCTATTTATATGTGATTTAATGCGGTAGTGGAAGTAATTTAAGTTAGTTTGTTTGTTTTGTTTTGTTTTGTTTTTTGTTTTTTTTTTTTTTATAATTTAACTGGAAATTAGAAAATGATTTATTAGAATTACGAGTTTGAATTTTAGTTTATATATTTAAAAAATGTTAAATCTATTTATATATTCAAAAGGACATTTTAAATTAAAAAATTACCTAATGAGAAGACGTTTTAATTCATTTTTTAGTTTTTTTCATTCTTAAGCAAGCTTATGAGTTGGCATTCATTATTTTAACTCCCTCACTTTGGCTCTTAAAGTTTGTATGATTTCCATGTTTTATCCCATCGTTACCTTTATATCAAAGTAGATCTAATTGAAAAAACTCCTTGTTCTCCTCCATTGGGGTTGGTGGGAAAGACGAAACCTGCAACTACTTCCCTTTACATAACTATGGACTCCACTATTGTATTGCTTTTGAGGTTGTGTCGATGTACTTTGGGCTATAGGAACCCAACTGCTTCAGTTTCTTACAAAGATGTGGCTTGGGGGAAAGGTTCCATTACATTGGAACAACCAAAGTTGAGTCTAGGACCTTATATCATTTGACAATTAGAACAAGTGCTAGTTCCGGAAGTAAATCCAAAAGAGGTAATTCAACTCTTTTTTATTCGTCAATCATCAAAGGTTGTGATTTTCACATTCAACGGTTTTTTCAAGGGCCTAAAGCTTAACATCAATGGGTTTTTATGACATGCTCCAAAAATTGTGATATTTACCTCTATTCAAAACATTTTTTCACTAATCAATTTGATTCCCAAGAAGATCTAGTGAAAGGTTTGAAGGAAGAGCCTTGGTTTTGGGGAAGAACAAGGCTTTTCATCACCCCTTGTTTTCCAAAGTTTGATTCTTCTACAATGGTGGTAACAAAGATACCAGGTTGGGTAAGGTTTCCAAGCCTCCCTCTTCTCTTTTGAATCCTAAGATTCTAAAGGGTGTCGAGAACATTTTGGGTTCCTCTAGAAAGATCAATGTTGAAAGAATGAGAAAGGTTTATTCACCTTTGCCTGTATATGTATAAAAATAGAACTAAGCAAGGGTCTACTTAACCACATCTTTTTGAAACATAGACACTTCCAATCAATTCAAATTTTGGACTATGAAAACACAACATTCAGATGTCACACATGTTTTCAAACAAGAAATCTTTAGGGCTCATGCCCCTTGGTGAAAGAGCTACCAAAATAAAGGGGCATGCCACTAACAAAAAAATAAATGGTAATCTTTTAATACTCTTTTTCAAAACAAGAAGATTATAATACCCAAGTTCATGATGGGCATGCACCTCATATGCAATACAACTCAGAAATAAAATCGTTCCATGGAGAGGAACATCATGAAGTAGTGGGCGGAAAAGAAGATGAGATGACAAGCACAAAATGAATTCATGCTTCAGAGAGAAAGTTGAGATTCTGAGAAAGTTCGATTGTAACAAAAAGCATCTACTAGAGATGACCTAAAATGATTTGGCAGAGGTTCCTATTGTCCATCATACAAAGTTAAAAAAAAGATAAGTGATTTTATATCACATAATATCTTCTTTGTATTTTTTATTTTTAATTCTTTCACTCTCCTGAACGGTTAAAATACACATACTAAATGTTTTTAGCGTCTACAAAATATAAATTTCTTTTTCCAAAAATTAAAACAAAATTACAATATTTTTAGTAAATAAATAAATAATTCATTTTTCTGAAGGATAAAAAAATTCGTAACTTGATATACTTCCAAAAAGATAAAACAATACCTAAAAGAATGACAGGACTGCTTCTGCCCATGTGAGAAAAATACAAGGAACCTTATAGTGCGTTGATTTTGTGTGTTTAATGTTTCTCGTTGCTTTCTTGGAAGGTGCAGGCAAGCTCTCGAAGCCTTGTGTCGTGAGGTCTATCCACGTGATCAATCTTAGCTTCAAACAGGGTACCACTTGGGGATAGTTACGCCATGACTTCTTTTATGCCTCGTGCTATTACGTGGAAGTTGTAAAACCGTTTCAAATTTTTGGAATTTTAAGAAGTTGTTTTTAGTGTGATTTTTTGGATTTTGTGGTGTTAGAATTTGGTCTAAAAATTTGAAGTGAAATTTGGATATGTGTTATTTGAATTAGTGTTTTGACTCTAAAAAATTTGCAAACACTTCGATTGTCCAAAAGTTACCTATCAAACCTATAATTTCAATAAAATCTTACCAAATAAAAAAAATTAAAACCAAAAAACCCAAAAAAAAACTTCCAAAACATCCCACTAAAAACATCTCACTAAAAACAAATCGAATCTTAAATAATATTACACTAATCTTCTATAATTTTAAGCCTCACAACAAATATCGCGCACTCAATTATTTCATCACTCAAATGCAGCTAGCCGACGCTTAATGTTAATCAGTGGCCAATATAAAAATCGAGGATGCCGTAGGGTTCCCCATGTTCTTTCTTATGTTGTGTATTCATGTATTTGAGTTGCATCAATGGCTGCTCGCAGACTGCTCAGTCACGCCTTTCAAGGGCCACAATTGTTGCTCAAGGCTCAGGATGCCCTTCATGGCAACGGACCCGCTGAATGTATGGAGACAAATAAATTCCATAGGTTCGATCCTTGGTTTCGGCAAAGGCGAGACGTGGCTATGCCCCCACACTCTCAGACCCAGCGCCCGGTGATCCATGGCGATCGCTGGCGACAGAAGTTACAGAATTTGAATAACGCTGCGAGAGACCGCCTTCACCAGGAGGTGCTCAGCCCGCAGGGAGGGAAAATATCTGTGGAGGAAGGGAGAAGGCTGCTGAGGTTCGTGCAGGTAGATTCCCTAATTAAAAAGTTGCGCCAAATACCCCATGCCTGCATTTCTCGCAAGGAATTATTACAGATCTGTATTAGTATGGACTTCGCGGCCGAGGAGGATGTCAAGAAAGTTGTCAAATCGCTCGATGAATCCGGGCAGATTCTAATAGTCGGCGATGGCGTCTACCTCATGCCGGAGCAGGTACTGGATTTTCTCCTAACATATGTCGATGGCCGAAATATTTCGGGCGCTATCATCATAGTCGTGGATTTTTTATTCATCGAATTACACATTCTTGTTTTGATGGTATATTTTGAAATTAAATAAATTATTATTATCTCATTTTAAGGTTATTGTTAAGTTAGATATCAAATTGGTGTATAAGTTATTTTTATTTGCATTGCTGATTTGCGGAATAACGGATATGACAGGTCCAGTCTGATTGCTGAAGGCTAATCAACCATCGAGATAAACTGAGAATAGTGTATGAGACCCCTTGTTAATTGCTGATTGGCGGAATATTCAGCAATTACACTGACATGGCTGATTGCCCAGCGCGAATCATAAGCTTATGATGGTGTATGGGATCCCAGTCTGATTGCCCATGGCAAATCAATGATTGAGATAAGCTGAGGATGGTGTATGAGACCCCTTGTTAATTGCTGAGTCGCCCAATACTTTGCAATTAGACAGACATGGCTGATTCAAGCTTAGGATGGTGTATGAGACCCTTTGTTAATTGCTGATTTGCAGAATATTAGGCAATTAGACGGACATGGCTGATTGTCCTGCGTGAATCAGCCATGTAGATAAGCTCAGAGTGGTGTATGAGAACCCTTGTTTGTGGGACAATGGACCTATTTCCAGGTAGTCATTTAACTGCTAAGTCTACCAAGGCATACATACTCTACCCTTCTAGTTTTGAACCTCTTACCTATTTCTTAACAATTAAATTAAACAAATTAACTTAATTACTATACTTTTAAAAATATTCCAGAAATCTACTAATAAAATAGGTCTTAATAGCCTGAATATAAAAAAATCTTTGGTAGTTATTATATTTCGTTTCTTTTCTTTGTATTGTAGTTTTATTTCTTTTTTCTTGTAAAAGTTGTGAACTTTGCTTTTTGCAGGCAGCAAGGAACATTGAGAGAGTGGTGCCTCTTTTAGACGATCGTCGCAGTGAAGCGCTGGAAGAGATGGAGAAGCAAAAGGCCGCAATAGACCTGGATGCCATGAAAATAGTTCGGAGAGAGCTATGGTGCGGGTTCGGATTTCTGAGCCTCCAGACCACAGTTTGTATGTGGCTCACCTTCTGGCAGCTATCCTGGGATGTGATGGAACCCATATGCTTCCACTTGACCTCCATTTATTTCTTATCGGGCTACATGTTTTGCCTCGGAACTTCAACTGATCCCACCTACGAGGGCCTTTTCAAAGCTCGCTTCCAGAGCAGGCAGAAGAGACTGATGAAGAAGAGGAATTTCGATATTGAACGATTTAACAAGCTTCGATTGATGGTCGGGTCACCATTAAAACAGTCTGCATGTTAGGGCCTTTTACATGTAATTTAGGGCTATTCCTTTTCACTTTTTCTATCACTTCATACCATATTTTTATTGTAGATTTCCAAAATATTTTGGAATCCAAAATATGGCAACCCAAGTTAAACAATCCAACTCGCTGTTATCCTTAGCATTTTGAGATAAGGATAGCCTTTCCAGCTCCCCATACTGTATAGTTACCATAATTATAATCATAATTCTAATAGGGTTGTGAATTATTATAAATTCTAAGATATAATTTTTCATAAAAGAAACTAGTTTTATTTATTTTTTAGTTCATCTTCACTCTATGCATTAAGTATGCATTAAGTTGGTGTATAAGATTTTTCTTTTTTGCTAAATGCTTAAATATTATTTCTACTTTAAATATTTAAGTAAGGTATAATATTAAAAAAAAATGATTTACTCAACAATTTATTATAATTCTAATAATTGTGATTGTGAATTATTATAATTTTTAATATGTAATTTTCCAAAAAAAAATTAAATTTATTTTTTAAATTTATTTTTATATAATATATTAAATTTATGTATAATTTTTTTGCTTAAAAAAATATTATTGTAAATTTTAATATGCAATTCAACATAAGAAGATCTATTTTTAATTTATTTTTTAAATCCATTTCCATATAAGATTTCTTTTTAAGGAGACGTATAAATTCAGAATAAGAAATTTTTTTTAAATTATTATTATAAATATTAATATACTATTCAACATTAAAAATAAATAAAAAAGTTAAATTCATTTTCACTTTAAACATTAAATAAGCATATACACTTTCCTTTTAAAGAAAAAGTATTAATTCTCTAAACAATTTTAATTGTCAAATAAATACAAATAGTCACACAATAATAAACCCCTAAATTTAATAAAAATGCATATCCCCTATCTTTTTAAATTTAAACTCATAATTTTTTTATTAAAAACACATATCAATTTTGTCAAAAGAATAATAAATCTTTCATATAATTTATTAAGCTTTTTGAGCCAGACTCATTCTATAACTTAGTATGAGGAGATGTGTATATTTGTCTGTCTATTTCCCCTTTAAAATAAATCCTTTAAAATAAATTAAAAATTAGAGATTATGTTATAAATAGAAAAATAATATGGGCTATAATAAAAAAATGAATATAAGTAAAAAAAAAAAATGTATTAGTAAGATGTTTAAATCTTGTACTTTTAAAAAATGTTTCAAAAAAAATTTAAATAAACTATTTGAAGATTTATGTTAACTAATTTATGTGAAATTCATTTCATATATATTTATATATGGAAAAAGATTGTTAAAATAAATCATTTTAATGTTTTATATAAAAAAATATTTAAATTTGTCTCATTAAATGTTTCAATGTACATGTGATGTTAAAATTTTTAATGTAAATTACATATATATTATATATCATTTAAAATAAATTATGTATATATCATGAAAAAAGTAAGTTTATTTGGTCCTATATATACTCTATTTACCATTCAAAAATACAATCTAAACAATGAAAAATAACACATTGTATTTTGCACTCTAAAGAAGTTTGCGTGTGAAAAAATTCAATCCTTCTCGAATATTCGAAAGGTAATTTGCACAACAAATGGAATAAAATAGTTGTAGTGATGAATATCTCATATGCAATGATGACTTTGTGTTAATGCTTTTTTTTCATATGTGGGAAAATCTATCATAATTTAGTAGTCAAACGGCAGTGAGGACAACCATTTATGGCTGCTAACTGAGGAATGTAGGCTGATTCATCCCCATTATTGAAAGAAAACCACACCACCTAGAATAACAACTGGTGTGGGCTTTCACTCTTGCCATATGCCTCTAAGTCTTGGGTCATTAACTTATTTCCTTATGTCGCAGGAAAAAAATTCTCTTTACCAAATAAAAGTAGTTTTAGGATATACTCCAAATCCATAAAAATGTTAATATTAAAAATAATATTTGTAATTTTTTTTAAGAGTATATATATATATATATATATATATATATATATATATATATATATATATATATCCAAATTTACGAGAGACCGTATACAAATTCTTTGAGGTGTAATAATTATTTTAATCCGTAAGAATTCGATCGCTCCCAAAAGCATGATAGGTTTGCAGTCAAAATAAACCTATTCCACCATAAATACATTCTTAATAGGACAAAATAAAAATTTATCAAATAAATGGAAAAAGATAAGATCACAGTCACTGCTTGTGGTTGTGCAAGTCCAATCCATATAATACAGATGGACGTTCATGGACTGTTTTTGCCCATGTGAGAAAAATAAAAGGAACTATATAGGGGAGAGTTTTCTATTGTTGTGTAGGGACCAATACTAGTTATAGTACTGCCCTCACACATCTATCTAAAAATATTCATAAGCATCAAAAATTTGTACATAAATACTTTATATTAAGTTATAAGTTATATAATTTAGTCCAAAATGGGCCCACAAATTGATTAGGCCAACACTTGTCAAATACCAAACCTTAACATCACATATTGACAAGACATAATGTCCCAAATATCTCTAGCTCTGAATTACCAAATAAGGCAAAATGCACTACAAAACATTCCATTGAATTCTATTTAGGAGTATACCTATCCCATCAAACTGTCACCTACAGATTTCCACTAGAGAAACACATCCCATTGCTCAGTAATACCTGCATAAGAATAGGTGAAATGTGTGTCAGCCATATGTACATGTGTATTTAACCATTCAACCTATTAAAGACAATAAATGACAACATTCCATTTAGGATTAAAGACAATAAATGACAACATTCAATTCTCAACATTCTCAATAAATGTCACCAACACACTAGACTTTTCAATTCGGGAATTAAAAACAGGAAAGCACATGGATCAGCCTTCAAATATTATCAACCATTTGATCATGTTCAAATCAATCCAAGCCACACATTTGAATTTGGGAGATGGCAATCTATGCCAAACTTCCCTACCAATTAAATTCCATATGAAAAAACTATAAAACATCAACTCTTACTTATTTTCATTTCAGACATTCATTCTACTCATTAGCTATTGGAGATATGCAATCAAAGTGTTCAGACACTATTACATTCATTATATTCAGAAGTTTTAGAAGTTGTTGGAAACATACAAACTGAGTGTGTGCACAGTGTTACATTCATTCTATTCACCAGTTGCTGGAGACATATAGGTATGTTTTTATTGAATAATGTTACCATTTCTTTTTAATAATGAATATTGTTATTTTTGTTGAAAAACAAAGGTAAATTAAAGCCATTATAGCCAATTTCATTACTAATTTACTGATTTAGAAACCAATTTCATTGACATTATAACCTCAAATCTGAACCTGCAACTCAATATCAAACTACTATAATAGCAAATAATATCCTTTCAAAGAGCAAAGACAAATAGCCTCAGGTACTAAAGCCATTACAGTGCACCTAAAATCTGACCCTGCAACTCAATATCTAGCTACTATAATAATCTTGTTTTGTGCTACTATTATTTTTGTAGTCTTAACATTTCAAAATATGATATTATGACATTCTACAGAAATAACATTTCAGAATATGATATTATGACATTCTAAATTAAACTTGGTGGATCTATGGTACAACAATATATGCACTAGGTTTGATAAAAAAATTGAATTGTCCAATTTTCCTATGAATAAGCCATTTTTCAAATATAGGTCTAGGTGTTTGAAAAAGAGATGTGTTTTCTTTCACTATGTAACATGTCAATGAGTTAACAAAGCATTGAATGATCTTTCAAGGAACGATCTTTCAAATCTAATGCGCATGTAATTCTTTGTAATATCTGAAATACTGCCAAAAATACAATTATTGTCTCACACAAAGTTTACCTTCATGTGTGGGTCTCCATTACGATTTCTATTAGCAATAAAATATAAAAGAGACTTGGAAAAATCAAGAACCCAACATGGTACAAGGTAAAATGCCTGAGCAATGGATATATTTTAAATGCTCAACAAGGACCTTAGATGTGGTAAATGAATCACTAAAATTGTGTTGATAGATCATTATCAAGCCAACTTCAATTCTGTATGTAACCCCTTTGAAGGCTACATCATCATCAATTGGTCCAAAGGTGTAGTGCTCTCTCTCTACACAAAGTGTGAATGTGCTAAGAAAACCATCATTGAGCTATGGATGCACACATGAATTTGGGAGCTCACATACAAAGGTCCAAACCAAGTCAAGTCATGTCAAAATATAGCCAAATCAACATAACAATACCTCTAATTGAGTTAATAGAAGCTTATTTTTCATTGGAAAGCAGGGCTCTCGTTTCTTGCAAATGAGAAATCCCTTTGCACCCAATGTTGCAGTTGGTTGTGTGGTTCATTTTCGAGTTAGTACTAGTTTTTCTTTGGTGCACTCAATAACACTTTATTTGCTTATTTGGGGTAGCCAATTATTACTAGACACTTACAACAATTATTGAGCAACATAAAGGCTTGAATTTTGACCATGAAATGGTGCAAGAGGAGATAGTTTGGTCAGTGTCTCCCTTCTTTTTAGCCCAAGCCTAGCATTTTCTCTAATAATAAACTCCAAAACCATAAAATTTCAGAGCTAGAGTAGCTACTTATTGAATTAAGCACTTGGTAGAGTAGCTACCACTATTAGGACTTCTTATTAGCATAATTAGGACTAGATCACTTCGTTCCTCACCTCTCCCTTACTTAAGTACACTACCACTATTAGGACTTCTTATTAGCATAAGCAGGACCATATCACTTCGTTCCTCACCTCTCCATTACTTAAGTGTTTCATTACTAACTCTTTAGAGCTAAAAATGTTAGCTTTAGACCACTGAATGAATCCCTTAAAAGATACCACCTGACCCTTTTCTCAAGATAGAATCATGTTAAACAACAAACATGCTTAAACGTGTTGTTGGTTTCATTGAAGAAAGGAATGGCAGTTCCCAGAAACAATCATTTGAGGACACAACAAAATAGTTGGGTTAAAGAAATTATGTTATGTCAAACCTGTTATAAAATTAAAAAGGAATAGCTCTTCCCTATAACTCATAAAAATCATCTAAGAATCAAATAAAGAACTTTAAACCTTCCAATAATGATTTTCATATCTGAGATGTATTCAACTACAATATATAGATAAAGCACTGATTGTTGTTGCTTATTGATTGCAAAGGCCAATGAATTTCCTTGCTTTCTAAATAAAGTTTTTTAAAATCAAATTTGGTGGTCACTTTGCAGGTTGTTGCAGCCATGCCAAGAGTTTCTATTATAGATTGTACAAGGAACAAGAGGAGGCGAGGGGTGAGGGGAGCCCAACTACAGTCCACTTCATCAGATGAGGATAGGGCGGGTGATGTGAATGCTCACAATGCACCTAGTAATGTTGTTGAAAAGGACGTTGTGTTTGCAGATCATGTTATCCCACCATCAACCACAAAGTCGCCTTCAACCATAGTGCAAGGTGCAAGTTCAAGAAAGAAAATCAGTGCCATCAGAGAAAGCAAGACATGCGAGTTATAATTGATGACATCGAATTTAATGGATATTCAATTTGTGCCTCTACAAAAAAACATGGTATTAATTCTTCTAACATACATTATTAGATAAATGGGTTGACTAATACGAAGCGTAGAGGGCCTATTACAGTTATGACTAAAGAGGAGGAGGCCGAGGTGGTTGAGTGGTGTAAGGAGATGGCCCAATTGGGACATGGGTTAAAGATTATGCAACTTAAATCCACAGTAGCTCAAATCTGTCAGGGGAGGCCAAACCCCTTCAAAGATGGGTTTCCTGGTAAATCATGGTGGAGTGGATTTAAAAAAAGATATCCACACTTTGTGCTATGTATAGTTGATGGCCTTGACAGAGACAGGGCTTTAAATCTATGCCCTGCAATTATGTCCAAGTTCTATAACACTCTTTTTGCTGCATATGAGCAACACTCATATGCCCCAGACCATATATGGAACTGTGATGAAATAGGCTTACATGCAGGAAGGAATTGTGGTATGCGGGTAATTGCCAAAAGAGGGAGTAGAAATGTGCCTAAGATTTTGCCAAAGAGAATGGAGTGGATCACTATACTTTCTTGTGTCAATGCAATTGGTTCTTCAATCCCAGGATTTTACCTATTCAAATGTAAAACACAACTAAAAAATTATATACAGAGCTGTGAACCAGGTGCATGCATGGCAGCACATCCCCATGCATGGATGACAAAGGAACTATTCCTAAATTGGCTTTGTCATTTTTCTGCATCTGTACCAGGTGGTGTCTCGCCTTAAAATAGACACCCACTAATTTTAGATGGCCATGGAAGACACATGGCTTTGCAAACAATTGAAGAGGCCAACAATTTTGGCATTGACCTGTTAAAATTACCAGCTCATACCACTCACAAATTGCAATCCCTTGATTTCAACATGTTTGGGCCTTTCAATAATTATTTTGGGATCAAGCGAACTTTGTGGATGGCAAATAATCCAAGGGTGGAAGTAAAGAGGTTTGAGCTAGCTGAGCTTGCAAGTAAAGAATTAAAAAGGTCTCTCACAACTTCTAATATCAAGGCTAGATTTAGGAGGACTGATATATGGCCACTTAATGTTGATGCTCTCATGCATGATACTTGTTGTAGCCAAGCATTTTATGTGGAAGGTCAAGAAGCAAAGAACTTACAAGACCATGTTGATGCCCAAGAACATGTTGCTACTGCTGAAGGTATAATGTACCTTTATGAAGGGCACTTATGTGGTTATGATGATGAACATGTGAATGAGACACATTTCAGTCATGAACCAACTGTCAATGTCATGGAGGTTGTCACACCTACTGAACCATGTGAAAATTTTTCATGTGATATTCCATATGAGGCAATTGATGAAGCAAATGAAAATGTAAACTTGATTTCAAATGCAACATGACTAAACAATGAACAATTGAGCATGCCAACCCAGGTAAGCCCACCATCATGGTTGGCAGAGGCCATGATGAATATCAACCCACATAATGTCTCTACCACCAATGAGGAAAGTATGGACATGCCTTCACAACCATCAGAGTTGAACACCGAACTTGTTCATTATTTTGTGGACAATGGTTCACTGGAAGAGGAGCTTGTTCAGCATGAGGTACCTGAAGAAGATAATGGGGGCCAATCAGCTATACCAGAGGCTGAAATCCAAGTGTTAGATCCTAGGGAGCAAGGGGAAAATTGCAAATTACTTGGTGAATTCCTAAAGCTACCAGTAGAGAGAATGAAGGCCTCATCAAAGCACTCAACTATAGATTGTCTTCATTTGGGGAGGAGTTCACAGTTGCTCACATCTCAAGATTATATGAATTTATTGTTTGGGTTTGAATGTAAAAAAAATGAAATTCAGGAAACTAAAAAGAGAAAGAAGGAGTTGGCCAAGGACAAGAGAGCTGCAAGGATTGCAACAACAGAAGCTCGAACAAAGGAAAGGATGGAAAGACAAAAAGCAAGGGAAGATAAGGAACATCAAAAACAATTGGCAAGGAAAGAGAGGGAGGCAAGAAAGGTTCAAGAAGTGTTGGAAACAGGAGGAGGAGTGACAAGCACGGAAGTCTATGGTCCAAGCCAGTTTGAGGCAAATAAGATGATGTCCAATACACTGGACCACATTGCAGAGCACACACCATCATACCAAGAGCTTATTAACATCCAAGTCCCCCGCTATCAACCAGTGGTTCTGTCCACCTCATATACCTCTATCAGTGTAGGTATAAATCCAAACTGTGTTTATATGACACCTGCACCTAGTGTTGTAGTTAGTAACACAAGTGGACACTTGGGTTACTCAGTCCCTCCATGGCTACAAGGAGAAAATTGGAGTCAAGGATATGGTAACATTCAGGCACATCCTAATCAACCAATCTTGGGTAGTCCACCATACTTGGGTCAGGGAGGAGACTCAACAATTCTGGGCAATGCAAGAAATGGAGGCCATCAAGCATAGGGATGGCAGGAATTAATTTTTGTAACCGATATTGCAATGTGAATTTTGTAACACCTGCCCACGCATGAAATGCCGTGTTGGCTACTTCTTAAAACCAGTTTGGCAGGTTATGGTGGGGTTTAGGGTTTCATTCAGTGATTACTCTGTGCATTGTTCATTCCAACATTCATTTCTATTTGGGACCTGTTCATTTCTGTTTGGGACTTGTTCTTGTTCATTCGCTTTGCTAGGTAGTTGAATTTGAATTGTAATTATGATGAAAGTCAACATAATATTCGCAATGTGAATTTTGTAAGGATGAAATATGTTGATTGGTTTCATAGTAGAAGCTAAACTATAAACTAAATTGAATTGGTATTGGAATTATGATCTGGAATTATGATGAAAGGAAACATAATAACTCAAGAAAAGAAGTGAACATGGAACAAAAGTAGCTACTAATGGAAGGAAACATCTGCCCAAGAGCATGTGCTTGAGAAGTGTAATAGGAACCAACCCTTTGTTTGCTCACATAGGTAGTAAATAAAAGAATCCCTTTTTTCTCACTAAAGGAAATTCAAGGGAAAATAATAGAAAATAAAGATCAATTGAATCCGGTTTGAAACAACATTGCAAAGGAAAAGAAGTAATAATTTAGAACAACACTCAAACTTAGATACGTGAATGTTGTAAGGATCCAATATGTTGATTGGTTTCATAGTAGAAGCTAAACTATAAACTAAATTGAATTTGAATTGGAATTATGGTCTAGAATTATGATGAAAGGCACCATAATAACTCAGGAAAAGAAGTGAACAGGAAACAAAAGTAGCTACCAATGGAAGGAAAGATCTGCCCAGGAGCATGTGCTTGAGAAGTTCAATAGAAACCAACCCTCTGTCTACTCACAAAGGCAGTAAACAAAAGAATCCCTTTGTTCTCACTAAAGGAAATTCAAGAGAATATAATAGAAAGTAAAGATCAATTGAATCCAGTTTGAAACAACATTACAGAGGAAAAGAAGTAGTAATTTAGAGCAACACTCAAACTTGGATTTGGTTCCATATCACTGGTATCGGAGCAGTTCCACTCCTATGGATATAGAAGCCAAAATTCTCTCATTCTGAGTGTTGTAGCTTGTTGCCATGGCCCTTTAGGTTTCTATATTACCCTATGGGAAAAAGGGAATACAATCTCAGACTCTAGAGAGAAACCCTAGTCCATGCCTTAGTTCTACTATTAAGAGGCCCTTCCCTGAACCTTTGTATGACAATCACACTACAGGTAGAACAAATTTTTAATGGAAAAGGCATTAAGAAAGGTTTTCCTATTGAGAATTAAATCAAAAGATGGAATTGGAGTATAAGAGAGGTCTCCTGTTGGCATTGGCATAGATTTCAAGGGGGAGTGATGAAAAATAAATAAAAGGTTTAACGCATAGCTGGTAACGAGGCAACTTGGTGGTTACTTTTTCACATGCAATGGGACACAAAGATCAAACCCACATTCAAGTGTGTGGTAAATCAACACTAGTTATCAGATAGGAGTTTGAACTTAAAGGCCTCAACAAACCTGATATTGTTCATTTCCAACGTGAGGACTCAAGGGCAGTGAAGACTCTCTGGTTGGAAAGCCTAGAGGACTAAGATTGGATAACTTAAGTGTAACAAAGATAGCAAGAGGTCAAAGTAGAAATTTTTGAAGTGCTTTGAGGCATATAGAAATTTCTATACAAACATAAATTAATGTAAAATAGAAATTGCATCTCTATCATATAGAACCCACACAATATTTCAATTCTTAACAACTACAAACATCCAAACAACCCAAGAGAAAAATACCAAAATGTTCTGATAAGTTTCAACCTTCTAGGCTACATATGAACACAAACAATCACAGCTCGAAATACAACAGCAAAATAGCCCTTAGCTTCTTCAATTAAAATGCTAAATCACTTAAGCATAATCACCATTAATTTATGTCAAATTAGCAAGACATATAAGTCGAAAATTATAAACCTTGAAAAACATAGATGGCTAAAAATCAAATCTCCAATTCACACAGGTATTGGACAATTGAAAACTTCATTAATATGCATAAGATGAAGTTCATATGCATACTAACAATATTTAAATTTTTAACAACAACAAACATTCAGACAACCCAAGAGAAAAATAACAAAATGTTATGATAAGTTTCAGCCTTCTAGGCCAGATATGAACACAAACAATCACAACTCTAAATACAATAGCAAAACAATGCTTATCTTCTTCAATTACAATGCTAAATCACTTAAGCATAATCACCATTAATTTATGTCAAATTAGCAAGACATATAAGTCAGAAATTATAAACCATGAAAAACATAGATGGCTGAAAATCAAATCTCCAATTTACACAGGTATTGGATAGCTGAAAACTTCATTAATATGCATAAGATGAATTTCATATGCATACTGACAATATTTCAATTCTTACCAACTACAAACATCTAGACAACCCAAGAGAAAAATACCAAAATGTTTTGATAAGTTCCAGCCTTCTAGGCCAGAAATGAACACAAACAATTACAACTCTAAATATAACAACAAAACAACCCTTATCTTCTTCAATTACAATGATAAATCACTTAAGCATAATCACCATTAATTTATGTCAAATTAGCAAGACATATAAGTTGGAAATTATAAACCCTGTAAAACATAGATGGCTAAAAATAAAATCTCCAATTCACACAGGTATTGGATAGCTGGAAGCTGGAAACTTCATTAATATGAATAAGATGAAGTTCATATGCATACTAGTCTTATTTCAATTATCCTAGACAAAAACAAACAATATTTCAATTCTTAACAACTACAAACATCTAGACAACCCAAGAGAAAAATACCAAAATATTCATAACGAAAGTAATTCATATTTTTGCATCTACTCATGGTTGAAGTTGAAAGTGAAATTGAGAGTGTGAGCTACCATCAGCAAAATTGATAGATCCAAGATAGAGGAAATTTCTTCACAAGAACGAGTCCTCTTTGTACCTCCACAGGATGCAAGCGGAAGGGGGGTTAATGTAATCACTGAGGGGTTAATGCAATCACTGAGAGTGATAATCGAAGAAATAAAGAACCATCAAACCAAAGGAGGAAAGAAATTTTTTTCTTTTACCTATAGCAGGGTGGTCAGGGAAACCCAGAACTTGGTCCCACCCTCGAGCTCGATGGAAGTCTGGGAAGGGTTTTAAGGCCATTTCACATTGCCAAGAGGTAGCTACGAGCTAGGAGCAAAGAAATACCATGATTTTCTATCAGAAAATAACATACTTCCTACTCCACAACCGCAAAACCACATGAGATCACAAAAACCCAATAATTATCCAAAACCCACAACCCAAAATTGAATGAGACCACAAAACCCAATAATTATCCAAAACCCACAACCCAAAATCGAATGAGACCGCAAAACCCAATAATTATCCAAAACCCACAACCCAAAACCCAATAATTAGCCAAAACCCACACAGGTAAACACATACACACAGGTAAACAAAGGCACAATTTTCCAATGTAGGCTAAATGTGTTAAAAACAGAGTAAATTTGGCTGATAGGCCAGTGTCCTACCTTTTTTCTCCATGCTAGAAAGCCACAAGAACCTCAAATGCTCAAACAGTAGCTCAGACCGCAACAACCTACAAAACAACATCAAAATGGTTAGATAGGGACCAAAAATTAGTTAAACAATGAAACTACAGTTAAGTTATTCAACCACAGACCTGAAAAATCTATTTGGAGTACGAAATGACCATCTCCAACATCGAGCCAAGTGTAATTAGCCACAGGGATAAAGGCAGATGAATAACGAGCCCATACCACTAGACAGAGAAGAAAAACCAGGTAGAAAAACAACACGAAACAGATGAATACAACATTGTGAGCTGAAGAACGACCACCTTTGCTGAACAATAAACCACCACCCGGCACTACAAAGTCACTACCCGCACTACACACAACAATAATGGCGGTGACTACCATTGGAGCAGCGACGTGGAGCAACGACGCTCAACAACTGGCTTTGTGAACTGACAAGAAATGGTCTGAAACAAAAATGAACGTTGGAATGAACTACCCGCAGCGTAATCATTGAATGAAACCCTAGACCTCGTCAAATACCTACCAAACCAGTTTTAATAGGTAGGCAACATGTCATTGCATACACAGGACATGTGTCGTACAAAAATGGGTATGCCAGCACACTATTATAGGTGGTTGACGTGGAGGTGTTCGCCTAATGACGTCCCTCCCCTAGTGCATTGATTTTGTGTGTATCTTTAATGCTTCTCTTTGCTTCCTTGAAAAGTACATGCAAACTCTCAAAGCGTTGCGTCATGAGGTCTGTCCACGTGATCAATCTTAGCTTCAAACAAGGTACCACTCAGGGAATAGTGATGCCACGACTTCTTTTATCCAAAGTTAGCCTCCTGCTCTTACATGAAGGTGTAAAACCTTTGGAATTTTAAGGAGTTGTTTTTAGTGTGATTTTTTGGACTTTGGGGTGTTAGATTTTCGTGGAAAAATTTGAGATGAAAGTTGGATATGTGTTATTTAAACTGGTTTTTTGAATATATATATGGATTCAGCATCCTGAAAAAAATTAGGCCTTTCGATTGTTCAGAGATTACCCATCAAACTTGTGATTTCAATAAAATTTTGCCAGATTTTAAAGAAATTAGACTAGAAAAACCCATTGAAAAAATTTCCAAAAAATCTCGCTGAAAACAAATTTAATCTTAAATAATATTATACTTATCTTCCATGATTTTTGGCCTCACAACAAATCACTCAATTATTTTCAATCACTGAAATGCAGCTAGCCAACACTTAGTCCTAATCACTAGCCAATATAAAAATCGAGGATGTCGTAGGGTTTCCCATCCTCTTTCTTATGTTGTGTATTCATGTATTTGAGTTGCATCAATGGCTGCTCACGGACTGCTCAGTCACGCCTTTGAAGGGCCACAATTGTTACGCAAGGCTCAGGATGCCCTTCATGGCACCGGACCCGCTAAATGTATGGAGACAATTAAAATCCATAGGTTTGATCCTTGGTTTCTGCAGAGGCGAGACGTGGCTATGCCCCGACACTCTTAGGCCCAACGCCCGGTGATCCATGGTGATTGCTGGTGATGGGAGTTAAAGAATTTGAATAATGCTACGAGAGACTGCCTTCACCAGGAGGTGTTCAGCTTGCAAGAGGGGAAAATATCTGTGGAGGAAGGGAGAAGGCTGCTATGGTTCGTGCAGGTAGATTCTCTAATTAAAAAGTTGCGCCAAATACCCCATGCCTGCATTTCTCGCAAGGAATTATTACATATCTATATTAGTATGGACTTCGCAGGCAAAGAGGATGTCAAGAAAGTTGTCAATTCGCTCGATGAATCCGGGCAGATTCTAATAGTCAGCGATCGCGTCTACCTCAGGCCGGAGCAGCTACTAGATTTTCTCCTAAAATTTGTCGATGGCCAAAATATTTTGGGCGAGCTCAAACAATTTCTGATTCCGCCATCAATATAGTCATGCATTTTTTATTCATCTATTTACACATTGTTGTTATGATGGTATATTCCGAAATTAAATAAATAATTATTATCTAACTTTAAAGTTATGGTTAAGATAGATATTAAATTGGTGTATGAGGCATCCATTTTTATCTGAATCTTCGATTTTCTTTGGAAATTAGATAGACATGACAGACATGAGAACATCCATGTCTGTCTGATTGCCTAAAAGCACCCATATCCATTTGATTGCCCATGATGAATCAGCAATCCAGATAAGCTCTGTGAGGACCTATGGTTCTTACCACGACCACCGGTGCGATGTGCAAAGGTTGGAACAACAAAGTGCGAGCTCTTGATTTGGTGTGCGTGGAGACATATGTAAATGCGCACAAGAAAATGAGAGAGACATGTTTATATAGCATGGGGAGCGTTGGATCAACCCATGAGCCAACCTACAACATGAACGAAGGCCGACATGTATTCGGATGGCGAAGTGCAAAGGTAGGGGCGTTCAAACACATGGAGGACGAGTCGGCTTGGGTAGCTCGACTTGCCCTTCCATCCATATAAGTAAACAATGCGATGGAGTCATTTGGACATCGAACTTTCGAACAAGCAACTCGAGCAAGGAGGAAGTGTGAAGTTAAGGTGTAGCCGCAGCGAAGAAGGAAAGGCGCAACTCTATGCACCCAACCTTGGACAAGGCCACATGGAGGTAAACGCACAGGTCTCGAGTGAGGGCGTGGGTAGGAGCGCCTGTCGTTCGGAGGAGTGCGGGTAAGCCTCGAGTGAGGGCGCCTGCCGGGCAGAAGTAAACGACATGGGTGTAGCTCGGGTGTGAGCGCCCAACGATCAGTTGGTGAACATGGGTGACTCGTGGGTGAAGGCACCGGTTGTTGAGTGAACGAGTGACTTAGGTGAGTCGCACGTCGTGCACGAAGATACAAGGTTCGGTTGAGGAGTGCGGTTGGTAGCTCATGAGAGGGCGCGCACACCCAACTCGGGTAAGGAACTTTGATTATCACACGAAGGTGTTTAAAGTTGTAATTTTGGCTAAGTATGAAACTTGGTGTTTCCAAGTATACTTGTAAAAATTTGTAACCTTGAAAGATTGTATAATATATTGTATTCGGACAGACTCATTGTTCAAGGAGTTGCCCCTCCCTTTATACTGTGCAATTGCACTTGTATAATTGTTGATGATAATGAATGTGTATGGGTGTTCATTGGTATAAAGGAAACATAATAAGTAGTTGGTTGAGAAACACAAGCTAAGTAGAACATATGGTTAGGCGTAGTCCATGAACATAAGTATTGGTGAAAAAAAAGTGTTCGGTGGTGCCGCACCTCGCCAAGTACGGTTGGAAGACTACCGTAGGCCTGGGGGCGTGACATGTGGTATCAGAGCTAGTTTGAAGACTTGGAGGAGTCTTGCAGGAAGTTGAAGGTGATATTGAAGCAAGTGTATGCACACTCGGAAGCTTGGAAGTTGGTAACAGTGAAGCAGGTACTTGCAGGTGAAGGAAGCTGGTTTCACATACAAGTGGAACAAGGGCTGGTTCATGGTTGTAGGAAACTTGGTGAAGCTGTTGGATGGTTGAAACTAGATCGCAAAGAAGGAAGCTGTTAGTAATGGCAGGTGAATCTCAGGTCGGATCTAGCCATGGTGCGAAGGATGCTTCGCTAGCTTTCATTGAAAAGGTGTTGGAACGGATGGAGGACTTAGAGGCTTACTGGACTAAGAAGATGGACTTGGTCGAGAAGGATTAAGAGGCCAATTCGAAGATGAGGGAAGAGCTCGATGAACTCCCGACTCAACACGAGTACACTAATCTTATGTGTACACAACTTGAAGTAAAGGTCAAGGAGATTGAAGAGGCAAGATATCAGGGTCTGGTAGAGATCGTGAACTTGCAGAAGTCTCTTAATGAAGCCAAGGATGAGATCATAGTGTTGAAGAAGGCCGTGAGGCATAACTTAGGTGGAGGAGTGCCTTATGTGAAAGTCAAGGAACCAGAATCTTATGATGGTACAAGGAGTGAAAAAACTCTTGGCAAATTTCTATGGGACATGGAGCAATACTTGGAGCACCTGGGTCTATCTGATGATGAGACAAAGGTGAAGGTAGCTGCTCAGTTCTTGGCAAAGGATGCTAAGATGTGGTGGTGAAGGAGAATGGATCAGATTGCCAATGGCAGTGCTGGTGACATAACTTCGTGGGATGAGATGAAGAAGGCTTTGCAGACCCATTTCAGTCCTCAAGATGAAATGTGGGAAGCAAGGATGAAAATTAAGTTCATAAAGCAGATAGTTAACCTACAGACATATCAGTGGGAGTTTGCAAGTGTGGTTCTGGAACTTCCTGACATGGCAGAGAGGGACAAGGTGTTCAACTTCATTATTGGATTGAAGCCTTGGGCACGCAATGAAGTGAAGGAAGATTAAGACACTTGAGGAAGCTTTTGCTGCTGTTGATAGGTTGGTGGAGCATTATGATGAGACTTCTAATGATAGGAAGACGAAGTCCGATAAGCCGAAAGAGAAGAAGAAGGATGATGCTTCGAAATCGAATGATAAGTCGAAGACGAAGAAAGCCTTGAAGTGTTGGATATGTGTTGAACCACATACGGTGAAGAATTTTCCTTCTAGACCGAAAGTGGCTGCTATTGCACAATCTAATACGAAGAATGAAAAAGCTTCTATGGGGATGATGTGGATACTTGGTGGTGGTGCTACTACGGAGGTGGTCTCTCGGAGAGATCCTGAGAGGAAAAGTTTGGAGTATGTTCGGATGAAAGTGGGGGTGTTGATATACTCACTATGGTGGATAGTGGGGCTAATCACAACTTCATGAGTGAAGATACTGCGAGAAGGATTGGGCTGAAATTTGTACCGGTGAAGGCACAAATGAAGACAATGAATTCCCCTCCTGATTATGTTCTTGCTGTAGCTGAAAAGGGTGGACACAACACTAGGTGAGTGGACTGGGAAAGTCGACTTCACTATAGTGTGAATTGATGACTATGAAGTTGTGCTAGGAATGGAATTATTGAAACAATTTGATACTATGATTTTTCCACATTTGAAGAGGTTGTACATTTATGATGGAAGGGAAGATGTACCCATTGGTGTTCCAATCATTGGTGTGACAAAGCCTGATTGTAAGTTGGCAATGATGCAAATGGAGGATGAGAAGCGAATGGAAGACATGAGTAAGCGATTTTCTACGGTTGAGACAAAGCTTACCGAGCAGTCATTGGTCATCAGGACACTATCTGATAGTATCTTGGATTTGCCAAGAAGGCTAGAAGTGGTTGAGGATGATAATGATGATGAGGAGGCTTATGCAAGGCTGAATGTCTGAGAGGAGGATCGTGTCACTTATCTACAGAGGATGGAGATAGAGAATCCTGACGCATGGATTGAGCTTATTAGTGAGGGCGAGCCTTCAGGCTCTACTCCCTCCACATCTTCTTAGATGACATAGAAGATGGGGCTCATTGTTAGCTGCTCATGGCAGTGAGTCCTTAAAACAGGTTGAGCAGGTATGACAGATGGTGCAGGGATGGCTTGGCATCAAGCATCATGACATGATGCAGATGGGATGGAGTTTCCATGGAGTTGAGCATGGGGGAGATTCTTGGTGAGTCCAGGATGTGGCAAAATCCGAGTTAGACTAGTGAAGGCATAAGGATGGACATTCTTATGACTTGAGCATGATAGTTGGACTGATCACCTGACTAGTTCAAGTCATGGGGGCTAGCAGTGTACCAAAGAGATGTTGGCATTAGGCAGGCAGGAAGGATGATAGTTCACAGGATGGGACAACACATGATGGAGACAGTTGTTTTTGCATATGTTGCAGGGATGTTGCAATGTATGGACTGATTGATATCATGGACCAAGGATGAGACAGTTGGAGATGATGATCTTGGTGGATGGCTACCGGGATGGCATATTGTCGAGGATGACAATGACTTTAGGTGGAGGAGGATGTAAGGACCTGTGGTTCTTACCATGACCATAGATGTGATGTGCGAAGGTTGGAACAACAAAGTGCGAGCTCTTGGCTTAGTGTGCATGGAGACATATGTAAATGTGCATAAGAAAATGAGAGCGACATGTTTATATAGCGTGGGGAGTGTTGGCTCAACCCATGGGCTGACCTACAACATGAACAAAGGTTGACATGTATTCGGATGGCGAAGTGCGAAGGAAGGGGCTTTCAAACACATGGAGGATGAGTCGGCTTGGGCAGCTCGACTCGCCCTTCCATCCATATAGGTAAACAATGCGATGGAGTCATTTGGACATCAAACTTTCGAACAAGCAACTCGAGCAAAGAGGAAGTGTGAAGTTAAGGTGTAGTCGTAGTGAAGAAGGAAAGGCGCAACTCTATGCACCCAACCTTGGACAAGGCCGCACGGAGGTAAACACATAGGTCTCAGGTGAGGGTGCAGGTAGGAGTGCTCGTCGTTCAGAGGAATGTGGGTAAGCCTCGGGTGAGGGTGCCCGCCGGACAGAAGTAAACGACACGGGTGTAGCTTAGGTGTGAGCGGCCAACGTTCGGTTGGTGAACATGGGTGACTCGTGGGTGAAGGCACCGGTTGTTGAGTGAACAAGTGACTTGGGTGAGTCGCCTGTTGTGCACGAAGATATAAGGTTTGGTTGAGGAGTGCGGTTTGCAGTGCGTGAGAGGGCGCACCCACCCAACTCGGGCAAGGAACTTTGGTTATCACACAGAGGTGTGGAAAGTTGTAATTTTGGCTAAGTATGAAACTTGGTGTTTCCAAGTATACTTGTAAAGCTTTGTAACCTTGAAAGATTGTATAACATATTGTATCCGGGCAGACTCATTGTTCAGGGAGTTGCCCCTCCCTTTATACTATGCAATTGTGTTTTCTTATATAATTGTTGATGATAATGAATGTGTATGGGTGTTCATTGGTATAAAGGAAAAATAATAATTACTTGGTTGAGAAACACGAACTAAGTAGAACATATGGTTAGGCGTAGTTCATGAACATAAGTATTGGTGAAAAGAAAGTGTTTGGTGGTGCCGCATGTTAGGCCCCTATACTACTAGTGTAACCCATTATTGTTATTAGTACAACCCACTTATTATATTGATGTACCCATGTAGTGCCCATATTGTTACTATTGTGCCCCATAGAAGCCCACTATTGTTATTATTGTGCCCTTACATTATTATTGTTATGTCGGCTCTAATTATGTTATGACCCCTTAAACTCCTATATATAGAAGGGAGGTCTTTTCATTTGTATCATCCAAGAATTGTTTATTTATGTAATGTAAAGGAGGTTTCCCCTTCGAAGAGGCTGAATTCTAAGGCGTTGATCTAACTTTTCCATCTTTTCTTGAGTTGGTTTCATAACAATTGGTATCAGAGCTTTGGATTCTAGGGTTTCGCTGCTCCAAATAGGTCATTGTGGCATTTTCGCTATAAATTTTTTTTTGCCACATTTCAGAAGCTAAAAAAAAACCCCATTTGCGAAGAAATCTCAGTGAACCTTGGGTCCAAATTTTAGAGCTTTTCACACTATATTTGTGGAGATATGATCTGATGAATTTGGTCTTTTTGCATAATCCTGAATTACATTCCAAACAGGTGACTTAGAGAAAATCATCATAACTTTCTCTCTGAGCTTCGGATTGAAATTTCATAAGAAGGTACAGAAATAGGACATACTATAGTTTCTTGTATATATTTTTCTGTGCCAAAGGTCAAAACAGTGACACGTGGCACTTCATACAAGTTCACTCTTCTGGAAAGGTCTATAATCAGGTCTTGGGAGATTGTGCATAACTATTTCTTGGAGAATCCAATTTGGATCAAACTGGTGGCATTGGAAAGAGGACGTAGAGGGATAATGCAGGTCGCAATTTCATAACTTAAAGATCTGAAAGTGCAAAGTTACAGTAGTTTCAAGATCGAGCTCCTAAAATCAAGAAAAAGAAAGATGAGGAAGTTTGATGGCAATGATCCGGTAAATTGGATACTTCAGATGGAGCAATATTTTGATCTACATGGTGTACCACTATTACAAAGGGTATGTATTGCATCTTCATATTCAGAACCGGATCAATTTTTATGGTATGAAGGGCTTTGTTCTCGTAAACAACTTGTTACGTGGTAAATTTTCACGGAGGAAATGATAGCACATTATGAGGATACAAAGAGCAACACCTTCTTTAGAGCAACACCACAACAATTGAAAAGAGTAAAAGGGCTTTGTGACACAGTGGAAAGCAAAATTATGGAAACCAGGAAGCATACCCCTCACAACTATAAAGATGGAAGTGTTGTTTCTCCTAGCCTTCCACAACCTACAAGGGTTACACCACAACAATTGGAAGAAAAAAGAGAAAAAGGGCTTTGTTACAATTGTGATAGCAAATGCACTAAAGGTCATAAGTGTGTGGAGAAGAAATTATTTTACATAGAATATAAAGAGGAGGAAGAAAAAGATCAAGAAACATCAAAAGAAGAGGATATACGCTAGAACCCCACCCCAAAGAAAGAAGAAATGAATCAAACCATATCTTATAAAGCATTGGCAAGAATTACCACTCCTCAAACTCTCAAGATAGAAGGACATATCAAGAAGAAAAGGGTGCAAGAAGTGAAATATCACATCAAGAAAGAAGAAATGAATCCAACCATATCTTGTAATTCATTGGTCGAAATTACCACTCCTCAAACTATCAAGATAGAAGGACATATCGAGAAGAAAAATGTTCAAGAAGTGAAAGATCACATCGAGCATCAAAAAATGAATTTGACGATATCTTGCAAAGGATTGGAAGAAATTACCACTCCTCAAACTCTAGAGATAGAAGGACACATCATAAAGAAAAAGGTTCAAGCAGTGCAAGATCACATCGAGCATCAACAACAAGTTCTCCAACTTTTAAAGGATAACACCACTTTAGTGCAAAATCAAACAAAACAACAGGTAGATCAACATCATAGTGAAATTTTTTTTTATGTAGGTGATTAGGTATTTTTATTGCTACATCTCAAGCAAGCTATTTATGAGAAGGAAATGTTGGCAATACTACATGCACTTAAAAAATAGCGACCTTACTGAATGGGAAGACTCTTCAAGGATGAGGATGTGGAAGCATTGTTTTGTGCTATTTCTATTATCCAACCAGATTGGATAAACGAAGCAAGGGATGAATGGAAGAAGGATGAAGAAGTATGACCACTTATTCAAAAGTTGCAAAAGATCCCAATTCAAACAATATTGCCAGAAATTGAAGAGGAAGGAAAAATCATATTGGAACCTGGAGCAGTCACAGAAACAAAAACCCGACAGCTACGAAATCAATCAATTTCAGAGTATCTCATCAAGTGGAAGAACTTACCCGCTGAAAATTCCACATCAGAGGACAAGAATTTTATACAGAAGCATCAATAACTACTCAAGCATTGAGGACAACTCTTTTTGAAGGAGAGGGACATGTTAGGCCCCTATACTACTAGTGTAACCCCTTATTGTTATTAGTACAACCCACTTATTATATTGATGTACCCATGTAGTGCCCATATTGTTACTATTGTGCCCCATAAAAGCTCACTATTGTTATTATTGTGCCCTTACATTATTATTGTTATGTTGGCTCTAATTATGTTATGACCCCTTAGACTCCTATATATAGAAAGGAGGTCTTTTAATTTGTATCATCCAAGAATTGTTCATTTATGTAATGTAAAGGAGGTTGCCCCCTCGAAGAGGCTAAATTCTAAGGCATTGATCTATCTTTTCTATATTTTCTTGAGTTGGTTTCATAACACCGCACTTCGCCAAGTACAGTTGGAAGACTACCGTAGGCCTGAGGGCGTGACAAGCTCAGTGTGGTGTACGAGACCCCTCATCTCCCTTTGATTGCCCAAGGCGAATCAACAATCGAGATAAGCTAAGTATGGTGTATGAGACCCCTCATGTCCCTTTGATTGCCGAGGTTGAATCAGCAATCGAGATAAGCTCAAGATGGTGTATGAGACCCCTTGTTAATTGCTGATTTGCCGCAATTAGACGCGCCCATGTCCATCCAGATAAGCTCAAGGTGGTGTATGAGACCCCTTGTTTGTGAGACAAGGGTGGTGTATAAGACCCCTTGTTTGTGGGACAAGGGACCCACCTTCATGTAGCCATTTGAGTGCTAAGTCTATGAAGGCATACATACTCTACCCCTCTTGTTTTGAACCTATAACCTATTAAGAAAAATCAAATACTCTTAACAATTAAGTTAAACAAATTAACTTAGTAATACTCTATCTCTCTTGTTTTGAACCTGTAACCTATTAAGAAAAATCAAATACTCTTAACAATTAAATTAAACAAATTAACTTAATTACTATGCTTTTAAAAATATTCCAGATTTCTACTAACAAAATAAGTCTTAATAACCTGAACATAAAAAATCTTTGGTGGTTATTGAATTTCGCTTCTTTTCTTTGTGTTGTAGTTTTATTTCTTTTTTTCTGGTAAAAGTTGTTAACTATGCTTTTTGCAGGTGGCAAGGAACATTGAGACAGTGGTACCTCTTTTAGACGATCGTCGCAGTGAAGAGCTGGAAGAGATGGAGAAGCAAAAGGCCGTAATAGACCTGGATGCCATGAAAATAGTTCCGAGAGAGATATGGTGCAGGTTCGGATTTATGGGCCTCCAGACCACGGTTTGTATGTGGCTCACCTTCTGGCAACTATGCTGGGATGTGATGGAACCCATATGCTTCTACTTGAACTCCATTTATTTCTTAATAGGATATGCATTTTTCCTCATAATTTCGAAGGCATTTTCAAAGCTCGCTTCAAGAGCAGGCAGAAGAGACTAATGAAGAAGAGGAATTTCGATATTGAACAATTTAACAAGCTTCGATTGATGGTCGGGTCGCCATTAAAACAGTCTGCATGTTAAGGACTTTTACATGTAATTTACGGCTATTCCTTTTCATTTTTTCTATCACTTCGTACCATATTTTCCATACCATATTTTCATTGTAGATTTCCAAAATATTTTGGAATCCAAAATATAGCAACCAAGTTAAACAATCCAACTAACGGTTATCCTTAGTATTTTGAGAAGGATAGCCTTTCCAGCTCCCCATATCGTATGGCTACCACTCTTCTAATCATAATTCTAATAAGGTTGTGAATTATTATAAATTCTAACATATAATTTTTCATTAAAAAGCCTAGTTTTATTTATTTTATAGTTCATCTTCACTCTATAAATTAAGTTGATGTATAAGTTTTTTTTGCTTCGTATTATTGTAAATGTTAAAAAAATAAATAAATGTATTGAAACATTAAAGTAATGTATAAAATAATAAAAAAAAAATTATTGATTTATTCAACAATCTATTATAATTCTAATAGTTGTTGTTATGAATTATTATAACTTTTAATATGTAATTTGTCATAAAAATTTATTTTAAATTAAAAAATAATTTATTATGGTAAGTGTTAATATGCTAGATTTATTTTTAATTTATTTTTTAAATTCATTTTTAATTTAAACAATAAATTAATATATAGGATGTATTTTTAATTTATTTTTTAAATTCATTTTTACTTTAAACAATAAATTAATGTATAAGATTTATCTTTTAAAGAGAAAAGTATAAATTCAGGGTTAAGATTTTTTTTATTTAAAAAAACTATTATTATAAATGTTAATATGTTATAAAAAAAATCATTTTCACTTTAAACCTTAAATAGATGTATAAGCCTTTTTTTTTAAGAATTTTTTAATTCTCTAAACAATTTTGATTGTGAAATAAATACACATCTCCACACAATAATTATCTGCTAAATTTTATAAAAAAATATATTTGCTATCTCTTTAAATTTAAACCCATAACCTTTTACAAAATAAAATTACATATCTTTTATTTCTTTAAATTTAAACCCATAACTTCTTGTAAAAAAAAAAAGAAAAACACATATCAAACCTCTCCAAAGAATAATAAAATTTTCATATAATCTATTAATCTCTTTCGTATAATTTATTAAAATTTTTGAACCGAAAAGCTCATTTTACAACTCATTCTATACAGGGGATGTGTAAGTTGGTCCATCCATTTCCCCTTTAAAATAAATTAAAAATTAGAGATTATGTTATAAATAGAAAAGTAATATTAGTTATTATAAAAAAATGAATAGAAGTAAAAAATGTATGTGTAAGATGTTTAAATCTTATACTTTTCAAAAATATTTCCAAAGATATTTAAATAAACTATTTGAAAATTTATGTTAACTAATTTATTGATGCGGGAGCATCCAATGGCGAGGCGACAGATGGACAAACTGCCTAAAGCCCCTTTCAGAAAATTTCACTTTGATTTATTTTACTGTTAACTTTTTTCCAAGAAGGTTGTTATAGCCATTGTGAATTTCTTTTCTTTATTTCTGTTTCTTTTAGTTATGAATGCGAGTTTAACAAAAAAATTAGTTTGTCAACATAACAAGAAATGTAACTGTGTAATGTAACTGCAGGTAGTTCCTCAACTAAATGAGGCTGCCTGAACTATTAAAAAGACATTTCACAGAAGGCACAGTGTTGCTGCCCAGATAAAGAAAAATAGAAACATATTGAGATTGTAAAAGTTTGTTGACAAGCGTAAACTAGAAGAATAAGCATTGTTATTTTCAGGTAATCAAAAAGACTGTTTCATGAATCATTTTTTGTAGATGTACACGAGTGCAAACTATAAAAGGAGAACGAACATGAAGATTGTGCCAGCATAAACAACTAGGAGCAAGGAAAGAAAACATGAACTGTGCGCATACTCAGAAATCGACTTTTTACCGTGCATAACCAAAGGTACTCGCAGACCAAAACAATTTAACATTTAGTAACATAACTTATTTTCATCTAAATGCACTTATATGTAATGAAAACATTACACAAATAATTGTCAAAGCAAATTAGCATTTCAAGTTCCTTGCTATTCCATATTTACATTCTAGATATAGACACATAGTTCCAGGTTTCTTCGAGTCCCATCTCATCTGTAGAAGAGAGGACTAGAAACCCTCGGTCAACATGACCAAGCAAAAACGAAAATAGAGGCTGGACTATAGGGAAAGATATAAAGACTGCGACCATGACAAAATGATAAGAACTACAAGATTGACTACAAAGTACAGTTGTGAAGACCTGGAAAAAAAATGAAAATCCTACATAACCTATAGAGAAGACAACTACATACTGATTCGACAGATAGAGTCTCAAACAGGCACCAATGCAAACTTAAGGGAACAGTCCTACCCGTTTCAAACAAGGGCTAAGACCGAAGACTGGAGATACGTCAAGCCACCAAGTCCAAGCCCTCAACACCGGAACATGAGCCACCTGCACAGCACAAGGAATACGTTAGTTAGGGTAGCATAACTTGACTAAACAATAAGTAAATAGAACAGAAAGAAGCAATGGCAATCAAGAACCTTGAGGTTACCTGAGTGACAAGAGGGTTTGAAAAACCCCGAACCAGCAGCAATGCCAAGAGGGAAACGGGAATCGAGAGCCCTAGATAAAACCAGAGAGCCACGGCCACAGAGCCATATAAATTCACAACCGCTCACAAGGAGCGGTATTGTCAGCAAGAGACAAGGTAACATGAAAAAGTGAAATCAGAGAAGAAGGATACCTGTGGGACAAAATGGATAATCGTTAGAGCAAACAAATTGAGAACCTGTCCGAGAAACCAGAACAGTTTATTAACATTCGAGCCACACATATACAAATAGATCAAGCCAGCAGACAGTAAATCAAATAAGGCTTTTCAGTTTCGGACCACCTTCAGAGTGAACCCATAGCAGGGAGAACGTGACGAAGCCAATGAACGGAGGAGGGTTGAGTGCCATTCCAAAACTAGGAATCAAACCCCATAGCGGATAGAGCAATCGGGTTACCAACAAGGCAAGTGAATGACCAGGAAAGGGTTTCACACAAAACCATAGAATTGGTGCGAAACTCCAAAACCTCATGAATGGTGGAGGCATTAAAGCCTCATTAAGCCTCCCTAAAACACTTGAGTGACTGCGCATGAATATCACGTGGTTCAGCTGCCACGTAGCGTCCACATCAGCGGAAGGGTTTGTCATCAATTTTTGGTATCAGAGCGGTTCTTTCCTTAGGGAAGAAAGTTTAATTATGGAGGTAGGGAGAAGAGGAAGAGGAAGAGGTGTTCGGAGAGGAGCCGAAGATGGACTGTGTGAAGAAATCAAGGTCCTAAGTGCCTGGCTAGCAGTAGTGGAGGCAAGAAGGCGCAGGGATCCAGAGGATGGCGATGACAGTGATGCAGAGACTATAGCTACAACAGATGGGTCCGAAGGGGAAGGGCCAGAAATAATATTGTTGAAATCTGTCCTATTAGCAAACAGTAAACTAAAACCTGAACTGTCAAATTATGATGGCAGCCTATCTACTGAAATGCTTCTGGATTGGATTAGCGAGTTAGATAAATACTTCACGTGTGAAGAGATCAGTGACAAAAATAGTATCAGGTCTATAGCTACGAAGTTGAAGGGGCATGTCGCACTGTGGTGGGATAGTGTGCAAGTGGAGCAGAAAAGATCCAACAAACCACCTATTAAGAAGTGGGATAGGATGGTGGCCAAGTTGAAGGGTAAATTTTTACCTAAATATTATTAGATTCCGCTGCATAGACAAGTACAAAATCTGAAGCAGAGGTCAATGACTGTAAAAGAGTACGCAGAGGAGTTTTATAGAGTAAATTTGTGAGCAGGTTATGTCGAGGACAACCCAGAGAAAACTGCAAGGTTTGTGAATGGGTTGCAGATGGAGATACTGGATGAGATCAATATTCTCTCTCCTAGATCTGTAGAAGAAGCATATCAAAGTGCTTTAAAAGTGGAATAAAAACTTAACAGAAGGCAGAATGCGAGGAGAGGACGTGGTTCCAGACGAGGAAGGGGACAGTCCTATGGCAGAGGTAGAACTGCCAGCAGTAATGATGAAGGTAGCAGTTCGAAAGCTACAGGGTCAATAGGAAAAGAGGGTAACACTAGGGGAGGCAGGCCTTACCAGTGAGGTAGAGGTAGTGGTAGAGGTAGAGGAACTGCCTACCAGTGTTACAAGTGCCACAAATGGGGGCAAAAATCGTTTGAATGTCCTGAAAGTGATCAGACAGGACAAAGGGGGGCATATGTTGCTCAGCCTGAGGAGACCGAGGCCCCACCTCAAGAAGTGGAGAACATGCCTGAAACAGGCGAAGCCTTGGTACTAAATAAAGTTTTATTGAAGCCAGCTAAAGAATCAACTGATCCGACACAGTGGAAAGCTCTTTTTCGAACTGTGTGTAAGTCGCAGGGGAAGTGTTGTAAATTGATTATCGATAGTGGAAGCACGAACAATTTGGTAGCCATAGAGATGGTGGGAAAGTTGGGCCTGAAGTGATTGAAACACGCAACTCCATATTGGGTGTCTTGGCTATAGAAAGGACACCAACTGCTTGTTGACAAGCAGTGTGAGGTGGAATTTAATATTGGCAGATATAAGGATAAAGTGACATGTGACATTATGCCAATGGATGTATGCCATATACTGCTGGGAAGACCTTAGCAGTATGACAGGAAGGTGGTACGCGATGGAAAAAAAAATTGCTCTAAGTTCGTGAAAGATGGGGTCAAACACACATTGGTACCCATGAAGGAAGAAGCTACTGCAGAAAGTAATGGGTCGAAAGCTTTGTTACTAGGTGGGAAAGAGTTCCTACAACAGTTGGGAGATGATGAGATTAAATTTGCAGTCATACGGAGGCCAAGGCTAGTGTTAGTTCATACTGAAATTAAGGATTTACCGGAAGAAATCCAAGATATGTTGCATGAATTCAGCGAGTGGATGAATTTCCAGATAAGTTACCTCCAAAATGGAGTATCAGCCACCATATCGATTTTATACTAGGAGCCAGCTTACCCAACAAAGCTGCTTATCGCATGAGCTCAAAAGACAATGAGGAGATTAGAAAACAGTACAAGAATTGTTGGATAAGGGACTGATTTGGGAAAGCCTAAGTCCATGAGCAGTACCAACAGTTATGGCTCCCAAGAAAGGAGGGGAGTGGCGAATGTGTACCAACTCCTGAGCAATTAATAAGATTATTATTAGGTACAGGTTTCCTTTACCACGCATCGACGATATGATGGACTGTTTAAGTGGAGTAGCTTACTTTTCCAAGATTGATTTGAAAAGCAGTTATCATCAGATACGGATTCGAGAAGGCGATGAGTGGAAGACTGCTTTTAAGACCAACGAGGGCCATTCGGATTGAGTAATGCACCCAGTACATTCATGCACTTGATGAACGAAATACTGAAAGAATACATCGGGAAGTTCATTATTGTATACTTGGATGATATTCTTATTTTCAATAAGACCAGGGGGGAACACTTCAGACACATTAGGTGTGTCTTAGAAAAATTATAGCAAAATAAACTATTGTTAAATTTGAAGAAATGCATGTTTTTCAAAAAGGAAATGATTTACTTGGGTTTCGTGATCTCAGAAAATGAGTTGAAGATGGATTTGGAAAAGATTGCAGCCATAGTCAACTAGTTGTCCCCAAAGAGTTTATTTGAAGTACAAAGTTTTCATGGGCTAGCAAGTTTTTACAGAAAGTTTATAAGGGATTTTAGCAGTATCTGCGCGCCCATGGTAGAGAGTGTCAAGAAAGTCAATCAGCCATTTCATTGGACTGATTTAGCTGAAAAGAGTTTTCAGTTGCTGAAAAAAAAGATTACTAAACGACCTGTTTTACGGTTGCCAGAATTGAACAAACTTTTCAAGTTCGTTGCGACGCTAGTGCGAAAGCCATTGGGCAGTGTTGAGTCAAGAGGATAAACCGGTGGCCTATTTTAGTGAAAAATTGAATGAGAGCAGATAGAAATATTCGTCCTATGATAAGGAATTTTATGCAGTAGTACAAGCACTGAAACACTGGAGACACTATTTGTTGGGAAATGAATTCATCTTGTTTTTAGACAATTCTTCTCTGCAATATATTATGCAGCAGCACAAGTTAAACCACAAACATGTGAAATGGGTGGAATATCTCCAAAGTTTCACGTTTGTGTTAAAGCACATCAGTGGACAAGCCAATAAGGTGGTAGACGCACTAAGTCAAAGGAGTTTGATTATGCATGAGAGCTAACTACATGCATTGGGTTTTGAGCATCTTAAGGATCTGTATGAGACAAATGCATATTTTCATGAAGCATATGAAGCTTGCCAGAATCCGTTGTTGAGGGACAACAGCTTGTGGTTAGATTTTAACTTGCAAGAAGGATTGTTGTTCAAGGGTGGACAGTTGTGCATTCTAGAGTGTTCAATGAGGGAAAATCTAATCCAGGAGAAGCACAATGGAGGTCTAGCCAGACATTTTGGCGTAGACAAGACATTGGACCAAGTAAGTCATTTTTATTATTGGCCTAGGATGCAATGAGACGTGTAACGATATGTGGCTAGATGCAAGATGTGTCAACTAGCGAAGTGTCATAGTTAGAATGTGGGATTAGACACCATTGCCTGTTCTGGACAGACCTTGGGATTCAGTTAGTTTAGATTTTGTTTTGGGTTTGCCAAGGACACAGAAAGGGTACGATTCAATTATGGTAGTGGTGGATCGCTTTACAAAGATGGTGCATTTTATCCCTTGCAAGAAGACCAGTGACGCCACACATGTAGCTCACCTATTCTTTACAGAAATTGTCAGGTTACATGGCTTGCTGACATCTATTCTTTCAGAGAGGGACGTGAAGTTTACAAGCCATTTCTAGCAGACTTTATGGAAGAAATTGGACACTAAACTGAATTTTAGTTTAGCTTATCATCCACAGATAGACGGGCAAACTGAAGTAGTAAACCGAAGTCTAGGAAATCTGCTACATAGCCTCATTGGACAAAATTCAAGATAGTGGGATCACGTACTCGCCCAGGCAAAGTTCACTTATAACGACTCTCTAAACAGGAGCACAGGCAGAAACCCTTTCCAAATCCTGTATGGCATGCACCCTCGAGGAGTGCATGAATTACAAGATTTGGGTCGGTTGGAACGAAGGAGTGCTAATGGAGAAGAATTAGCCAAGATGATTGGTGAACTTCATGAGTAGGTAAAAGATAGGTTACAAAATAGAAGTCAGAAGTATGAACAAAAGGAAGATTTAAAGCACCAGGAAGTGCAGTTTGATATAGGAGATTTGGTACTGGTGCATCTACGAAAGGAAAGGTTCCTCAAAGGAAAGTACAACAAGTTGAAATTCAAAAAGATAGGGCCTTGCTGAATTTTAAGAAAATTCTCTGCAAATGCCTACGAACTACAATTAACCCCAGGGATTGGGATCTTGCCCATTTTCAATGTCGCAGACCTATACCCCTATGTTTTTCCAGACATAGAGGAACATTCAAACGGTCACACACGGGACACCCAGGGAGACAAAGAGATAGGGACATGGATCAAGTAGCTGCCCATAGTCAAGCCTTTAGAGATTGACCAAATACTAGACACTCAGGTAGCTCAACAGACACACCGGAAGCAGTACTTGCAGTACTTGGTTGAGTGGAAGGGTCGTCTGATAGAGGACAACACCTGGATGGATACTAGACAGATTTAGCGCACCAAATATTCTATTGAAGAGATCATGGACAGGAGCCATGAGATTCATTCACCCCGGGAGCCTAATGCAGGAGCATCCAATGGCAAGGCGATAGATGGAGAGACCACCTAAAGCACCTTTTAGAAAATTTCACATTGATTTATTTTACTGTTAACTTTTTTCCAAGGAGGTTGTTACAGCCATTGTAAATTTCTTTTCTTTATTTCTGTTTCTTTTAGTTATGAATGTGAGTTTAACAAAAAAAATTAGTTTGTCAACATAACAGGAAATGTAACTATGCAATGTAACAGCAAGTAGTTCCTCAATTGAATGAGGCTACCTGAACCATTAAAAAGACATTTCATAGAAGGCACGGGGTTGCTACCCAGATAGAGAAAAATAGAAACATATTGAGATTGTAAAAGTTTGCTGACAAGCGTAAACCAGAAGAATAAACATTGTTATTTTCAGGTAATCAAAAAGATTATTTCATGAATCATTTTTTGTAGATGTGCATGAGTGCAAACTATAAAAGGAGAATGAACATGAAGATTGTGCTAGCATAAACAACTAGGAGTGAGGAAAGAAAACAGGAACTGTGTGCATACCCAGAAATCGACTTTTTACCATGCATAACCAAAGGTACTCGTAGACCAAAACAATTTAACATTTCAATAACACAAATTTTCATCTAAATGCACTTATATGTAATGAAAACGTTACACAAATAATTGTCAAAGAAAATTAGCATTTCAAGTTCCCTGTTGTTCCATATTTACATTCCATATATAGACACATAGTTCCAGGTTTCTTCGAGTCCCATCTCATCTGTAGAAGAGAGGACTAGAAATGCTTGGTCAACATGACCAGGCAAGAACGAAAATAGAGGCAGGACTATGGGGTGAGATATAAAGACTGCGACCACAAAAAAAAGATAAGAATTGCAAGACTGACTACAAAGTATAGTTGTGAAGACCTGGAAAAAAATGACAATCCTACATAACCTACAGAGAAGACAACTACATATTGATTTGACAGACAGAGTCTCAAACAGGCACCAGGGAAAACTTAAGGGAATGGTCCTACCCATTTCAAACAAGGGTTGAGACCAAAGACTGGAGATATGGCAAGCCACCAAGTCTGAGCCCTCGACACTGGCACATGAGCCACCTACACAGCACAACGAATACATTAGTTAGGGTAGCATAACCTGACTAAACAATAAGCAAATGGAACAAAAAGAAGCAATGACAATCGAGAACCTTGAGGTTACCTGAGTGAGAAGAGGGTTTGAACAAACCCTAAACCAGCAACAATGCCAAGAGAGAAACGAGAATCAAGAGCCCCAACAAAAACTAGAGAGCCACAACCACAGAGCCATATAAATCCGCAACTACTCACAAGGAGCGATATTGTCAGCAAGAGACAAAGTAGCATGAAAAAGTGAAATCGCAGAAGAAGGATACCAATGGAAGAAACTGCATAATCACCAAAGCAAACAAATCGAGAACCTATCAGAGAAACCAGAGCAGTTTATTAATAGTCAAGCCACACATATACAAATAGATCAAGCCAGTAGACAGTAAATCAAATAAGGCTTTTCAGTTTCGAACTGCCTTCAAAGTGAACCCATAGTAGGGAGAACGTGATGGAGCCAGCGAATGGAGGAGGGCCGAGTAACGTAGCCACAACCAGGAATCAAACCAATAGCGGATAGAGCAACCAGGTTACCAACTGGGCAAGTGAATGACTAGGAAAGGGTTTCAGACAAAACCATAGAGCCAGCACGAAACTCTAGAACCTCGTGAACGGTGGAGGAACTAAAGCCTCATTAAACCTCCCCAAAACCCTTGCGTGACTACACGTGAATATCACGTGGTTCAGTTGCCACACAGCGTCCACATCAGTGGAAGGGTGTGTCATCATTTATGTCGAAATCAATTTCATATATATCTATATATAGAAAAAAAATGTTAAAATAAATCATTTTAATGTTTTATATAAAAAAAATATATTTAAATTTGTTTGATAAAATGTTTAAATGTACATGTGATGTAAAATATTTTAATGTAAGCTACATATATATTATATCATTAAAAAAAATCATGTATCATGAAAAAATTAAGTTTATTTGGTCCTATATGTACTCTATTTATCATTCAAAAATACAATTTAAACAATGAAAAATAACACATTGTATTTTTTACTCTAAAGAAGTTTGTGAGTGAAGAAATTTGATCTTCTTGACTCATGTTAAATTCGTAAAATAAATCTATGCTAATCATTATAAAATTGAGTGAAAAAAATTACATTAAATATGTGGCCATTCTTACCTTTCTAATTGTAAGCATCTTAAACTCAAATGCAAATGCAGCAACATGTTGAGAGGTTTCAGTGTTCCAATACTCATTCCCTGGGTCGTTTCGGCCTCCACAAGGAGATCCCACTCCATGGGAAGCATCTTTCTATGTGCTTTCTAGCTCTTATGGCCATTGCCAACATGGTTCTCATACCATATCAAAAATTGCAAGCCTCTATAGCTTCTTTGAAAATGGAACAAGTTAGAAATCTACTCTAGCTGTGTTTAAAAACTCAATGTGAAGCAACAAAACTCTCTCACCAAATACGTTTCCTTCATCCTAAATAATACATGATCGGGGAACATCATAAAATAGACTCATTAAAAGTAAAACCAAATTCCTATCTCGAACTTTATCCATATGCTTAGTGTTATACAAGTCCATTTTACCTTGATAATGGTTAGTAACAACGAGGGCTTGCGATATCACTTCAAACCATGATTTTCTGATAGGGCTCTTTGGAAAATCTAATTTTGTAGCTTACACCGAGCTATGATGTCTTGGAAGGATATTTTGATGGCAAATCTAGTTTACAAAATCATTTTTCATGTTTTATTTCTTTTTCAAGCATCCATTTAATAGGGAAGGTTTGGATTTATGTATAAGGGTTGATAATTAGTCTTCTTTTCCCTAGGGACAAAACCATTAGTTTCGCAGTCAAAATCTGTTGACTCTCAATTAGTTTGTAGAGTTGTAACTTTAACCTAGGTTTAAGGAAGATGTTAAATATATATATTTCTAATTTCTGGAAATCTTATTTCTAATTTTCCATTGACCAAATGAGCCTTTATGTGACATAATTCCCTTGGTGGAGGGTGGTTTATTTTTGGTATTTTTTAGTTCTTAACAAATTATTAGAAAAAAAAAAGACTAATTTTGTAAGTGGTCATTCTATCAGTGAACCCTCTGACACTGACATTGTTATGTCTGACATTACTACTGCTTTTCCCAATGATTCCATAATTGATAGGGTTGCATGCCACTTACATAAGGGAGGAGGTGGGGGAAGGGGGCTATGGGGAGGCCTGAACAAATATGTAGACAAGGCTTTCATTGTGTGGAGTGCAGAGGTGCAAGTGATGGTAAAGTTAAAATTTTAATATATTTAATTAAAAGATTTTTGTGGAGGTGCGAAAGGAAATACATGGACATTAACATTGACACTGACACTAAGACAAGGACTCCTAGTGTGTTTACCTCTTATTTCATTTTAAACTTTTTTTAATTTTAATCTTCTACAAATTAATCTGCGTGGGAGAACATGTGTATGGACCCATTAATGTGTGCAGAATGAAGGGTGTGCGGAAGATGGGGTGTGTGTAGGAGAATGAGGGTTCAAAAGGAACTTTTTTATGTAGACATGAAATTATTTTAACTTTTTTTCTTTTTATAAGCTTGGAAATTCCTTTCTATTCCATTTCAAAAGAAGGCAACCAAGTCTGTTGAACATATAACTGCATTGTAATCCATCCAAATTTGAAGAGTCTCAGAATGTGTAGCAATGCAATATAAGTTTGAATATCTGGTTTGGATGAACCAACATAAGTGAAAGCCATTGATTTTGCCACAATATTCTTCATAATCCAGTATAAATAAATTGTCTACTAAAACTAAGAATATATTCCTCGAGACTGGCCTGGATCTTGGATCAAAGATTGCTAATCCTTTCAGTGTAGGTTGATGTTCTCTTCTTGTGGTTTTAATTTCGTCTCCCAACCTAAGATAAACTAACGGACAGGGGAAGGCATATTAATATTGTAAACCTGAGTAGATTACTGGGTCTTCCCAAAGGTACTACGTCACCCTCGAGCCCTGGGTTCCGAAGGCTGGAGATTTCGCAACACCTTGACCACAACCTTTGCTCTGGCTTTGAGCTTGGTACCCCCCTCCCCCCCCCCCCCTTCCTACATTCCCTTTCTGAGAGGAGAGTCAAACCTTAGGGTTGACTTGCAGATCACACAAGAGCACACTAAACCAAAAACTGAGAGCCACAACACTTATCGTCAAAGAGCCCGTCTGAACTGGAAACCAAATCGTAGAGAGACAACCTAGCACAAAAGCTTTACAAGACTAGAAGTGGTGTATCCCTAAAAAGATAAAGACATAATACAACACAATAGTAAGCAAGAGACTTAGAAAATCAAGTAAACTTCATAGATTTGAGCCAGCCCCAACATAGTGGGCCACCTTTGTTTTCCTTCGATACCCAGTAACCCTTTGAGATTGAGGTTACCTGCCAAACATGGTAATTCTTCTTAAAAATTCTCCATACCGCTTTAAGAAACTAATTCATCATTAAGGAAACGATTTGAAAAAAACCCATAAACCCATAACACTAGATAAAGCCCCAACATTATTTACAGAGTGCAAAACCATCAGAGAGAGCATAATACCATAATACACAAAAAGACTACCTAGGTGCCTGGTTCAAAAATCAAAATTGATAATTATTGTTTCACATAACTCCTAGGGACTCTAAAAACATTCCAATCTCCTCGACTTAGAAATAAGAATCTTAACATTGAAGTAGTGACAATTAACCAGAGTAGGGAGGATGAATTTAAGGTTGACAAAAGGGACATACTTGCACCAAATGCCCACAAACTGAGAAACAAAGATGCGTAAGAACCACCCTTTGATTTTGGAGGAGTCATTCTACCACGGAAATTGACCAAACTGGAATTCTTGAGCCAGGCCTTTGAAATGAGCTTGTTAATCGGAGCCCACACCTTAGGTCACACCTTGCAATGTTCATTGTGTCTTCATCTGGCCACCTCACCTTATGTCTCGTAGTTGCACTGCCCTTGGCTTGGATCTCACCAAGAGCACTTCACCAACTCTCACCCCGATCAGGGGTGAAATTATTTTAAATTTAATTAGAATCTTAGTATCCAATATTGAATGAAGTGTCATTTTAGTGTACGCAATAAAAAGGTGTTGTGTGAGAGAACAATTGTGCAGAGAAATGAACAAAAAATTTGATTCACAATCCTCTGCATTTCCTCATACATTTCCTCTTTCAACACTTCTTCCACATACCATTCAACAAAATTAATTAGTGTTTTTGGCTTATTAAAATTTGAGGCATGGAAATTTTTGTTTACATGTATATTGACCTATATCGACATGGATTCATTTTATTTGATATTTGGATGCAAAGGAATTGTGGAAAAAATGGTTTTTCGATGATCCAATGTGCGGTTTTGAAAACTATGTTCGAAGGCTTTGATTGTTTAAAAAATGTATCAGAAACAATGAATTTTGGTATTCACGGTTCCCTAATACTATGTGCATTTGTGATATCACATTTGTGAATTGAATACTTATTATCCAATATTAGATAAAGCTTCCTTTTAATGTGTGCGAGGAAGAAGTGTTATGTGGGAGAACGAGTGTGCACAGCAAGGAACAAAAGCTTTCTCCCATAATATTTTGTACCTTTTCATACGTTCCCTATTCACACACTGCTTCAGTGAAACTCCCTCCCACACAACACTAGATATTAATCAATTAACTCACAGCTTTGACTTATTAAAGTTTGGAGCATGAAAATTTTGGTTTACATTTACATTTTATTTCATATTTGAGATGAAAGGAAGTTGCATCAAAATTTCTTTTACAATGATTTGATGTGATGACTTTGATCATTTAAAACCTGTATCAAAGTAGAAATAACGAATCTTGGTATTCTTGGTTCTCGAATACTACTTTCTTCTGCAAAGTTCCATACCAATGCATACATTCTCGCACACTACATATTAATTAATTAATTAGTGGTTTTACCTTATTAAAATTTGGGGCATGAAAAGTTTTAGTTACATGTATATCAAGTGTGAAAAGGGTGGGCAGTTAATTGTCCCCACTACTTTGTTGATGTGGGCTCATTTTATTTTAGCTTGTTGGATGCTACATGCATTTTTATTTGACATTTTTCAATTAAATAGTTAATATCCAATATTAAATGTAGTGCCTTTGTAATGCATATGAGGAAGAAGTGCTGTGTGGGAGAATGAATGCTCAAAACAAGAAACATAAACTCCCCCCCCTTCACACACTTCTATCGCACACCTCCATTTCACATAACATTACATATTAATTAATTAATTAATTAGTGATTATGTCTTATTAATGTGTGTGAGGAAGAAATGTTGTGTGGGAGAACGAATGTGCAAAATAAGGAACATAAACTTTCTTCTGGAATGTTCCACATCTCTTCATACTTTTATGAACATTACATATTAATCAATTAATTAGTGGTTTTGGCTTATTAAATTTTGGGGCATGAAAATTTTGGGTTACAAGTATATTGGGTGCGAAATAAGGGTCAACGATTAACTATTCCCACTACTATGGTGATGTGGGCTAGTTTTATTTGAACTTCCCGAATATTAAGTGCATTTGTGATTTCACATTTGTAAATTAAATAGTCATTATCCAGTATTAAATGAATTTTATTTTTGATGTGTATGAGGAAGAAGTGTTGTACAAGAGAATGAGTGTCCAGAACAAGGAACATGAAATTTCATTCACAATGTTCATAACTCCACATACATTCCTCATCCACACACTTCTTTCGTCCACATCTCTTCCACATAGGACTACATATTAATCAATTAACTAGAAATTTTGGGTTATTAATGTGTGTGGGGAAGTGTTGTGTAGGAAAATGAGCATGCAGAGGAGGAAACAAAAACTTTGTTTCATAGTTTCACACCTTCACATACATTCCCACACGCTACATATTATTCAATTAATTAATGGTATTGGGTTCTTAAACTTTGGGGCATGAAAAATTTGGGTTATGTGTATATCGGGTGCGAAATAAGGGTGGATGATGAACTGTCCCCACCACTACGTCGACATGGGTTCATTTTCTTTAAGCTTCCCGAATACTAAGTGAATTTGTGATTTCACATTTGTTAATTAAATAATTAATATCCAATATTAAATGAAGCATATTTTCAATGCGTATGAAGAAGAAGTGTTGTATAGGATAAAAGATATCGAGAAAAAGAAATATATACTTTCAACTATAGTGTTCGTGCCTCTAGATACATCCCCCTTCACGTACTTCTTCGAAACACCTCCCTCCCGCATAAAATTAAATATTAATAAATTAATAATTAGCGATTTTTGGCTTATTAAAGTTTGGAGCATGAAAGGTTCGGTTTATGTGTATTTCCTATTATTATTAATTAGTATCTACTACATATTATGTATAAAAAGGAAGGGCCATAAAATATCATGAATAACATATTTTCATTAGTTATTGTCTAAAAAATATCATGAAATTTTAACGGTAATGCGACGATTCTAACTACTAATTATGTTTAT